>JACEVL010000825.1:600000-1202799 GCA_020284085.1 Aporrectodea caliginosa | reverse complement strand
AAAATGTTTAAGTATTTTACAGCTAATTCAACTCGAAGATATATTAATGTATTAGATGAAATGGTTAGTAATTATAATAACGTGAGACATTCATCTATAAAAATGACTCCCACTAAGGCTAGTATGAAAGTTAATGAAAAGACTGTATTTATGAATTTATACGGTGATGAAATTTCAGAGCCTATTAAGCCTAGGTTTTCAATTGGTGATAAGGTTAGAATAACGAAGAAAAAGACTACATTTGAAAAAGGTTTTACACCCCGGTGGACTGAAGAACTATTCACAATTACACAGGTTCAGTATACAGATCCTCCTACCTATAAGATAAGCGATTATAATGGAGAAGAAATACAAGGCTCGTTTTATCAAGAGGAGCTACAAAAATCTACTCAAGAAATATTTAGGATCGAGAAGGTTATCAGAAAACGCGGAAAGAAATCGCTGGTTAAATGGTTAGGTTATCCCGAGTCCTTTAATTCGTGGGTTGATAATGAAGACTTAACGACCGTGTGACGGCTCATCATCGAGACTGACGACTGATCGAAACTTCGGGGAAAATTCCTAGAAGTTTCGATATGAGTCATCGATGCGCGGACGCAATTGAGAGCCTCAGGATATTTGAACTTTAAGGCTGTATAGGTTAAATGTTTCGAAATTGACCTAACGATTACTCCGCGCATCGATCTTTTTCGAAATTGAAGGCTGTATAGGTGAAATGGTCTAGAGTATTTACTTCTATACTACTTATGCAACGACGCGACCCTGCTGGATGTATCAGAAAAGTAGTTAAGGTTCTCCTTCAGCACCTGCGGGCTTCCAAAGAGCCCATATAGGATCCATAATTCCATATTCCATAAGGAATCTGTATACAGCCCATATGGTTCGCATCAAATTGCCATGAAAATGCAAGCAGCGTCAAAGTGATGTCACAGTATTCTTCTACTCCTGTTTCGGTGCAATTGTGATCACAAATCATTTTATGGAGTCGATGTGTAGACTATGCGTGTATGTATTTGCAGTATGATTCTCCTTACAGATTTTATTTTAGTTATAGTTACAGTTAAAGCTAATGGTTCTTTTATTTTAGTTATAGTTTCAGTTAAAGTTAGTATTATTTTTAGTTATAGTTATAGTTATAGCTAATGGATTTTTATTTTAGTTAATTTTAGTTACTACTTAGTTACGATAATTAAGGCTATAAGAAAAATTGTGCGTATTAACACGCTGTTTCACAATTTGCTCAGAGCTTTGAAAACCTTTGAAGCATTGGTGCAGTGGTGCATTCAGCTTCATGAATACACGACTTTCCAAAGTAACTGACAAATTGCATAATAAAAATATCGCATTTTTTCGTTCTCATTTATGTCGTATCGTCCATATTGCACTTCCCAATTTTTATTTTTGTATTAACGAAAATAAATAAGAATTTTCGTTATTGTTATTTTCGTTAAAGTTACAGTTAATGATATTTTTAGTTATAGTTATAGTTATCGTTAACGAAATCATTTTATTTTCGTTAATGAACATTTTTTGTTATCGTTATCGTTAACGAGAATCACACTGTGTATTTTAAAGAAACCTTCTGTTTTAGTCATTATGTGTAGCTGTTCTCTTAGAAAACTTGAACTATAAACATGATGATTTAGGAAAGCAAGTAAAATTCCTGTTAGGTGCCTAAGCTGGAAATGAGTTTTTTTGTTTTTTTGACTCGGTCAGGGTTGTTTATTCTGGCGCACAGTGAAATGGCAAACTGAAACCCAGAGAATCAATAAAATCAAATAAGCAATCAAATTTGAATGAAAAGTTATCATAGTCTAATTTCTTCATCACTCGTAAGAGGTAGGCCTATTAGTCATAACAACCCAACTATTTTTCATGTTTTGAATGACCAATAATTTATTGTTTCAACTTAAGAGAAAGAGAAATCCAAAGCTGCTGCTAGCAAGGAGTTCAAATATTAGACGGGAAACGAAGTTGAAAATGAAGATCAAAGATGCCTTCATCTAGTATTTAGGCTTAAAGTCCAGAGAAACAACAAAGCACACGAAACAATCAAATCTAACAACAGGTTATTGTAATCTCCTCATTTCCTTTAGTCGTGAGAACCATCTTATTCTCAGACTTGAATGCCCAACAGGTCTGAATTCAAGCGAGAAAGAATTCAAAGCTCATTTTAGCGTGCATGAGTTTAAAATGAGAAGGGAAATTTCGTAGTAGGATTCCAGTATGGTGCCATCTTGTCTTACATTGCAAACGCTTCTGCCAAATAGAGTCAACGAAAGCGCTAAATTTGCATCCGACACTAACCGTTTCTGTTCTTCACGACTTCCGTGTAGACTGGTAAACCTTGATGTTTTTGCAAACCTCCAGTTGCACCGTCATTAGCTAAATATGGCTCATCGTCTTGAAAACATAGATATGCAACTGGTTATTTTGTAAATCTTTATCGGAATCCATGTCAACCTATGTCATCTGTGACATGGGCTGACATGTTAAAAAGACCGAGACAAAGACCGACACAGAGAGAGACAAACAGAAGAGACAGACACGAAGATCGAAACACAGCCAGATAACGAGGGCCAGAGAAAAGCAGCGATAAACAGAATACGAGAGACACAGAAGATTAGTCTGTAATGGGTCATTTGACAACGCACTGGAATAATTGCGTTGCAAATCATTAAATTCAAATTAGGTGTTAGGCTAGCGTTGAATTCCGGTTAGATGTGTAAAAACAAAGCCAACCTCTTGTTTCTCTTTTGACATTGACAAGAGAATAAACGGGACTCAGTAGCTGTAATAGCTAATGCTCTGGATGATCGGCAGCAGATTCTAGCCATAGAATATAATAATGATGGTGAACAACGGCTTGCCTGATAACAAATACATGAGTCAGGGTGTCGCGTAGGAAGGTCAGCGTCTAATTTCCGAGTGGGGATAAAAGTCAAGTTTTGACTCTAAAGATTTCTCTTAAAATACTTGGTCATTGTGGTGGTCTTGAGTTCGTCTTGTCAGGTTTTAGTTAGAACATCTGACACCATTCAGCTGCCACCTATGCAACCCCAGGGTCGGACTGGGACCATTTGGGAGCTTTACAATTTAGAATATTTGTGTATTGACGTATAATTAATGCCTTACTGCCCTATTCGCTACGCCCGCTGATACCAGAGAGGCTCATGTGCCATGGCAAACGGTCACAATGGACAGTCCGCAACTGTGCAAACACGAGTGCACTGAAAGCTCATGCTCGGATGTCTCGTAGTCGTAATTGGAAAATTTCTGAAGCTCTACTCGAAAACTAAGCGAAGCTTAATCACTTAATCCTGGATCTGGAGGTCGCATTAATGACATGCTGACCGACACCTTCAACACCTTCGGTCTTCATCAGTCCCGACTCAAGGTGAAAACATCTTAGATATCCTAGCTGCAGATGATCGCGCGACAGTTTACGATGTGCAGGTGAGCGATGCTGGTCTTGTATCAGATCACAAGCTCATACTGTGTAAATTGATTACTTCCTGCCACCGCCAACCAGTTCAGCACATATACCGCAACATCAAAGCAGTAGACCCTTTAACGTTTAGCGACCTACTCGTTGATTCTGATTTTTTCGTTGCTCCTGCAAACAGTGCAAACGATTTCGCCGAACAACTGAAAAGAATAGTAACGTTAAACTTGGACAAAATCGCTCCAATTCAGACTTGCTACAGGCGACCATCTAAGCCTATAACTAGATGGCTTTCATCTAAGGCATCCCAGGCAAAGAGGGAACGTCGTCGACTGGAGAGGAAATGGAAAAGTTCTGGACTTGAGGAGGACAGACAGCGTTATCGTCATCACTGCCGTGTCACAAACAAACTCATAAATGATTCAAGAAGTTCGTATTTCCGTAGCCAACTTGAAAGTGCTGAAAATCCACGAGACCGATGGCGCGTCCCCCAGCGTCTTCTACACTCAAAGGAGACTGTCAACTGCCAACGCTCCGACCTGAGAATCAGAATCTGTGTTCTAAATTTGCTGCATTTTTTATAAACAAAATTAACGATCTTAAATGTAAAATTGCTATAGATGTGCAGCTGCCAATTTAGTATGGAATGACCTGCTGCTTGAGTCTGACTTCTCCGGCTCCGCCTTTGATGACTTACCACCTGTCACCTACTTTGAAGTGTTAAATCTTCTCAAGAGCATGGTCCCTAAATCATCCCCAATGGACTTCATACCTACACCACTTATTGTCTCTTGTTCTGATGTTTTCTCCCACCTTATTGCACACTTGGCCAACCTGTCTTTTGCTGAAGGGTTTTTCCGTCATGCTTCAAATCTGCTCTAGTCACGCCTTTACTCAAAAAACCCGACCTTGACACCAGCAACCTTTCTAACTTTAGACCTATCTCTAACCTCAATGACATTTCCAAGATCCTTGAACGTCTTTTTCTTACACGTATCAAGAAGCACATCACTTCTTCACCTAACTTCAGCCCTTATCAGTCAACTTACCGCGAAGGCTATTCCACTGAAACTGCTCTTGTCTCTACACTGGATAGCATCTTCTCTGTGTTGACAATGGTAAAGCCTGCCTCTCAGTATGTCTTGACCTCAGTGCAGCCTTTGACACCGTAGACCACCAGCTTCTTCTTTCAAGACTAAACAACAGCTTCGGCGTCTCTGGGACTGCCTTAACCCTAGGGCTACAGTACGCGGATGACACTCAGCTTCATATTGCTCTATCACACACTGACCAGTCTGGTAAACTAAAACTTGAATAGTGCCTCTCATCTATGTATGCTTGGTTCTGTTTCAATGGTTTGGCCATAAAGCCAAACAAATCTGAGGCAATTCTGTTCGGTTCAGGCCAACGCCTGCGTTCTTTCCCTTCACTTTCACTGCTGTGTCTCTTTTAGATACTGTCAAAACACGTGGGGTATTGTATTGTATTGTATTGTATTTGAACACTTGTTATAGCGCCCCTACCAGATTTTTCATTCAGAGGCGCTCCCGACTCGGCGACTACTACGCAAACGATGAATCGGAGTTTCACGCCGAAGCGCATGAAAAATTGCGAGTGAAGGACTTGCCCAGGGTCCCTACGCGGCGACGTTGAGGTGGATTCGAACCCGCAACCCTCCAGCTGCAAGGCACCGAACATACCTCTAAACCACCGCGCCCCAGTTGCATTGTGATGTGTTGTATTGTGTGTTGTATTGTATTCCACGTTTACAATGCGACCGAGCCACCCGCAGTAAAGATCCGAGAAATAATTAATCTCTGATAAACCGACCGACCCGGAATCGAACCCGGGGCGCCGGCGTGACCCTGGTAACCCTGGACAGTAAGCTCACATTCCGACCACACATAACAAACCTTTGTAAATCTTGTTTCTATCACATCCGGGCAATACGTCACATCAGGTCGGCTCTAACTAAGAATATGTCTCAAACTATAGCCTGTTCACTTGTATCCTCTCGTCTTGATTATGCTAATTCCCTTTTTGTGGGTGTCTCAAACCTCGAACTCAAAAGGCTGCAACGAATCCAAAACTCCTTAGCTCGTGTAGTGATGCGTGTCCCACTACGAACATGCTCCTCAGTCCTACTCCACGAGCTGCATTGGCTTCCTGTTGAATTCAGAATAAAATTTAAATTTGACCTACAAAGCCCTCAACACCAGCACACCTACCTATATTCATGAACTACTAACTTTACAATTACATCCCTCCTCGTTGCCTGCGATCATCAAGTACAGGTCTTCTAGCTGAACCACGATGCAGAACAGTTATGGGCTCTCGAGCATTCCACGCCTCTGCTCCAAAGGAATGGAATCGACTACCACTTTCTCTTCGTAGCTCAACTTCACTTCCTTCCTTCAAAAAGCGGCTCAAAACTCACTATTTCTCCTTGGCTTTCAAGGATTTAGAAATCTAAGGGCATCTTCATCTGGCGGCTGGGTATGCGGACAATTCATCCCCGGACGATTCATCCCGGACGATTCATCCCCGGACTATTGATCCCCGGACGATTCATCCTGGACCATTCATTCTGGACCATTCATCGTGGACCATTCATCCTGGACCATTAATCCTGGACCATTCATCCTGGACCATTCATCCCTGGACGATTCATCCTGGACCATTCATCCTGGACGATTCATCCTGGACCATTCATCCCTGACCATTCAATCAATTGAAATAGAAATTACGATATAAAGTAAAGCAACGGAAAGAATTGAAATTAATGAAGAAGCATCTATTTGAAATTTATCAGCAGTAGTAGGTGTAGAGGTCCTGATGGTGTAGGGAAGGGACTAGTTCACTGAAAAGCGAAGAATTTACTGTAACAGTTAATGACTGTGAAGTTATAGTACTATCGGTCTTGTTACATTTCTGTAACAGAAATATCCTTGTATTAATACACATTATCAAATGAAATAAAACAAATGTGGCATTTCAATAATTTCTATTATTTTATTGTGCGAGTGTGGAATCCACGAGTACAATTCATTTGAAAATAGAACGAGTTTGGTACTTAATGTACTAAAACGAAAAAATCATGAAGTAACCTATTTATACCATGACCATACATACCATGAAAGGTGCGTTAAAGCTTCATAATTCACTTACTAACCACAATCATAGAATACTGTCCAGGATGAATCGTCCGGGATGAATCGTCCGGGACGAATGGTCCAGGATTAATGGTCCAGGATGAACAGTCCGGGGATGAATGGTCCAGGATGAATCGTCCGGGGATGAATTGTCCGGAGATGAATCGTCCGGGGATGAATTGTCCGGGGATGAATCGTCCAGGATGAATCGTCCGGGGATGAATTGTCCGGGGATGAATCGTCCAGGATGAATCGTCCGGGGATGAATTCTCCGGGGATGAATAGTCACCAAACCGGCGGCTGACTATCCGCGCCTCAGATTCACATTTCGGTGTGACCTTGCGCGCGTTATAATATTATTGTGCTCGTGGAGTACATATAACGGTCAAAGTATAAATAGCCTAATTATGCCGACCCACTGTTCGTACTCTGGTAGTGCCAGTCCCAATCCTGGATGAAGAAGGAGGGAGACGCGAAAGATCTTCGTTATCACACGGTGTCGTTAAACTGAAATTACTAGCCAAGATAAGAAGTCCAACAGAAAGGCATCAAAATCCAGTGAACGTGATTCAATAATATTAATGATGGGGTCAATTTAGTTCATGAAAGATATTAAATTTTGCGGTCGTGTAAAAAATTAAACTTTTAACTACGAAATAAACTGCACTGATAATTTACTTGGAGTTTGACTTACTGTTTTCTTTTCTTCGAACTTCAGAATAAACGGGAAGTGGATGCTGTTGCTGCAAATTGCCGCCTAAAACATCTGCGTGATAAAAGTGAAAATAGTCACAAAGGATTCTCAACAGGAAATGAAATTTTACGATTAAATTGATTTTCCTGTTTTAGCTCATTATGTCAATGGTTATTATTCATCGTGAGAAACTGACAGTCAGCGATTACCCAAAGAGGACCAATTAGCCTAATTCGATATATCAATAGGTTATTCTGCAAAGCAACAAAGAACAAAAAAGTGCTAGCCAATATGTAATCGGATTGCAGTAGTGATCGTTAACAGCCGGTGGTTTAGAGATGAAGAAGACAATTAATTTACTTTTGGTATACCCGGGGTAGCTAATTTGTTTTTGTATCGTCATTGAGTTGTCATAAGAAACAATTCTTACCTTGAACTCCTGTTGGATGCACCGCTTGCACAGAGCGTAGTCGATCTGTTGGATGGTCTTCCAGTGACTCTGCAATATCTGTCAAAGTCACATAGTTACATTTCAATAATTCTTTGAAGCATCGTAGGCTACAGTTATATTCTTAACCAATACAAACAGTGAAAAACGTTCACAGATAGTACAAATTATTTCGACAGTGTGAGCATCAATAAAATGAAACTGAATGATGGCGTGAGAAGTGATGCCAGCACTTTAATTCTGATATCAATTCAAATAAATCTATGCAAAAGAAAAATGCACAGTTTCTATTCAACGTCCTCATACTTATTTATATCGGTGCAAGCGATAACCTCTTAATTGAAAATAAACTTTTAGGAATAGGCCTAATGTAAAACTGATCCTAACTTTAAGCGGAAGGTAGTTGTCTAAAGAAGCTTCAGCATTACCGTATGGATTGATTTGCACTGCTTGAAGAATATCGGGTTCAGGACGTGCTATCCCTTGTAATGAGAAGACAAATTTTATATGTTATGCGAGACATTTTATTTTTATTGCATAATTATTTAAAAGTTGTAGCTTGCATCAGAATCTAGCAATTGACCCTCTTCTATTCCATGGCCTACTGAATAGGCAAATGTTAATGACCTATTTCTATTTTCAATATCTACTAATGCCATATCCAATTATGCAAAAATAATAAATTCTATTAGCGTCATAACGAGCGTGGTTTTATTAGTTGTAGGCTACTATAATTCTCGTTCACCAGATCCACCTGAGCCATTCAGAAACTCGTGTTTATGCCCATTTTCAAGTATTTGGCCTTCTCACTGATTGCAATGTGTTTCGCTCGGTGTACTTACATAACAACTCGATTTGTGATTTTAATTCAATTCTGCATAAAATTTAAAGCTATTTCTATGCCGTTTCAATTTATGCGGTTACTCAGCAAAAGCCTGTGCCGAAATATATCTAACTGTAGGCTGTTATATTAAAAGATTTGTACATCATAGCACAATCTAACATGAGACCAGGCTCTAATCATAAAGCAGTAGCAGTTTTCACTTTACTGTCATACCGCAGACATATGTAGGCTAATAGCCCTAAAATGATTCCCAGATTATGCGTCTCAGACAATCAGATCATAGCTGCAATCATAAAACTCCACAATTCACAGTGTTCAACAAAAGTGTCGACTGAACAATTCACGGCAACAAAAAGAAGCGGATTTTGAAGTTTCTTGTAATGTTTCGAAGCAAACTAAACCCAGACACTTCGACTGTGAGAGCCAGTAATGATGTGATTAATTGATCATATTCTTAAATGAACCATTAATTGAGTCACCAAAACGAAGGATTACAGGGATTGTAATGTAACGTTCTGTAATGCAATAAAATGCAATCATTAAGACTACGCATGTACATTATGTATTTATGATATTTTGTTTATTGCACAATGCTTAGCCTCACCAACGTCTGTCATAAGCCTACATGCTAGAGGACGTTTCACTCGAACTTGTAGAAAGCTCATAAAGTTAGGGCTGACAATTGACACGTCGTTTCTGGCCCGTAGTTCACAGAAGCGGGGGGAGGGATATTACTACTTTGAAACGAACTAAGTGTTCGCAACTGCAAGTATTATCATTACTGGGTTTAAAATTCGCTTCAATACATCCGTTCCGCACGCACAATAAATTTCTTGAGCGATGGCTGAAGAGACCTTTCCATAGAAGTTGATGCCTTCCCGATGCTCGCAACAGGGAACAAAGACTTTCCAGTTTCCCATCACAATCAGCATATGACTTCACTGTTCAAACAGGCTTGGTTGCAGATAACATGTGATCCATGGACATACATGTATAATTGTATATCGGTCGGACTACAGTTGAAGTGACTGACGATGCTGGCATTAGTCTATACTTTACCCTTACTTTCTCGGACATATGTTGAAAAATCATAAGAGGATAAATAAGCATAAGTAAGTCAAACTCAAAATACCGAAATAAATCAAATAACTGCTTACCTCTTTTATAAGGGCATCGATTGTTGCAGAGATACAACGTTAATACCAGGCAGCATACTGTTCCAACACCTATTATTGAGATTATGATGGACTGCACCGCAGGAATTTGAGATCTTCCTGTAACAAGAATAAAAAAGTTACAATTTATTTAATACGCTTACTTTCGTTAGACTTTGGTCGATTGAGATTAACCATATTGCCACAAGATCATAGGCTACTCTAAATGAAACTGCAGTACGGCCTACATGTCACTGAAAGAACGAATGAAAGAAAAAGTTATGTGAAATCATAACGCAGTGCGTTTGCAGATGGTTCAGTGAAACAAGTACTTACTTACTTACTTATTTAATAAGGAAATAAATTACGATCTTACAGTGTTGTATTTTCGCTTGCGGAAAAGATTGGTTCACATCATTTCAACGCCTCTAATGAGCAGGAGAAGAAGCAGAAAATATTTGTCCTCTGATAGGCGGTCATAATTAAGAAGTGTTGGCTGCTTTATTTTCTTAACCTCGGCAAGACAATCGACGTATGACCTGGTCATTGCCCTGCGCTCCTGGTTGCGCATGGTCTTACGGGCGAGTAACTTTATGATGTGGTGTGTGCAACAACAGTGGCTCGTTTACTCTACGCTGCCCCGGCATGGTGGGGGTTTGCGGTACAACAGGATAGGAACCGACCCCAGTCAGTAACAGGCAAGCTAAACCGCCTCCGGTACTTTCCTGACGACTACCCAACATTTGAGCGACTTTGCCTTGAAGCTAACACCCGTCTTTTCTCTGCGGTCTTGATGAACCAGGGCCACTTACTCAGGCCCGTAGCCAGTAAGAGGCAAGACGAGGCGAGTGCCTCGGCGTAATTCTCAAGACGAGGCAAGACGAGGCATGCCTCGTCGTTCTTCGACATGAGAATTAAAATATCATGTAAAGTGTAATTAGAGTATTTGAATACTTTGCCTGGCATCTTCTCCAAGCGTCTGAACTAAATAATATTAATGGGTTAGCCTACCTCTGCTGACCTTTATATTTAGGCCTACGAACGCAATCTAGGTAGGCCTTCCTATGAAACCAGTCTATACAATTTCAAATCGTCATTTTGCTTTCTTTCGTAAGTTCCGCTAATCAAAAGTAATTAAAAGATTGGAGCTCTCTGTTTTTCTTTTTCATATTTAATGCTATATACACAATCAGTTTAAGAAATAACTTCAAATAATCTAGAAGCCTATAGGATTAGAAGCCTTAATCGGTTACACTACAGGACGAGTTGACAACCTACAAAACGACTACGTACGTCAGTCTAAACTTCATTTCCTAACTGTGAAACAAGGGGAAAGTTCATTTTCTCGAATTAGAAGAAACAGACAGATCATAAAACTGATGACAGTTATGCAGCAAATGTCATTTAGACATTTTTAGGCGTAGGGGAAGATGGGGGCTTAGAGATAGGCCTACACCTTATAGAAACTAACAAAAAATTACACAAACGATTTCAACGGTTGTTTCATGGCAGTAATTTATTTGTAAGCTACTTATCATTAACAAAATAACCCTGAATATGTTCTTATGAAAATTGCTTGTACTTTTACGAATATCCATGTTTTTTAAAGAAATTTATAGAGGGAAATAATTACAAGAAATTAGATGGAATGGAGTGACTATACTAATAAGCTGATACGAGAAGGAAAAAATGCGTTGCCAGCTACTCTAAAGGACACCTTTGTTGCATGCCAGGAAGTCTTCTACCCAGATATTTTTTACAATTCTGCAGCTTCTGCGTTGCTTACCGCTATAGGGTCATGCTGTTGTGAGTGATCGTTTAATAGTCTAAAACGTCTGAAAACATTCGCTAGAGTGAATGGCTTGGCATTACCCTACCCTCATCAGAATATAAAAATAAACATTGAGGAGATGGGACAGCTCTGGCCATCACAGAATCTATTTGGCATTCAGTGTGAAAATGATGCAACATCATCATGAATAAGCTTATAAACATATTAATTTCGACATATTGATATTTGTAATGTAGGCTAACGTGTAAACCGTCAAACGTAACATCGTAAAAACAAGATTTAAATTTTCAGTATATCGTAAACACCTTTTTTTCTGTTTTCAATTTTCGTGTTGTCGAATATTAAGAACTAACTTTTTATTTTGCTACATTAGGCCTACGTTCTGTTGTGTTACACAACTTGAAAAGTGTTTGTTATTATCACAGTAAACTGAAATGTGTTAATACATCTTACAATTAGTTAGAACAACGCAATTAGAGTCATGCAAAACATCTACAAAAATGTCGTGTTTATTTCAAAATTTGCTTCGGCTTTAGGTATGGTTATAGTTGCAGGCAGGCTTTAACAGAACATTTCAAAATGTATTTAGGCACAACAGAATGCTACTTCTATTGGCAGCTTTTATTGACTTCAAAATGCTCTAAAACTCACCTACGAGTATGTACAATATTTAACATAGCATATTTTAGTGAATTTGAAGTGGTGGGACAAATAACTGGTGAGAGTAAAATTTGCCATTGAAAAAAGGGTGAAAATTTTTTTTGCGCTCACGCGCGATACTTTTATTCAAATTAGTGCTGGGGCAAATCCAAGCACTGGCCGGACATTTTCCCCGCAGTCCCCACTTAAACGAAAGGGAAGGGAATAGTATGGGGGAAGGACGGGGTGGAGAAGGCAGGAGAAGGGATGGGAAGGGACAAAAATGAAAGAGGTAAGGATAGGAAAGCGGAGAGGATGGGAGCGAAGGTCAAAGAACGGGAATGGGAGGGGGATTTGCCTCGTCTTGAATTTGACTCTGGCTACGGGCCTGCACTTACTGAATAGTCTACTTCCACCAAAAATCCCTAACAATATACTCTGCGACCGCGATCGCATGACCGTTGCCTACCTCTTGTAGATAATCTACAGCGCAAGACTTTTATTGCTAGAATGTTGTACTCATGTTGACAGTTGATTGTTATATGTAGGCTACACCAGAGTGGGGTTATGTAATTGGTTTAATAAAGAACACACTAACTTACTTACTTATATGAGGGCGGATGAAGAGGCTTCCACCGATAGTGTTGATCAGTGTACTGAGTACTCATTATAGCTGAGCTGGATAGGGGGAACAAAAATCTCGAAGCACATTTCTGCGTTGACTGGGATTTGAAACTCTCGGTTGCCAGTCCAGCAAATTATCTGTCGCTCCAGCACATCTATCGTGCAACATGATTTATATTTGTTACCTCAAGCCCCTTTTTCACCATTTTCCTCAGGCTTTCAAATCGAAACGGTAGACCCTATATTATGTGAACAATTCCTCTGACTTGGTTATTTTTATAGCGCGTTTATTAAGCACCATTTCTTTTGACTAGCATCAAGCGATGGTAACCGTCTCAGGGGAGGCTGGAACCCGTACTCTCCACGTTACAAGGCTAGCACTCTAACCAATCGGTTTTCGTGTCCCACAATTATTTGGTACAACGATTGTACATGAACTAGTGTCCTGCGCTTCACTTGCACTCTGAGAAACGCTGTAATTATGTGCAATTATATGTTGCTTTAGCGTTTTACCTCTAGGCCCACCAATCAGGAGATTAAATACATTCGAATTATTATAGTATTACACCGTATTAGCCTATTAGGCCCAATCAGTCTTTCTATGTGGGATCAATGATGAAATATTTGTAGGCCTACCTTGGACCGAGAATGTGATCCTTTCAGCAATCTGCCTTCTCTTACCAATCACAGTGTTGTATGCTGTGCATATGAAACTGTGACTCTTATCTGACATCATTTGGTCGTCGATGGTGAGAATGGATCCGTTAATAGTTCTGTTTGTCTCAATCTCCACCCATTCGTAGGTCGGAAATGGATTTCCTTTGGCTAAACACTCGAGACGATCGCCAACCGTGTAGACGCTTTTCATGAGCCAGCTCATATCTTTGTAGGTTACGGTCAGATTTATTGGTGCATCTGATTAGAAAAATCTTCAGAGTAATAGTAAATTAGAGTTAGAAAAGCACAAATAAGAGAATAAGAGATGTCCATAAACACTAATAGGATAGAACTAAACACTAATAGGATAGAACTAAACACTAATAGGATAGAACTGATTTTCGTGGACGCTTTTCTTGGGTTTTATGACAAGATTTCTTGACGCATCTGATCAGAAAACGTTCTAGAGTCTAAGACAATAATTGCAGTTAAAACAGAAACAACTGTAGATTGTCTCTTTCTGCAGCAGTGCAGTTGGTTAAGTTTCAGGTGCGAAGTTGTTTGCTAGATTAGTCTGTTACATTTGCACATGTCAAAAATGACTTGCTACCTGGCACAAATGTAGGCCTAAAGTAGAAGAATGATTATAAAATGAAACTGTGCTTATTACAGGCATAGACATTTTACGCTGCAATGTCGGAAAATATTTTTTTATCCAATCTAATCTAATGAATTTTATAGCGCCATTATCGTGATGCACTAGGCATCATTCGGTGGTCGCTTCAAGTTGGAGTGGTCACATGATTAGACAAGTGTTTACTGGTAATAGTGACGTGGCATCAAAATTAACGCTACAAAAGTCCAAAAATACTTAAAATTTACAATCTTTGCAATATGCTTGTAATGTGTTATATTTTACTCACACAATACTTTAACCGTGGAATTCCACAAGTATTGGTAGTCAGGAATATTAGTTGCAAGAGTTTCGCCTGGTTTTCCAGTTTTACTAATCTTCGTCGATGTCCGATTGAAGATCGTCTTGCTGGTGAATGTAACTCCGTTATCATTCAAATTTAACTGTGCTATTAGCGCTGATGTTACTGCGAAAGATGTGGAACTGTAAGTGATATTGACGTCAACAGTTTGGCCATTACTTCTGGTCCACTCTATGACAGGAATCCAGTCCCCACTGTAGTTGACTGTGCACCACATTCTTATGTAGTCATCTGCCTCCATGCTGTCGTTGAAGGCACTTGCATTTGTATTGCAGACAGGATTTGATGCTGCCAGTGATAAAAATACAAATTTGCAGAAAATAAGCACTTATTACTTAAACTTAAGGTCTGATCTTAAAGAATTGAACGCAGATTAAGAATATGTAGACATATGCCTTGTTTTAGTTAAAATTGTGATGTTATTTGGACTTTCAAAAACATGAACATAAATTGAAAAATTATAACTTAGCGGCATATTTTATTAAAATGAACACGAGAAATAAAGAAACTTCTCTTGGTTGTATTGCTAGTACATTCTGCATGGTTATATATGGGCTCTAATATTTTAAAAATTGAAATCGCTCAAATCAGGTATGAAGATGTAAACTGGGAACAAGGATCAAAACGTAGACTACCTCCATAAACTTTTTCACTCTGAAGTGCTTCAGAATTCAAAGAAAAGCAGTTTCAAGAATTTAACAGCCATAATCAGACACAGATCTATGGCAAAGCTGGGCCTATCCATATAGATAGTTTATCGTCCAGGATTATGTGTGGAATAAAAGGAAGAGCCGGAGGACAACTACACCAGAGAATAGCGACATACTTCCTGCAAGTAAGCAGGTTAAGTAACCACCGTGTAGTACCGTGTGGTTTAAAGATATCATTGTCTATTTACATGTCCTTAACCTAAATCAACTAGACATACACTTGGTTTCAGTGCTGAAGAATCTTGCGGGTGAAGAGCAAACGCAAGCACCGCAATTATAGGACACCTAAAGTATAATGGTGGACTGCCTTGACTCCGCTTGCCTGGTATTATTGGACAGTCAAGTTTTATGCGAGCTCGTCGTTGTCGAACTTCACTATGCTTGCTAGATTTACAAGTAGGCCTATTAAAATATCCAATTTAGGTTAGCAGGTTTACAGTGATTGCTGTGATAATGTTGTAGACGCTGCTATAATTCTTTATATACCCTGCAGCATTACATAATTATTCAGTTGGACGCATACACGATGCATTATGTTTCCGATAACTTACCTGATTTCATCTTCACCAAGACCGATCGTCTCAGTTATGTAGAACTCTCTAGATTGTTCTAACAATGCTAAGTTACAAGTCTCGGGCCAACCGATAATGTGATAAGAGGTATAGGCTACAGGGGCGGATCCAGGATTTCTGGTTAGGGGGCGTAAATACTACCAATCCAATCCCGTATATATATACACTGTGTCCGGATAAAAAGGGACCCCTTTTGTTATGATGAAAATAAACTAGTAAATATTCATCGATTTTTAAAATTCCAAAACCATTTTAATCCTGACATAATTTGCTAAATACTGGATAAAGTATAAAAGTTTTCGTTATTTAACAATGACGTCATAATGACGTCATTTTCATAAAAATTCAAGTGTCAAGGACGGCACAAAAATCATCTAAAATTTTCAATATTATTTTAAACTGTCATTCATCAATTATAAATTTTAGTTTAATTTAATTTTTACATTTGAATAATATTAGACTACAAGGCGTGCTCAAAGTGTCCACCTTCTGCCTCAACACAAGCTTCAAGGCGATAACCAGCTGATCAAATTCATCCCATGCATTAACAATACGCGCACGGAGTTCTTCAATGTCTCTGATCTTTTTCCTGTAAACCTTCTATTGCATTAGTCCCCAAATCTTGTAATCAACGGGATTAAAGTTCGGGCTGTTTGGCAGTCAAAGATTAGGAGGCATGAAATACAGAGTCTCCCTTTGTCTGCAGTTCAACAGTTTCACGAGCTCAGTGAGCTGGAGCGCCATCTTGTTGGAATGTGTAATAACCTGAATATACCCTGGATATCAAACAACAATTTTTCCGACCTCAAACAATCACGAGGAAAAGTTCCACTTATTTTCCCGCCTGGTTCTGTTAAATGGATTTCCGTTTTACGACGATCCGATCATCCGACGCAACAATTTTTTGTCATACTTAAATTTTGATGCAAATGACGTCATTATGACGTAATTATTTGATGACAGGAAATTTTACATTTTAACCATGTTAGCAAATTATCTCAGGATTAAAATGGTTTTGGAATTTTAAAATCGATGAATATTTACTAGTTTATTTTCATGATAACAAAAGGGGTCCCTTTTTTATCCGGACACAGTGTATATATATATAAAATATATGTGTGTGTGTGTGTGTGTGTGAAATTAGATCACGCAAAACTATAATGATCCTTTTTATAGAAAATGTTATGGAACTTTAAAAAAATATATTGTTTCTCATATAAAACAACTGGTCTCCACTGAAGGTTAACAGTGAAACGATTATAAATCAGTTATCGGTTTTGATCATGCAACCCTTGATCCAAAAAGAAAATAATTAAGTGTCACATGCCAGTGGATTAAGCAGTGTCATTCTCCTTGGATGCTTTCTGGCGTAGGCATTGATAATGTCATCAATGTCTAACTTGATGTCCTTGTGGACAAAGAATAAAATGAGTGCATTAAATCTGTCCTCGTTCATTGTACTTCGGAAACACGACTTCACAAATCGCAGACTAGAATTTGCTCGTTCAACACTGCAAGCCGTGACAGAAGTGAGCAGCAAAATGTGAATTATTGTGGTAATATTTGGATACATAATACGACAGGAGCGGCTGTCAGCGAGGGTGTCCGACAGGGTGCTTGGTGTGCTGTCAGCGTTTCTCCACATCTGCTGCCAAAGCTTTAACTCATGATGAAACGAATCCGGCGAAGGCAGGTCATCATGATAGTAATGAAGTATAGGGCCTACCATCAGCAGTGAGTGCGTCGATGTTTGAAACATTAGATGGAATGAGACTTAGACCACGAATTGCTTGTTTCGCAAGATCTCCAAATCGTAGGCTAAACTGCTGAAGTAGACTGTCCAGAAATGGAAGATAAATGTTTCGTTTGAAATGTTCATCTGACGTTGCAGCGGGTGTGTTGCTTCGGTGAATCTGTTTTGAGCATATTCTTGGTGCAGTAATTGGTCCATGCAGCGCCAGCTGTCTCTGCCATTTTAGTAGCTTTCTGGAAAATATGCTCCCTATTCGCTGTCATCCTGTCGGGCATTGTTTAGTGCTGCTCTAACACTCGTCACCATTTCATATACTTGGATCACGTCTAAAGTTGAGCCTTGCAACTTTGCGCTGAGTCCTTTGACGTAGCCAAAGAAATGGCGACCGATATGAAAGCTTACGATAAATGCATGATCTGTAATGCTCTTCAAAAGTCCGTAAGCAGTTATATTAGTTTTAGGTCAGTTTAGTTTGAGAACATTTGCTTGCAGGTTTAGGGGGGGCGTACGCCGGCTCCGCCCCCCTCTAAATCCGCGCCTGGGCTATGTGTGAGACTTCAAGTTCTAATGTATGTGCGTCTGCATCATATGAGGCCTATAGCAAATTTTTAGTAACCTATCAATAGCGCTTAAATATGAAACCCACATCAGTTTATTTGAAAATCATTTGCACTGTACACTGTCAGTCTCTCACCTAGAACTATTAGTTCAGCTGAATGTGATGGCGTATTTACAACTCCTTCGGTAATGGGCGTGCATCTGTATGTTCCAGCATGAATCATATCAACAGAATCTATGACGATATCGTATCGTGATTTGCCATCTGTGTCGATCTTGTACCTCGAATTTAGATTTTCTGTTATACGTTCAGAAATGTAGATATATGAGAAACTATTGGAACCTTGTGATGCAAATTCCCAGTTCACCGGAAACACATGCGGATTCCTACTGCACTCCATCTTCACTCTGTTCCTTGCAACGGACACTTTATTCCTTGGTTGCGATAAAAGCGTAGAGAACGTGACTGGATACTGCATGTTGAAGACTACCACTGCACACATGTAGTACCATCTGAAGCGCACAGCTGTGCATAAACAACAGCGATTTGTTAAAGAAAAGCATATTTAAGGTTACAGATAGTAGCCTAGTTAGGCTAAGAGCTACTGTGTAGATTCTGAACATATTTTATAAGAAGACCGAGAATACTGTGAATTATAAAACGGCTCTAAATAAATGGTTTGATTCCCTACTTCATAGAAACTTCGGCTACAAAAGTTGCTGCTTCTATAATGCTGCTAAGCTAAGAAAGGGAAAGTTAATGTGAACATTCATTTAGCGCCTTCAGCCAGTTCATTAAAACGGTCCGTAACAGTATTTCATATGGGTAATTGTCTGTTTAACGACCACCAAAATTCTTCATATATTACCCCATTTAAAATTCTTCATATTCTACGTTATTTTAATTTTATGTTACGTCAGAACTTATCTATTACGTCATAAACCTGAACGTTTCGTCATTAGAAATGTAGTAGGCCTATATAATTAGTTACCAGTACGTTTTGTTAATTTAGGATATCTTTTTTCGCTACTTGTTATGCTAAATCTGTCCACGATCCGAAACCCTTACACTCACCGCGTGACAATCCGTGTTTAACAGATCCATTGAATATGCATTAGGGCCTAAATAAGAATAGATTTAAATGGTACTGCCAGATCCGTCATCCATTTTAGTAGGCCTACATTTAGAACGGACGAGAAATCTAGCGTAGCCTAAATGACTAAAATGAGGAAAACGAAAGGTCAGCCGGGCAACCAATCAGCTGGAGGACTACAGCCTCCGCCACACGAAGTCCCCTCTACCGGAGGATGGGGAATTGGGGATTAGGAAGAGGGGAAGAGGATTCGGAAGTGGATTCGGAAGTCCCTTAGAAAAGAAATAGGCCTACAATAGTCGTAATAATGTTTTTAGAAATGTCGTTTTGTCAAACTAGCCTCAGCTGCTCTAGAATAAATAGGAAGATAGTAAGATAATAATTTCTTAGATGACCAGGGGTATGTAAATGTCGGTAATACAATGAAGGCTGTGAAAGATCATGACGGCCTATGAGATACATCATTATCAATGTGGGTAAAGGTGTACTCACCGCCGTAGGCCTAAAGGTCTGCAGCAAGTAAAACCAAAATAATAATCATGGCCACAAGATTATCCGATTAAAATATTTAGCAGACCAGTCAGATACCAAGATCAGTTGAACATTTTGCAACTAGATTAATCTCACTAAGCTTATTGTACACGGCTTTTAACGCATAACAGGACTTGTTTCAACGTACGCCTGTACCTCGCAGCATTATAGCGAACACGGATATCGTGACGTTTGATGGTATCACCCTCAGATAAGTCCTTCTGCATGATGATGACGCTAGAATAAGCATACAACTAGTGTTATCACATACATCCCGGATAGAAATAATTACCGTTAAAGCTGACATAGTCACTGCACTATAGATAGACCCAAAATCTGCCCATTCATACTTTACCAAATCAAAAACGAAACTGCTTCACAAAATGAAGCTTATGCTGCATGCTTATAATTACGTGATAGAGGCTATTTTCAGTGTTGGGTAAACTCAACCAAGAAATGAATTAAATAAAACTCAACTCATGCACCTCAAAATGAGTTAAAACTCAAACTCAACTCATCCTAAGTGAATTGAGTTAACTCAAACTCAGTTGTTAGATGAGTTAAATCATCAACTCACGCGTCTCATACTTGTAAAAGAAAAATATTTTCCATCAAGAATACACGGTGCTTCAGCCATGTTATTCTGAACTGTCTACACCAGTGTTACCACTCTAACTTTTAGGAAAAACATAGATAACCGCTTAAAAACATAGAAAAACATATACACGTTTTTTACGAGATGCGCATGAAATTAGTTAAAATTACCAATGAAACACAAATTATAAGAATTTTCGATCCCAAACGGCAAAAATACCCATCGCATTCGTCAAAAAATCTGATGACTTTTTTCAAAAAAAGTCCTCTTAGGCCTACAGTTCTACGCTTTTACGAATTGCTGAAAAATACACCTTTTACCAAGTAAAATAAGGTCAAAACCACATTTTAACAGGTAAAAACCTCCATGCAAAAAAAACAAAGATTTTAGAGAAGAAAACATAGAAACATAGATGAGGTGAAAAAAACCGAGATCTTGGAGGAAAAACATAGGAGTGGTAACACTGGTCTACACTCTACAATATACAAAATATGCAGTGCTTAAACACTGTCCGCCCGCCGCTGCTGGCCGTGTTTACGACCGTCCCTGCCGTCACCACTCACCAGTATAATGGAAAGCCGACAATATAAAAAAAACGCTTGTGTCAATATAATATGCGCCGCGTGCTGAATAGTGAGTTAATTTTAAAATAAATGACAGTTACAAGTTTACAACTCAAACTCACAGAAAATATGAATTAAATCAAACTCATAACTCACACTCTTTAAGGTGAGTTTAGTCAAACTCATAAATCACAGCAAGTGAGTTAATTCGTGAGTCTCAACTGATCTGAGTTAGCTCATACCCAACACTGGCTATTTTCTCCAAAAGGGTCATCGAGTCGATTTTCACTTTCTTGCGTTTTGTTTAGTATGGCATCTCATCTTCATGACGGCAAATATTATTAATTAATTTTTATTTGAATGCATTTAAGCCAGATTCTCCTTACAGATTTTATTTTAGTTATAGTTACAGTTATAGTCAGAGCTCGAGGGTAGGCGTACTTTAAAATAGAATACGTTAAAATACGTACGTACCTTTTAAAAAATAGAATACGCGTATGGTACGTATCATAAGCTTACACGAAAATTTGATTTATGGTTTACTCGGCGACCCATAGCCTACGTATAATCTGACATTAGTGCATTAAGTGCAATGCATGCTGGATAAACATAGACCTACATTGGCCAACCTTTTTTGGCCAACGGGCCACTATGATTGTTGGTAAGCACGCGGCGGGCCGCAAAATGTTTGTCCTCACAGCCTCGAAACAAATACAAATGTTTATTTCATATTTTACCAGATGTATAAAAACATGTACGACCACATTAGGTCACTAGAACTTGCAACACTGAATCTTTTAGTGTTTTAGACATTATTTGCAGTAGCCTATTGTAGTAGTCGGACAAGTAAGTAGGTGCAAAATTAGAAAAAAAATATTTAGAAAGGGGCCGTGCGGGCCGCCAATCAGCAGCCCGCGGGCCGCATTTGGCCCGCGGGCCGCGGGTTGGCCATCCCATAGCATTGCAGCAATTTAGGCCTACTACGCTGTATACTGGGTTGTGATTGTTTGCCTAAATTAGATTGAACATTCTTATAATGAGCAATGACCTGGTTAACGTATTTTTGTATTGTTTACGTACCCTAAAATAGGGTACGTTAAAAAACGTACGCACCTTTCAAAATATAGAATACGTATGGTACGTACCCTCGAGCTTTGGCTATAGTTAATGGTTTCTCAATTTAGTTATAGTTATAGTTAGTAATATATTTTAGTTATAGTTAATGGATTTTTATTTTAGTTAATTTCAGTTACTACTTTGTTACAATAATTAGGGCTATGAGCAAAATGTTGCGTATTAACACGCTGTTTCACAATCTCCTCAGAGCTTTGAAAGCCTTTGATGCATGGATGCATTCGGCTTCATCAATACACGACTTTCCAAAGAAACTGACAAATTGTAAATAAAAAAATCAATAATTAAAGTTACTGCAACTTGCTGACTAATGATGATACCTGTGTCAATGTAGAAGACTATTATTTCATATTTTACTAATTGTTTTAACTTTTATTTGAGACGGATTCGTACTTGAAATGACTGCAGAGAGCATTTCCACGCTTGCGGCTGCTCAAAAACTTGAGACATTTTGACTACAAGATTACTATGACTACTAATTTTGTGATATTTATTGCGCTAGTCAACTTTGATCCCATTCGCAATGAAATAGAAACGTTTACAAAACAGCATATAATTAAATGCCGCACTATTACAGTACTGGGTTAATTCACACATGAAAAATCCGGGGCGAACATAGGCTATTACTTATAGCGCATGTTTATGCTCTCGTATAGGCCTAATGTCGAATCGTCCACATTGCACTTTCTATTTTTTTTATTAACGAAAATAAAGATGAATTTTCGTTATTGTTATTTTCGTTATAGCTATAGTTATAGTTAATTATGTTTTTAGTTATTGTTATAGTTATCGTTAACGAAATCATTTTATTTTCGTTAACGACAATTTTCGTTATCGTTATCGTTAACGAGAATCACACTGATTCCAACAATCTTTTACACAAAAGTTTACATTTTGGCCTGTTTTCGGCGTCATGTCATGATGGGTAATACACCTAATGAAAATTTATCGGCTAAAAGATCGACCTTTCTAGTTTCTTAACACGGTCACATAAAATAGGCTAATGAATTATAATAGGCGTACGAGTGGTCTGATTATAATGAATAATAAATTATGTTTGTGCAAACTGCGGTTGCTAGGTCAGACTGGTGATCAGAATACTGCAGTCACATTGATTGAAACCTTGGCAGGTGACTGTTCTCATTAACCTTCGTAGGCCGAAGTTGGGTGGATTTCTACCCCAGCGGTTTTTAAATGTTGACTGTGGAGCAACTGTAGATAGTAACTGTTATACTTTGACGTTCCATGTGTTTACAAATTAAGACCCCTGACATATTCTGATACCAAAACCACCACAATGTCGTATTGTCTGAGAAAGTTATTTTAGTCTAAATTGTCATGGGATAGAAATCTACCCCCATTTCGTTGTCGACGTCAGAACCTTTTCGTTCATACTGCAGATGTATGTATAGAAGATATTAACTCATAATATTACGCTGTAATTCGAAATAAACTGTTGATTCTACCATGGAATTGAGTTTTAATTCCTGCCTAATTGAGGAGAGTTTACTATCCAAGATGGCGGCCAATATAACCGTCGAAACACAAAAATGCTTATATCTAAGCTCGTAGATACATACATGTAGGCGTAAACTTGTCGAAAATATTGGGGGGCCCATTGCCCTTCCCTCCCACGAAAGGCTACAGCCTACAGGGCCAAACAAAAGCCCATTCGGGACTCCTGCATCCGAACCCACGCTACGCCACTGATGCACTTTATGCCATACAGTAGCTAACATGATTACGACTACAATTTCTCTTTGGACTGTTCAGTCAGCATTATTATTAGAACCCACAGCGTATACAATGTTACGTTTGAAATTAACAAGACCTATTGGGCTCAAGATGGTATTTTGGTTTTAAACCGTGGTTCCTACATAGGTCTGACAGCGTTCGAATCTAGAAAGTGGTCAAAAGAGAATGTTACTATTATTATTTTAATATTTCGAGTATTGCTGTACAGGTCCAGAGTCTGCCAGAGATATTTCCCAGGTCATGACCTAGCAGTTCAGGCCCCCGTGCACCAGCCTGCACCCCGAGGGCCGAGGCATATCAGCCCCAGAGCCTTGAGCGTCCCGTTGTAGGGTTAAAGGTCGGGCAGACAGAGCTAGTCTGTATGAGCGTTACACTGGCGCTATAATTGACCTTCAGTTTCTTCCACTGTCTTGATCCTCAAATGCCCACGTATGGCTACTTACATGTAGCTGTGTCAAAAAGTCGAACAATGGAGAATACAGTACGTATTGGAAAACTCGAGGTTTATTGTTAGAAGATTAGCCTACTACCTCGGGCAAAAATTTGTGCCTCTATCTAACACCGAAGTATCATGAATGAAAACATAAAAAGCAAAGCAATAGTTTTAATTAATTATGCAAACAATTTCGAAGTATTAGGCCTACTAGCTAATCTAGATGTCCTTGGCAAGCCTGCTGCTTTTGTCCAGCTCTCTATGTTGCCCGACTTCAACCAACTAATAACATACAGTACTTTTCGGCATTCCATAGGGCGAGAGGTGGACCATTTATACCAATCATTAGTAAGTCATTTACAGATGTAACGATCAACTGGTTTCTTCCACTGGTTTGATAGAGATTCATTATTTCGAATCATCTGTAGGCCTAACAATCATCTGAAGAAACAGGCAATACCTTTTTTGCAGTGCAATCAAACTTTTTGTAGGCCTACCAGATTTCTCATTCATACTTACCAGCTTTTGATTCATCAACGTTCTCAGCTTCACTGCCACATCATCTTAATTTAGTTGTCGCCGTTTCAGTTTCTCGATCACATTCTTCACTAGGCCTATCAGCAAATCGCTTTTTACTCGAAAATCCACTCTTAATTAAGTAAACTCATTTTACAGGGCACTTGATAAAAGCCTCGTTTTTAAGTGTAACGAATCCAATAGAAGCTGCAACAAGACGCCGCAAGAGTGTAGAGAGAGCCTCAGATAGGCCCTATACGGAAATAAAACGGCGGCATATATGACATTATACGTTCATATATGTATGAATATATATATATATACTGGAAAGTCGATCATTTCTTCGAAAGATCCTGGGGCTAACCGGAGATACCGAAATATTTAGTAGCCTACTCCATGGGCTAACACATGTTGGAAATATTTGGATGCGCGCGAATATCAAGATACATTGAGCCGCTGAAAGCTGCTGGGGGAGTATAGCTTGACCCGCCCAAGGTAATTACACTGCTGCATGGACGCTGCATGGACGGCGTCCAGGCTGTGGAAGGATCTTTGGCTGTGGTGGTCTGTTGGTCTAATAAGTGGCAGGGCCTGGGCGGCGTTCAGCCTTGAAACTAAATGCCTGCCTAGACGCCGTCCATGACCGTCCATTCACACTTTAAGCCCCGAGTTTAGGCGAAAAAATATATTACTACTATCATAATATTGGGGGGGCTCAATGCCTGGGCAGGCCTGGCGCCTCAATTATTGGGGGGGGGCTCGAGCCTAGCGGCCTACAGGAGTTTACGCCTAAGCACGGTAGATAAGCTACAATGACAAATGAAGTGTCGATTGTAATACTTTCAAGGTCAAGGAATCGAAAAATCGCATTGGCAATAGAGTGAAAATAGTACTATCGCACTGGCAATAGTGTGGAAATAGGGCCAGTCGCTGTTCCAGTCAATCGGACAGAAGGAGAGCAACCGGAAGGCCGCAGTGTCCGTCGACGTCAGTCTTCGCCTTCTTCGCCGCGGCGTCGTCTGTGCCTCAGACGCGGCCGAGACCGTGTCCAGGACCTTCGAACTGTGTGTCACGCCTGGGCGTCGAACTCTGTACAGTCTACAGAAGAAACTGTCGGTAGAACCGAGAGAGGACGGTAACTGATGCCAAAAGGACATGAACAATCAACGTTGAAGCTGTAATTGAGTTTTCGTTTTATTTGGTGAATAAAGAATATTTGTTGAACACTTCGTCTCTTGCAGACCGCAAGGGCCTTACCTAGGCAGACATCCTTCCACTCGACGGCCGTCATCCCGCCACATTATATTCAAGAAACTCATTGGCATAATAAGATTTTTCTAAGTTATTACGTACAGTCTTATATTTGTTTCGATAATCAGTAAAAGTTTTCTTGTTAGCAGGTGTAGGGTTCTTTATGTAAGTTAGGCAATGTACAATTTTTCTTTTTTTAATTGATCTTAGTAAGCCTCGAGCATCCAAGGTTTCTGAAACGTATTTTTTATTAATAATTTATTTATGTTGCAGTGGGCATGCTAGACTATAATTATGCTTAATTAAGTATATGAATGAGGCATAAGCCAAATTAGCCTCGTTTTACATGCACAATAATTATTGTGCATGAAAAACGATAATAAAACATAATAAAATATCACTCAAAAGTTTAAGACATTATTGTCTGTGTTACTGTGTAATAAGTTGAACTCTTACAGAACACATGAAATCATGTAATGTACATAGCTTTCACGATTTTCATGCTTTAGACAGAGGAATAGCACTACACCATAAAATTTACTGTTTAATATTTCTACTTCTAAATTGAATTTCATTCATCACCAATTCAAATACAGGTTAATTTGATCTTAATAAACTAAGACATCATTGAAGCAGATGGGGTGAGACCTTTTGGGTTTCTAGAAAGCGTTAATAACTTTTTGGTTAAGTCACCAGCCATACAAACTAGTCAGGGTCTAAAACATTTATGGCTAACCTTTCACATTCTTGCGACGATTCACAAGTTGCAGCAGGCAATGTTCAGCCGACTCCCTACAATACTCCCAACCCAAGTATCTTCGCAAACTCTTCACCATACAGCCAACCCGCTCTACCCAATCATCATCCTGTCCTCGACACCCGGTCACTACTCATCTCAAGTTCTCCAAACGAGCCATGTCCAACACTGCACCAAGGCTCTGAAACGGTCTTTCTCCCGAATTTTCCAGATTCTCGGTTCCTCCATCATCATTGCCAATCACCCACCATCATCTGCCTCAGGCTCCTCTATCTATCACCCCTCGGGCTTTCCACTCAAAACTAAAGTCTCACGTCTTCAAGAACTCTTACCACGACTCACCTGATCTTCCACCTTCCAATACTTGATCAAAATGACACCTAACCTTGACAGCTACTCTGCCCTCTCGTAACCGGACTTGGACCTCTTTCGGACTACTCTTTTGGACAACCATCTGACTCGAGTGTCGCTTTAAAAGTTTGAAGTTTGCGATTACGATGATGACTGCATTAAGTAGGCAACTTAAATCTACGTCAACTGCAGAAGTTCAGATGTAGGCTATCCGTATACGAGATTAATATTATAAGTCAATGTCTATTGCTTGAACAGTTTTCTGGTAGTCTGGAAGACACAGCACTGTCAGCACACGTAATATTTCGACGCATCAGAACACATCATATAGCGGCCAATGTGTAGAGATTTAATTCACTTTTTGTGTCGTAGATCCAATGTGCAGTGCTGCTTTGTTCAGAGACTAGAAAGTGGAGTCGTCGCTACTAGTTCCACCATCTGGGGACTGGGACTGTTCTTGACTTTCTTTATTCTGAAATAATCTAAAACAACCGTCTTCACAGGTTTCCGTAGCACTGTTCTAAATATTATTCCCAAAAGAACAGAGAAGGATATAGTTAAGCTTTCAATGCTCCAGAAAAACACGTATCATAAATGTTCATAAGACATTGAAACGAACTCCAGCTTACATTATTGGTTGACAGTCTAGACTTCACTGAACACTGACCTACATCGTTTGTTTTGCTGAGTATGCCTATCTTTAGTGAATATACAGTAGGGTGGTCGCATCTCTGATTGAAAATTTTCAACTTCAGTTGTTTACTTTCGCCAACCCGGCATTCCGTGCCAATTGGTTTAAAAGTAATGTAGCCCAAAAATTAGCAGGATCGAACAATATCTTGAAATTTTGATTTTTACAAATAATTTTCGTCATTTGGAGTAAATGTATTTGATTCGCATTTTGGACCTATGTTTAGTTTTAAACAGAAAGGCTGGATGATTTTACTTAAGCACAACAACAAAAATGTCTACAATGTTTATGTTCTCGTTGATTGTTTATTATTTATTTTTATTGGCATTTTAGTGGTATTTGATACGTGAGTTCCTGAGACCGATAACCACAAATCTGTTCGAACAAGCATGCACAAAAGGGTGCAGTAGAAAAAATCGAAAGTTATATATTCGAAAAGTAATAGCAACCAAAAGTTGCCTAATGGCATGGATCAAAAACTGTTCAAATTTTTTAAAAATATTAATGTCTTCCACCCCACCAGAGGGCCAAAGTTACGAGACAAAGCGTTTTTCGAGAAAATTGTAGGTTTTCTTGTAAAATATTCTTATTGAAAACTAATTAACTGCCATTCAATACACCGCTAGAAAGAGCTCTTAAACTGAATAAAATTATGTGTTAATTTTCAGAATATCACCATAATTGTAGAAGTTATTAACTTTTTACCATTTCCTCGATAATAATAATAATTCTAATAAATAATTTTAGTCACTAATCAGTGTATTCACTAGTAACCAGGCATGCAATAAATGTCATTGTGTTATAATCTGGACCTACTACAGGCAGTTGAATTTTTTCCTGGTTTAAATGTTCACTTTTCATGGTTGATTACAACTATTATGCTCAGTGCTTTTTTTCTAGAGAAAAAGGTTCAGGAACTCAAAAAGTTCCGAACAAATATAGGGGCATATTTTATGCCAATATTTCTACTTCATGTATATCAATATCAATTAACACTTAAAGCACTGAAATAAAATTAAAGAATCTAAATAATTTTAAATACTTTTTTTATTACAAAGCTTAATTAAATTAATTATTTTTAAAAGCTAAAAAAAGGTCCCGGAACGCCGTTCCGGCTGAAAAAAAAGGGTAAACGTGTAGTTTAGCGTCGTAAATTATTCGCCCGTTGTAGCACTGTTGTTTTTAATCAGTCCAACTTCTACTTTGGCGAGAAGCATTTTCATCGATCCAGCTTCCATTAGGCAAAATTTCGTTTCATCAGTCCAGCTTCTATTTAAGCAGGAATTATTTTTCATTAACACAACTTTTATTTAATTAAGAATTATTTTCCAGCAATCCAGCTTCAATTTAAGCAAGATTCTTTTCATCAGCCCCACTTCGATTTAACGAAAAATTATTTTCATCAATCCGACTTCCATTTAGCAAGAATTCGTTTCATCAATCCAACTTGTTTACGACCAACGCTAAAGCCCATGCAATGGCGGATAATTTACGACGCTAAACTACACGTTTACCGAAAAAGCACTGATTATGCTTACTGTTCGAGTGTTCCTATATTTGATAAGGGGTAAAACTTTGTATTAAAAAATTTCATTTAACTTTTGGCGATGTTTTCTTTTATTTTTAAGAACCACCCTAATAATATTATACAGCTGTACCTTCTTCAGCAACCTTCTCATTTAAGAGTTCTCTTTTGACTTACATTAGTCTAAAACTCCGCCACTGCTCGTACTAATCACCTTTACTATGATACGGTGTCGTTAAACAGCAACTAATCAACAAACAATAGCTTAATCGCTAAATAGCGACAGGACCTGCGCCCAGGTGTTTGCATGCCAATGCTTGATATTATTTCCAATGAACATTTGCACCACAGAAGTTGGACTAGTGAGTAAGTTAGCTTTAGCTGCATTTCTTAATTCCTGCATTTGATACATTTTTCGACAGGATATAGTATCTTCACAAAACAAAGCAAACAAAGTTTCTTAAATTAACTTTAGATTCAAGCGATTAGTATTCCACACAAAAGAATAAAATCTTAAGAAAAACTGTCTTGAAACTGAAGGTTTAACTTACTGTAAGCAGTTCAAAATCGGGATTTTGTTGATTCATCTCTTGTTGCTTCATCTCCCATTGCTTGTTCTTCTTTTCTTCTAAAGAAATGTTACCAAGATGACATGTTATGAAAGGTAAGCTTAATAATATTATAATGGCTGTTACTACATTCTATAAACGAATTTTGAAAAAAAAACTTGAGCAGGGTTGAAAACGTATAATCGGATTGCGTACAGAACAGCTGCCCTGCTTCGCACTGTTGCCCGTTCACTCACTGCTTCTGCTGCTTCCACTATTGTCCATGCCTTTGTCACAACAAGACTTGATTACTGTTGTTCACTTTATTCTGGCCTCCCGGCTGTTCGACTGGGGTGCTTGGATCGGATCTTGCGCTCTGCTGCCCGCCTTATTGGCCGCATACTAAAATATGGCCATGTCTCTGGATACATGCTCGACGTTCTCCACTGGCTCCCCTCTGAGCAGCGGATTGCGTACAGAACAGCTGCCCTAGTCTGGTGCTGCTTACTAGGTTTCACTCCTGCCTATCTTCGTGAGCTCTGCTGCCCTGTCCTTAGTGCTAGGGGCTCTCGACCCTACGCTCATCTGAACAGGGACTCCTACTTGTCCCTTTTGCTCGAACCTCCACTATGCAGAATCACACTTTCTCTGTGGGGGGCCCCTCGACCTGGAATGGCCTCCCTCTGGAGCTTCGCCTTGTTCCTAGGACCTTCTCTCCCACGTTCTGTTATCACCTTAAAACCGTTCTTTTTGGCAGTGCTGGAGTCGGGAGCGCCTCTGAGTAGTTTCCTTGAAGGGGCGCTATACAATGTTCGGTATGAATGAAAGAATTTGAGAAATTGAAAAATGCTTTGAGTAAATAATAGGCCTAATCCATTACAATCAATTTATGATTATTCATTTTAATCTTAGTATATCACAATTTCATAAAATCGCAGACAATTATTACGATGTTCAAAATTAAAATATGGAAACTATTTAGCAAATCGGCAGGAAGCATGTAATTGCTAATGATCGTTGCGAGTTGTTCTTCGGGAGGCAACCGTCACTTCACAACTGTTCTAAAGCCCAGGGCATGTTTTACATAACTAGCTCCCACAAAAGAAATCAATTAGGCCTACCTATGCCCTTCGTCCTTGGTCTTACCCTGAGGCGAAAATCTATACATAACTTTGGAGGGGACAGAGTGCCTACGAGGGCCGGGTTTTGGGGGGGACAGCAGTGCTTAAGTCAAAACTTTGGGGGGACTGTCCCCCTCTGTCCCCCCCATGATTTACGCCACTGTACGGACTCTTACGACAGACTTCGCTCTTATAGACAATATCATGAGGAAAACTTTTGTAGGAAGAATGCTGTACTACTATTGATTTTGTATTTGCCTTATTAAGATGTTTGCACACCGGAGTGCGGTTCTTCTGAACTGGTTTTATAAAGACTACACTTACTTAATAACTTTACATACTTTAATAAGGAGTGTTGAATAATTTTCTAAGCAAATGACTTTTTCATCATAAGCTAAAGCCATAAAACGTGAAGGATAAAGCATTGCGATTACCACCACTCCAAGACTATACGTAGACCTTAAAGTGCATCAGAGTGGTCTATTTGGTACTGTTACAGTACTCGATCAACAATCTAACAAGTCTGGGTTCGCTTCTATTCAGCATTCTTTTGTCTAACGATGCTCTTATTGTTAATTATTATCAATATTATTATTATTGCGAACATTTTCATAGTGCAAAGTCACATTTAATGAGAATATAAGTTGCAGTTAGTCAGTCAGATATGGCACACCGTTAATAGCGCGCAAGACAAATGCGCGCCGTCAAAAGCACGCCTACAAAAGCGCGAACCGTAAAAAGCGCGCAAAACAAATGCGCGCCGTCAATTATTATAGAGCGCATGCATCGAGACGTAAAGACAAACAAAACTGAAGAAACGCTGGTAATTAATAAGACAACAGCGCTTACAACATAAAAATATATGTCAAATGAAGTGAAGTTATGAGAAACAGTTATTAGCTAAAACCTCTTTATATACGGTAGTTAATGTTTGTTGAGAGTTAGTTCACTAATTAATGTTAGTTTGGTTGTCCTTCTTTCATATTGATAGGTTATGGGCGATTCCGCGCAGATGGTCGAGCAATGGTACGTTGCCGTATGTAGGAACCAAGGCCAACAGGCATCGGCTAAATATTTGACGTACTTGGTTTTCGTTGCCTCGGGTTGTCGAAATCCGGCTCGAAAACGCTCGATCATGAGCTCCACATGATCCTGCTTCTTTCGAAATCATTTACTAATTTACTAATTATATGTTGACAAACCGTGTATCAAGTTTCCGTCGTCCAGAGGGTAAACACATTCTTAGGGTGTATCAAGTAATAATTTTTACACACATTTAATCAATAGAGGTGGGAAAGGCTTTAAAGTTTAATAATTCAAAGGGATAGTACAGTCTTTTGGTCTATGCTGCGCGCTTTCGTCGACGCTCATTTTACGGGCAATTTTTGCTGCGCTCAATTGACGGCGCGCTTTTGACGGCGCGCTTTTGACGGCGCGTATTTGTCTTGCGCGTTAAAAACGGGTCACGGTCAGATATACACATGTTTGAAACCCAATGAGTTTTTCTGAAAGAACAAAAAGAGTTAGAGCATCGGATAAACATTGGAAGTAGGTTCCATTCCTAGGAGGCAGCAACATGCAATGCAATAGAGCTCATGGCAGCGCTAGATCGAGGCTCAACCAAAAGTCCTACATGTAGATCACAATCTGCAAACATGGATGCAGTGATTGAAAGCAGATAGGCGTTGTCGCTGTAATGTTTTTCAGGTCAGATAAACCAGTTTACACCTTGTTCTGAATTCACCAGGAAGCCAATTCAGCTGAGAAGCAGGGTTTAAAAGTTTGTACAAGTACATACATGCAGCCAAATGCGAGACAGAGAACTTTGCAAGTTTGCATGTAAGCCTGTTGACTTCAACATCCGAGATATTTAGAGTACAATACTTGCAAGAATTATGATCCATAGTACAGGCATACCTTTTCTTGGTTTTGCATGAATGAAGCAAACGGTACAAAATGCTAGAGCGATAATTATCGCAGATCCGATTCCTATCGCAGCTACAGCTCCAGCTGCCATTTTGTCTACAACATACAATTTTAGATTCTCTTATAAATTTTTTTGCCTCTGTTTAGAGCAACAAGCAGCGACGTAGCAACTTAGCAAGCTATAGCTACGCACTGTGTCAAGCGTAAATCTAGTGCTCCCTCCTTAACCAATAACGACGTAAATCATGCAAATTATGAGACCATAGATGTTATAAAACAAATGAAAATATATAGATATACGTTACAGGCGCGTAACTAGCATTACGCAATTACGCAAATGCGTAAGGATTTTAGCAGCTCTTAAAATTGTTTAACCGTTTAGATTACTTTTTGACATTCTAGATTACTATTACTCGTTGAATTTCTAATGTGCAGACTTCATTACTGTAGAGTGAGTAAAACATTTTCCTTCAACGCAATAGTGAAGACTCTGCAAATTTCGTGGCACTTCTGAAATTTCGATCACAGACCGACACTATAGATTAAATCATCGTAAGCTAATGTCGACTGGTCCACGCAAAACCCAGTACATAAGTCCGTTGATTCAAAAATCAGCTGATCCATCTGTGTGGTCTGTGAGTTCGAGACATTATTGTGGCAGAATGTCGTACGGCTTTATTGTTTGATGCGAGCACAGAACAGATATCGGTCAGCTTATACGATATGTTGATAGCGTGAACAACCCGGTTCTCAGCATGTGGCAAAAGAACAATTTATAGGGCCTAATTACTGTCATCCCAAGTTTTCCCAACGCTTGACACCACTGGCGAAACTATTGCGACACTCGTAAAGCAGCAGCTTTATGAAGTTGGTTTCTGTATATGTTAAGGTATCTTGATAAGGACAATTTGCTGCCGACTTTTCAATCTGGTTTTCGTAAGGGCCACTCCACGGAGACCCTGTTAGTTCGCACCCTCTACGATATATGGGGCTATTGATAGGTTATAGGTCATCCTCTTAGCATTATTTGCTGTCAGCACGGCGTTTGACACCGTCGATCACGATATCATTCTTAGGCGCCTATCTACCTATCTACCTCGTTTGGCCTTTCTGGTAACTTTCTTGACTGGATTGTTTCCTACCTCCTCCATCACCGTTCCTTCTCTGCGGTCTACGTGTCTACTAGGACTCCATGTGTTCCTGTCCCGTTTGGCCTGCCCCAGGAATCTGTGATGGGCCCTCTTCTCTGATTATATTATTTATACTGCTGATACTGGTCCTCTCCTGGCCTCTTGCTGAGCCTTGCTCTGTGCTAAACCAATCTTATGCGGGTGACATGCAGGCGTTTTTGCACTGTCCTGCGTCAGCAGCCATTACCGAAGCCCGGGCAATGGAGGCTCTCGAGGCCTGGATGTCCTCCAATCGCCTGCGGCTAAACTAATCTAAGACCCAGTTCATTTGGCTTGGCACGCGCCAGCAGCTCGCCAAAATTGATTTGGAGGCTCTTGCCCAGGAGTTCCCGCAGATTACTTTTTCACAGTGGCAAAGAAATTAATTAATTGATAAATCCAGGCAGGCTATCAACTTTATAAAAATAAAATTATAGGCCATATAATAAGATCGACGATCGTCATGAAAACTGCAATCTCTTAGAGAAAATAACATATCCAAAATTAAGTGGCCAAGGGCAGCATTTTTTGGGCCGTCGCCCCGGGCGGCATTTCAGCTCCGTGCATCATTGCTTTCCCATTCTTTGTCCGGGACCTTGGTGTCACATTAGACCAAGAACTGACGTTCACGCGGCATATCAGCCTGCTATGCCGCGATTGTGCATACCAGCTGCGTCAGCTTAGAGAGGTCTTCCGTTCCTTAACCTATAATGCCTTAATGCTTATCCACTTCTTTGTTGTTTCCCGTCTTGATTATTGCAGCGCCCTCTGCGTGGGTTTTCCGGCGACTCGGGTTGGGTGCTTGGTTCGGGTCTTACCCTCGGCGGCACGATATATATTGGTTGCATCCCAAGATTCCGCCATGTTACTGACTATATGCGGGATGTCTTGCATTGGCTTCCTTTCCCCACAGTGGATCGCTTACCGGATCTCTTCCTTGGTCTGGCGCTGATGTGGTCTCTGTTTACTCTACAGGAGCACCACCCTCGGCATCCAGCACCGTGGTTCTCCTCGCTCTTCTAGGCAGGCTGAGGTTCTTGTCTCCCGGTCGCGGACTTCTATTCTGCAGCGCCGTGCTTTTTCTGTTGCTGGCCTGCAATCTGGAATGGACTTCCTTTGGCACTGCGCCTAATGCCGAGAGCCCTTCAGATCACGTTCTATATTCTAACTTCAAGACTGTTCGGACTTCGGAGTTGGGTCGGGTGCGCTCATAAGTAAATAATCTTGAAGGGGCGATAATGTAAATCTCTGTAATGAATGAATGAATCATAATTTGCCAAAGAGCTGATGTAAAATGTTATTACTTTTAACCAAAAGATTGTCTTCAAAATGGACCATTACAAACCAACAAATAAATTTATTTTCTTATGCTTTAGTTAATTGCTTTGATGTTTCGGTCTACGTTCAAAACCGCGATCACAAAGACCGGTCGATCGTTCAAAACCGCGATCACAAAATAGCGATGCACAAAACAACGACTGCATAAAGTAGCGATCATCAAAACAGCGATTAAAATTTCGAAGATTGATTTTTAATGTACGTTGGTCCTGATTGCGAACCTAATTAGCGTTAATTATTTCACAAAATCATTTGCAGTTGTTGGAGTGATAGCAAAAATGACAGCGCTGATTGGTCCTGATTGTGAACTTAATTGAAATAAAAATGCTTTAGTTAAGTACATCGCAGGACAAATATGCTACCAATCCATCTCGAAGAATCTACAGAGAAACTGCAGACAAAATAAAAAGCATCGATCGTCGCCGATGACACTAATCGACCTATATTGGACTATCTTCGTGGAATTGGAGTCTTCAAATTTAACATTATACATTTATTATAATTATGTATACTTCGTGATACATTTAAAACTTTCTTTAAATTAATCGCTGAAATCGCTGTTTTGATGATCGCTATTTTATGCTGTCGCTGTTTTGTGCATCGCTATTTTGTGATCGCGGTTTTGACTTATCGCTGTTTTGTTATCTTGCTTTTGAACGTAGACGTCTGTGTGTTTCTAGTCTACGTTGGTTGCTGGGACTTTACAGCTGAACCCATTTTAAACATCAAATTATGAAATTATAATTATAAATTTTCAAAAGAACTTATGTAAAATGTTATTACTTTGAATCAAAAGTTGGTCTCCCAAATGCCAAACCCTAAATGAAAGGTACTGCACCCTGGGGGAGAGACACTGCCCCTCCCAATTCCAGAGTTCTTCAAAACTGCGTAATTTTAAGGAAGACCCCAAGGATTTACGCCACTGATACGTTACGGCGGGTTCTTGCTGTGTGTGACTTGGTTGCGGACGGCAGTTTGACGTGCGTGAAGTATCGCAGATCCGATTCCTATCGCAGCTACAGCTCCAGCTGCCATTTTGTCTACAACATACAATTTTAGATTCTCTTATAAATTTTTTTGCCTCTGTTTAGAGCAACAAGCAGCGACGTAGCAACTTAGCAAGCTATAGCTACGCACTGTGTCAAGCGTAAATCTAGTGCTCCCTCCTTAACCAATAACGACGTAAATCATGCAAATTATGAGACCATAGATGTTATAAAACAAATGAAAATATATAGATATACGTTACAGGCGCGTAACTAGCATTACGCAATTACGCAAATGCGTAAGGATTTTAGCAGCTGTTAAAATTGTTTAACCGTTTAGATTACTTTTTTGACATTCTAGATTACTATTACTCGTTGAATTTCTAATGTGCAGACTTCATTACTGTAGAGTGAGTAAAACATTTTCCTTCAACGCAATAGTGAAAGACTCTGCAAATTTCGTGGCGCTTCTGAAATTTCGATCACAGACTGACACTATAGATTAAATCATCATAAGCTAATGTCATCTGGTCCACACAAAACCCAGTACATAAGTCCGTTGAGTTCAAAAATCCGATCAGCTGATCCACCTGTGTGGTCTGTGAGTTCGAGACATTATTGTGGCAGAATGTCGTACGGCTTTATTGTTTGATGCGAGCACAGAATCAGATATCGACCAGCTTATACGATATGGTTGATAGCGTGAACAACCCGGTTCTCAGCATGTGGCAAAAGAACAATTATTCAGGGCCCTAATTACTGTCATGTCAAGTTTTCCCAACGCTTGACACCACTGGCGAAACTATTTGCGACACTCGTGGCTTAGCAGCTTTATGAAGTTGGTTTCTGTATATGTTAAGGTATATCTTTGATAAGGACTTCGTTACCTTAAGACTTTTCAATCTACGGTTTTCGTAAGGGCCACTCCACAGAGATACAGTTAGTTCGCACCCTCTACGATTCTATGGGCTATTGATGGGTTATAGGTCATACTCTTAGCATTATTTGCTGTCAGCACGGCGTTTGACTCCCCATCGATCACGATATCATTCTTAGGCGCCTATCTAAGTATCTACCTCGTTTGGCCTTCTGGTAACTTTCGCCCGACTGGATTGTTTCCTACCTCCATGCACTTTCCCTTCTCTGCAGTCTGCCTGTCTCACTAAGTCCCATGTGTTCCTGTCCTGTTTGGCCTGCCCCAGGAATCTGTGATGGGCCCTCTTCTCTAATTATATTATTTATACTGCTGATACTGGTCCTCTTCTGGCCTCTTGCTGAGCCTTGCTCTGTGCTGCTTAAACCAATCTTATGCGGGTGACATGCAGGCGTTTTGCACTGTCCTGCGTCAGCAGCCATTACAAGCAGGGCAATGGAGGCTCTCAGGCCTGGATGTCCTCCAATCGCCTGCGGCTAAACTAATCTAAGACCCAGTTCATTTGACTTTAAATGCGCCAGCAGCTCGCCAAAATTGATTGGCTCTTGCCCAGGAGTTCCCGCAGATTACTTTTCTTCACAGTGGCAAAGAAATTAATTAATTGATAAATCCAGGCAGGTTATCAACTTTATAAAATAAAATTATAGGCCTTATATTGCATGAATCCGACGATCGTCATGAAAACCTGCAATCTCTCTAGAGAAAAATAACATATCCAAAATTAAGTGGCCAAGGGCACGCATTTTGGGCCGTCGCCCTGGGCGGCATTTCAGCTCCGTGCATCATTGGCTGCCCATTCTTTGTGGGACCTTGGTGCAAGTAAGCATTGTGGTTTTGAGCAAGCGTTCACTGATATCATTCTGCTATGCCGCGATTGTGCCTACTCAGCTGCGTCAGCTTAGAGGTCCTTCAGTTGCTTAACCTATAATGCATTAGCCTTAGTTCTTACCCGCTTCTTTGTTTGTTTCCTCGTCTTGATTATTGCAGCGCCCTCTGCGTGGGTTTTCCGGCGACTCGGGTTGGGTGCTTGGTTCGGGTCTTACCCTCAAGCGGCACGATATATATTGGTTGCATCCCAAGATTCCGCCATGTTACTGACTATATGCGGGATGTCTTGCATTGGCTTCCTTTCCCACAGTGGATCGCTTACCGGATCTCTTCCTTGGTCTGGCGCTGATGTGGTCTCTGTTTATCTACAGAGCACCACCCTCAGCATCCAGCACCGTGGTTCTCCTCGCTCTTCTAGGCAGGCTGAGGTTCTTGTCTCCCGGTCGCGGACTTCTATTCCTTAAGCCGTGCTTTTTCTGTTGCTGGCCTGCAATCTGGAATGGACTTCCTTTGGCACTGCGCCTCAATGCCGAGAGCCCCTTCAGATCACGTTCTATATTCTAACTTCAAGACTGTTCGGACTTCGGAGTTGGGTCGGGTGCGCTCATAAGTAAATAATCTTGAAGGGGCGATAATGTAAATCTCTGTAATGAATGAATGAATCATAATTTGCCAAAGAGCTGATGTAAATGTTATTACTTTTAACCAAAAGATTGTCTCCAAATGGACCATTACAAACCAACAAATAAATTTATTTTCTTATGCTTTAGTTAATTGCTTTGATGTTTCGGTCTACGTTCAAAACCGCGATCACAAAACAGCGATCGTCAAAACCGCGATCACAAAATAGCGATGCACAAAACAGCGACTGCATAAAATAGCGATCATCAAAACAGCGATTAAATTTCGAAGATTGATTTTTAATGTACGTTGGTCCTGATTGCGAACCTAATTAGCGTTAATTATTTCACAAAATCATTTGCAGTTGTTGGAGTGATAGCAAAAATGACAGCGCTGATTGGTCCTGATTGTGAACTTAATTGAAATAAAAATGCTTTAGTTAAGTACATCGCAGGACAAATATGCTACCAATCCATCTCGAAGAATCTACAGAGAAACTGCAGACAAAATAAAAAGCATCGATCGTCGCCGATGACACTAATCGACCTATATTGGACTATCTTCGTGGAATTGGAGTCTTCAAATTTAACATTATACATTTATTATAATTATGTATACTTCGTGATACATTTAAAACTTTCTTTAAATTAATCGCTGAAATCGCTGTTTTGATGATCGCTATTTTATGCTGTCGCTGTTTTGTGCATCGCTATTTTGTGATCGCGGTTTTGACGATCGCTGTTTTGTGATCGCGGTTTTGAACGTAAACCGATGTTTCTAGTCTACGTTGGTTGCTGGGACTTTGCAGCTGAACCCATTTAAAAATCAAATTATGAAATTATAATTATAATTTTTCAAAGAACTTATGTAAAATGTTATTACTTTGAATCAAAAAGTTGGTCTCCAAAATGCACCATTACAAACCCCTAAATGAAAATTTTTCTTACCCTGGGGAGAGGGCACAGCCCCTCCCCAGACCCCTCCCCTCAGAGTTCTTCAAAACTGCGTAATTTTATGGAAGACCTGGTTACGCCACTGATACGTTACCTTGTAGGTCTACTATAATGTAACCGTTCTGAACAACGATTTACTAATATTTTCAAATGAGTTAGCGATAATAATATTGTTAAATAAGCCTCCACAGGTACCTATTAATATATTTTATATATACACATTTATTTGTTGTCATTTAATCTTACTATACATTCTTCATTTATGATGGATATTTTGTATAATCATATTTCAAGATAAATTAATTAGTCTAATAATAAAATCATTCAGTCTCAAAATTTGTGCCCCTTTGAGTTTGCATTGTTCCGTGGACCTATTGGAACGCCACTCGCCACGGTACTGACAACAGGAGACAATGTGGTGCTGGTCAGTTACCAGCGCATATAGCTTCTAAGTAGCTCTGTAAATTATCTATCTTACAATTACGATACTCTTTGAGGTCCGGGACTTCTTGAGAATTGTGAAGTTGGTCAATATCTATAGTGCAAATTTAAAAGACACTATGGAAGCCATGAGATGCAATTAAATGTTTATTCTTCAACTGGAGAGACAGCTCTCCCGAATCACAGACGGCTTGCTCTTAAAAACTTTGGTTGTCTATCAGAAACCATCTTCCCAACTTCCTACTCTTGTTTCTTCTCTACACATGTCGTCCTTGCTGTTAACTCCATGTAATTGAAGTGGCTTAACTCATTTCGCTGAGGAAACGTTCTACTGCCCATTCTGTACATTCTAAACAGACACTAAGATCCATTGCCTACGTCTGTCCTCGGAGCACCTTTGATCTTTTGATTTACAGGTTGCAGTTAAACCCATAAATAGACATAGGTGCGTGTAAGAGCCTCAAGAAAAACCATGGCATCGGTTTGACAGTACTCTCCTTTAGAAAAGCATTATACAGTCTATTGGATCGTTTCTACTATTGCATTGTTTAAATTCTCAATGATGACTTTCTTCATATAATGAAAGAACCAAGATAACTAATTTTTAGATTGTGACCAAATGAACCTTCACTGACCTTCAGGCTTGATGACCACTGATGACGTCCAAACTTGATTATAATCAGGAATGTTTGTTGCTGTTGTATTGCTTGGCTTTCCTCTGATGTCGAATTTTGTTATGCAAGAGTAGTTCCTGCTGCCCTTCTGCACTTCCATAATCAATGTACAAGTAACACGCTGATTAGGAACTGTGGTAGTGTTGACTCCGACTGAAAGGACTTTCTCGCCATAGTTGCTTCGTTCCTTCCATTCCATCGCAGGAGCCCAGTTGCCTCGGAATTCAATGTTACACGTCAGATTGACAAGGTCATCAGTCGAACTGTCGTAGCATGTTAGATCCCCTGTTTTAAGAAACAATAAAACAAATGAGACAAAACTTTATCGTATGACAGGTATTCGGAACACCATTTTATCAATAGGCATCGGGGGATTGGACGATACGTAAAATGGTCAGTTGCTCAGTTGCTATATTAACTCAGTATACTGGTAAAGCTGCAATAGAATCAATATGCATTAGGCACAATAGGCAGTCAAATAAGACGAAAGCATTTCTTTACTGGATCCTACTCTTCTGGTATGTGCAGGGACTTAATTATAATTATTATAATTATAACAACATTATAATGATTATTTGCTAACTTGCCACTTTCTAATTAATAAAAATTATGTCTAGGCCTTCCTACTTAAACTAATATTATAATAATTAATGTTGATTTTGTTGAGTTTGTCTGCTGCCCGGGTACAATTTTGACTCTAGTAACGCCGCTGACTACATATTATTTGTATTTAATGCACTCTAACTAAGCAGTAAACTGCTGTATATATTTTTTTATTACGCTTTTTATTGTTCAAAATAATAACTGAATTAAAATTTAAAATTATACATTTTTTACAAGTTCATCCTATAATTGTAAAAAGTCTTCAAAAATAGCGACCTCTAAATATAATCCAATCTTTCCAAAATCTTACATACAGGCTCATCTTTTCACGTACAACAATGGATGGCTTGTGGAGCCATGCATTTCCAACTTTTATTTTTTTTACCACCGTAGTATAAACTACACAAGCATAATTATATATTTATACATATTTGTAAGATGCGACTGTCTTCCCTCCTGTTCTCTCTGACCACGGTCTCGTCGCTGCCTTAATTCCCTCCATCTATGAGCCTCATCTTCTCGCAGTTCGTCAGATTCATCACTGGAAAAGTCTTGACCGTTCTGCATTCCGCTCAGCACTCCGAGCTCATTCTCCCTTTGCTGATCTTGAGTCGTCCACCGGGCTCTCTAAACCAGAGCAGTTCAGCTCTTATGAGACCGCGTTGTCTGGTCTCATAGACACCTTTCTATCGGTGCGCAGCGTCCAGTTGCGCTACCGTCCGTCTTCTCCGTGGTTTGATGCAGAGTGCCGGAAGCTCCGACGACTGGCAAGACGACATGAGAGAATCTGGAGAAGAACATGCTCTCCAGCTGATCGGGCCTCATGGGTCAGCTTCGTTAGTCGAAGTCGAAGGACCACTGGACCACTTTCAGCGGCCTTCTTGGCCGTCAGAGGGGTGGTCGACGGTCGGAGTTTCCGCCGTTCTCTGCAGAGGTATTCTTTAAAGCGATTCTCTGCCAAGATTTCGTCCATTCAGAGTTCCACCGCCGACTCTTCTCCACCTACGTTTTCTACCACGGAGAATCGGCTTTCTACACTCCAGGAGATTTCGAGCGAGGAGCTGCGTCGACTCATCCTCTCCTCTACCGCCAAGACGTGCGAGCTGGATCCTGCACCAACACTTCTTGTTCAGGAACTAATTGACGATCTCATTCCCTTCCTAACTATTCTGTGTAACTGTTCGTTCCGTGAGGCGTGCCTATAGCCGTCTCACAGAAACGTTCCGTTCTCCTACCAGTTTTGAAGCGCCATGGTCTGGACCAGAGTGATCCAGGAAACTATCGCCCCATTGCTAACGTTACTTTCCTGTCTAAAATACTGGAACGCATAGATGGAAATGAATTTATTCCGTCGCAGCAGTCGGATCTCCGTCGGAATCATTCCACGGAGACTCTGCTGCTTCGAGTTTTGTCAGACTTCTATAGCGCAATTGACCGTGGTCATGTTACTCTCTTTGCTCTCTTTGACGTAAGCTCTGCCTTTGACTCTGTGGACCACTCATTTCTCTTGCAGCGCCTATATATCCACTTCATTTGGCTTGGTGGATCAGCCTCTCAATTGCCTAAGATCTTTCTTAACTGACCGCTCAAACTGTGTAGTCCTTGGTTCGTCCAGGTCTCTTTCGGTCCCTGCCCAATATGGGTGCCCCAAGGTTCTGTCCTGGGCCTGCTGATATATCCTCTTTATACTGCTCACGTCTGCTCCTTGCTGGCGTCTCAGAGTCTTCTGCGCGAGCTATTTGCCGATGATGTGCAAGCCTACATCCACACCCATTCAGCGGTTGCGGTGGCTACTGTGAGTCAGATGTGTCTGACTACGGATGTCCTCTCTTCTTGGATGGCTTGTAAATCCCTCTAAAACATAGCTCATTTGGCTGGGTAGCCGTAGGCAATTTCAGGGTATCGACTTTCCTCAACTTATACAGTGCTATTGAATTTGGGATTCCTCAAGGATCTAACTTAGGCCCCCATTATTCCTCAAATACATGAATGGACCTCCCTAATGTCTCATCCCGCTTATACTTTATATTATTTGCAGATGACGCGAACGTATTCTACTCCCATAGCTATCCTGAAATTCCAAATTGCAAACGCTGAACTATCGCTTGCAGCTGATTGGTTTTGTGCCAACAAACTTACTCTTAATTTAAATAAGACGAATTTTATTTTGTTTAAGTCTCTTAGGAAAATTCGTCCCTCGCAGTATCCTGCGAGTATTAATGGAATTCCTCTCTCCCGAGTTGAGTCCACAAAATTTCTGGGAGTTTATGTGGATCAGCACATGACATGGAAAGATCACAAAAAAGTATATCCTCCAAAATTGCTAAAAACACCGGAATCATTGCCCGTCCTGCACATATCTTGCCTCCATCCATTCGTTTAAAATTGTATTATTCTCCAATATATTTTTATTTAGCTTATTGTGATTCAGCAGCCTACACTACAAGGTTACAAAGACTGATAACTTTGCAAACACGGGTGATCCGTATACTTATTGATCGCATACCAATCTTCTATTTTTTAACTGGGCCTGCTGATATATCCTCTTTGGGATTCCTGGGCCTGCTGATTAAAATTAGAGCAGCTCAGGCTGTTCCAAATCGGTGAATTTATTTACTGGTACGACAGAGGCCTACTACCTCCAGTATACAAGGGATTCTTTAATCTTGCGTCAGAGGTTCACTCCGTAAATTATAGAAGTATCTTTGCCCGCTTAAACACTCTCAGTTCTCAATTAAATCTATTGGCGCCACTACCTGGAATAAAATTCCTCAAGAAATTAGAAAATCTCTCTCACTTACACTGTTTAAGAATAAGCTTCGCACTTATTTAGTTGAAGGTAATTATTAAATGCTTTGATGTATTAATCTTTTATTCCCATAATACTGAACTGCACTTCCACTCATTTCATTTACTTTCGTTATTTAGTTTAATTAGTTAAGGTTAGTTAAGATTTTGTTATGTTAATCAAGTCACCAACTGTTGTAGGCCTACTAAGTAAAGCACCTTTCGGTCGCCACATATTCTATTGAAACTATACAGAGGTGTCCCTACTTAGCGGAATCTTTGATCACTTCAGGGCATTCCCTTGTGGCTTTTCGGTGGTGGGCCCTTCCATCTGGAATGACTTAACGCACTTAAGCTCCGCCCTTTTACTTGTGAGCCATCGGACAGGGTTCTACAAGTCCCTCAAGTTTTTTCTTTAGTCGAGGCTGGACCGGGAGCGTTCCTGATTAGTTTCTATAATTATATTATTAATGCTCTGAATGAATGAATGAATGAACATTTGCACAATGTGAAAATATGCATACGCGCATATTTAGTCTAGGCTCTACACACGACATAGGCTTAAAGCATGCATACAAGAATAACCATGCAGTCACGTTCGCCGCTTCCAATCAATCAATTTTCGTTTATTAAAAATAAGCTAATAGGAACGCAACTTATTCCGTCTATACGAATCGTCCGCTGGTGTCCTCTGGTAGTCACGTATGGTAGCTAGAGTGGAGTCAGTGAACCATCACCGAAGTACTCTCCCTGGGAATGGACCGTCGCCGATATACCTTGGAAAGTGTCAGGTGGGAGGAGAACGTCGGGAAGGACTTTCGAAGAACATCTGCTATATTGACTGAACGCTTATGAAACTTGAATATTAACGCAGTTTCTTTGATCAAATTAAAACAAAGATTGAAGAATATAGACGATTGAAGAGTTGTTGTTTGAATTATTCACTCAACAGAGTTTATAACTTGTGCATACGTGACATATATGTACATAGCATATGCATAAAATTAATGCATGTTACATAAACACATGCATAGATGCATGTATTCATGCAAACATGAATGCATACGAACATGTTATTACATACATGTTAGCATATTATTAGGCCTATACGGATCGACCATTAAGGTCGTCGGGCAGGAGAAACGAATGAGTTGGTGCTTAAGTTCCGGCCTTCTCCGATCCGAGCAGCTTAAGAGATCAGTCCACTGCTGAACTCTTCGACATCTACATCCGATCGGTGACCGACATCATCGACCGCCTACTTCCAACTCGCCAGCCAAGCTTCGCTCTCATCCTCTCTCTCCCTGGTTAGATGGAGAATGCCACTCTCTCCGTCGCCAAGCCCGTCGTCTTGAGCGCGTCTTCCGTCGTACGCACTCCCCTGATGATCGAGAAGCCTGGATACTCTTCGTCCGTTCCATGCATCGACGTTACAGGGAAAAAGAGGGTGAATACTGGGAGCGCCTGATTTCATCTAGTGCTGGTGATTTTCGGCGTCTCTGGTCCACCTTCAAGGACCTCCTTGGCAGGCCTCGATCCTCCCGCGCAGACTGCTCCTTTTACGGCCGAGGCTTTCGCGGACTACTGTGACGCCAAAATCTCCTCTATCCGCCAGAACACTGCTCACTCACCCGAACCTGTCTTCGCCTCTACGAGCTGTCGCTTCGCTGCACTTACTGAGATCAAGGACCTTGATCTCCGTCGCCTGATCCTCTCCTCTCCGCCAAAGTCTTCGGAGCTGGATCCTCTTCCTCCGTTCCTTATCCAGGAATCGATCGACATCCTCCTGCCGTTCCTCACTCTACTATGCAACACCTCTCTTCGTGAAGGAGTGCTGCCGGCTTCCCAGAAGCGATCGATCATTACGCCGATCATCAAGCAGCCGGGGCTTGATCCGTCTGTACCGTCACTTTCTTATCTCAGATCATTGAAAAACTGGTTGCTAGTCAGCTATTTAGCTACTTGGACTCTAACAATCTACTTCCTTCATGTCAATCTGGGTTCCGTAAGGGTCACTCTACAGAGTCCCTTCTTCTCCGTCTTCTTTCTGATATTTATGGCGCTATGGATAGGTCTCAGGTCACCCTGCTTGCCCTGTATGACATCAGCGCTGCCTTCGACTCGGTCGACCATGACCTCCTTCTGAGTCGGCTTTCTATAACTTTTGGTATAAGGGATTTACCACTCCTCTGGATTACTTCCTATCTTTCTGAGCGCTCTAGCTCTACCATCTTTCACTCTTCTCGCTCGCCTTGGCGTCCTGCTCCTTTTGGTCTCCCCCAGGGTTCTGTACTTGGACCCCTTCTCTACATCCTCTTTACAGCTGATGTGGAGTCTCTACTGGCATCCTCTTCTCTCATGAGTCATTCTTACGCTGATGACATTCAATCTTACACTCATTGCTCGGCGTCCCAAGCTGCTTCTGCTGTTCGAACCATGTCCTGCACTACTGACTGCCTTTCTGCCTGGATGTCATCTAATCGTCTGCGCTTAAATCCTTCAAAAACTCAATATATCTGGCTTGGTACTCGCCAGCAGCTGGATAAGCTGGACTTGGAGTCCCTCTCCGCTGAATTTCCTACTTTTACTTTTTCCACCTCGGTCCGCAACTTAGGGGTCATCCTGGACCAGGAACTCTCTTTCACGGGGCACATCTCGGCATTGACTCGTTCTTGCTACTACCACTTGCGCCAGCTGCGGGTTGTCACTTGCTCTCTTTCTTCTTCATCTGCCTCCACTCTGGTCCATGCCTTTGTTAGTAATCGTCTGGACTACTGTTCTTCGCTCTACTGTGGACTTCCTCAAGTCCGTTTGCATCCTTTGGAAGGCGTTTTGCGGGCGGCAGCTCGTCTAATTGGTGGTGTCCCTAAGTTTGGCCACATCTCTGCATCTATGCGTGATGTCCTCCACTGGCTCCCGGTCCAGCAGCGCATCCATTATAGGGTCTCCTCCATTGTCTGGCACTGTGTTTTGGCCAGATCACCTGTTTATCTCCGGGAGCTCTTCACTTTAACCTCGGCATGCTCTGGTCGCCGATCTCTGCGCTCGGCCTCTAGGGGTGACTTCATAGTTCCGCATGCTCGTACTGCTACTAGACAGCGTCGGGCTTTCTCGATCGTTGGTCCTTCTTTCTGGAATAGCCTCCCCTCTGACCTTCGTTCTCTCCCGCGAGACCTCTCTGATTCTTTCTATAGACTGCTTAAGACCTTCCTCTTTGACCGGGCCTGGGTCGGGAGCGCCTCTGAGTAGTTATCTTGAAGGGGCGCTATATAAATTTCATAGATAGATATATAAGTAGTTTTTATACTTCAACTAAACCCGCTGCAACAGCTGCACTGCATATCTCGGAATCTTTGGATAACCGTTCTGATGCGATGCAGCGCTCGTGAATAACACAGTTCCCTGCGTTTAGCTTTGCAACAGCACTTTAGAAATTTGGATTTTAAGTTTGAGATTACAGTCAGTTCCGTGTTGCAGTGTTACTTAAACAAAGCAACTCCTGAAAATATTGTAGACTAGACAAATCAGAGGGTGTCACGACAACTCGTCGAACGACATTTCGTCTACAAAGTTGTTTGATATTGTCACTTTAAAATTGAAGCTGGATTGATGAAAAAAAACTATTTCCCATATTGGAAGTGGGATTGATGAAAACATTCCTGTGTTGAAATAGAAGTTGAATTGATCGAAATAATTTTTCCCGTAAAAAGAAGCTGGAAATCAACCTGGATGCATGGATGAAAATAGGCTTCCATTCAACAGAAGCTGGATTGATGAAAATAATCTTGTCAGTAATTAGAAGCTGGATTACTGAGAATATATAGCACGTTTTAGCGAAACTATAAGAAAGCGGCCTCTGTTGATTAGCCGTAATGGATACAGATACACTGGTAGACGAAATGTCGTTATACGAAGTGTCGTAGACGAAGTGTCGTTATACGAAATGTCGTTCGACGAGTTGTCGCGGAACCAAATCAGAGACATGTTATAGCAGAAAATCAGAAGTTGCTGAACTTACCTATCCAGATTACATCTGCCTTGACTTCAGCTAAGGTTCCAGGTTCGAAGCAAGTGTAGGTTTGTGCAGCTTCTGCTGTATTTGCCAGATTTAAGTAGCATTTTCCCGGTTCATCTGTTATTACCGTGCAATAGTGCTTTACATCTGGACGTAAATAGTACCCATTATACAGCTCCTCCTTTACAGAGCTTTGATTCTTATTCAGATACCATACCAAACGGTACCCAAGGTCTGATTTGCATGTCAAATCGATCGCATTGGTTGATTCTCCTTTCAAGATGACCGTATTCTTGGGACTTTCAACAATTTTTGAGTTTGCAACTGAAATCGAAATATTGAGATCATGCGTTATTATTAAAACTAAGTCCACTGAAAGACTGAACGAACGAGCAGCACGACACAGAATACATAGCAGCTCATACAGAAACTAACCCAAATATACTGTATAATATAGGCCTATACACATGTAAAATAAATGTTGATTCACAAAATTCAACTGATAAACAAATAAATACAATATTTTGAGCCAAATATACGTTCCCGCATAATATATAGACTCATATAACTGTCAGAAAAGCTAATACTTCCAAGCGCCTTACATTGTACGGTGCACCGGTGGGCAAAGCACCATCCGATGGCACAATAACCAGAGTTGTCTATAGGTCGGGTAGGATGAATCGGATCTGGTTGGGTCGGAAGTTTAGGGAAACTCGTTAGGTCAAGTCGGGTCAAGATTGCCCTATATTAAATAATAAATATCAGGCTGATGTTTAAATGTGCAATTGTTCGATACTTCGCTTAGCAAGGTCCTTGTTTTTATTTAGCTTTGAAACCAGCTTACATTGTAGTAGGCCTACATGTACGATTTAATGTGATTTTAAAAAAATCCCACTAATGCGACGCATTGGGTCTGATCAGAATATAATGTGGTAGTGCTGTTATGGTAATAATGATCATAATAATGATAATGATAATAATAATGACAATTATTGTAATAATTGTTATAATAATAATAATAATAATAATAATAATAATAATAATAATGGCGACAATTTATGTGGCGCAGTAAACTGCCATGAAATTACAAGGAACCTCACAGTCGACTAATAACAGCAGGATAGGCGTTGGCGAACTAATAAGTGCTATGTTCGGTGGAGCTGGAATACGTGTGCCAGTCTTATCCAAATATCTCACGCTATATTATGAAGATCAGGGAGTGCGGATTCCCCCGAGTAAAACAAACTTTAGGGCCTATAAGTACTGGAAAGGGACGTTAACGAGTTGGAATCAAGGTGAGAACGCGAGATCGCATACGAATCCAGCTCTCTGTTCAAAGACCAATGCAAAAAATTTAAGTTCATAATGGTTTTGTAAATAGACAGTTCGCCATCTCGTATTGCGTTAAACTAACTGTTTGAGGTTGAATGAGACAGGCCTAGGCCTATTCGACAATTATCTCATCGTAGGTAGGGCCTCTAATTGGACTGTTAATGGACGAGTTTCAGTGTCCTAGATATGAAGGAAATGCATCACAATAATTATACTGTGTACTTTATAGCAAAAGAGTACCAAATGCTTTTTTTTGAAAACATGCACCTCTGTGCTAACAGTTTGCTCAAGTTTATTAAATGCATAGACTACTTAAATTACAGGACTGTAGGCGCTCATGCTCGGGACTTGGAACTTGGGTTCATTCTCAATTTACACTTTTTATCACAAAAAATGAAAGAATGGTCCGATTTGCATGAACTCTATTTTTTTCTATTTGTCTCGACGAGAGCTATATTGTGGGATAATATTGACGTTAAATTCTGGATAATTCAAGGTCATTTCAAGGTCAGAAAAATTTTAATCTAGCAAAAATCAGAGAAAAATGGCCAGATCTCAGCCAATAATTCTTGAAATCAGCTAATTCTTTCTTGTGTTTCTCTTCTAGATAAGGGCTACCTGGGATAAGAAACAAGTCTATTAAATGTAAGGCGATCCAAGGTTATTTTAAGGTCAAAAGGTCAATTTGAGAGGTAAAATCAGAGGAAATAGTCATAGCTCAAACAGATATTGTTACATTTTTATCCATCTAGTTTAACTTGCGGGAATCTTGATTGCTTGCTTGCTTGAGCCACAGGCAAAAATGTCAAATCTTGCGACGACTAATTCGATCACTTACAATCATTCAATCGTCCTGAAACTTGGCAGATAGACTCGTCCTCGCAGACACTTCATTCTATCAAAATTTCAGCTCCCCAAAAAGAGGCTAGCTTATAGAATCGGGGACTAAACTTTTTCGAATCGGGGAATCCCCTTTTCCGATACGGAGCGTTGCGATTGGCCAGCGTTCTGATTGGCTGCAACAATAATGGGCGCGGTGCATCATTAAGCGTGCTATGTTGTAAAATGAACGCGGACTATATATTTGTAGAGGTAACTGCTTCATATGACGGATTATAGGATACTAGATGGATATAGTAAAAAACTTTGTTTTTACTATTGGCTGTATTTTATTATTATTCCTTTACCAATTTGCTCATGCCAATAAGGGCTACATTCGAGAAGACAGTACCTAAAGGTTAAAACAATCCAAGGTCATTTCAAGGTCAGAAGGTCAAAATCAAAAGAAAATGTCCACATCTCACCCAAATGTTGTTTTATTTGGGTGATTCTGTGTAATGGTCATTGTTCCTTCATTTTGACCTTTGACCTTACCTTCAAATGACCTTGAATTAACCCAAGGTCGTTTCAAGGTCAAAAGGTAAAAATAAATGGAGAATTCCCATAACACAGAATCACTCAAAGAAAACAGTATTCTGTGTAATGGTCATTGTTCCTTGACTTTGACCTTTGAATTTCAAATGACCTTGGTTTCACCCAAGGTCATTTCAAGGTCAAAATGTCAAAATCAAGGAACAATGACCATTACACAGAATCACTCAAATAAAACAACATTTTGGTGAGATACGGCCATTTTCTTTGATTTTGACCTTTTGACCTTGAAATGACCTTGGAATATTTTAACCTTTAGGCACTGTCTTCTCGAATGTAGCTCTTATCGGCGCGAGCAAATTGATATAAGAATAATTAAAATGTAATAATATTTGTCTGATCTATGGCTATTTCCTCTGATTTACCTCTCAAATTGACCTTTTGACCTTAAAATAACCTTGGATCGCCTTACATTTAATAGACTTGTTTCTTATCCCAGGTAGCCCTTATCTAGCAGAGAAACACAAGAAAGAATTAGCTGATTTCAAGAATTATTGGCTGAGATATGGCTATTTTTCTCTGATTTTTGCTAAATTTTATTTTTTCTGACCTTGAAATAACCTTGAATTATCCAGAATTAAGCGTCAATATTTCCCCCCAATATCGATCTCGTCGAGACAAACAGAACAAAAAAGAGTTCATGCCAATCGGACTATTCGTTCATTTGTTGTGATAAAAGTGCAAATTGAGAATGGACCCAAGTTCCAAGTCCCGAGGCTGAGCGCCTACAGTCCTGTAATTTAAGGGGTCTATGATTAAATGTTACATGACTAGTTTTTCCTCACCTGAAATTTATACAGTGCAATATTTAAGAACAACATTTTCAAGATACTCACCTGCAAGTAAACAGGCAAATGCCAGTACCAAATCTTTGTAGCGTACTCTGCAACATCCTCTATAGCATCCTGAATAAGAGGCTATGAATCTGTGTGGCAGGTCTGGCTGTGAAGCTTCATCTTCCACCTCAAGGGCTTTGCTTTGCACACCACCAATAAACGCTTGCACATCTGGTTCATCAACAGCTAAATTGAATATTACAACAACAATACTAGTAAAAATAACGATTATTTTCTTGTTCAGTGTATACTATAACACTCGAAGTTCAGGAGGTTTCGGAATTGCGATTATCGAACTCCAAAATCATTATAGGCCTATCTTCAAAATAATTTCGCGTTCGTTTAAAAAACTAAAACCGGGTTTACTCATGTTTAACTTCAAGTGTGGCTTGAGAGAAACATAATAGCATTTATATTACAAACATCGGAAGAGCTGGCGTATTTGCTATTTTTTTATTATGAAGTAAACGAATAGGCCTAATGAATAGTATTTATGCAGCAGTGTACGGGAGTAGCTCAGGTAAGACAATTTAAATGTATGCCCAAGAATATTGCATTCCACAGATACAGAAATGTTAACAATTTATTCATGTTTTATGGATTCGCCCGTTGTTATTAATTCTTTATGAATGAATGAATCTTTCTATACTTGCCTCAAAACTGTCCTTTTCAGCCGTGCTGTGGTCGGGAGCGCTCCTGAGTAGTAACCTTGAAGGGGCGCTATATAAAACTTCGTAATGAATGAATGAATGAATGAATGAATGAAACAATGGCATACTGTGTCTGACACAGAACAAAGTACATGTATAACGGAGGCACACATCTGGTACAAAGTAGGTCTAATCCTAATTCTGTCATTTTGCAGCCGTGCAGCTTAACCTACGCGCATCAAACATTCAGGGTTAGGCCTGTCTAAGATTTATTATGGCCAGCAGAAAAGTGTGCAGAAGTGCTAATCACATGTCCCTTGGTTATTAGACTGCATTATTGGTTGGCAGCTTGTGGTTTACGCATGAACATGTTGCTAGCCTTCATCAACTTGCTAAGCTAATCTTTCTGTAATCTTTAACCCGTTATATTTAGGAAGTTCTTGCCTCCATCTTTTGTTGAATGCACGTGGTGGTCAACTTGGTCAACCGCTGTGTCTTCCAAGGACACTGCTTTATCTAGAGAAAGTCAAATATGCTTCAGTGTTCTTCTTAATAAGCTTACTCTGCAATTACTTCATACATAATTACCTTCAATAAAAAAATCATAAGGCAGAAAGGAGAATTATAGACAAAATCTAAGGTTGTATTAAACATTGAGACGGCTATTAAATTCAAGCGAATCTAGACTGCAAATAAGCGAAACTGCATTTTATCGTGGGGGGGATAGCGTATTGGATAACATCTGGCGTAAAGAGCGAGAGGTACAGAGTTCGAGCCCCGTAGGGCGGATATGCTTTGTAGGCTGCTATTAACGCCGTGTATTGGAGGATGTCTGTTCTGCTAGTAGTTAAGATTTTAATTGCATAACATGTAAATGTACAGCGCAATTGCGTTTGTCAAGCGCTTAATAAAGAAAAGATTATTATTATTATTTTTTTATTATTATTATTATTATTATTATTATTATTATTATTATTATTATTATATACTTGTTGTATCTGTGAAGATTTTTGATATGGCCTAACCTAGTAATGCATCATATACATTACAACTGCATTCCAAAGGTCAGAAGCGCACACACGACCACATGACACAACGTCAATGGCGTTGAGCAACTAACTGCGTGGGAAGAACTTTCTCAAGGTCTCTACACAATGTCATGATGACCGCCTCAGAGGATGCTCATACATTAAACAGGTGTTAACTGAACCCATATGAGAAACAACCAAGTGAACCGAAAAACCTTAACGAACATTAATCATTTACTGGAACTTTAGTACATTCCTTTTGATACCAGTTTACTCACTGTGATTAAAAGCGACGGCATCTTTTATATTGTTATACGACGTATACTTTACGGTAACATATTATGCTTAACAAATATGCAGTACTGCTAATAAAATTATTAATTTTAAGTGGCATATTAATTATGGCACAGAAATTTCGCGAGTTCTTTGCTATAAAAATGTCTTGATCTGACTCAATGCAGCTGCATAAACTCTTTTAACAAGGAAACACATTTCATAGAGTATGTTGAAGCGTATTTTAATGAAGAAGTTGAAACTGAGCAGCAATACCTCTATTAAAACTTCTTATATCTTATATCTCACCAAAACTCCACCTCTCGCTATCTCTCCACAGTTCTTTCACTCGAAACTGAAAACACTGCTTTTTGACAAATCCTATCCTGAATCCAACACTTCTCCCTGCCTACCTCGCCGTCTGAACACCAAACACCATCCACCTTAGCCGCTGCATGCCTGCCTGCCTGACTCTCTGGATTTTGACCCTCTGCCTATCGATTTTGTTTTGATTGAGCGCCTGTGAATAAGCTGGTTCCCGCGACTTCGCTTTTGTGGGCGCTGTAGAAGTTCCGAGTTTACGATTACGATTACGATTACGATTATAGATAAATAAAGATAAATTCAAATGGTCTATTCTATCATATCTACTGTAAACAGAAAAAGTTCCAGAGGTCAACATATGGAACTATTCTCCAATCTGATCGAACTAAAATCGATTAAAAGAAATGCAGTGAGTTTCTTACCAAGCAAGGATAGCGGATCACGACAACTTATCCCTTGAAAAAATCCAACAAATGTTTACAAAAACGTGTTTCATGATTATATTCAACCCATACCTTAGTTGGTGGGAAAAGCTGTAGGTCTATTGGAAGTACATGGACTCACTATTAAATCATCTATTTTTGCATATACATGTACAGTATTCTGGAAGCAAAAATCTTTCCACAAACTTTGTATTACCACAGTGGAAAAGCTTAAAACTCAGTTAACGAACATTAATCATTTACTGGAACTTTAGTGCATTCCTTTTGATACCAGTTTACTCACTGTGATTAAAAGCGACGGCATCTTTTATATTGTTATACGACGCATACTTTACGGTAACATATTATGCTTAACAAATATGCAGTACTGCCAATAAAATTATTAATTTTAAGTGGTATATTAATTATGGCATCTGCTTCACACAGATACAACCTTATCTAACGGATACCCAATAGGGTGGTCCAAAACAAAAAAAGGTGGAAATGTTTGGCTCCACAAGGCTGCCCTTGTTACACACGAAAATATAACCCTGTATACAAAATTTTGGACACAGATTGAACTATATTTAGAGGTCGCGCCTTTTGCACAATTTTACACTATATAGTAAGCTTATGAAACGTCAAAAGACATGTATCATTTTGAATTTCAAGGCAGTCATTATTTTGAACGTTGAACAGCCTAACTAAAAATATATATACCGCAGTGTTACTGCTTAGTCAGAGTGCATTAAATGCAAGTAATTTGTAATTCAATATAATTTTTCATAATTAAAGTAGTTTTCCAGTCTGCATAAATAGCCGTCATTTAAGTGCCGGAAAACGCGAAAACCGCGATTATTTCCTTTTGCTCTTGTCGGAAAAGAAATCATTGTGCGATGACTGGAGACAAGTTGCAGCAAGTATTGTTTCTGTGACTCGTCCTTAGTTAGTACATCATTGTGAGACTAGATCAGAACCACTCCACGTTCTGCGCAGTCATTGACTACATCAAAAGTTTGACATTAGCCTACAGCCCTACATCGTCTGGAATGTAGGGTTCAATGGTCAGAAAGCAGAAAGCTCTGATAGGAAGGTTTTGGCTTGTTCTTCACTCAGAATGGTAAGAAGACCACGCAGTTTTAAAGAACTCCTTGTGGCATACGCCTCCAGTGTAGTGTGGTGGTCAAAGGATCTCCTGTCCAGCCGTTTCATGGAAAGCTGATTAGGTGGGTAAGTATGGTTTTCACCATAGCGGCCTTGATGTGTTCACTGTTCTCTCATCAAACAAAGCAAGTGTGAAATACCAGAGAAGACGACTGAATGCCTCCACTGCTTTTTCTTTTTTAATGACACGGTCTGAGTATTCAAGGAACTATGCGAGAAACTTCAAATTATTGAATTGTAACAACACTACTTAGTTGCAATTGGTCGGCTACTTACTCTTACGAACTGCCGCTTGAGCGCCGCTGAAATTCTTGTGAGTCTCTCTGTTCGTCAAGATTTTGGCAACAAACTTGAAGGATCTTTTTTCTCATTTTTAGAAAGAGCTTGTCCTCGTGACTTGTCATGAAAGTCATTGCATCTTTCCGTGAGATGTCAAATAGTTAATTTAAATCGACCTTAAACTGTCCCTCTTTGAGTCGGCAGAAATCTTGAATTTAAGTCTATTCTTCTTCAGCAGACTGTAACCGTCATGTATACGACTTCCGCAGCTGGCGAACACCCGAATCACTCATTTTGGTGATGAAACATAGCCCAATTTGTTGGTACTCCAGATCCAAGAATGTCCTTGTTAGGCATCCCTAACAGCCAAAATTGTGGAGAACTCCTGGTTGATGCCATGATAGCTGCTGTTTTTGCTACATATAAGCGTTTATTATAAAAAGTGAAAAGGCATGCGTTGTATTTCACAGTTAAGGAGTGCTTCACAAATATAAAATACTTTAATCATGCAAATTTAGCGGTGTGAGGAGCAAGAGTGAACAATCCAATTGCAGATTAAACGAATTCATATGAAAACTTTAGTCTATAAGTTAGCATGCAAAATTTATAGATTAGGCCTACCTCTAATTCAGCAACCATTTTCTAAAGACAATTATAACTTGAAAACAAGCTTTTTTATTTGTAAGTAAGCTTATTGTTCTTCAATTTACTTAAATACAGTTGACATCTAGATTATGATTTAGAAAGAAGGTGCTTGGAGTTCATGGTGTTAATCCTAATTTATAATGTAGCTATTAAAACGCGACGGGTGGTTTTTGCGATTTCTAAAAAAGTGTCAAAATGACGCGACCTCTAAACATGCTCAGATCTCTTCAATTTTTTCACCATATAGTCATCTTGTTAAGTGGAACAAGGGCAGCCTTGTGGAGCAGCAAGTTTCAACAACAAAATTTTGCCGTGCAGGTTTGGGCCACACTAATACCCAAGCTTAACGCAATGTAAGAACGTAGTCGTTTACAGAAATTTCGCGATTTCTTTGCTATAAAAATGTCTTGATCTGATTCAATGCAGCTGCATAAACTCTTTTAACAAGGAAACACATTTCATAGCGTATTTTAACGAAGAAGTTGAAACTGAGCAGCAATACCTCAATTAAAACTTCTTATAGATAAATACAGATAAATTCAAATGGTCTATTCTATCATATCTACTGTAAACAGAAAAAGTTCCAGAGGTCAACATATGGAACTATTCTCCAATCTGATTGAACTAAAATCAATTAAAAGAAATGCAGTGAGTTTCTTACCAAGCAAGGATAGCGGATCACGACAACTTATCCCTTGAAAAAATCCAACAAATGTTTACAAAAACGTGTTTCATGATTATATTCAACCCATACCTTAGTTGGTGGAAAAAGCTGTAGGTCTAATGGTCTATTGTAAGTAAATGGGCTCACTCTTAAATCATCTATTTTTGCATATATTCTGGAAGCAAAAATCTTTCCACAAACCTTGTATTTCCACAGCTTAAAATCAGAAGTACAAATTATGAGTAGAAAACCTTTACGAGAAAAAGACACAATTTCAACAGTAGGCGGAATACAATAAACAAAACTGAACAATAGTAAGAACAAAAGGCTGGTGCCTTGATATTCATTTTAACTCAAAATGTTTTTCTGGCATAATAGTAATTGAGTCTAATCCACAATTCTAACGGGCTTTAGTCGTTTAATAGAAATTTAACGAGTTCCTTACCAAATTCACGGCAACGGCATTTTTCCTCTTCAAAAGAAAACAAATTTCACATGTCATAAGAGGAAAAGAAGAAACGCATTTTATTGCGTAAATGAAACCTGAATAACATAATTGTTACAGTGAAGCAATGCTGCTACTGAACAGAGAAATAAAAAAATTCTACTTTTGCTTATTCATAATAATTATTATCTGTACGGCGCCGTTGTAGCCTGGTCCCTGCTCTCGACTGAGTGTCTTAGAACTTCCAACTATCTACGATCAGACTTTCAACCTGCACGCTAAACTCTAGCGGTAGTCCTCACACCTCACTAGTGTTATCGGCAACTTTATCATCACGTATTATAATCATGATAGTCTTACATTATACTTCTCATTTTTTAATAAATCTTTCGTGTAACCTCTTAACTGATCTGTAACATGCTGCGGCTTCCCAACCTGATTTTGAATATACAAATTATACAACAGTTACATATTACAGGCATAAAACCTTTAGTTCTAAGTTGAGCAGTTTTGTCACCTTTGAGTGGCGTAACGAGGGGGGCAGGGGGGCGGCAAAGTAGCCAAATTTGACAGGGGCGCAAATTAACGTTGGACAGGGGCGCAAAACGAGGGTTACAGACGGAAAAGCAAAAAAAAGGTCATCCGAAATTTTTGAGACTGAAATTGGAAATTCTTGCCCCCGGGCGCCGGAACCCTAGTTACGCCACTGTCACCTTTACTACCGTACTGACATTGGTTTATTCACACCGACCAGTACTATTCCAGCGAGAAACTATAGCCTATGGATATTCAGTACATCACGTATTAAAACATGTATTCATTAATTTACGCTTTTTATGTTTACAATAAATGCCCGTACTTAATTGTTTTTATTCGTATCGTATTTAAGCAGAAAGCGCCTCTCGTAGGGTGAACCGAGAAGCGCTCCCAGTGTGCTAAGCCCCGCGAAAATAAACAGGTTTAGAAAAGCGGAAGAAGAGAGACTGCTAGAGAGAATTTTAGAGCGAACAGAGGAGAAAGAGCATTCCAAAGAGAGGGACCAATTGAAACAAAGGAACGAGCCTGAGCCATAGCAGTTCTACTACGGGGAACCAAGAGGTCAAGTCTATTGCAGGAACGAAGTGGACGATGGGAGGAAGCTGAGTGAGGCCGAAGTATTACGCCAACCAGATATTGAGGGGCAAGACCCTTCTGAGCCTTGAAGATCAGAGAGAGGATTTTAAATTGTATGCGAGCATGCAGAGGGAGCCAATGAAGTTCGTCAAACATAAAGGTAGAGATGTGAGAGTACCGGGGAAGGCGGGCTATCAGTCTAGCAGCTGTGTTGAGGACCGACTGAAGAGGAGAGAGACGAACCTTAGGAAGACCAACAAGAAGGGAATTGCAGTAGTCAATCCGAGAAAATACAAAAGCATGAACTAAAGTTGTGAATATGGAGGAGGAGACAGAACGACGAATGACCCTGAGACGCCTTAAGTGAAAATAGGAGGAGCGTGTGAGATTAGAGATGTGCTCGGTAAAGGTAAGTGAACTATCAAGGGTAACACCCAGATCACGTACACTTGACGAGAAAGAGAAGAGTGGGAACTTTTCAGAGAGGAGAGCAAAATCAAGTTTATGGAGCTGCTGAGGGGTACCAAACCAGATGAATTGAGTCTTAGAAGCATTAAGGGAGAGGCGATTAGATGACATCCAAGAGTGGAGATGATTAGAGAGAGATTGAATACTCCCGACCAAAAGCAACTGCGATGACGAAGGACCATGGACAAATGCTTGAACATCATCAGCGAAGAGATGACCAGCAGCACCACAGATCGGAAAAAGAGAGGAGATGTCAGCCGTATATAAAATAAATAAGAGAGGGCCGAGAACGGAGCCTTGAGGGACACCCAGTTTAACGTGGACCCATTGGGTTCTGGAGTCACCAGTAACAATCATTTGGGTTCGTTCAGATAGGTATGAGCGAAACCAACAAAGGGGAGGCCCTTAAGCCCATAAGAGGTCTCAAGACGCTGGAGAAGAATCTCATGATCAACCATATCGAAAGCTGCTGAGACATCATAGAGAGCCAGAAGAGTCAGTTCAGACCTATCAACAGCAGAATAGATTTCAGAAAGTAGGGAAAGGAGGGCAGTCTCGGTGGAATGGTTAGCCCTAAAGCCAGACTGGTCAGTAGGAAGTAGACCAGATTGCTCAAGATAAGGGAGAAACTGGAGAGAGACAAGACGTTCTAGAGTCTTAGAAAGAAAGGATAGATTTGAGATAGGCCGGTAATTATTGCAAAGGTTGGTGTCAAGGTTAGGCTTTTTGAGCGAAGGAAAGACAAGAGCCCGCTTCTGCGAGAGAGGGATGCAGCCTTCAGAGAGTGACCTATTAAACAGATATACCAAGAAAGTGGCAAGATCATCCAAAATGTCACTAATGATAAAAGGGGGTAGTGGATCTAGTTCACATAATTTTAAGTTAACAGACGATAAAACTGAACGAAGGTCCGACTCAGAGATAGGTCGAAAACCATCGAAGACAGCTGACGTTGAGGTAAACGTTGGAGGAGGAGCGTCAGCGGTTGAAGCACGAAGACGGTCGATCTTGGCTGTCAGCATTTCAAGGAATTCATTTGCTGTCAAGGAAGGGGTTTCAGTTGAGCCAGAAGACCGGCCAAGAAGCCCCGAGACAGATGACCACAGACGTCTGGGATTCTTCGCGTTTCGGGAGACCAGCTTTTCCCAGTGAGCTGCCTCCTTTTGATGGTAGAGACGATGGAGGGCACGAAGCTGGGCAATCCAAGCGAATCGATCTTTGGGTCCTTAGTCCGGCGATAACGTCGCTCTAGGCATCGAGTTTTACGACGAAGTCGATGACAGTCGGCGTCAAACCAGACTGCCAGTGGACGAATACGTGTCCAAACTTTGCGACGAGGAAGCATATCATCAAGGATATTCGTAACAGTAGAAGTGTAGAGGTCAAATAGCTGTGCGACTGTAAGCGTGTCGAGAGTGGAACTGGGTGAGGAGAGAAGAGTGTCACGTATGGCAGCGCTGAAGGCCCGGTGGTCAAGCGACTTCCACCCCCGCATCATGCGAATGGAATGAATTGGTTGTAGATGAATGGATGGAAGAGTGAAGCTGATGACTGAGTGATCCGAGAGCGTAGGAGGAGTAACTGTAAAATTGTCCACTTGATCGTCATCAGTGGTGATGACAAGATCAAGATGGCCACCCAATACGTGGGTGGGTTGATTGATATGCTGACGAAGGCCAAACTGTGACAGGAGGTTAAGGAATCGGATGGAAGTAGGAAGAGTAGGTTCTTCTAGATGAATGTTGAAGTCACCAAGGATAATGAGCTGGCTGTTCCGCGTAATGAGGACCTCCAGAATAGAGGAGAGCTCTTCAAAGAATTGTCCAGTAGGAGACGAGGAACCGGGTCTGTAGATCGTGAGGAGGGTGACAGGACCACGAGGAGTGGCAATGCTCAGGCAGAGAGCTTCCAACGTGGTAAACGAGCAGTCCAATGCGACTTGTGAGACGCGTAGCGAAGAGCGGAAGAATACTACGATGCCACCGCCACGGGCCTGGCGGCCGTCTGGATGAGGCGGACGAGGGCAATCGCGCGAAGAGAAGCCCGAAGGAGTTGCACGCAAGATAGGTACGTCGTCAGAAGCAAGGTGCCAGCTTTCAGTGATGGCGAAGACATCAAGCTGGTCCTGAAGAAGGGTTTGAGCGACGTAGGCATATTTCTCGGATAGAGAGTGAGCGTTCCAGGTGGCGATTCGAAGACCGGACGGATGAGCAGGCGGTGGAGGAGATCGAGTAGTTTTAGGCGACGATGGTTGATGAGGAACCGTCGGCAACAAGGAGGTAGAAGACGGTGACGGAGTAGCAGAGAATGAAGGCGCCGTCGGCGTTAGCGTTGACTTCTGTGGATGATCGCGAGCCAATCGACAGTTGGCAGGGCACCAAATTTGGTAATTGAACAAAACCTTGCGAAGAGAGCGAGTAGGTCGAAGACTGTTTAACCACACTGCACATAGTTGTTGTGTGGTGTGATGATGCGTACCCGTTGTAGTTCAAGTGTAGACGCAACAGTCACCGAGGGGACGGACGTAGCCGTAGACGAAGACACAGACGTAGACATAGGCCCGGCCATCATTAATTGGCAAAGTAGAGTGTACAAGCCTATTAACAGCGGTGTGCACCCAGTTTACGGTAGTTTACGGCAGTTTACGGTAGATGTACACAAGATGACGCAGTCAGCGTAGAAACAAACGTCAAAAGCGGCAACTAACTTTCAAAGTTACTCACAAACACAACAAAATAATCCATTTGAGATTTGCGGCAACAATCCAGGAAAGCTATCCTTCGAAGAATGTCGAATTTGTAGAAACCATAACAATGAATCAAAAGACTGCATGGCCAGCCTGAAAACAGCGTAAATCCAATATGGCCGAAAGACGCCAAGCTAAGTAGTTTCAAAAAACGACCAAACTAACTATACCTAGCTAGATTTTGTCGTCCAGATAAGTCAGAATCAAATCCAGAAATTGCTTGAAGAAGATACAAAATCCAATCAGAGCAATAATCAGCTACTAGCCAGCTAAAATAAGAAAACTAAGACGGAGCTACGCACTGGTGTGTGCACACGATAAACGCAAGACAATTTTTCTTTCAACTGTTCAAACTACCTGGGACAAGTCAGTCGATCTCCGGAATAGTATAAACAAATTAAATATTTCAGGTATGTCTGAAATCTTCTTTAAAAAAACTAAGCCAACAATATTCCATACCAAATAAATAAATTATAAATGCAAGTGCTGCAAAGCCAAATTGTTGTACGTATGACAATATGAACAACAAGAAGAGAAATATATAGGCTGACAGAAGGGAGAGTGATCTGGTGTATGGGCACAGCAATTTGAGGCTGTTGAAGCACATCGAAGCTCTTGATTACACAGAGACAACTGCGCAGTGCAACGAATGGGCTGTCGAAGATTCTGAAGCTGAGGAGGGTCACGACGAAGCTAACAATTTCACTCTCGAATGTGAATTCAGCATGATCGTTCCGCATCGGCTATCGAGACTTTAAACAATAAACTAAATAAAGTTACTGATATAAGATGAGTAACTGTAATATGCAGCTGTTCTTGTTGTAATGCCTAGTTTTTGGCACTGAATTGTATTCAATTTATCCCGGATTTGGGGGAATTGAGAATAAAAAGAAATTTAAAAAATTTAGTATTCGTTGGCCAGTTTCACTATTCGTCAATTTCTACAAATCATAATATTCGTAATACGCACATCGGCTGCTCGTTCCATGACGGAGAGCGATTCTTCAAGAGAACAAGACCTTTAATCGCTTCTAGACAATTTCCAAAAGTAATAAATGACCGCGAGACCGAGGCGAGACCAAGACAGTAGGTTCCCAAGACCGAAAACTAACCTGAGACATAAAAAACCTGTCTCGAGACGTCTTGAGACCAAGACTGAGTCAGAATCGTATGGTGTCGAGACCATACGACTCTACATTATAGTGCTATGATCAAACTCCAAGTTATCTTAAATTTAACTTAGAATTGTAAAAGCTTTTAATCCAACCCTTAAAGTGAAAATATTAAAGCCACTAACCTTTTTTAGCACTATGTTGATTCATTTGGCAACAAACACTTTCATCATCGAGGAACCACATTGTTTCTATTCTTTCAGTTGTTTAGCTCGCCAAGCTAGTTAAAATACAAACCACAAGAATGTACAGATAATTGCATGATAAAATTGCACTGTTACTGTAACTTATATTTTAAAGTTTGTTTCCAAATTTATTTTTTATTCTTTTTCAAGTATTGTATTTATGTTAAAGATTGGTCTGATTAATAATAATTTACAGATAAAAATAATTGCAAATTGCACAGCATGTAATCTGAACAGTGCAACGTGCAACATTTGGCGATCGCGATCTGGACATAACTATTCAGTAATGTCCAAGTTTTTTTGTTGCACTGCAATCGTGATTTGTTTAAGTTTGGTACAAATGCATCTAGCCGATGTTAAATGAGATTCCTATATCTATCGTGAGCTAAATTCATCAGGCCTATAAAACCATTATTGGCTCGTAGTATTTATGTTAAATATTGATCTGATTAATAATAATTTACAGATAAAAATAATTGCAAATCGCACAGCATGTAATCTGAGCAGTGCAACGTGCAACATATGGCGATCGCTATCTGGACATAACTATTCGGCATTACAGTAATGTCCAAGTTTTTTGTTGCACTGCAATCGTGATTTGTTAGATATATTTTAAGTTTGGTACAAATGCATCTAGCCAATGTTAAATGAGTCTCCTATATCTATCGTGAGCTTAATTCATCAGGCCTATATTTTAATAACAGGTCAAGATCTATAAAACCATTATTGGCTTGGAGTGGTAAGTGGGAGCTTCGCATTATCGCATATTATGCATAGGCCTATGTTCAATCAATCAATCAATCATAAAATGTATATAGCGCCTCTTCAAGGGCTCTACTCAGAGGCGCTCCCAAGCCAGGCCTGATCATTTCAAGTTGTTCGAATTCGATTGTAGCCTACATTTCACTCTCCTCAGACTCTAGATCCGCAGAATGTTCGCCTACCGAGGTCCAGCATGCTGCGATAAAATTAAGGATATGCTATGCTACCGGTTTAATGTTAGCGATATAGGTCTAATGTGCGTCGTATAACAAAAGAAAGGATGCTGTCGTTTCAAATCATTCATTTCAGGAATTTACATAGCGCCCTTCAAGAAGCCTACTCCAGAGGCGCTCCCAGTTCAGAAATCAAAGCGAGTGAATCGTAATCGTAATCGTAAACTCGGAACTTCTACAGCGCCCACAAAAGCGAAGTCGCTGGAACCAGGTTATTCACAGGCGTTCAATCAAAACAAAATCGATAGGCACGGGGTCAGCAGTCCAGAGAGTCAGGCAGACAGGCGGGCGGCTAAGGTGGATGGTGTTTGGTGTTCAGACGGCGAGGTAGGCAGGGAGAAGTGTTGGATTCAGGATAGAATTTGCCAAAAAGCAGTGTTTTGAGTTTCGAGTGAAAGACCTGTGGAAAGATAGCGAGAGGTGGAATTTTGGTGACTTCGTAGGATGGGTCAGATATTTGTCGTAGGGCTGGCGGACGTTTGTTTCAAAGAGGTGGAACAGCTATGGGGATGGAGCGATTTTAAAATGTTAGTGGTGAGGTGACGGAAGGGCGGAGCAGTGTTAGGGAGGAGGAGGAGCGGGTTAGATGAAGTGGCTGGATCGTGAACAACTGACGGAGGTAGGAGGGCTGGGAGGTTTGAAGTGTGTTGTAGGTGAGTGAGATGACTTCATATTCTATGCGTTCAGGAATTTTGGGCCAGTGGAGTGATTTGAGGACAGGAGTGATTGTTTTGGTGTTTGGGGGTTTTGGTTGCGGGCTAGGGCATTCTGAATGGCTTGGAGGTGGTTTATTTGAGGAAAAGAGAATTGCAGTAGTCTAATTTAGCGTGAACTATAATAGATGTAGCGATTGTGGATGCAGTTTTGAAGTCAAGCATAGGGCGGATTCTACGAAGGTCACGGATATGCATGAAGCAAGAGCGACAAAAATGGGTGATGTGATCGGCGAAGCTGAGGTTTTGGTCAAAAATCACACCAAGGTTGCGGACAGGAAAGTTTGCGGGTACCCAGTAAATGTGTGGGTAGGTGCAGAGTCAAGGTTGATGGAAATAGATGGATCTGGGATTTTCTTAAGTTGCTCACGGACTCACAAGTAGGCCTATAAGTATAAATTCAGTTTTAGAGGGTTCAGGCACAGGAGATTTGATGTTATGCATGAAGAGATTTGGGTAACTACATGGAGAAGATGATCGATGGAGTCGGAGAAGCTGCTTGGAGAGAATGAGATGAATAATTGGGTGTCGTCAGCGTATAGGCGATGGTCAACCGAGGATGCTTTGATCATGTTTGATGAGTGAGCTGAGTGGAGTAGTATAAAGGATGAGCAATAGGGGCCCGAGAACAGAACCTTGCAGAACACCACTGGTGAGAGGACATGCTTGGGATGAAGTTTCGGATGTCTTAACGGAGAAAGAGCGGGAAGACAGATAGGACTGAATCCAGAGGAGAGCAGTTTCAGTAAAACCGAACCAGGAAGACAGTCTTTGGAGTAATCTGTTGTGGTCGATGGTGTCAAAGGCTGCAGATATGTCAAGAAGGCAAAGACAGGAGATTTGTTGATGAGAGATGGCATAGACAAGTTTATTGTAGACGGAAGTGAGAAGGGTTTCGGTTGAGTGCCGCTTGGTAAACCAGACTGGTGTGGGCTAAGGAGTGAGTTGGAAGTCAGGTAGTCATTGATCCGAGACAGGACTTTACGCTCAGTTAGTTTAGAGATGAATGACAGGTTGGAAATGGGTCGGTAGTTAGAAAGGTTTTCTTTATCAAGGGATGGTTTCTTGAGGAGTGGAGTGACTAAAAAGTGTTTGAAGAGGAGGGGGGAATTTCCAGTAGATAGGGAGATGTTGATTATTTTGGTAATTTTATGGGAACAAAGATAGATGCACAGTCTTCAGTGTTGTGACTATTTAAATAAAAATGCAATATAACTAGTATTTAAATAGTTTGTGACTATTGACACAACTATTTAAAATAGTCATGAAAAGGTCGTATTGAAATAGTATTTAAATAGTGTGCACCTATTTACTATTTAGCAAAAAGTAAATAGTCAACCACCAGTCTTAACAAATAAATTTAAAACTTAACTTCTGTAATTTCTTATTGGTATTAACTTTCAGCAAAAAATGTTATTCCACAACCTACTGTTAACCACTTCTGCAATTCATACAGCATTCTAACCAACACACTTTGTAAAATAACTATTGTAATTAAATCAACATGAAGCAATGTTTTATGAATTGAATTCTGTAATTTCAAGACTTCTGTAGCAGATTCTCAAGAATTAAATTAATATTCCTTCCACGAGATCAATTGATAGTACCTGGTGTTAACCATGTGCTTAACACTATTAACATAGGCATAAGTCAAATTTTTGCTTGTTGCTGTCGACAAAATCTTCAGAAATAAAGCATTTTTTACCCATTATTCAATATGGAGTTTTCATTAGCCTAAAGCCACTTAACTGCAGAAACAGAAGTCTCATGTATTTTTTATGGACCTGCTGCCAGTAAAAAGGAGTTTTATATATATCATGTATATGTATATAAAAATTAGATGTAACTGACACGATAAAAGTTAAATAGTTTTTAAATAGTCAAGTGGTATTTGCAATAGTTTGCACATATTGACTATTTTAAATACTATTGAAATAGTTTTTTACAAGTACTATTTTACTATTCTATTTAAATAGTCAACCTGACTATTTGTCCCAACACTGACAGTCTTTCAGTAACGAGGTAGGTATAGGGTAAGTTCGCACTGCTTGTTCGGGAGAGATTGTAATAGATTGGATAGGCTACTTCAGTCTCTGATGTTGGGTGGAAGTGGAAGACAGACAATGACAATTGAGGTGGGGAAGGTGGAGAGTCATGAGTAGACGAAGATGTACCTGCAGGTGGTTTTAGAAAGGAGTGATTAGAGAGAGAGAGAGAGAGAGAGAGAGAGAGAGAGAGAGAGAGAGAGAGAGAGAGAGAGAGAGAGAGAGAGAGAGAGAAAGAGAGAGACGGATGGTAGCAACTTTGCCCGAGAGAATCGAAGGAACAGAATGACTCTGCTATTGAGGAAGATGGAAGAGAGTTTGGAAGTGGGCTGGCGGAGTTCCGATTTAGCAGTTGGTTTATGGTTTTCCAGAGAAGGCGAAGATTGGAGGATCGGGAGTAAACTAGTGAGAAGTAATTCTTTTAGCCGTAGCCAGAAGGTGATGATATTTATTTGTTGCAGTTTTTAGGGAAGAGAGCAGTTGAGGATCCCGGGTTCGTTTGAAAGTGCGCTCAAGGCGTCGACGGAAAGATTTGAAGGCCTGGAGATAGGAATTATACCAAGGGTTGTTAGAGTGGGAGACGGATTTTGTGATAATATATAGGAGCGTGCTTGTCAAGGAGCATGGAGAGGGTGGTGTTGTAGGAAGACAATAGGTCATCAAGAGAGGATGTAGTATTTAGAACGAGGTCTGAAGAGGAGAGATCTTGCATGAAGGTTTCAATGTTAATGGAGTTGATGCGGCGGAATGAATGAGAGATGGGTTCTGGATGTGGAGTATGAAGTCTGTTGAGGCGTGCGAAAATGGGGTAGGCCTAATGATCGGAAGGTGTATCAAAAGAGAAAAAGATGTCTGGTGATAACATAGAGAGAGATGAAGTGATGATGAGGTCGAGTGTGTGGTTTTGACAGTGGGTGGGGAAGTTGACATGTTGGATGTACGACAGTAAAGAATTCGCTCCAGTTTCATTCATTAATCGACTGCAGTCATCGTAATCATATTCGTAAACTCGAAATGTCTAAAGAGCTAGCTAGTCCAAAGCTAAGCGCAGGGAACCAGCTTATTCATGAGCGTTGCGACATATCAGAGAGCAATGTCCGGAAGTCAGAATCCACTTGCCAGATACCAGAGAGAGGAGCTTTGAGATCATTAAGATTTAAATTACTTGGATATTATCCCTTAAGGTTCAGTTAACACCAGGTTAAAGAACAAATTCGAATATAACTCAAGAATAATATAAAGCTCCCATCAAGGCGTGACGCCTTGATGGGAGCTTCTGTATATTCTTCTTGAGTTATATTCGAATTTGTTCGTGCTTCTTACTACGATTCTCAATCTATAGACCCGTGGAACGTTCGCCCACTGAGCTGCAGCATGCTGCGATAGGATTAGCTGATCGGAAAACAGATCTCTGTTTAGTCAATACAAGAGGTCAAAGTCCCACTTAACATTGATTAAATTATAATCTGAAGTTTTAAGGCTGTAAAGGCTGTATCTATGTTGACCTAAGTGTTGGTCTGATTAACAATATACTTTGCAAATAATTTCTTTTCTCGCAAGTAATTTGGGGGAGGGGAGATGGCTTAATGGTAAACGTTGGCACGAAGATCAGAAGTAGCCTACGCGGTTTGATACCCGCTAGCTCCATATGGTTGGCTCAGCCTTCCACTCCTATGGGGCTATGGTGAGCAGTAGGACAGATGGGCGCCTTGCAGGCTGTAAAACAGTTAAATTCGACTCCTGCTAAACTTTTTATCATCCGCTACTACTATATAAGGATGTCATGTAATCTTACTGAGTACTTGTCAGTTTGAATTAATAAACGATTATAAAAAACATTGAACAGTCCAACATTTGGCGGTCGCGGGATGGACATATCTTCACGCGGTGAGGTTGAATCTAACCGAATTCTAAGCTCAGTGGCACTTAGTCTTCAAACGCTCATAATAATTAGTGTCTTTATCGATCAACTTCATTTTCTACTCTTCAGCATACAAGGACAATGGCTAGTAGGGTGCTCCAAAATGTAATGTATTTCCCGAAAGTTCCAAAAAGTATTGCTCCACGGCGATTTTCCCATTCCATTTATCACTTTGTTCAACTGTACCAATTTTCAGACCAATTGAAAAAGGTTAAGCCTTGCCCCCGGCACAAAAATGTTAAAATATGTGAAAATAATGGGAATTTGCTTAAAAATCGGCAATATCATGGAGAAAAAACGTAAGTATTTTCATGATGATTAACTTCTTTTGTGAACTAATGTGTGCAGAGGTGTAGTATTGGTACTTGTACTTGTACTCAAGTGCAACTTGAGTACAGTCAGTACTTGAACTTGTACTGGAGACCTAAGTACTTGAGACCTAAGTACTTAGACACACATGACATTTCTACAGGCACTCGGATACTTTACCAGTAAGCTTTGTCTTTCCTTTAAGTAATTAATTCTTACGTTCTGGATATTGAATATTCTGGCAGTTATGTATGGACCGCATCTTTCTACGCAGCGGCGCTCCCGACTACAGCGCGGACACTGAATCGGAGTTTCACCCGGAAGCGCATGAGCAATTGCGAGTGAAGGACTTGCCTGCAGGGTCCCTACGCGGTGGCTTGAGGTGGATTCGAACCCGCAACCCTCCGGCTGCAAGGCACCGAACTTACCCCTACATCACCAACTGGCAAGTGCCATATCAGTCATTCTGCGGGAATGTTTGACAAGTAAGAGCCGTGCTGCCAGTGTAGTATAGCAGTAGTAATAGCATGAAGTGAAAGGGATCTACGTAGACCACTTTCACTTCATGCTATCACTATTCGGGTTCACGCCTTGATGCACTTTGGGAAAGCTGTATACAACTATACATTGCCCTTTCCTCCTCTAGTGCTCACAAACTTCAGTCTATTCTTAATGCCGCTATTCGGATCATAGTCGGCATTCCAAATTTTCTCGTATCTCAGGCTTTATCCAATGTCCCCTCTTTTTTCTCCCTATTCACCAACGTGCACAGTTCAAAATCATCTCCCTCATGCGTAACTGCCATGTTGGGGTTGCTCCGTCCTACCTGAGGTCTTTCTGCACTCTGGTCTCCTCCTTACCTGCAAGGGCCTCTTTGCAATCTTCGACTCGCGGCCTAATGGTTGTTCAGCGTAGGCGCTCTGAAAAGGCCCAATCCAGGTGCTTTTCCTGTGTTGGTCCCTCTGCTTAGAACTGTCTTCCCCATTCCCTTCGTCTTGAGTTACTAAACCTCTCGCCTTCTCAGTTCCGGAAACGCCCTAAGACTTTCTTGTTCGTTGGTTCAGGCATTAAGCGGGTCGTGAGCGCCGCGGATTTTTAGCGGCGCTATATAATGTTCGATTACAATTACAATAACCGCGTTTATTCACAGGCAACTAAACTGATGACACAACATTCAATCAAAATATGGTATTCTAAAGCATAGGCCCTATTTATTCGAATGATCAGGTTCGGATTTGTCAAAATTTAGCCATTTTGTTCGAGCATCAAAATAGGTTCGAATGGACGAATTGCCAACACAGCTTTTGAAAGCATATACTAAACATTTGGTCTTAACGGATTATGGGCGCCTAAATATTTTAGGAGTTCCCATGGGTTTAAAACTGGTTCCCCGACCTACAATTTTTTTAAGCTCAAGGTGAATGTCTCTTGACTCGCTGCATATAGGGCCTATAGCTAGCAGCGATAGAATTCGAATTACCGATCGTTTTACAAAATGCAGCACATCTTTGGAAAAGTTACTGAAAATTTGACTACTAATGGTTAACCGCAATAATCGGCTACCTGCTGAACCTAATCGGATGTGGCTGCGATTATCATAGTCTGTCGCTGTACCGCGTGCCATCAACTAAAACTAAACTGGGTGACGAGTCTCTCAGTTCGCTGGCTCGCATGCGTGGATCAGTCATCCGACAACTATTTACGCCAAAACTGTGCACACTTTTAGACAACTCATTATTCATAGCTGAGTTGCTAGCGAGCGCAGGTGGAACCAAAATCGCGAAACAAATTTCTGTTCTAGCGGAGATGGATTTGAACCCCCGACCTCTGGGTTGACCACTAGACATAAACTGTAACTGTCTGCAAAATGTGACGTTTAGATAAATATTATGCATCCGCTTCTGAGACTTTCTAACGCTGCGCGTAGAATAGCCAACGTGCTGACATATGATAAGCTTTAATAGGAGTCAACGTTGCGAGAGGAGAATTACAACATAGTTAACATCTGTCTGCTATCCAGGGATTCCAGAGCCGGATTAACCTATAAGCAAAATAAGCCATGGCTTAGGGCCCCAACGTTTTGAGGGCCCCCAACTGTCAGGAAATGTAAAATCAGATGGTAGAAAAGTCCTATTTGGCAATTTTCTTCTGAAAAAAGACGAAAAAGCAAAAAAAGGTCATCAGAAATTCTAGAAAGTAATAAAAAAAAATCCGGTGAGGGCCCCGGATGAAACAATTTCCGGTCAGGGCCCCCGCATGTCTTAATACGGCCCTTGGCTTAGGGCCCCCGAAAGTCTTAATCCGGCCCTGAGGGATTCTAATGATCATCGTTGGATTTGTGATCGAGAAGGACGACGCTTATCATCTTTGTTACGAAACAGCTCTGTTAAGCAACAAACTACCACAATCTAGTGACCTGTTGTTGGCTGCTGATCGATTGAGGAACTCACGTAAGTATAGCGATATTCAGTAAGGCTTGTAATTTTTCGAGCAAACAAATGCTGCACAACACATGCTGAGTTGATATGATTACCCCACAGACTCGCCAAAATTAATCACACCCATCGTTTTGTTCGAATGTTTGACTATTAAGATCCGAAACGCCATAATAGGGCCTATATACTCTACTACGTAGGCTTAATAGATTTCTGCACAAGGCAATTTCACTAAGAATACAAGAATCAACCGAATTTTGATATTCTAAAGCATAATTTACTCTAATGGTTTTGGTTGAATTCGTGAAAATTTAGATTCCAACACCAGCATTCGAAGGCACGAAGTGCCGTCTTTTCTTCTGAAAAGCTATATTCAATATGACTTTCAATGAGTAGGCCTAATTTGTTTACAAAATTATTGGGCGTTTTCTTGGTCAAAAGGCTTGGTTTATTTATGAAGACCAAGACTCTTGACTATCGTAATCGTAATCGTAATCGTAAACTCGATATTTCTAAAGCGCCCACAAAAGCGAAGTCGCGGAAACCAGCTTATTAACAGGCGCTTAACCAAAACAGAATCGATAGGCAGGGGTCAATTTATTTTGAGAAAAACTAGTGAAAAACCTGACTGTTAAAGAGTAGACTTAATCTTAAGCTAAACGTTGTTAGAGAGAGGCTACCCCATGCATCAAAACTTAAATTTCGATCAGAGGCATATACATGTAGAGTTGTAGACCTACTGTAGGGTGATGTAGAGATAAAAAAAACAGTTGTCTCATGGCGTAGGACTGCTTAAGAGGGTGCAAGTTGATGGAGCGAAACAGTGGACTCAGTAGAGCATTTGTTGAGGCGGTGCAACAATCGTTATCCGCCATTAATTTTTGATCGGCAAAGAAGATTTGGCTCCAACGCGTTGGAAGTTCGTATAAATAGGCTGCCACACGCCGGGTAAATCCCAGACTATTAATTAAAACAAGCAACAGAAAGACCAATCTTTACTACAGATTTTGAGAATCACAATAATTTCGACCACCACATAGCCTACGGATCATGAAGAGTCAATGCACTACATACAGCTGATAGGCTGAGGTAACAGATGCAGTGAGAATTAGGACGTATACGGCAAGAGATTCAGAAATTCAGGCGAAAATATCAAGATGGCGCTCAACAAGATGGCCAAGCGATGCGGGTAAAAGCAAAACGAAAAACGGTTCACCAATCTCTCCATAGAACATTACATGGCCTAAATCTTAGCATTTAGAGACTACTCTTCAAACAATAATCGATTTGTGAGACAAACCTTTGAGAGGTAAATACGAAACGGCTTTAAAGTAACTCAACCAATGACGACCTTTAGCCCTTCACCTAAAATGTAGGCTGCTTATCTGCATAGGCTACATAGCCTATACCAGCGCGGTGCGCGTGTAAGCTACACGCTGAATGAGATTTTAGTTTTTGCAAAGACACAGCGACAAAGCTAAGAGGATTGGATGCGCGCAACTTTTCCAAATCTTTATAGACCTACACTGTTACGCAGAACAAATTACACGCCGTCTAAAATAAGTCAGGATCGTAACCGATCGTTATGTAAGAAACTGACTCAGGCAACCTTATCGACGATGGCAAAAGTCGAGCAATATTGGTCTTAATTAAAAAATATGTCGGGAATCAGATTTTACACACCGGCCAATAATTGACCTTTAAATAAAATGTTGAACAGCTAGGCAAGCGCTTCGTACTTATAATAACCAATAGAATATCGGGCAATCCATTCCTTCATTTTGCGCGTCTGCAGGATTTGAACTCACAGTTGGTTCGAAGGAGATCAGGTCATTAGCCAAACAAACCATGGCAGGTTAGGGCATGTGGTGTCAATCCTACGGATATCGTGGATGTGGTATTGGACAGACCTGCATAATTATAGAGTTAATGACTGTGTTCGCTAGGTGACAGTTTTTAGGCTAGCACTATCATGCAAGCAGAACTGCTGCGTTGTATGAACGAAGTGCCTAGGCGGTCGAGAGCTGCCTCTAGCGAATTATGAAAGAATGTTTTAATTTCTGTTTAATTGGATTTTGAGCAACATGCCAAGACGAGTGAAGTATGCCTACTGCCGTGTGGAAAAGCAGGCCTGTAACAGTCTGATTAATTATTTACATCTGTTTGTAAAGAAAACGCAGCAATCTAAAAATGAGAGAAAAAAAATCATTCACAAAGTGTTAAACCCAGCCATTTTCATTTTGTTAAATGATTATAATTTTAAAATGTTTGCTTTTATTAATTTTAGGAACTAACACTATATATGCGAAAATGTGCAGCAAGGAACTACTTCTCTTTCTGTTGACCATAATCTATGCTGTCTGCGGTAAGTTAAATAGCTGTACGAGTTTCATATATTATATTACCAAAAAAAGAAAATGAGATATAAAATGGGTCAAGTGGAAATATTTAATTATTGCTGATTTATTTGCGTACTTTCAGCCTGTTAACACTTTTTCAAATGTTTACTCTAAAAGTTTCATGGTAGAATTTATGACTGTTAGAATGAAGCAAAGGAACCTCGACATTGCGTGATTTTGATGGCGAATAAAGAAAGCAGATCATCTATGAGGTTACAACAAACTAATGCTTTACGCGATGTCTTGTTGATGCAAAGAACCAGCGGAAGCCTGACAAAGAGAGTGTAGGCAAGAGAGAGAGAGAGAGAGAGAGAGAGAGAGAGAGAGAGAGAGAGAGAGAGAGAGAGAGAGAGTGAGTGTGAAAGAGAGTGACAAAGAGAGTTAGGCCTATACAGACAAAGATATGCAATGCCTTAGCTTAATTTGACCCATTTCCATGATTTCCTACATTTAAAAACCTCGTAATCATGGCGATGAAGATATGGCGTAGGATAGGATGTATGAATGACGATGACTGGTGATCATAATAACGAAGACTGCAGTGTAACTACAACAATGTTGTAGTGTATGCCTAACTTGTGCGATGAATATTTATTTACAGGGACAAACGGGAAACTCACTGAACGTCCAAGGAATCAGGTCTTGTCATCTGAAAACAAGATAGCTGTACTGCAATGTCGCTCAGACGACTCAGAACGCAAAGTTACCTGGCATGCTTTGCGAGTTGACTGGTCATGTGGAGTGGGAAAAGGAAAGGACGACGAACTATGGAACGGCTACAACAACAGATCTGACCTACCAGCTTACTTATCGCTATACCATGTGGGTAATAAAAGCTACGACTTAAAAATTAGCCACAGTGATGATGCAGCACAGACTTACTTCTGCAGGGAGCCTGGAAGTTTAATGGAGCCCAGCGCTGAAATAATATTCATCAGTAGGTATCAGGCTAGCATAATGGACTCTTCTTCTTCAGTTTGTCAGTATCACCTTGGGGGGTTTTAATCCACCTCTTCCTGTCCGATTTGCATTCACACAAATTTCAAAACTTAATGGCTACGAACTATTGAAGTTTTTCTTTTATTGTCGTAGAATTTGAAATCACTATAGTAATATTAATGGTAGTAGCAGCAGCAGCAGCAACAACAGCAACAACAACAACAATAACAATAATAATAATAATAATAATAATAATAATAATAATAATAATAATAATAATAATAATAATAATAATAATAATAATTATGATAATAATAATAATGGCAGCAGCAGCAGCAGCAGTAGTAGTAGTAGCAGTAATAGTTGTTGTTGTTCTTGTTGTGGCGGTGGTGGTGGTAGTGTTAGTCGTAGTAGTCATTGCTGTTGTTGGTATTATGATTATTTATTAGGCTATATATTCATGATCGAAAACTTAGCCTGACACGCAAAAGCTATGCTAGCCTAACTCAACTAGACAAGTATTAGTTTTATTTGGGCAGATGCGCCAAGGTAGAAGACAAAAATTATATCATAACTATGAAGTGCTTTCCTTATTATAAAGACATTTAAGACGTTTAAAACAAATTACATATTGATTCTCCAACAGAGAGCGATCCTGTTTGCAACGACAGTTCGACTGAGTACCTTGTCAATTTTACGTGTAGCATTGAATTTCGAGGCAACTGGGCTCCTGCGATGGAATGGAAGGAACGAAGCAACGATAAGGAGAAAGTCCTTACAGTCGAAGTCAACACAGTCACAATTCGTAATCAGAGCGTTACTAGTACACTGGTTTTGAAAGTGCTGGATGGTAGTAGAAGCTACAGCTGCGCAACAAAATTCGACATCAGTGGAAAGCCAAACAATACAACAGCAACAAACGTTCCTGATTTCAATCGAGTTTGGACGTCTCCAGCCTTTCTCAAGGTCGGTTCGGTCACATTCTGAAACTATTTGGCTCTTCTAGTCTATGAAGAGAGTTATCTGTGCTAAGAATTTAAACTTGGCAAGAAAAGAAAGTGGTTTGAAATTCAGTAGGCCCCATAGCCTACTGGAAAATCCAGAAGACTTCACAGCAGTAGGCTAATTCTAGTTATTCTACAATGAAAGATAGTGCAATCAAAAGGGAGTCCAACGTGTTTTCAGGCTTCTAAAGTCTACTGCATGTGTATTAATGGTATACAGATGAAGGTTTTTTATATTCTTTTACAGCTGTAACACCAGTTATTGTATTGTATTTGAACACTTGTTATAGCGCCCCTACCAGATTTCCCATTCAGAGGCGCTCCCGACGCCTGCGCAGAATCGGAGTTTCACGCCGAAGCGCATGAGCAATTGCGAGTGAAGGACTTGCCCAGGGTCCCTACGCGGCGACTTTGAGGTGGATTCGAACCCGCAACCCTCCAGCTGCAAGGCACCGAACATACCCCAAACCACCGCGCCCCAGTTGTATTGTGATGTGTTGTATTGTGTGTTGTATTGTACTCCACGTTTATAATGCGACCGAGCCACCCGCAGTAAAGATCCGAGAAATTAATCTCTGATAAACCGACCGACCGGGAAGCGAACCCGGGGCGCCGGCGTGACGTGCGGGCTACCAGCCCACTCGGCCACTCAGGATCCTTAGAGTATTATTTGTGATATTAAGAGTCTTTCGTATAAACTAAAGAGATTTTACCATACACATTGTCTCCTATTCCTTTCAGTGCTGGCAGAGAAACAGGAAACTGGAAAATTAACATTAGATTTTGTTTGTTATAGGCCACGTGACCTCAGAGTCTGTCATAAGTACTGGAGCAACTCTTGTGATCGTAATGACAGTTGTGACAGTAACTGCAGCAGCTTCAGCGATTGGCATCTTTTACTTCATTCGCAGAAAAAGAAGGAGAGGTATACGCTTATGCTATGAATCATAATTCTTGCCATAAAATCTGTAAATAGAGCCGATTTAATTTAGGTAATTCTCTGCTTTTATAAATATGCACAAATAAGTAAGACTCCGCCTTTCAGTAGGCCACACTACTTCGAAAAATCGCATGTCTGACTTAGCGCTTGTCTAAGCGCCTTTGTAACTTCATGTTCCATGGCATGTTACGGCGCTGTAGAAATCGCACGTATTCATCATCAGCAATCGATTGTTTTCAGATCAAGTATGCTACCGAATAGACCGCTGTAACGCACTGTAGACCTAGAGAGTATAATGCGTGCTGGTAATCACATAGATTTTTCTACTTCAAATGAACAGTGCTAAAACCTTTCAAGATGGCTGCTTTATATCTTGCAGGGGCAAGGAGGACAAACAGAGTATAGTAACCGTCACGAAAAACCTGATGGATAGTCACTGCTAGCAAATGTGTAACGACTTCGCTTTTCCAGTCTGTGAATATTATTCTCCACTGTACATTTGCTGTTTGCATGATATACTTATTTTGCTACTAACTTTCGTGTCCTCGTGCGTTGGGTTTCACGTGTATTGCGACTTCTGGGGTACTGGAAACCACTTATGGCAGTTGTCATTATATTAGATTTGTATATACAATTATACATGCATGATGCAGCAGAACTTCTGAAACGAATGTAACCTTAAGTTGCATACTTACCAGTCAGTTGTAGGTGTTCTGCGGTAACCCATCGCAAGAATGTAATACATTAGCCAACCGTAAGTGTGCTTAAGTTTGAATCGATAGGCTTTCACACACGTAGAACCAAACCAAAACCAAGTGTTGGATTCTCGTCTACGAATGGCAAGATAGAAATATTCCCAGTCCATGATAATCTGATGTTGAGGATTGACGACAAAGACGGAATCTTGTGTGGAGTTAAACAATGTTCAATGACGCTATATACAGATATCAAACGTTAATTTTCGCAGTATAATATTATAAGCCTATTCTGTTTTCTGTGAAAACAACGCACATGGATTCGCGCTGTACTTCGTCTGTTCTGTAAGAGTTAGACTTGATAATAATAATAAACTAAAGAGCAATAGGCAGATTGGTAGCCTATGGGTTATTTCCTATGGCGTTTTCACAGTGCTGGAAGGAGTTCACTAATCTCTGCAAATTTAATGCCTTTCATTTTAACCATGAACTGTGATATTTTATCTGTATATTATGCTAGTTTATATGTGCAATGTGCATAGTGCATATAACAGGGCTAATAATTATGTGTATATGCATTAACCGGAAAGTAGTAGGCTACTGATAGTAAAGTAATTTAATAAATTGCAGTGTGCTAACGAGAATGTCTTTTATTTCTGTCCTCTGAATTTGAATCCAATGGTGCATAGTGAGATTAATACGTTTTATTTTCAAGCTACGTCACTCATAAGTAAGAGTTTTCCAGTCGTCGGATTGTTATTGTCATATTCACGCTTCAGCCAAAAATCCTTCAACTCATGTATCTCCTCTCTATCTAGGAAGAATCTGTAAAATAGGAGTCCATTTAAAGCTGGAAAATGTGTCTACTCTCTAAGCTTTAGGCTAACTGGACTCCTATTTTACAACCATATATACCTTATGGAGTCCATTTGATTAAACAAGGGGGGGAACATTTGAATTTACGCCACAGCTCTGAGTTTATCTCAGTGCTGAAAGAGGCGTGCGACAAACTTAGCAATTACGGGGGCTAATTCACTTGCGACCATTAAACTTCTTTAAACTTAAACTTCTGATTAGTCCTGAAGTTCCCCAGTAGTAGGCTATGGGTTACCGATTCTCTCAGCAAAATCAACTTATGAGAAAGAGCAGCTCGATGTAATTTACTTTCCAGCATTTCCTTGGACATTAGATGGGCCCCATATGGGCTTCTTACTAGTACAAATATGGGAATAATTATGAATTCTACATGCATGGGCTTTATTACAATAGGCCTATGGTTATGCTGGCTGAGATACAAGTGACAGACAATAAAGTTCAGGATCTTGCCTGGTGAACATGATCTGATTTTGATACAGGCAACTGATAAACTGGCTTTGGGCCTCATTTGGCCAAGTTGAAAGCCAACATAGCAATAAGCTAGAGAAATAGAGATGCATTAGCAACTCTAAAGCAACTAATTTGCAGTATATTGCTTGGGCAGAGTTCGAACTTTACGTTTTCCGATTCAAAACTTATTAAGTTACACTTTACTCGTAGTATTTCAATTTATTCAAAGCGACCTCCCTAGCACTTTGTCAGTCACGCATATCTTTCTTGGCCCCCTACTTATTGAAATTTCTGGTAAAGCAATAAATAAGTAATTTATTCACCATACTCGGTATGGGTACAACAGTACAAAATCAATAAACAGTATTCACACAGAGGATGTTGCACACCGCCGGTGATGTCTCGATGGCCTATAATCACGCAGGCCACTGACAAGTTAGGCCTGCAGGAGTGGCCAAAGTAATACACGAGAGTTTGCTATTCTTTTGGGCTGACCATCTCTTATAATCTACCATGCAGTGCGTTAGTTCTCATGATCATCAAGCTAGCACGGTTTATAAACGCTGCACTGTGTAAATGATCTCTTCACAGAGACATTATTAGTTTGTTATTGGCGTGCTGCCTTTGCTGAGAAAGCGAAAATAGGGGCCTGTTGTACTAAATAGCTCATGGTAGGCTATGATAGTTATTCATAGTTTAGGCCTACGTAGGGAGATATTAAACTCGCGGTAAGCCTATTTTCGAGTAAGCTTATACTGCGAATACAATATAAACGTATACAAAATTATAGGTCTTCCTCTTTCGATTCTTTCGATGTGTTCTGTATCCCGTGGAGAGGACAAGACAAGAATTCAGCAGCAATCGTTTAGCTGTCCGTTATTTAATGATGATGAACGTTTTCAAAGGCGGTGTTCTAATATCGGGATTTCTAATCAGATGTAAGGTTTTCTATCGGCTCAATAGTCATAAATGTGAATACATTAGCTTGTTTTATGCTAGTTTTAAGGAAATGTAGCAGATGTTACGATGCAAGTCTTTGGTTCGACGGGCTCAACGTGCGTGCGAGAGTTCGTCAATGGATCTTGCTGATATTCTTTACAATGGAAATGCGATGTTCAATTGTTCCCATCCAGTCTATATTGTGTTATTTTATTTATTTATCTATTTATAATTATGGGCATTTAATCCTCATGGTTCTAGCAGCCTAGGCTGTCACTTAAGCCTCACAGGCTCTCTCAGCATGACCATACAACTGAACATCAAAGTACAGGCAAGTGTGAGTGAAGGACTTTGTCAGAGTTCCTACATAGCCTCTGAGTAGGCTTCTTGGAGAGGCGCTATATAAATATCCGGAATGAATGAATGAATGAATACTGTTACAGTAGGACTAGCAACCGCCTGAAAGGAAGCTCTATCTGTACTCTCCGCATAGCAAACCAGTTCTCTAACCAAACGGCTACTGTGTCCATTAAGCTGTTATTGCGGATACAACAGAGTAGGCCTGTCAAATATTAAACTGAGCTTATGATCTAGTTATGAACATTGCCTTATTATTATATAGATCGCTGGTCTCCGATTTTTGATGCCTGATTCCATTTAATTTATCAGCGCATTTAGTTAAGCCAACAACAGTGTATGCTCTAAAAGAATCTGTTCCAATAACTCGATTGCTAATCGGGCTGCGTGGTTAATCTTGCTCTATATTTAAACAATAATTCGCTTTAGGTGAGGGTCATTCAAATGCTAAATGACTGCGATGCAAATACATGTAATAGCGTTTACTTGAATGTGGACATCTGAGGCCTCTGTGTTGGGCTAAACTTTGCTCAAGTTAAACATACATAATAAAATTCTATTATTATTAGAAGAGCTTTGCTTTTGTACTTTCACTCTGGTGTGATACGGCAACGATAAGCTCTGGACTGCATTACATAATTATGGTCTAATCATTGTTGGGCTAAAGTAATTCCACATCAAACATAAGCAAAATAATTATTATAGGGTTGGCTGGATTTCGATCTATTTCACTCTGTATTAGACGTATTACGACAACAATGGGCATAAATAAGTAACGTTACGTTGAAAACTTTTTGACAAGTCCTTGATATAAAGATCACCATAACTCTAGACCTGTTATACCAAGAAGGATATCACGAAACACATAAACATGAAAATTTGTTTCGACAGTTGTTTTGCTGTTCCGACATGCAACGGCTTACATTCTAACGGCTCCGAAGAATACAGCAGCGTTGTTAGGAGAGAAAGTCATTCTGGAGTGCACGACTAACTTGTCCACTCCAGTCCGATGGAAATACGAATCGCCTGATGCGGTTAATTCTGAAATAATCTATTATAATGAAGTTATAACGGAATCTCTCAGATCCAGGTACAAAGTTGAAACAAGTGCTGGCGGAATATACAATCTTGTCATCGAAAAGGTTGATCTCTCCCATGCTGGAACATACAGCTGTGGTCCTACTGTTTATCCTGGGGAAAGAGAATCATCCTTTTCAGCTCAACTCACAGTCTTAGGTAAATCTGCTTTCCATAAATTAATCAGATCTTTAGTTTGCTGTTATGGGTTAGCCTATAACTGTGTGTGCACTAATAACATTGCTTTGCATCTTTGGAGCTTTAATTTGTCAGAAAGACTGCGTTGAGAATTTGATAGTGTGTTTTGATTTATTACGTGATTAATTATAGTTATGATTTAGAAGCAATAGTGACAATAATTACGACGATGTTGACCTGACTGTAGCTTGTTGGTGCTTTATTGGTTGATGCCTCGAACATTGGACACGCTACCGGCACTATTGAAGTCACTAATTAGTTATGATCAATAATAACAGCATCACCTTTGCATTCATTCATTCATTCATTCCGGATATTTATATAGCGCCTCTTCAAGAAACCTACTCAGAGGCGCTCCCAGCCCAGCCACGGCCAAACAGAAAGGACTTTAACAGTTTGTAGAAAGTAGGCAAATCATTCCGGGGCAGCAAGCGTAACGTAAGCGACAGCCCATTCCAAGTGGAGGGGCCAACAACCGAAAAGGCTCGACGCTGTCTGACCGAGGAGCGGGCCCGAGGGACCAATAGCTCCCCCTTAGTCGAAGAGCGCAGAGCTCGACGAGAGGCTAAGTCGGAAACCGGGCGGCAGAGATCAGATAAGTAAGACGGAGCACTACCAGTGAGACACCGCCAGACAAGTGCTGCTATCCTATAGGATATGCGTTGCGAGGCAGGAAGCCAGTGCAATACATCACACATGTAGGCAGAAACTGGGGCATATTTGGGAATATGACCAATAAGCCGAGCAGCAGAACGAAGGACCCGATCAAGCCGCCCTATTAAGCCAGATGGGTGACCAGCAAGAACCGAGCAACACTGATCAATTCTGCTGGTGACGAAGGCGTGGACAAGCACCACAGCAGCATCATGGGAGAGGGACCTCAGGACAACACGCAACTGACGGAGCTGGTAGTAACAGCTTCGTGTGATCAGGTTGACGTGCTGCGAAAGACTAAGTTCTTGATCAAGTGTCACCCCAAGGTCACGAACAGTAAGTGAAAAGGTAATATGAGGGAAGGTCTCGGCCAACAGGTGTAGGTCAACACCAGCCAACTGTCTGCGACCACCAAGCCAAATGAACTGGGTTTTGGATGGATTCAAAAGCAAGCGATTTGAGGCCATCCAATCAGAAAGGGCATCAATGGCACGGCACAGCAGCCTAACAGAGGCCACTGCATCGACTGCACGGCAATGGGCGTATGCTTGTATGTCATCAGCATATAGCTGGTGCAAGAGTCCACATGACAGTAGTAGGGAGCTAACGTCAGATGTGTAAAGAATGTAAAGCAAAGAGTCCAACACTGATCCCTGAGGTACACCAAAAAGGGCAGGGACCCAGCGGGACCTAGAGGAGCCAGCAATTACACAGTGAGTGCGATCTGTGAGGAAAGAATGAAGCCATTCTAATGGTTTGCCAGTCAGTCCAACAGAAATAGAGAGGCGTTGAAGGAGGATAGAATGGTCTACAGAGTAAAAAGCAGCGCTAACCATAGATACACTTCTACCCAAACTCTACATGTCCTCAGATGGTAGAGTATTATTTGTAGCCTCTGAACTCGTTTGCGACACCAATACAAGTAGCTTTTCAAGTGATGGCGCTGAAGGTGATGTCATTAAGATGTCGTGCAGCATCAGCGTTGCTGGATGCTGGAGACCAGTAATGGATTGGAGGAAAAGCAATGGAGAGAACATTGGTGGCTCAGTTCTTACAAACGAAACTAACCATTCCTCAGCCTCCTCACTGATTATTCATTTGAACAGTAGCGATAATGATGTCATCTACTCATGTAAGATATACTTCTCCCCAAACGCTACATGTCATCATAAAGAAGATGATATCCGTGCCACGAACATCCCAGACTTTCAGCGCATATGGAATTACACAACTAATGTTTTGTGTGAGTATAAATTATAAGCCAAACAGGATTCTGAACATAGTCAACATTTGCTATATAATAGTCTATAATAATATCTACAGCACGAGAGCTTTTACAATTATAAAAATAGGACACCGAAAACGATCAAACAGAAACTTACTGAGCAACTGACTCTTGCGGATTTAATTATGATAGGCCTAATGTGTCGGCGATTAAGCTGATCTTCCTAACTCTCGGCTTTTGTGCGACGCTGAGAACTTGATATTTATACAGGATTAACATTTTCCAGTTGTTAAAAGAACTTTGAAAGAACCAATTCTTTTAGGGATTGTTACGGTGAACACAAAAGAAACAGCAGCAAATGAATGCTAATGGTCAACTTTTCACACATTACATTTACAGAAATATTAGAGAAAATGCAGATTAGCATGCTGTATACGTTCAACTATAAATTTATTCATTAGACACTAATTTCAAGCACTATAGTACGAGGAGCTTGCATTTTAACTGAATGAATAATGAACATGTTACTAAACTACTCTGAAGTGAAATTCAGTACTAACTTGATAAGCATGCAGCATGCAAGTAGCCATCGTACGGTACTTTGTTTGATCACTCTGTACTAACAGCAGGAAATTTCTGACGGTGAAGTTCTGTTACATTGTTTAGATGGACCAAGAAACATCCGAATATACCCAACACAGACGGAATATGAAATTGGTGATCGCATTACGTGTTCAGCCGATGGAAATCCCACTCCAGGCTACGAATGGACAGAGAATGGAAATGGAAACAGAGACGTCATTTACGGATCCATTCTAACAGTTGATGAAACTATGGCATCAGATCACGAACGGGTCTTCCGATGCACAGCTAACAATGGTGTGGGTCGAAAGAAGAAAGATATTTCAGAAACGGTCAAACTTAACGTCACAGGTGTAGTGTAAATTTTTTTTGAGCTACATCTAATTACTGACTCTTGAGGAAACGAAGCACAGTTAAACAGAAAAGTCTTCGTGCACCTATTCAGGAGACTAAAGGTCTTTGCGCAAAAAAACAGAGTTTAAAATGTACTTTTTAGGCCTTTATAAGTTTTAACTTTTAGCATTTGCGCTGACAGCTGACAGCGTAAAGCATCCTAGAAGTAGCTTGCCACTGACGATGTAACTACAATTACAATGTTTGCAACTTGATTTAAATATGGGCTACATTTGCTTCTGTTGCTCACCGCTCTATATGGATCTCATTGTCAACTGGTGCTCAATCTCGGATGACATCTTCTTCAATATAAGTATCTCATTAAGCCTAATGGACACGAGACACCAGTGGAACCTTGATCACTCAAAATAGACCAAGAGGGTTTGAGTGGCCTTTACTTCTGCTTCATTGCTATCGACAAACTTTCTCTTTTGAAATTGGTCAAGAACATTTAGCGCATACAGGGCTCTTCGTCGGCGTTTAATTCTACTTCATGCAACTGACATACATGTGCTTTATAATATTACTGAAGAGTATTTTATGGCAAACAGGAGTCCTAAGTGTAAATAAATCTGATTATGCATAACATTGTTATATCATATTTTACAGACAATCGTCTGCGACGTGTCATTCAAACCTACATTTTAGGTATTGCCTTGCCCATCGTGTTATTTGCGCTGGCGCTATATCTGATGATTCTGATCATACGTTTTTGCAGTAAAGGTCAGTGGCAGCCTATAATAGGAAATCGAGACCTTAAAACGAAGAAAGCATTTAACTTTAAAATAGGCCAATTCAACTTACACAAAGAACAAAGCAGTATCGCAGAACGTTTAGCTACTGGTGAAGCTATGTCAGAAATATGCAGGGTTTCATACAAGAGAATCTGCTCAAAAGCAACGCATGCAAGTCCCATTCAAAGAACAAAGTTTCTGCTTTTTGACAGAAAGGGTGAAAGTTGCCTCCCTGGCCACAGACGAAAGGCCATTTTATGTCATTCCATTCTATGGACTCCCAAGTGAAATTGTATTCGTTAGTAGCGACAGCATTAAGGCTCAGCTACATAATACACTCTCTCCTCACGCGGTCAACACTCTCGTCCATGCACTGATCTGTACTAGGGTTGACTTCGGCAACTCCATCTTTGCTGGTCTCTCTTCATTAAACCTCTCCAAGCTTCAGTCCATTCTTAACGCCTCCGCCCGCCTTATTTGTCGTCTTCCAAAGTACTCTCATATAATTATCTACTTTCATTCGGGAAACTCTTCACTGGCTTCCAGTGCCCCAGCGCATTCAATTCAAAATTCTTACACTTATGCGCAACTCTCTGCTCGGGGTAGCTTCTTCATACCTTCAGGCCTTATGCACATCGGTATACACTCCCTGGTCGCTCTGCCGCCAGAGGCCTTCTGGTTGTTCCCTCGCATGCGTGGTGCAACGGCTCAATCCAGAAGCTTTGCTTATGTCGGCCCCTCTACTTGGAACCATCTTCCGCATGAATTGCGTCTTGAGCTTCTCAGCCTATCTCTTCCTCTGTTTCGGAAACGCCTGAAGACTATCTTATTAGAGCCCTAGGTCGGGAGCACCTCTGAATCATTGAGTGGCGCTATACAAATGTTCAATTACAATTACAATAAAAAATAATAATTATATAATGGCTAGAAGACAATACCATTTCATAAGCGACTTAAAGATCACATGATGACTATTCATAGCTGCTTTGCATTTGATATGCTAATAGTTTAAACAATTTAAATTTCCGTTTTTTGAGTCATGAATACAAATTGTGCCTTTGCGCATGTGCATGGGCCCTATAATTAGGCCAATCTCATTATGTGGGCCGTATTATAGGCAATGAGGCTATAGGTCCATACAGCCACACGATAAAACAATGTAGCTAAATTAATGTTGCATCCGCATTGGTCATGGATCACCAAACAACCGTAGTCTATTCTTCGTTTTCAATAGCTGTTGATCCATATTAAATTCTAACTTAAATAACTCCCTTGTTCTTATGACTAAGATGCTACGAAGAAAGTAATAGGCTCACTGTTGCCTTTGAAAACACGTTTCCCAAGTTACACTATAAATAATAAAAACAAAAACAGGATATTTCGAACTCCTTCTCAAACCACACCCATATCATTATTTTCAAATTTAGACGTGCATACTAAGGTCTGTATACTGCATAGCGTATAGGCCCTACATGAAGGTAGAAATACATAAGACTATTATCGTACATTTCAGCGACCATTCAGAACCAGGAAATCACCACACGCCAAGAATACGAAACAGTTACGGATACGGACTTTCAAAATCAAGAATACCCCGTTGCCGTGGACGAATCACGTGAAAGACAAGATGCAAGAACAGACAACGCATATATGGAACTCACCGATGAACAACCTGTAGTTTATAGCCAATTACACATATACGTTAATCAAAACGAAGACACTCAATAATCATCGATGCAAAATGAGCCGACATTTTCTATCAATGTAGCCTACACCGCATTATCATGGTGAAAAAGATCAAGAGCAGAACCCTTGCATTGTTTATTTGCAGTTTTTTTTAATGAATTTTCGCACAATTATATGATTGTATGAATGTAGGCATGTATGTATGTATGTACGTATGTATATTTGTGTGTATGTATGTGTGTGTTGAGGGAGAAGAGGGAGACAAAATCGCTGCTAATAAGAGTTTCGTTTAGGATGAGAGAAATTGGAAGATGCCTTGTAGGGTCTACAATACGACAATTCGTGCTATAGATGTTCATAGTTTCCAGTTAGATAATTATCCGTTTTACTCTATTTAAACGAACGAGTAGCTGCGCTACTTTCCAGCAGCAAATCGGTAAACGCCTAAATTATATTACATAACATTACATAGCATAACAAAAGTTTAAGTCGTTCAGAAGAACCATAGCAAACTATCTCGGAACGCTTAATAGCCCAATTTTCCTAGCCTCCTCTTAAAAGCTGTGACATTGTCCACTGAGACAGCACTATTATCGTAACTATTCCACAAGTCTACAACTCTTGCACTGAAGAATTTCTGCCATAATGTTCTTTTCGGCTCCATAAATTATTTACACCTGTATTCCCGAGTTGCCTTGTTTGGTACTAATTGAAAGAACCTTCCCACTGTAGTGCTTCCTTTCCAGTGAAAATCTTATACGTTTCGATTAGATCTCCTCTGCTCCTCCGTCTCTCCAATGTTGTTAGTCCAAACTCCAAACCTTTTCAAACTTTCTTCGTAGCTCAAATGCTTGTAGCCCCAAATAATTTTTTTAGCTCTTCTTTGCACTTTATCCAGATTTTCCATGTCCTGTTTCAGGTATGGATTTCATATATCTGGATGCAGTATTCCAACTGTGGCCTAAGCAGTGATTTGGTCAACCTCAGTAAAATTGTATACTTGTCTCTGGTGACTATTGTCCTTCTTATCATGCCTAAAGTCGGGTTAGCCTTTTTTAATGCTTCAGCACATTGCCTTGATGGTTTTGCACTCGTGTGCATAATCACTCCCAAGCAGTGGCGTAAATCATGGGGGGACAGAGGGGTACAGTCCCCAAAGTTTTGACTTAAGCACTGTTGTCCCCCCCCAAAACCCGGCCCTCGTAGGCACTCTGTCCCCCAAAAGTTATGTATAGATTTTCGCCTCTGCTCCCAAGTCCATCTCTTTCTCACTCACTTTCAACACTTTACCCCCATTTCATACGAAAACTCGTTGTTTCTCTTCGCAAATGCATCATTGACCACCTTTCCAAATTAAAGAGCATTTTCCAGCCCTGTTACCATTTGAACATTCTTCTTAGATCTTCCCGCAGTATCTTCGCATCTTCTGCATCACCCACTGTTCTGCATAGTTTCGCCAGATTTGTATCGTTCATGGAGTTTTGAACGCGTCACATCACAAAATTTGAAGCCCAAGCAAAATAGATGAGTCATGGACTCCACACCCAGTTACCCATCCATTTTAGGAATCGCATCGGGCCGTATTAACTGAAAATATTCCGAACTTCTTACATATCCCTACTCCTCTCTCCCACCTCCCTTTACCTCCACTCCTGCCCTGCCATGCCCTCCCCTTGTTTTATCCTACTCCTCCCTTCCCAATCCCCTCCACGTGCCACTTCCTTTGCCCCTCCCCTCCCTCCAACTTCCCCTCCCATCCAATTTCCCACTCATTCTCTCCCACCGTTCCCTTCCCTCCAACCCCTACTCCCCTTCAACGCGCAGTGCTTTCGTGATTCGTGTGGCCTTCTAGCGAAGGTACTCACCACCTTCGGTTGTTCGCTGTTTGTCGCCATCTATCGAATGACGCAGTGAGAAGTAACGCTTACAGACAGAAGAACATCGGCTTCATATTAATAATATACAATCGTCTTGTGCTTCAGGAGTATACACAGTAACACAGTAAGTTTTCTTATTCATCATAATTATATGCGATTCCTATTCAAATTTCAAATATTTCATTTTCCTGATTTATCCGACGACCGCCATTCTATTTCTAGCAAGCAACGCTATGACGCGATATACATTATAGGGCCTACATGTACACGCCACTCACACAACAAAGAAATAAAATTTGCTTCAATAAGTCATTGTTTGCCTATCTCATCAGTGTATGCATATAGGTCAGTGTACTCAACGCGCACTGTGGGTCAGTGAAACAGTGACACGATATTTTAGCGTCCTTTGGACGCATCGTTAATTCATTTATGCATCCATTCACAACTTAGGTGCGTGCAATGCCGTGCATGGCTGCATGCACGCAAACCTATAATTATTTTTCTGCGCTCAGCTTCAACATTTTGGATTCCCGGACGCATGAACGCACACTATCGGAATAACTGCTTACCAGTGGTCGCATATGGCTAGACACTTGGTGCAAGTAGCTTTAGTGAATCATATACTGGAGAGTTCAAACAGCCTATAATTGCTTAGTGTGCTCGACTGTGACCCAGAGGTCGGGCGTTCAAACCATTGTAGACAGGAAGTACTATATCGTGATTTCTGCTCCACTTGCCGCCCTAGCGAACAGAGCAAGGGAGATTATAAATATTATGTCGAAGCTACGAAATGTATTGGCTAACAGGTCATACCCATGACTGCCTCGCGATGCTAGCTTCTGAATCTCGGGTAAGCACTATATGGTATGTGCACGGAGGAGACCCCAAATGTCGTGGCACCCATTCAGCAGTAGTGAAGGATCTAACCGATCAATTCATTGAAAAATCGAGTAATGTCACTATAGTAAACATTGCATTTGCGGTTTTTTTAATCTTCTGACTGCCATTACAATGCTCAACAAGGAATCAACAACATTATAAATAGACATCTAGGGCTTCTTTATGAGGAGGGATGACTCATAATCACGAGAGCCTTTGTTAACGCTACGCCATCATAACCGGCAGATGTGGGGTCAATTTTTTCCGCACGATAACGTGCAGCTTAGCGGTGGCGCTACTTTTACTATCTAGCTATTGTTCTTGTTTACACAATTCAGCGAGGAAATGACTCATTCATCCGGATTAATTAAGTATCGTGCCTAGAGCAGGGTGGGAGGATGGCGGATCCATACCTAATCATTAATACATTTTTTAGATTTGTCCCGGGTTATCACGATCCTCATAAGGGGCTAAATAAGCAAGGCATCTACTCCGCCATCTTCCAATCTCTCTCATCTTAGACGAAACTCTCCTTAGCAGCTCCTCTGCCTCCCTCTTCTCCCTGGCTAGCTGGCGGCAATTGAGAAGGGAAACAAAGGGCTCGTTATCCGTTGGTGGTTAGTAATATGACTCAGCTGAATCCTGATTGGCTGCTTGATTGTTAGCAGTTCTGGCCTAGCGAAATTATCAATCTCTATTTATCCAACGTATATGAAATGCTCGGCCCGTAGATTCTCCGGATATGTATCAGTAGGAAGTAGCATTAAAGTTATAGTGTTAGCTATATTTAGAATTTGAAGGAATAAAACAGAGTAAAAGACTAGTGTAGGCCTATTTTAGCGTATTTAATTATTCGCCCGTTGTAGCGTTATTATTTTTCATCAATCCAACTTCGTTGGCCTACTTTGGAGAGAATCCGTTTCATCGACTTAGCTTAGGCAAGAAATCGTTTAATCAATCCAGCTTCTATAATTTATGGAGGATTTATTTTTCATCAATACAACTTCCATTTAATTAAGAATTATTTTCATCAAGCCAGCTTCTGTCAATTTTAAGCTAGATTGTTTTCATCAACCCCACTTCTATCAAATTTTAAGGAAAAATTATTTTCATCAATCCGACTTCTATTTAGCAAGAAGTCTTTTCGTCAATCCAACTTGTATTCGACCAACGCTGAAATCCATGCAAAAGCGAATAATTAAATACGCTAAAATACAATTTTATCTCAAATAGTTTCCAATATTACTGTCGAATATGCTGGGGAAGTTTCCTGTGAAAAGAGGTATAGTGTGATATTACGCACATTTATTAGGGAGTTGCCACGCACTGTGGCGTAGCCAGACTTGGTATATTTGTACAGAGACTTAAACGGATCAAATATTTTGAAAATACGGTTTTACTTGAAGTGACCATACATGTAGATGCATCGTACAATATGATAACGACGGTTTAAATGTCAATAGATTAGATAACACGTCACCTACTGTATGTTGGAACTTCAGACTGTGCGAACAAACAATTTTTGGAGCTATCCAAGCTGGTTATAACCACGGAACCATGAATGTGTGCTTATAAAGAACTTTCAATGTTCGGTTATATTATTATTTTTATTATTATTATAATCTGAAAAATTTATTATTATTATTATTATTATTATTATTATTATTATTATTATTATTATTATTATTATTATTATTATTATTATCATCATTATCATTGTCATTGTTAAAACACGGTAAGGCTTAGTGTTGTTGAGGTGGCCGCTCCTCAGCGCCGGGCAACCTCGACATGGTGCCCTGGAAGGCAACCGCGTTGAAACGCTGGACCGTAACCGACATTATTATTATTATTATTATTATTATTATTATTATTATTATTATTATTATTATTATTATTATTATTATTATTATTATTATTATTATTATTATTATTATTTTATATTATTGTTATTATTACAGCCAACAAATTATATAGCGCTCCTTCAAAGTTGGCTACTCAGGAACGCTCCTAGCTCAACCCTGGTCAAGCAGGACAGCTTGAAATAATATTGATAATAAATATGCCTAATAATGATAATGAGTTGCAAGTTCCAAATTAAAAAATTCCACTAGAGCTATAAGATATAATCACGCGACATGGATAGCCTATTATGGTATTTAGCCTAGTTCTATAGAATAACAATATGACATTTTAAAAAAGTTTTATAATAGGCCTAATTGCATTATGTTAGGTGCATAGGCTACACGTATAAATTATGAAAAATTTATTTTCACAATGTGACGTAGACCTAATGTAAATCTTAGAAATTTCTCAGCGCCACACAAAAGTCATGTCAAGGAGACCAGTTTATTTACCGGCGTTAGCACAAAGACTAGATGCACATACATGTAGCTGCAATCATGTAATCCGATTGGTTCTGGTAGGTTGGGTGATGTTCGGTAGGGTCATGATGATGAGTCAGAGTAGAGAGACAGCCTAAGCAAGGTGTTCAAACAAATGTCAGGAAAAGTCTACCGCATAATTTATTGGTGCAGTCGGAGAGGATGTCAAGCAAGAGCCGAAAGGGCGGAAAGGCAGATGTTAAGTTGAGACAGGTGTGTCTGAAGTATTGATTTAACTGACGTTGAATATTAACGTAGAACGTTGAACAAGCCATAGAACGCTGAACAAAGCCATCGTAGAAGCAATCATCGATTGATGCCTTGTGCATGTTCAGTATGATAAAGAAGTATGACCTGAAAGATAAAATGCAATGCATGCAGTTTCACACTTTCACTTTCCACATGCTTCCTACTCTAGCCTATTTCTATGAATGACCTCGCTGCGACACGGTACCAAGATCTGACAGTTTGTAAGACATGCTTTTGTCATCTGCGGTTAATCTGCACCACTCACTTTCTACCAAAGTTGATTTTGTTCTGACACATGCATTTATGTGCAAAACAGTGAACTGGTTAGCCTATATATTGTTTAAATGCGGAACTGCCCTGTTGTCTAATTATTCCTCAATACGTTTAAACTGCTGTAACTCGGCCAATTGGTGATATTCTATAGCTTGGTGATAGATCTATACTATTATGCGAGACGAACTGTAGCCTATCTGGTGCACTGGTGATGTTTAAAGTGGCTGTGCTCCGTCCTATATTGTATTTCAGCGTCATCTTACATAGCCGTTAATCATGCATATGCATACATAATATTGTTCTGCAACAGAGGCTGATCTGGCTGTGTCGTCGCATAGGGTCTATACTGTCATAAATAACGACGACGGCGAATCTTACATGTTAAATATAATTTAACATGGAAGATTTGCCGTCGTCGGTCACTCATTCTGGATAGAACCCCGTGTGCGGGAAGAGGCTCTTCTCCCTTTTATGATTTTATCTCGCAAACGGTTAAAGATGATTGTTGATCCTGGTCAGGTCGGGAACGCCTCAGATGACTTTCTTAAAGAGGCGTAGTATGAAATTGTACTTAATTTTTTTTACAGAATTACAAATAAAATGAGTCACAGGGATTCCCCTTCAGATTTAGGTAACTGGTTTAACTTGATGGCAGAAACACGTGCTTTTTAACTTTGTTTGGGCGCATGCCTTTTGAGTAGCTTTTGCATGCTTATAACGCATGGAAAAACTCCGGCCCGCGGCTTCATTTCAACTGGCCCGCAGATTTAATTACATAATTTTAAACAAAGGAACCGATAATTGGCGATATTTTATATTATTGCGTACATTTAATTTCACGGCGTAAAGTTATTAATTTTTGGAATATTTTCTTCTATTATAATTGAGTTCCTGGGACATTAAATCATAGAATAACAGAAATAAATTGATGCATATGAAACAGTAATTGACAGAGACGCATCTGTCTGCGAAAGCAGACAGATTCTCCTTACAGATTTTATTTTTTTGCAGTACAGTTATAGTTAACCCACAGGCTACCGAGGTTTTTTATGACACGGGCTACCAAGGGAAGTGGTGGTTACCACCCCCTGGATTTCGTGTTTGATTTCACATATCATATCTTGTAATAAAGCAATGGATTCAGCATTCAATTCTGTACAAAATGGTATATTTAGTTGTACATTATGTGAATGCACCTCGAAATTACATCATTTTTAACAAAGGAACCGATTAATTAGTGATATTTTATATTATTGCGTACATTTTTTACTTTTTGGATAAATAAATATAAGATTATGTGTGTTTTGAAACTGATCTATGTATACCCAAGAACATTTTAAACATAACGATGCTTCATTTGTAACAATAGCCTATAAACTAGTCCGTAGTTGTAGCGAAATCTAAAGGCATGCAGATATTTCAGTAAGACTGCGTTATTGTCCACGGCAGTCAAATAATTATGTCAGTGGTCCTTGCCGTTATTGCAAGTTACTCCCGTTGTTGTGTGCGAATGCTTCCTGTAAACTGGCTTCTCACTTCATCTTCAGTATCTGTTTGAGCTAATAAAATATATAAGTTCTAAATCTGTAGCTGTTGACAAACGTTTATATAGAAATATCGGTTTACGTTGTGATGTTGCATCAGCCATTTTCAGACAGATTACGCGTATTATAATTTATTTTGATCACTTCCAGTTTTGAAAAGACAAAAAAGTAAGCAAGCGAATGTAGCCCTGCATTCCGTCTACATAATGGTATATTTGTTTCTCTTCCAGGAAGAAAAATGAATACGCTATAGTCGAAAAACTAAGGGGGTGGTGGTATCCACCTCTGGTAACTTTTGAATGGCGTGAGATACCACCATGATGTTTACCTAAAAATGTGCCCCAAGTATTCTGCTACAGCTACCTAAAATGTAAAAATTATATTCCATATGAAAAAGTTTTATGCATAAAAACGTAGCCCGAGGATCAACGGTTTTTCGTTTTAGTTATAGATACAATTATTATTCTTCTGGTTCTCTGCCTCATAGACAGGTTCAAATGATCTCGCTGTTGGAGGTCTTCTTTCAGCTTTCCGTATCCGTCTGTCATCATCCAATCCAGCAGCATCTGTCGTGGTTTTGTCCGCCTCCCCTCCATTTATTCCTTCGATGACCTTTCTTAGTAGTGAGTTTCTCTCAGTTTGTGTCCAATCCATTTCCTTTGTCTCTTTCTTATTGTGTGTATAAGGGCTCTTTCTTCTCCAATTCTTCCCATCACTTCTTCATTATTTTGTTTTATCTTCCGTCCAGCTGATTTTCTCTATTCTTCTCCAAGTCCACATTCGAAAGCCTCCAGTCTTCTTATGCCCTCTTTTCTCATTACAGTTACAGCTACAGTTAAAGTATTAGTTTTTAGTTATAGTTATAGTTACTGGATTTTTATTTTAGTTGTTACTTAATTACTTAATTACCGCGGCTCTTTAGGCCTACGGCCATGTGGAGGGAACACGAAGCCGATGAAGACAAACAAAGACCTGAATAGACAATATAAAGGAGGATCTGAGGGCACAAAACATGGATATGAGGGATGCCATTGATAAAATCAGTATTTAAAAATTATTTGGTATTGATAAAATCAGTATTGATAAAATCAGAGACATAACGATTTGGAGACGTCATGTTAAGGACTCATCGTTGGCGCACTCCTGACGGAGGAGAGAGAAGAAGAAGAAATTATAATAAGGCTATGAGAAATTGCCTGCAGACTAAAACGCATACTAAAACGCCTTACACAATTTGCTTAGAAAGGCTTTGAATAATGGAAAATTGTAATTGTAAGCTTAATTAGCAACTACTATTGCGCCGGTGTCTAATGCACAAGGCAACAACCGATGGCACACCAAGACCAAGCCGTAATCGGGTCAACATCCAGTACATCAGTCCGTAAGACAGAGGCACTCTGAGGCAGCCTATGGTGGATAAGCAAGTTGAAGGAGGTAAGTTTTCAAATGAGAGCGAAATGACACAAGCGACTGAGCACAGCGCACAGGCACAGGAAGAGAGTTCCAAAATGTAGGCCCAGCACCCGAAAATGCTCGATTACCAAGAAGAGTTCTTGATTCAGGTATGACCAGACAAAAATAATCAGATGACCTCATTTAATAATGATAGGCCTATGTCTGGGGAATAAGCAATGGTTTTAAATAGTGTATGGTAGGCCAGAGTTCACGGTTTTATAAACGATGAGTTCCAGTTTGAAACGAATTCTTTGCAGAACAGGAAGCCAATACAAAGATTTAAGAACATACGGTGTATGTTCATATTTGGATGAATTAGTTATGGCTCTATAGTCAAAGAGTTCTGAACTATCTGCAGCTTTAGTGTGTTTGACTTATTGATACAAATAAGAAGCGAGTTATAGTAATCTAGGCGACTGAAAATCAATGCATTTCCTAGAGGTATCCTTGCAGACATTGACTCATAACGCCTAATTCTGCGTGTATCACGAATGAACATACATGATGACTTACACATACTGTTTACATGGCCAGTGGGAGACATGCTAGAATTGAAAACAGAGCCTAAGTTACGTGCAGCATCGGCCAGGTCAACAATTGAGTCACCCAGTTTCAATGACTTAAGCTGATCAAACTCTTTAAGTTGCTGTGGAGTGCCTAGTAGCATAAATTCAGTCTTTGATTGGTTAAGGAAGAGTTTATTGACCGCCATCCAGGACTATACATCATCAAAGACAGCAGACAACAGCTGTAGGCTTATAGATATCTTGAAGGGGCGCTATATCAAGTTTCATTGATTGATAGATGAGTCACATGACAGACTGTCAAATGAAATATAGATTTGAATATCAACAGAATGGAAATGATTTCCAGCAATGCTCCTAATGGCCTGGTGCATAATGTGGACAAAGGGGCGTACGCTGAGTGTGGTATATGGTCCTACAAGCACTGTTTCCGTTAGAGTCCAAAAAGAGGACGTATTTAGGTCTTGACCTGGAATTGCTTTGGACGTAGCTCAATGTTTTCGACTATCACACCGAAAACTTTGGACGTTTTTTGCGTTTTTTACGGACGTAAAAACGGCCATTTGGGCGTTAACGGAAACACTGCTGAGGCTACCAGATCTGGATAGGTCCCTGCCCCCTATGGTCTCCCTCAGGGCTCTGTTCTTGGTCCGCTCTTGTATATTATCTATATTTCTGGGCTTTCCACACTTCTGGCAAAGAGTCGGGCCCAGGGCCAGCTCTACACAGATGATAATTATACAGTCATATATTCACTGCCCATCTGCCAAATTGCTGCTTTGGCTGTCGGGGAAATGAGTCGCGTCCTGGTCAGGTTAGAAACACGGATGTCATCTAATCGCTTACGTCTGAATTGTGCTAAGACTAAATTAATGTGGCTGGGTACTAGGCAGCAGCTTGCCAAGCTTAACTTGCAAGACCTGGCTATTAAATTTCCTACCTACAATTTTTCAGCTACAACCCGTGACCGCGGGATCTTGTTGGATCAGGAGCTTACCTTTGCGCCACATCTGCATCGCCTTAGTCGTGATTGCTATTAACAGCTGGGTCAGCTCCGTACTGTTGCACGTTCGCTTACAGCGAGCGCTGCAATCACTCTTGTTCATGCCTTCATTACGGCGCGGCTTGATCACAGTTTAATCCTCTATTCTGTACTGCCGTCTAGCCGGTTGTCTTGTCTTGATCGTGTACTGCGAGCTGCAGCGGGACTCATCGGCCAAATACCAAAATATGATCATGTCACCAGGTATATGTTGGAAGTTCTGTTTTGGCTTCCTGTCCGACAGCGCATCTAGTATAGAGTTGTCTCTCTGGTCTGGTGATGCCATCTTGGCCTTGCACCAGCCTACCTAATAGACCTCTGTCAGCCGGTGTCGGGGATTCAGGGTATAGTCGCTCCCTTCGCTCTGCTGAGAGTGGGGTAGTGGCGGTCCCGTTTGTCCGCACAGCAACTATGCAGAACCGAGCATTCTCTGTGGTAGGCCCTAGGGTTTGGAATAGCCTCCCTCGGGAGCTACGCCTGTTCCCTAGATCATGTACTGATACTTTTTATGGCCACTTGAAAACTTACCTTTTTAGCCGGACTGGAGTTGGGAGCGCTTCTGAGAAGTTACATAGATTTTTTAATGAATGAATGAAAAGAGGACCAAGCACAGAACCCTGTGGCACAGCGCTTGCCAACAAAGTACTATATGATTAAGTTAATTACCATTTAAATACACTGATTGATTGCGTGGACTAATTTAAGTACTAAGCCAAATTTAGTGCAGGACCAGAGAAGACAGAGATCCAGAAACCAGTTCTTGAGACGATGAAGAAGAATAGAATGACCCACAATACCAAATGCAGCACACAAGTCAAGAAGAATCAGTGCTGTCATTTTACAAGCGTCCATTGAGCATTAAGATGTCATTATGAACAGTAAGAAGTGCAGAATCTGATGAGTGAAACCTACGATATGCAGACTGAAAAAGGAGATTAGTGAGTTTGATGACAGATGGGTTTGCATGGGACTCATGACTATCCGTTCAAGGATCTTAGATATAAAATTCAAGGTAGAGATGGATCTGTTATTTGACAGATCATCAGGATCAAGCAGTGGATGAACTATGAGCAACAGCAGATGCAAGGCCGCATTAAGGCTAGTGCGGGCCCGGGTGCTGTGATTAGGCCTACCTTCGAAAGGTCCCCTCTGACGGGCACCGGTCCACCATGCACATATTTATAAAATGCAGGCCCCTTAAAACTGCGGGCCCGGGTGCTGCAGCAACCTTAGCACCCCGCTTAATTAGGGCCTGAGCAGATGAGAAGGATCCCTCATGGAATGGGAAAATTAATAATCGATGTAATGGTGGAACCTAGAGCATCACAGCACCCTTTCAGAAACCAAGTAGAATGGTGTCGAGGAGTCTTGTAAGGCGAGAAAAAGATAAGTGTTCGAACCTCTTCCAGTGTAGTTGGCAGAAAATAATCCATGATAGGAGGTTGTAATTTTGATGGAGGAATTTGTCCAATGTAAAGGAACTGACCAATTTAAGCAGTAGGCCTATACCAGAAAGTCAAGAATTTACTTGCAAGGTCATGGGCACCTAAGCACGCAGTAGGGGATAACTGTAATTTCTCACGATTTAATATATATCATTCTTAAGCTTATTTTAAATCAATTTTTTGCCGGGGAGAAATTTAACGATTTTATCATTTGGAGGCGGTTTACATGAAACTGACAGCATGGTCTGAATATGTCGCAAACCAGAAAACATCCCACGTTGCGGCCGCTCAAGATCTTTAGAGGCATTTTAACTACAAAATAACTATGACTACTAATTTTCGAATTTCAGCTAGTGAACTTGAGTCGAAATCGCTATAGCAGAGGTGCATAAACACGTGCGGCCCTCGGGGCAATTTGAAATGACAAAGGAAAGTAGCCCAAGAACAGAGGTATTATAAACTAAACTCGACCTTCACTGTACTACCCCACAATTTGGGACCAATGACAACGTGACACCGCTCTAACCTTGTCTGTTTCTAAGATCTTCGATAAGCGACTCTCTGCGCGATCTTGTTCTAGTGCTCTGCGCTAACCGTTCTAGAAGTTAACCACTTCAATGGAGTCATCAGCGCGACTGTGTGATAACGAAGTATCGATTTGCGTTTTGAAATAAATAGAGTTACTGTAACTGTCATGAAAATTCACTAAACTGCAGCTAAAAAGCGTAATATTGAAAAAATCGTCAATTCCAAGAAGAATGGGGATTTCAATGTTTATGGATAATTATTGTTAGCACCAAATTAGTGTATTTGATTTGCAGCGAATCGATTAGCGTAATGAAGGAGATTAATTTCAGTGTGCATGATGAGTTAGAAGTTATCGACCTTCAATATTCAGCTGACCTGAAAGTGGCCTTTAAATAAACTCACATTTTTGAATTTTTCAGGGGTTTTTTTCCTTACAAATTTGGAAAATCAATTATATGGCTTTAAAATTCTTTCAGCATTTGGAGGCAGGCCTACACATTATATTAATGTGAACAAACATTTAATTCATGAACATCAGTAGAAACAAACTAAGATCAAATTTGACTGAAAACAATCTGAACTTCATTTTGAAGACTGCAACAGCTGAATTACATCCACATATGGATTAAGTAGTTCAACGCATTCAGTCACAACCATCTCATCAGCTATGTAGCTTAAAGTTAGATCCTAATTATTAGTCATTGTGAAGATTTTTCGAGTTTTATTATAACAAAGCAACATTCGATTATGTACATCGCCGCAACTCTAACGCAGTTCAATATTTACACTATAGGCCTCAGTACGTGTACACGTAATATCAATCTCAGTCCGTCGAGAAAACGTTACACCGCAGAGCACAGCCTCGAACCCTCTTATTCGCACAACAGCTAAACATGAACTCCCACGCTTCTTCCCGCCTGTCCCACCGCACTAAACTTCCGGTGGACCACATGCCCCGCTCAATAATTGGTCATAATTATACCTAGCCTACATATTGCACAACTAGGCGCACACTCTAAAGTGCCTATTCGCAGGTGCAAAGGGCCTAGCCGCTCATTCACAGTCGCTATTCGTCACAGGCATCATAATCAGAACTGAACGTGAAATATGCAGTAAAATTGGATTTAGATTCTGTTTGAGTCTTCAATGTTGCTTTCATTTGCCAAATCGTTGTGAGGCTTTTGCGAGGTAGGCCTACATAAAATGCACTTTGTTAAGCTCCCAGATAAGCTTACTTACCCATAAGCTTATAAATAAATAGCTTACATTACGATGATTGTCATTCATGCTGCTCCACAAGGCTTCCTTTTCCCACTTGACAAGAAGACTCTGTGTCAAAAAATTTACGAGGTTTGTACATGTTTGTGGGCCGCGGTGGTATAGAGGTACATGTATGTTCGGTGCCTTGCAACCGGAGGGTTGCGGTTTCGAATCCACCTCAAATATTTGGTACCTTGCAGCCGGAGGGTTGCAGGTTAGAATCCACCTCAAGCCGCCGCGTAGGGACCCTGGGCAAGTCCTTCACTCGCAATTGCTCATGCGCTTCGGCGTGAAACTCCGATTCAGTGTCTGCGCTGTAGTCGGGAGCGCCTCTGGGTAGAAATCTTGAAGGGGCGATATATAAATATCTGAAATGAAATGAATGAATGTTTATAGGTAGCTCCTTTTTGACACTTTTTGCAGAAATCCCAAAAATGCACATCTAAAGTTGTAACAGCTACATTATAAATAAAAATTTGCACCCATGAACTCCAGGCACCTTCTCTTTAAATCACAATCTAGATGCCAACTATATTTAAGTAAATAATATAATACTAACTAACCTACAAATAAAATAGCTTGTCGCAACTTCTTTGTGTTAAAAAAACTTTGGCGGATTTAGAGGTAACTTTTAAATTTTGCATGCTAACTTCTAAACTGAAGTTTTTCATTACAATTCGTTTCATAATTTTATACAATTGAAGTAACTAGGGATGAGTCACAGAACAATACTTGCTGCAACTTGTCTCCCGTCATCAGAAAATGAATCCTGTTCCAACAAAGGCAACCTTTAAGATAATAAAATGAAATAATCGCGGGTTGCGGGCTTTCCTGCACCTAAATGAGGGTGATTTACGCAGACAGGATAACTACTTTAATTATCCAAAACTATAATATTATTGCATTACGAATTGATTGCATTTAATGCACTCTGACTAAGCAATGACATTGCAGTATAATTTTGATCAGGCTGTTTATTGTTCAAAATAATAACGATGCAATGTTTTTTGACAAGTCCATACTCTTGTGTAACAGTTTTTAAAAGGAGCGACCTCTAAGCATAAGCTTAGTTCAATCTGTCAAAACTTTTGCATACAGGCTCATGTTTTCTTGCGTAACAAGGGCAGATTTGTGGAGCCATGCATTTCCAACATTTATTTTGGGGGCCATTTAAAAGTATAGGGATGGGAATTGCGACTTACTTGTTTAATAACAGCTGGGAAAATCAACTAATCTGAATTCTGTAACCATGGATTTTTCTCTGGGCCTTTACTCGGTCAGCAGCAGATGGAAAACCCGGCGAATGCGATGCGGATTGGCTGTTTGCAGCTGATATTCGCCGCACGCCAGTATGGCTTTGTGCATCAGTTTCATGTGACCTACATGTAGAATTGTAGATGGTTGCTGCAAAACCAATGTTAGCACGGTGCTCAAGGATATTAAAATATTATAATACAATGATAACATAATTTTGCGAACAAACGCAAAAAATATAAACTTTTATACAAATTGTCCTGTCAAAATTAATATGACTTTGCTGAAGCTTATGAGTTGAATATTGCCTGCTGCGAATCTGAAAAAAACCTGACCTACATAGACTATAGCTATAGGTCAGTTTCATACACTTATGTATAGGACGACTTGTAACAGAATTTCAGTGTTTTGAGTACGTTTTCGTAGTAAATACGAATTTTCCAATACTCAGTGTTTTTACAGATGAGCTGGATGCTAACAGCGCAGTTTCGATTTGATATTAGAAACCATCGACAGAAACAATCGATGTTACGGAAAATGGCGAATGATATCTATAGGCCTATGGAGACGCAACGTCATATAATTATAATTAGTCTACATTGTTTTACTCGACGTGCAACGTAGACCTACATTGTATGCACGAGTAATGAAAATGATGTGTTAGCGATTTCGTGTTTTTAGCCATTCTTCCCTTATCATTTTCTTAGCCTCGGCATGTGAAGGCCGGTGACCTGTCCTCTCCCTCGCCGCATAACCTTCCTGTCGACAGTGTACAATGAGTATACTCATTATAACTGCGCTGGCTAGGGGCGCAGGTGGAGCAGAAATCTCGAAATAAAATTCTGCCCTGGCAGGTATTGGAACAACCTACCTCTCGATTGACAGTTCAGCACACTAACCGCTAGACTATAATATATAATCATGACCAACTTCTTGGAAGAAAGACGATATTACACTTTTGTGTAACCACGTTATCAGGACCTCTATAATAAGAATTCGTGGTTACGTGGAGAATAAGCGACTTGAAACATTTCGGAGTTGTAATATTTAAATGAACAACTGATATCTTTAAGATGCGACTTCTATTTCCATGTAGGCCCTAGAAGTAACAACGGCTTGAGGTGCATATGTTTATAATTGACCTACCTGCTACCCTGTTGCTTAGCCTTTATAGGTAGTTTCTTAATCATGTATAAATTGTCGAATGTCCTTACAGTGTTTCTGTGGAGGCTAAGTCTAAAATTCAAAATCAACCATAAGATGTTCCAACTAGATATTACTTATGTGATACCATCCTTTCAAGGTCGCTAAAGATGATTTGCACGTATACTCGCTGAATATAAATGAACATAATTATGATTGAAGTAGCTTGTATACATTGTATTCGGCTTCAGCATACAGTCTTACAAAGTATTTGGCTTTTTCTATGCAATGTATAAATTGTACTTTGCTTCTGTGTATATTGTGAACATTGCATTACCGTAGCTTTTCTGTACATTGCATTAATTGTATTTGACTTTTGTATACAATTCATAGGCCTACATTGTACTTCACTTTTGTGTATATTGTTGACATTCTACATTGCACAGGTTTTCTGTAAATTGTATAATTTGTATTTGGCTTTTGTATTTATCATAGTTGTAAAAAATGGTAAAAAAAAATAAAAAACGAAATGAAACGTCGTTTTTTTCCAAAAAATAAGAAACAAAAAAAAAGATAAAAAACGGTCAGGAAAATAATTTGACTCTGTTACATTTTTCTACATTTTAAAATTAAAACCTTCTTTACACAATTTAATTTTAATCAGCAAATAACATAACTTTATAAGTAAACACCAAGTAACATTAATCTATAACAATTATTTTCTTTTTCATAAGTTTGGTTTAATAAAAAATTGAGTTATTAAAAATACTGAAATCTTTTGAAATTTAAATTGTATCCACATAAGTCCATGCTGGCATAAACAATTAAAAACTAAATTTTGTAGCTATAGGCCTGGGAGCCTAGGCCCTAGAGTGTAGGCTACGTAATCAAAAATTGTACTTACAATTTTGACTTAGCCTATATAAGAACGTAATAATATATTATGGAGTAATAATATCAGTCAATCGGGGATTACTGTGTAAAAAAAGGCCACTTAAAAGTATAGGGATGGGAATTGCCACTTACTTGTTTAATAACAGCTGGGAAAATCAACCAATCTGAATTCTGTAACCATGGATTTTTCTCTGGGCCTTTACTCGGTCAGCAGCAGATGGAAAACCCGGCGAATGCGATGCGGATTGGCTGTTTGATATTCGCCGCACGCCAGCATGGCTTTGTGCGGCACAGTTACATGTGACCCAGATGTTTGCTGCAAGACCAATGTTAGCAAGATGCTCAAGGATATTATGATATTATAATACAATTATAATATATAATTTTGAGTACAAACGCAAATAATATAAACGTTTATACAAATTGTACTGCCAAAATTAATATGACTTTGTGGTAGCTTCTGAGTTGAATAAATACTGATTGTAGCCAGCCTGCTGCGAATCTGAAAACCTTGATATCCTAGGCCTAGATATAACCTTAAATTATGCTATTGCATCATCGACAACTGACCTACATACACTTATGCATAGGACGACTTTTTACAGAATTTCAGTGTTTTGAGTACGTTTTCGTAGTAAATACGATTTTTCCAATACTCAGTGTGTTTACAGATTCATGAGCTGGATGTTAACAGAGCATTTTCGATGTCATATAAAAACCGTTGACAGAAACCATCGTATGTTACGAAAAATGGCCAATTATATAGGCCTATATAGACGCAGCGTTATTTATTAGTCTAAATGGTTTAACTTGACGAGCAACGTAGTCTGGCATTGTATGCACAAGTACGTTTTAAGTGGCGACCTTTTAAAGTTTTGAGCCGGATTATTTTCAATAGATACTTCGCCACGGTTGCGCGTTGGACGTGCTTTTAGGTCCCCGACAGTAACCAGTCGGAAAAGAAGAGCAGCAGTCTCTTTAGTAGACCCTTAGAGGCAGCCATGAGAATGATAGTGATTTCGTTTTTTATCCATTCTTATCTTATCGTTTTCTTAACCTCGCCGCATAATCTTCCTATCGACAGTGTACAGTGAGTAGGCTATACTCATTATAACTGAATTTGCCAGAGGTACAGATGGAGCAGGAATCTCGAAATAAAATTCTGCCCTGGCAGGTATTGGAACAACCTACCTCTCGAGTGACAGTTCAGCACACTAACCGCTAGACTATAATATATAATCATGACCAACTTCTTGGAAGAATGACGATATTGCACTTTTGTGTAACCACGTTTTCAGGAACTCTAGGCCTATACCAATTCGTGGTTACATAGAGAATAATTAAGCGACTTGAGACATGTTGTAGTTGTAAAATTGAAATGAACAACTGGTACCGTACTGATATCTTTAAGATGCGAGTTCTATTTCCATGTAGGACTAACAACGGCTTAAGGTGCATATGTTTATAATGGCCTATCTGTTGCCTAGCTCTTATAGACTGTTTCTTAACCTATGTGGAAGTGTCTCTACTCTGTTTCTGTGGAGGCTAAGTCTAAAATTCAAAATCAGTCTCCGTGACAACCATAAGATGTTCCAGCTTGATATTACTTATGTGATACCATCCTTTCAAGGTCACTAACGATGATTTGCACGTATGTATACTTGCTGAATTTAAATGAACATAATTATGATTGAAGCATCTTGTATACATTGTATTCGGTTTTAGCATACAATCTGACAATGTATTTGGCTTTTCTATACAATCAGGGGCGTCCATCCCCCTTACGCCTATGAAGCATTCTCCCTCATCTTAACAGATTGGCCCCCACGACGACGGCCCCAGAGGATTAGTCGACTGGCAACAAAAGAGAAAATCTCTATTATCGAAATTTGAAACACAGTTTTACTGTTATATTCTTAAACTGTTAGTTCACTAATCCAGCTACATTACGAAAGCTTGTACACAGCGGCCAGACAGTACTAACATAAAATATGAAGGCTTGTGCACGGACAGAGACATACTGCGAGAGTGGCCAGACAGTACTAACATAAGTACTAAAATTACAATTGGTGCTTCTTCAGAGCAGCTGAGTGCGTAGCCAAGCTGATCAACAATTTCGTCCAGTGTTAGTATATAATATTTTCGTTTATTCAAACAATCCGGTTTCACAAACCGCAACCGGTTACAGTGTACAATTATGCAATTGAAACAATTCACAAGAACACAAATGACAGAAGACATAAATCTTAACTACTAACAGAACAGACAGCCTGCAGCGCTAATAGCAGCCAGCAAAGCATATCCGCCCAACGGGGGCTCGAACTCGGTACCTCTCGGTCTGTGTGCCAGATGTTATCCAATGCGCCACGCTCCCCCCTCCGATTAGTGATGGAGTAGTGTCTCGTTCACGGGCTAATACTGTCAGAGGTGCAAATCAGTAATCAACCATGGTTGATCACAGTCCATTTTCAATTATTACACTGCGGAATTCACAACTCCGTACTCGCTCAGCTGAGCATTGCAACTGGTCACCGCAAGGGAGACGAGGATTTTGTACAAGCTGGTAAGCGTGAGATAATATCCTGAAGTTGCCATATTAGTCTACATGTAATGGCTAAACATAACTGCTTTCAATCCACTGTATATATTAAGCTAATACAACACAATACAACTGGGGCGCGTGGTTTGGGGGTATGTTCGGTGCCTGCAGCTGGAGGGTTGCGGGTTCGAATCCACCTCAAAATCGCCGCGTAGGGACCCTGGGGCAAGTCCTTCACACGCAATTGCTCATGATTTGCTTCGGCGTGAAACTCCGACTCAGCGTCTGCGCAGTGGTCGGGAGCGCCTCTGAATGGGAAATCTGGTAGGGGCGCTATAACAAGTGTTCAAATACAATACAATACAATACATATGCCTAAGCAGTTGTTTTTCACATAAACTATTATAGTGAAAATTACTTATCATCTAAGGTTATTACAATGAATGGCTATGATTTTTTCCACAGTTTTATTTTTTATCCAAACTAGTCAAGATAACCTGAAAAATATTAAACATTGAAACTTTCAGCAGTTTTGTGTTTAAAACGAACGTTCAGATATAGCTGAAAATGGATCCCAGGACGCTAACAACAGGCTTCACATCATTTCAAATGCTGTTGGGATCTGCGCCAAACACATAATCGTGGGAACGAGCGCTGAGGGTGACATGATTGGTTGCTTTTGGCAGCCTTTTTAGTCCCCCGTGACAACAATTCAAAAGTTTGCCACCCTTAAAAAATTCTGCAGAGGTGAACAAAATTCCTGCGGACGCCCATGCAGCCATGAGTGTTCATCTTCTCTGATCATTTTAAGAGAAGACTGCACTGACATATCAGCTGAGCAGCATGAAATCAAAAACACATCGATAAATTTCTGAGATGGAATAAACCGATGAGACTTTTAATGTACCAGGTTCTGAAAAATGTCTTTCCCCTGAAAAGGCTATGAAGAATTTTGCTTAATTCCCCCCATAGGATGGACGCCCCTGTATACAATGTATAAATTGTATTTTGCTTTTGTGTATATTGTGAACTTTGCATTAGCTTTTGTGTACAGTGCATTAATTGTATTTTACTTTTGTATACAATTCATACATTGTACTTAACTTTTGTGTATATTGATGACATTGTATATTGAACAGGTTTTCTGTAAATTGCATAATTTGTATATGGCTCTTGTATTTGTTGTGTATACATTACATTTGGCGCATATGAATTGTTTTTTTTGCGAGCAGGTCCTGTCAAGAAACTTTTTACTTTAAAGAAGAATACGATGTCTCTATTGGAAATGTTGCGTATTATTGTTGTCATATATTCAAGCTTCAGCCAGTGTAAGTTCCTACAAGTTGGTTAAGCACTCAGTATATAATGAGAGAATATTTACATTATTTATCCCAGACTATCCTGAATATAGCCTATATTTAACTTCTTCCAGGTCTTTTTCTTATAGGTTTATATAATTTGTAGTTTTAAACTGTCTACACGTATGTATACCAGAGCTCCTGTCCACTGTCCAGTCGTACCCTTTTTCTCATTTCTGCAGGTGAGACAGCAAATCCTGAAGGACTCCTAAACGGAGGAAGTTCCTGTGTATTCCGTGCCTCATGTGTAATTAACCTGCAGTCTTGGTCTTTGAAGTTTCTGACAGCTGTTTATTAAAATATTGTTTGTGGTAGCTTTAAACTCATACACTTATCTTCTTTGAGAATGTATAGAGAAACGATACTTGTTTGAATTGGGCCCTGTACTGGCTGCTCGATTTCTTGTGGTATCTTTCTAACTACCGGTATCTGCCTATATTTAAGTCTGTCTGGTAAATGATTTTTCTTTTTAAAATATAAGTTACATTTATTTATAAAATGCGGTATAATTATTTCATATGCACTTTTGGCATAAAACGGTTTTAATTATTTGCAGGTGTTGAATGTGCGCTGGTTATAACACCACAGAATGTTGCTGTATTGAGTGGAGAAGTTGTTACCTTACACTGCGCTTCAAATGTGTCAAGAGGAAATTTAGCATGGAGTACCCTTAACCCCGGATCGTCTGACAGGGACTTTATTTATATTAAAAATGCAGTGGCTTTTAGTGTTTCTTCGTATATTTCAGTTTCAGACGAAGAAGACGGAAAGTGTAGTTTGCGAATTAATGCTTCAGTAACTGCTGCCAAAAGATACATTTGCGTAGAACACAACTCTGGAGATGAAGCCAGTGCAGAATTGATAGTTCTGAGTTAGAGTTCATTCCAATTTCGGTTCTAGGACGATTGGTCATAGGACGATTGGTCATAGGACGATTGGTCATAGGACGATTGGTCATACGAACGATTGGTCATACGGACGATTGGTCATAAGACAAATGGTCATAGGGCCTACCGGTCATAGGTCCTATCGGCGATGGGACTATCGAAGGCTATCGAAGGCTAAAATAAAGAAGTTTTTAAAACATGAAAACTATTTACTGGATCATTTTACTGTGAAATACGTAATACAAAATACGAACAATACGTAAAAGTCTAGAATGGCTTCAACAGATTTTGATGTGCGTTTATCTAGTGAATGTTAAGTTCTTTGAAGTGAGTTGAAGCCTGTATGTACTTATCTTAATAAGTTTCTTGATTGGCACTGATTGTATTTGTCTGAAAACGATCAATGTCCCTCCCATTGATGCCTTTCATACTTGAGTTACATATCGGGTAAACGTGTATTATTTCGACCAAACGTTAAGTTCTTTGAAGTGAGTTTATCCCTGTAAGTATTACCCTAATAAGTGTCTTGATTGGCACTGATTGTATTTGTCTAAAAACGATGTATGCCTCGGTGCGTTAAGTTTAAAACTAAGAATGTCCATAACTAACGACTACAACAAATTAAGTCGGTTTATTAGCGGCATATGACCAATCGTCCTATGACCAATCGTCCTATGACCAATCGTCCGTATGACCAATCGTCCGTATGACCAATCGTCCTATGACCAATCGTCGTATGACCAATCGTCCTATGACCAATCGTCCTATGACCAATCGTCCGGATACCCCAATTTATGCTCTTTTTGATTTGAACATTCTAACACGATCTGTTATAACCTGATCTGATCTAGTTTATTTGATAACGTCATTAGTTCAAATTTAACTAGTAGGCCTACTTTGACGTATCACCACTCTGACAAAGCTTCAGCATAAGTAATAAAGAAGGAGTCACACTTTATGGTCATACCCATACTTTTCAAAGGTGGTTGCTGCTTTTGAATGGAGAAGTTTTGTTGTACTCATTCTATACAGCTAGAGACCCAAATTAGAGCGGCTGGTAAGAGGCTACTGAAAAATACGTTTTGTTAACTACCTTATAACTTGTTTACCAATAAATTGCCATTTATGATCAATTTTGTTTTAGAAAATTTCAAAATTTGTCTCGAATACTGTTGGTGACTGGCAATCCACATCTCTCTAGTCTCTATCCGCATTACATCTCGTTCCGATTTTTCGTTCTAAGTGCTGACTCATCCGGGATAAATGTTAGGCCTACTAATCCAAAGTACCAAAATACTAGAATGTGTTTCTTATCTGTGTAAAAGATTCAATGCTGCAGCATAAGATGGCTTCTCCTGCAACTCCTTAATCGGACATATTGCATTGCATCTCTTTTTCTATGCTTCTGGTTCTCCAAGTGACAGTTCCAAATATCAGTTGCGTGCCTATAAAGAGTTTGATACTGATAAATGCAAATTCTTGTAATGTCTTTTCTTTTGTCATTCGAAAATGTTTTGTGTTTGATATTATTTTTGTATTTGAGCAGTAAGCCCAGCAGAGTGCAACTTACAGGTTATCAGAGAATCTGTCGATATGAAGTGCTCTGTCATGTTTGCCGGTAACTGGGCTCCTGAGTTGGTATGTGAATCATGGACTACTGGCGGAGGATTCGTTATCTTAAATGGAACTAAAGTCAATGATATCAACAATAATGTTGTAACCAGTACAAGGATATATACTGATAAGAATTATAATATACTGGGAAACAGCTACTGTTCTACGAAGTTTGACACGTCTGGACGACCTACAGTGACAACAGCAACAAATATCCCAGCATACAAGGAAACAATATTTGGTTAGTTTTCTCATCTTTCACCAAATTTTTGGCTTTCTGTTATTTTATTAACTTATAACTGCGTCCTAAAATTATTGATGTAAGCTTCAATTCATTCTACAGCAAGGTGATAGTGTATAACACTGTATATCGATTGGCTGCTGACGAAAGCTTCCCGCGTTGTATTTGGATGCTAGAACTTCTACCACTGCAGAGGAACGACAGTAAATGTGCTGCCGGTATCCTGTGACATTCTATCCGTCCTAATGCTATCCGCGGGATGAATAAATCTATGCCCCGGATAGCATAATTATACCGGTACAAAATATCCGGGGGATAAACAATTTCTATCCCCATCGTGTGAAATCATCCCCGGGGGATAAAAATTCACAGGCAAAAGATATTTTTCAAAAAAGTGTAATTTTTTTAATCTACGCTTTTATCAAAATCCAAAACCAGAAATAGGTAAACCAAGTGTCTCTAAATGTTCTAGGTGTTCTAAACAATCAATCAATCAAATTCGTTTATTTTTGGAAATTAAGCTGACACAGAAGCATTCTTAAACAGACAAAGTTGTTCATGGCATTCTAGAGACAGCCTTATACAATGCAGTCAGAGACACTGAAAAAAAAACAGTAATCCCAAAGTTCATTCAAATCTGAACATTTTCATATCATGGCCACTAGGGGTGTCCAGAAAAATGATACATTGCAGAAACCACCCATTTCCTATTTTTCCCATTATTCTATTCATATATTCTCTATAAATATTTTTTTACAGAATTTTTAAATGTTATTCTATGGTCCCTCAAAGAACCCAAACATACCCTACTTCAATGCGAAGAACTGAAGGCGCCCATGCTCGGTCTTGGAACTTGGGTTCATTGTCGATTTACTCTTTTTATCACAAAAAATTAACGAAGAGTCTGATCTGGATGAACATTTCGCTGTTTGTTAGTCTCAACGAGAGCTACATCCAGTCAAATATAAATCCTAGAATCAGGGTCATTCAATGTCATTTCATGGTCATAAAAACAAAATCTAAGAAAAAAAAGATCAGATCTCGGACAATAGGTCTAATTGTTAAAATTGGTTAATTCTTTCTTGTGTTCTCGTCTTGATCTGTGATAGGCAAGAAGGCTACTAAATTTAAGACGATCAAAGGTTATTTTTAAGACAACAAGGTCAATTTCAGAGATAAAATAAGACAAATGGCCATAACTCAGCTAAATATTGTTCTGTTTGAGTTATTCTTTTACCTGCATGGGTTCTGCCGATATGGACTACATTCCAGGAAACCTAGCACTAACAGAGTAACACAATCCAAAGTCATTTCAAGGTCAAAAGGTAATAAGCCAGGAAAATGATCATTACTCGGAACCACCCCAAATAAAACAACATTTGGCTGAGTTATGGTAATAATTTTTCCTTGATTTTTACCTTTTGATCTGGGAATTTAAGTAGGGTATGTTCGAGGCTTTGAGGGACCTCAGGATAACATTTTTAAATTCTGTAAAAAATATTCGTAGACAATAATTATATGAAGAATAATGGGAAAAAATAGAGAATGGGTGGTACACTCCTAATGACCACTTTACAGGGCTCCTTTAACACATTGACAGACTTCTGTTACAGTCTTACTTCAACTTCTATATTTTGTCTAAATTCATTTACTTATGAATTCGTCCAGAAATGTGTAATATGCAGCTCTGTGACTATCGGACTTCTCGTGGCTATTGATTCTTTCAACAGCTTGCTTCCAACTACTGAATACATCTTATATCTCTTACATTATGCTTTCTACACAATGACGTCATTCGTTCGCAAACAGTAATAATTGAGGCCGCAGAGGCATTCCTTGTTCTTTAATTACAAGTACATAAGTAAGTTTCATTAGGCTTTTTGAATTTTTGATTGGCCAAACACGTACTGGGCAAAACTATAGGGCCTACACTCGCCTCAGAACCTTGGTGAGTAGGCTTAGCCTAATTGGGCGAAAGTTCCTTTTGCCTCTGTGGAGTCTGCGCCTATGCTCTGTGCATTTAGTTTTTGGCACTCTTTTGCCCTTTGCACAATTAATTGAGAATAAAACAGTGCTTCTTGAATACTAATGTCGATTTATACTATTATGCATGCGTATAAATTAACATATCGCAGTTTTAAATGAAATTGCTATTAATGTTGTTACTCTATATCTTTGCATTATATATATATATATTAGGGTGGAGCTTATTAAATAGAAAAAATTAAAAATTTCATTTTTGAAAGTCTTACCCCCAAATCTGTTCCTTATAATATAGAAGCACTGTATAAAAATTTTGAGCAATAAATGCTTATGTTTAGGGGTAGCTCAAGTGCCTCAAAGATTATGGAAATTACGAAAACTCAATGAATTGCGAATATATCTGAATTTATTTTAAACAACACAGTATTTATTTTTGATCAGTGATCACTAAACACATTTAATAGTTAATACTAGTGAATTCTTTATTCATTTTCTGACAGAATCAGTCTTACATCAGTCTTACAATCAGTCTTACAATGTTCATCAAAAATCTGAATTTATTGTGTTAATGGCAGACCGGACAGAGTCTGTTTCCTGCTATCAGGGAACATTCTGCGATGGTCCTCGACAACTTGCAGCAGGAATTGAAGCTGCGTTTCATCAAGGGTTATTAATCCACTGTACTCCTGAATGAGTGCCACTCCATGTTCAGCGTGGTCGTTGACAACTTTCAGAGACTCGACTGTTTCTGCAGCTTGCTTGTAGTCGTCTCTGTCCTCCCACAAGTCCGGATCAACCGCGAGAAATCCATTTGGAAGTTCCATCATTTGGATCAGTGTCATTGACTTTGCTGTGACGAAATCTTCTAAGTTCTTGTCCTTGAATGAATAAAGATCAACATTAATTCGCTTGGATTCCTTGGAATGATCCTGATCTTGGTTTTCTTCGCTCTGCATGGCACTCACCATCAGTCTCTTGGTTGACGAACTGACCCGACGGTCGAAAAAAGCTAAACTAACCAGTTCTTGTGACAAGTACCACAAGTGATTGGAAAACTTGACTGATGTGGACTTTGATATGTCTGAATGGATCGATGAGTAATCAATTAGTGTCTTCAGCAGTAGCAGGTCACTGTACGGCGCACCTGATGCTTGAGGCGCAGAGATCCAAGCTTTCAAGTAGACACGTACTGCGAACACACACACATCACGTAGTCCTCTCTGCTTTGCAGGAGTCAGTTTGAATTGTGCCCTGAACATCCAGATTTTGAGACTGTATATCACTTTGGACATCCAACGGGAATATGGTGCATTGCTCCGAATGACATGAATCGCACTCCTCTGGCAGGAGCAGCACCGAGAAAGATAATCACAAGTTCCAAAAATTCTTTATAGTCGTCTCTAGGTTGACTCTGTTCAAGATGCTTGTGGGCGTAATCGATGGGGCCTTGCTTTACGTCTTCCACTAGACTTGCCACGTCATCGGCTGCAACCCCTGGTTCATACTTGTCTGTGTCTATAAATCCCCAGTATTCCTGGAAGCGTTTGAATAGTGAGACCTCCGGAGAAGATGTGGCTCTCATGCACACTTTGAACACTGCACCGATTATCAGTTCCCTTATGTGATGCCTGCAAGCCAGTGACAAGAGCTTCTTCTCAAGCTTCTGCTCTAGAAGGACACAGGCACCAGCAACCCGACTAGTGTTTGAGCTGGTAGTGTCAAAACACATAGCTCGGATGCTGCCTGCAATGCCCCAGTCTTCAATAGCTCCAAAGACAGTGCTCAGCAGCCTGAGCCTCACCTGTTCCGGATGGAAGCTTGGCAACTGTGAGTATAGCCGAGAAACCCCTTTCCCTGAAACCAATACTGGCAGGCGATCAACCTTCTCTTTTCCAGTTAGATCAGGGATTACCCGGATTAGTTTGCCATCCCAGTGAACAACAGTCATATATATACTGCTGCAACAGTGTTGCTTAGTAAGCAGAGTCAGTCCAAACAGTAGGCATTGGGCAAGTCTGAACATGTCTGGATTATGAATTCATTGAAATTTTGCATTGCCAGCTAAATAATGGAATCTGAAATTCTGAGTGAATGGATGATTGTATGCTGTGAAATTGTGAATATAATTATTAGAGAAAGTGTAAATTTACTAGACTACTAGTAGATAAAACTACGTTCCTAATTTATCATGATAATTAAGCTATGGCATCAGTCAATAGAAGGGCAGCCGCAGCTTTGGAGTATGAGAAACTTTGCTGTTATTGAGCTACCCCTAAATATTGTTCAATTGTGCTCATATTTTGCCTGATTTTTTATTTCATATATAGGAACAAACTGAGAGGGTAAGAACATCAAATTTCAAAAGTTCCAAAATAAGCTCCACCCTAATATATATATATATATATATATATATATATATATATATTTGCATATCTAGCAAAAGTTGGAGGAACGTAAGGAAAACATAGTGATGTAATGTTTACTTTCAAGGCTATGTAAAATTGAGTACGGTACGGCAGAGAAAAGATTATGGGAAAGATAGAACTAAGTTGTTGATATAATATTATTTCCAAAACCTTCCTACTAATATGCAAACAAGCATTTTTTGTTTCTGCTTCACAAAAGGTCATACTGTACCTTTTGCTATAGTATAATTTATCTTGCTGAAATTTGTTTTGTCTTGAGCATTCGCAAATTTCTGGGAAATGGTTGAAATTGGTTAGTATCTTACACTTAGATGGTTTTGGTATAATATCTGTACCTAACCTATTTAACACAAACCAACAAATGAATGTTTATAAAAAAAGATTCATGAGTCAGCACACTATAACAGTATTAATTGAAACTAACATTAAAACGTGCATGCCTTAAATCTTCTCACTTTGAAATGCATAGATATTAGATACGATTAATATCGACTTGATATAGAGCATTCTAATTTAACAGTTTATTAAATCATATCTTGTAATACTGGACTGTTAGTGTCAGTGTCCTTATCATCATACTCTTCTTGTAGACTGTTTAGCAAATTATTTGTACATTTCCAGATATTGCAAACACAGGGCGGTGAAAGTTATACAGACTTTCAGGGTGATCTTCTCTGATATCTGTTTTGTCCAACATTTCATTTTCAAACTCCTTCTAATTAGTTTTATTTGTTCATTTTGCAGGCGCAGTCTTCATGATGGTGAGCTTCTGAATGTTCTTGTAGGCCCTATAAAATTACTTGGCAATAATGCCAGAATAACAGGTGATACTAGTCTTTGCCTCTCTTGGGAAAACTTAGGCCTACGGCGGTAATTTCTCATATGACTGTGACTAGCATAAGTCGGTCGCTAAGGAATTCATCATTATCATGAGTTCCTGACACCAGCCATTTGACGGCGATGGGTACTAGGGTGGTCCTTATTTTTCAAACTTTCAAAATTCCACCGTCCCACCCTCCAAATAGGTTCTCCCTTGGTAGAAACTAATTGGTATAAAATTTCTTTAATATTGGTCAATGTTTAGGGTATGCTCAATCCACTTGAAATTTTTGCTTATTTCCTGCAATCGCAAAAACAAAAGGCTTCCAATATGATATGATCAATCATTCGAGTGCTGTTAGAGGTGTCCAAAAAAATGATACATTGCAGAAACCAACCGTTCCCTATTTTTCCACATTATTCTATTCATATATTGTCTAGAAATATTTTTTACAGAATTTAAAAATGTTATCCTGAGGTCCCTCAAAGCCCCCCGAACATACCCTACTTAAACTCCCAGAACTGAGGCGCCCATGCTTTTGTCTTGGGACTTTGGTCCATTGTCGATTTACTCTTTTTATCAGAAGAAATTAACAAAGAGTCCAACTTGGATGAACTTTTTAGTGTTTGTTTGCCTCAATGAGAGCTATACTTCGATAAAATATAGATACTAAATTCAAGGTCATTCAAGGTCATTTCAAGGTCATTAGAAACAAAATCTATAAAAATCAAAGAAAAATGATCAGATCTCAGGCAATAATTGTTGAAATTGGTTAATTCTTTCTTGTATTTCTCGTCTTGATAAGGGCTACCTGTGATAAGAAACAAGGGGACTAAATGTAAGACGATCAAAAGTTATTTTATGGACAAAAAGGTCAATTTTATAGAAAAATCATGATCTGAAATTGACCGTCCAAGCCAGGCTTGTAATCTGTGACAACAACATTGGGCCACTGTGGTTCTGAAGGCTTCCTCAAAAAGATTTTCATGGGTATGATGCTTGCATGCCAAGTAGAGCATTTTTCTCTCCAGCAGCTTCTCTACCAAAACGCAAGCTCCTTTCTTTCGTCCTGTGTTGCTGGAAGTTGTGTCAAAACAGTCCTTCGATGCAATCCTTAACGCCCTCAATCATTGCATATGCCATTGTATATGCCATTGCGTGATCGGTTCCGGAAGACAGCCTCGGTACAGACAGGAGTTGTTTCAATGCCAAATCCTGGAACAATGACTGGTAGTCGGTCCACTTTCTCGTCTCCTGTAGTCTCCATCTAAGAAAACTGGTATAGCAAACAACTGGTTAAACTGCGCTGGGGCAGCTGTTTTTTTACTGCTTTTCAGTGGCATCTGGTGTGAGACAGGGGAGTGTTTTTCACCCTCCTTGTCTAACATATTCATTAATTTGTTTGTTGTACGACTGCATCATCTTGATATACGATGTCACATCAACTCGCTATTTATTGTAATGGTTAAAATATCTGACAAGTTGCCATGCATTTCCAATAGATTACCGTAGTTAATAGTTAGTTATTCATTATCAAAAAGGTTCTAATTATCAATTATTAAGCTATTTCAGCAAAGGAAAGACAAAGATATGAAAAATTGAATAGAATGCACATTACATCTGTGTATATAGTATATTCTTTAGCCTTGAGCCCCATGTGCTTATTGGGATAGAAACATTTTTAACCATTGGCAATTTCGCATAGTTAACCTTTTGTATATCATCATAAAGAAGTGGATTGAGCATACCCTAAATGTGCACCAATCACAACCATTTTTGGCAGCAATAAGTTTCTACTGGAGGAGTATCAGATGAGAGGGTGGGAGCCAGTAAAAGATTTAAAAAATCTTTTCCCATGTTGCTAAGGACCACCCTAATGGGTACGAATAAATGTTCTCCTTTGTCCTCAATCATTTGTCAAGTCCAATGCTCCCCTAGCGTCAGTCCAAGTGATGTCTTCCTTTTATGTCCTCATTTAAATTGTGTATCCAGCGCAGTCTCAGTCTGTCGTTTCTTTTCCTTCGAATCTTGCATTGTGTGGTATTCGTTCAACTGGCATTCTCTCTACATGTCAAAACCATTGGACTCTTTGTTGGACGACTTCGTCGATTAGAGTTGTTTGGGTACCTAATGCTTGTCTAATGTCATGGTTGCTTATTATCTGCAGTCTTGAACTCATTACGATCTTGTAGCCAAGTCCTTTCTCTTCTCATCTTGTTTTCGCACTGTCCAGCATTCTGACCCGTATAGGATAATTGGCTGTATCATCGTCTCGTATATATTTATCTTGGTTTTCTTTGTTAATTACCTGCTTCTCCTTATTCTGTTCATCATTCCAAAAGCTTGAAGTGCATCCATTGTATGTTTGTATGTCTTTTTTGTTGCTGCCATCTAAGTAAGTAAGAAGTAAGTATATTAGCGTTAAGTATACTGCGTTTATTAGCCTTGCTAGGTAGACGATTTGTTCTACTTTCTCAATAACATCTCCTTGGATGTTGATACTTACATGTAGACCTATTGATGTCTCTTTGGTCTTTGCAATCAACATTGTTTTGGTTTTCTCTGCGCTGATCATTAGGCCGAATATTCTACTGGTTTCGTCAATCTATGTCGTAATATCCTGTTACAGTAGTACTGGTCCGCTTTTAGTGAGGAGCCAAATGTCGCCAGCAAATCGGAGATTATTCACCAGCCATCCATTTAATTGATTCGTGACTCGGTGTTGTTAAAGCTGAGTGACATTGCTCCTGCTTCTAATTCTTGGATAAATAGGTATGGGGATTAGATAACCTTGTCGTACTCCAGTTTTTCTGTGTGAAAGTATTCGGTGACCTTTACATCTACTTTTATGGAACGACTGATTTAATGAGTTAGCGACTGATTTAGTAACTTAGTCGACGACTAAGTCACACGCCTATCAACTGACTTAGTCGCTAAGACTTGTGGACTTACTTACGCGACTTTCTAGCGTTTCTTATGTAATTCGGTATGTATACTTTTTACTTGTGCATTTTACCAAGTGCTGTGACTGTGAAATGTTAATGAGAATTTATGAATGAAGGCTGTAACAGACGTATGCGATTGTAAATTAAAGGAATAAAACAAGTGATGGGTAAAACACTCTGTAAGTTTACAGAGTAAGTTTTATTTTGAGTACAAGTATAATACTTTATCAAGAAAGTATTTAAATTAAATACATTTTCATGCAGCTATTAAATAGGCCCTAAAACTAAGAGTACTTGTTTGGGAAAAGTATTTTAAATACTACATACAAAGTACTTTGAACTAAAGTTTATCACAAATAATCAAGTCGAATATGGAAGTTTTGAACTACAGGTCTGTGGGTAGAGCATTTTTGCTACCCGACCCGTACCCGTAACACAGAACCGCTACCCGTACCCGTATCCGACCCGTACTCAAAATTACTACCCGATCCTACCCGTACCCGCGGGTATACCCGTACCCGTAAAGTACCCGTCACGTCATGTGCACGCCTTCCCGTAGTCCCTATTCCTACTCGGCATGAAGTAATTCTAATAATTAGGTTGATGATGATGATGATGATGATGAGGTGGTGGTGGTGGTGGCAGTAGTAGTAGTAGTAATAGTAGTAGTATTAGTAGTAGTAGTAGTAGTAGTAGTAATGAGTAGTAGTAGTAGTAGTACTAGTTGTAGTAGTTGTAGTAAGTAGTAGTATTAGTAGTAGTACTAGTAGTAATGATAGTAATAGTAGCAGCAGCAGTTATAGTAGTTATAATAATAATGATAGGCAGTCAACTTATGGAACCTGTCACATGCAACTGTTCTCATTTGCAATGCACATTTGATCTCCGTGGTCTATACTGTCACCTAGTAAACTAAGTAACTGTTAATAGTACGCTACAGACCCGGTTAGACCTATTGTGTGACTACATTCTCTATTACATGTGACGGTGACATTGTAACCCCAAAATTTCACGTCGGTACGGGTAAAACCGGGTATCCCCGTACCCGTGATCACCCTAGCCGTAACCGACCCGACCCGTGAAATGCGTACCCGACCCGTACCCGATCCGCGGGTACGGATAAACCCGCGGGAACGGGTATACCCGCAGACCCCTGTTTTGAACACATGCAAAAGCATTTATCCAGTTCAGCATTCTGTATAATCAGGCACTTACTCATTGGCCTTAATTATCAGCAGTTGCTCAAAATGTTTGTGACTTAAACGGTTATGTCTTTGTAATTAAATTAGAGATATTTTAGGGAACAAACACTTAACTGTGTCTGAAAGGCACAGTTGCGTTCAGCTTCCGAAAGAGGATTTCGTGCATTCAGCAATTTCTTTGGACAAAACTTACACTTAACAACAACGATTTTATAATTTTCTTTAAAAATGCATGATGTAGACCTAGCTGGTAAAATATTTACTTCCTTAGAATTGCCATTAAGAAACCACAAAATTTCACGTCGGTACGGGTAAAACCGGATATACCCGTAATATTGAGTTTTCCGTTTCCGGTGCAAAATTGTTGTTGTTAAGTCCTTGAGGAGCCCCAAGGACCATTAAATGTTTCTTTATTGTAAGGCCTTTTGAAGCACTGTATATTTTCAACGTTAATTGTTGAACGTCTTTGGAACAAGGCTGTGTGCGTGCAATATGATACCTATCGTATCGCCAGCACGACTGTTACAGATGCTATGTATAGTTGTATACGCGCTTATCACGACGTCTAACCTAACCCTAACCGACCCTCAAGGTGTCCGCCATTTCAAATCCAAAGGGAAGTAAGCAAGTTCACGTGACTTGCTTCAGCCAAAAATCTTGACGGGCGTGAATGTAGTGCTGGGGTTCCACCAACGTCCGGGTAGATTACACCCTGTAAAGGACGTCTACAATGATGACAAATACAAGGATAAGTCGCGGTGTTTCAGAACCGACAGTAAACGGAGACTGCCTGACATAGCCGCTTGCACGTGTGTCTTAACTGCATGTCACTGAGTTCGAGCGCGAAAGTTCCTAAAGATGAGCGGGGGCTTCTTATTGATCGCAACACAGTAAGGTTGGTGTGTATGAGGCAACGTCGACAAACTTGTTACCAATAACAAACAGATAAAAACCGCTAAGCAAGATCGACGAGTCGAGAAATATCGCAAGTCGTTATGTGGTGAGAATGTTGTGGATGACTCAGTAGACGATCCTGAATCTAATTTTGATACCAGCAGGCCAAACACATGTAAACGACCAGATGATGACACTAACGGTCAGAGGCGGCGCCAGAGGTGAATAGGGGGGGGTTAGCCCCCTAACTGTGGCTCAGCCCCCCAAGTGGGAAATCACTGCAAATCACAGGTTAGAGGGGATAACAGGAAGTGCTTGGAGCTTTAGCCCCCTAAACCTGAAATCCTGGCGCCTCCACTGCTAACGGTGATGCTGTTCAACTTGGCAGTAGGCCTAATCAACTCTATGAAGAACCTGAATAGAACATAATAATTATAGTCGTAGACTATCAACATTAGATCAAGCCTGTGATCGCCATGGTGTTTCAGACAGGGTAGCTGCTGCGATAACTTCTGCGATGCTGCAGGATTTCGGTGCTGGACTTTGTAGCAGAAATGTGTTCCTGCTACAAATGTTTTATAACTGAGAGACAGATGGCGCCATGAATCATTCTGAGGAAGAATGCTAGTTTGCCTGTCAATCGCTAGAGGCGCTTAGTTAATGCAGAGGGTGACCTGTTGACTTTGAGAGTAGTTGGTGCTTGGCCGTTGAACTGTTTGAGCCAAGTTGAGAGCCTCGTATGGTGAAGTTGAGCCTTGAATAATAGTTGGTCTTTAAACCACAAATTTCGATCGTAAATCGCAACTGGAGAATAGATTGAGAAACTTCGAACGAAATTGTAGGAAGAACTGGACGATAGAGTTCTGACAGAGCGTGGTCACGTAGGCCAACACCGAGGTTCAGAAATCTTCGACTGTGCTGAAGTTCTACACGTTCGTTGAGATTGGTGGGATTTGCCCATTAAGACGTGCTGCAGAGCGCAAGACTCAGTCCAGGTACACTAGTTGATTGAATGGAAGGCAAAAGTAGAGTGACGAGCAGTAGTCAAGGCGGGATGTAATGAAAGAATGCACTAGGGTGGTTGTGGCACTAGGGGTAAGCGAACGGGCAATGGTGCAAAGCTGGCGCAGCTGATAGTAGCAGTCCCGGGCAAGGCGATGATTGTGTGGAGCAAGATTAACTCCTGGTCCAACAGGACACCAAGGTTGCGGACTGTAGTTGAGAATACATAACTGTGGAATTCTGTTGCAAGTGCAGCGAGGTCAAGTTTAGGAAGTTGCTTCCGGGCCCCTGCTTCAAACGCTGACGATACAATACAATACTATTGTAGCTGATACTGCCCTCATTCCAAAGTTCAGAAGTGCACACGACCATACGATACAAAACTATGATACAAAAATTAATAATGGTATTATCCATTGAACCAGTAATTTGAGAACATCTGGTTAGACAATAGCCAATAGCCATGGTTTGTTTTGTTCTCTCTCTTGTAGCCATAAGAAAGTCTGATGAAGGAATACACGGTCGTGATTTCACTTTGTAGTGAAGATTAAGGGTAGGCTACCTATTTCGTAATTATTAATCTCGTAATCATGAAAGAAAACTCAAATTCCAAATTCTAAAGCACCACGCCGCCACATGATAGTTAAGCGCTGGGCAGTGGCGTAACGAGGGGGCAATTAAAAATTTTGGCAAGAATAGTGACTACCAAGAATCCGCTCCTTTGGCTTGCCGGTTCGAAAGGAAAGAAAATGTTCGAGTACGTTTCGTCAATATATTACTGGTCTGATGGTGTCACTGGCGTATTGTCAAAAGCAGTTTCTTCTCAGTGTAACGCACAAGTAATAAACATTTCATCGTTGAAAAAACATGCCACGTTTCTAGTCAAAATCAACTTTTAGTGAACTGATTCTTACGTATTCGCGAAGTACAGTGAGTCAAAATGTGAATATTCTAAGCACTCATAAAGAGTTTTTCGATCAAATCGATTTTTACAGAATAATAGATGCTTGGCATCTGCAAAAGCTGGAAAAAATTAGCTTGTAGCCAGTAGCTTTGAAACTTTGAAGTTTCTTAGCCTTTTTAATATTAGGCTCTTTGAAGACAATAACTTATTATGACAATTATAATTATGTGACTGCTAGTGTTACAATAGCAAACTTTTGAAACAAGTAGAAGCTGCTGCTCACAGCTCACTGCTTTGTTCTTTAAATTTGTCTTTTCATATATAAAAATCGTTTGCAAATTTTTCATTGCTTTTTACAGAGCAAAACCATTGAATAAAATCTGGAACCAATTTTTAATTGTATTAAATTAGTACACACTGTTACACAGTACTATGATTTGAACGATTACAAGTCAATTAGAAAATTAAAAAGGGCGCAGTCTTTAAATTTTGGAACCGCGCGCAGAAACACATCGCTACGCCACTGGCGCGGGGTACTAGCTTATTCAGTCTAATTCAATTAGTAAAGTTCACCTTTACATTAATCATGAATATTAATCATTAATATAATTACAATTTTTATATGGTATCAGAGAAAGCTAGTCTATTATTTTCGATAAGGGCATAACAAATTAGACTTGCACATGTAGGCCTATTTAGCTCCTGAATTTAGGCCTGGTTACCATTATTGATCAGGAAAACAAGACACTCCAGGCCATATACCGATATGTTTTTCTTTGCATACTGTGGCTAGTTATGCTTTAAGTGTAGATACAGATACAGTTATCTGTTAGTCTTATAAAGAAAGGTTTTTACAGGAAATAGTTACTTTAACTCGATTAGTAGTTAGCAGTAATTACTAATGAAATTAAGAAATTACTTTTCTTTACGAAACAAGCAAAGCTATGCCAATTTTTAGCAGCATATGTATCGTGATTAATTTAAGGAAGCCACTTTTAACTTGCATCTAGAGGACTCTCTACAAGGTTTTCCTAATGGGAGTTACACCTACAATATTGATTATAATATGTATCAGAATCGGTTAGTGGTTAAGTCTTTAAGAGACATATGACGAAATCTATATTACGAGGTGATGTAATAATAATGTAATTTTGTGAATCTGTCTAAATTTAGGATGCAGGAATCAGATTTCATCTTTCCGCCTGCAGGCGAGCAAAATGCACTGCTGGTCAAAAGAATACTTTCAAGGACTTTCAAATTCTACAGTCGCTATCTCCTTAAATAGCCTGAAACCTGATGAGCTGATGCCGGTGTTTGGAAATGACTCATTGCGACATCAACTCAACGTTCTAGTGTGCAAGCTCCCAAGCGATAAACCGAAGTTCATCCCAGAACACATCAATCACCGGGCTAACTCATTAGTACATGGAACACATCGTCGTGTGTTATTTTGGCACGCTTGGATTTTTTCCTCATCAATTCATGCTGCGTCAGTGGAAAATCACATTTACTACTATAGTTATGAACACATGCGTACAGGATTTTTGTTGTTCATGTACAGTACATTAGAGTGGACTATCTTGAAGATGTAACGGAGCACGGCGTTTTCTTAACTACCGGTAGCCTAGTATAGTAATTAGGCAATTTACTAGTTTTATTCCTGATCAGTGCTGTGTTATTTGCATTTTTTTAATCCACAGGATTTAAATATATTTTGGGGACTTGCATTTAAATACCCGGCTGTTTTGTAAGTCCTTGCGTTGCCAAGAATTATAGTTTAAATGGTCCTGCTAAATTCAATACATTGGATACACACATACTGAAAACCGTGAACGCATAATGGACATTCTTGGATTGCTCTGTAAATTGTAACCATAACATTCATTATGGTGGACATTAGGGTGGTTCTTAAAAATAAAATTTGAAACTACTGTTCGCCAAGGTTCCATTTGGTTCCATCCCCTCCAGAAACATCGCCAAAAAGTTGTATGAAAAATTTAATATTTAGGACTGGCACAACGCCATCAAAGTTTTACCCCTTATCGAATATAGGAACACTCAAACAGTAAGCATAATTATAGTTGTAATCAACCATGAAAGGTAAACATTTAAACCAGGAATAAATTCAACTGCCTGTAGTAGGTCCAGATTGTAACACAATGATATTTATTGCATGCCTGGTTACTAGTGATTACACTGATTAGTGATTAAAATTATTTATTAGAGTTATTATTATTATTGAGGAAATGGTAAAAAGTTAATAACTTCTACAAATATGGGGATATTCTGAAAATTAACACATCATTTTATTCAGTTTTAAGAGCTCTTTCTAGCGGTATATTGAATGGCAGTTAATTAGTTTTCAATTAGAATATTTTACAAGAAAACCTACAATTTTCTCGAAAAAGCTTTGTCTCGTAACTTTGGCCCTCTGGTGGGGCGGAAGACATTAATATTTGTTAAAATTTTGAACAGTTTTGATCCATGCCATTAGGCAACTTTTGGTTGCTATTACTTTTCGAATTTCTAATTTTCACTTTTTTTCACTGCACCCTTTTGTGTATGCTTGTTCGAATAGATTTGTGGTTATCGGTCTCAGGAACTCACGGATCAAATACCACTAAAATGCCAATAAAAATTTAATAATAAACAATCAACGAGAACATAAACATTGTAGAAATTATTTTTTAGTTGTGCTTAAGTAAAATCATCCAGCCTTTCTGTTTAAAACTAAGCATAAGTCCAAAAATGCGAATGAAATACATTTTCTCGAAATGACGAAAATTATTTGTAAAAATCAAAATTTCAAAGACGTTGTGCCAGTCCTAGATATTGTTCGATCCTGATAATTTTTGGGCTACATTACTTTTAAACCAATTGGCACGGAATGCCGGGTTGGCGAAAGTAAGCAACTGCAGTTGAAAATTTTCCATTAGAGATGCGACCACCCTACATACATACATACATACATACATATATATATATACATACATACATACATACATACATACATACATACATACATACATACATACATACATACATACATAGTGGACATCGCTTAATCTAGTTCGTCAGGCATGACCAGTCACAATTGTGTCGAGTTCACTAGAGAGGTCACTAAAGGATTGGCATATTAAGCACGTTTTGATGTTTATGTTAATTTATATTGCTCATGCTTGTTCACCAGAGTGCTGTTTGGCAGCTGGTTATATTAAAGAATATACTTACTTACTTACTTACTATATAGGCTATGTTTTAAATATAATTTTTACCAAAGAAGAAATGTATACTCCGATTATTATAATTAGCCGAGATAGATATAAACCAACGTCAATATTATTTAAGAGCCAATTAAACTATTCTGTAAGATCCATATTTTCACATGTATTGCATTATTATTTCTGTGCTGCTTAGAATTATACGACTAATGCTACTTTAGAATTTCTAGATTCTTTATCCTGACCATCGCAATAAAGCAAATCCTTGTCATTTTGGATTAATAATTTTGTAGGCCTATTGATAGTGTAACACAAAGGTCAACAATTTGTATTCATGGCTAGACAGTTTTTGGTTTCCATTCTATTACAGTCATGTTCTTATGTTTTGTGTGTTAATAAAAGAGTTCGTGGTCTTACATGTTGATTTCAAAAATACTATAGACTTTCTGACCACAGACGCTATAGAAATTTATAACTGTTTGGTGTGTTTAGGATTTTGTCACTTTCTTAAACGTAGCCATCGTATTTTCATGAATTATACATAATAGTTCAGCTGCATAGATCACAATTTACAGATTAAATCCAGACTCGATAGGATTAAGTATGACGATGTCCACATGTGGAGCATCGGCAAACTGTCATGACGCTCTGGTTTACGATTCAAATTCCGACGCATTCGAGTTCTAAAATCCCCATTGTACAGAATCGGAATCTTAGCCTTAGATATTTCGACTATCTCTAATATCAGAAGGAGCAGTGTGGAGCCGAGTTCTACTGATATCAACCCCAGTAAGATAATAATAATAATAATAATAATAATAATAATAATAATAATAATAATAATAATAATAATAATAATAATAATACATATTAATAATAATAATAATAATAATAATAACGACGACGAGTAGGGTTATCTTCAGACAAATTACATCAGCTAGTAATATCTAAGTCCCTGAGGGATCCTGTATAAATCTCGGGGCATAAAAAAAAAATAAATAATAATAATTATTATTATTATTACTATTCTTTAATGAAGCGCCGCACTGCGCTGTACATGTCTACAATGTTATGACGATTAACCCTAATCATACCAGGTTGGGTCTTTTATGATCCCACGCGTATATTTGTAGTTATAAAAATTTTCACATTAAATATTTTTCAAACAATTTTAGGAATTTGTCACATATATATCCAGGTTTAAAGAGAACCTATCGGGAATGAGTGGCCTATTGACGCCCACATAATATCCGCGAAAGATTGTTGGGGTAATAAAAGACACCAACAATTTCATAATTTCAAGCATCACTTCGCCGAGCAATACACCAGATTTTGCAACCTAAATTAACAATTTTAGCGTTTGGAAGACGTGGCAAGCAATGATGGGTAGTAACCGAAATTCAAATTACTTGAAATAATGCAACTTTTAATTTTTAATTTTTAATTTAATTACATTTTCCTATGTATTTTGTAATTTGACATTTTATTTTATATCTCAAAGTAATTTGTAATTTGAAATTATATTTTATATCTCAAAGTAATTTGTAATTTTATATTATATATGATGTCTGAAAGTAATTTTTTATTTGTAATTCAATTACTTTTTCCGATTTTTTGAAAGTTGTGCTGGGAAACTGATGATCTTTGCGTGACTTAAGACATGTCTAAAGCCTTAGGCCGTATACCAAGTTCCAAGATGTAATTCCAACAGCGTTCTTTACTCGGAAAAATGTTACTAAATTACAAGTTACATATTACAAATTACTTTACGACATAAAACATATTTTGAAAATACATAGGAAACTGTAATTGAATTAAATTACAAATTACAAATTGCGTAATTTCATGCAATTTCAATAACGGCCAAAACCTACCCCCAGTGAGATTCTGCCATTTAGATGGTCCTTGAAAGTGAGGATTTTGAACCTAAAGCTGAGTGTCAGATATATACAGTATATATATATATTATATATATACATAAAATATGGTATGCGGCCTTTTCGTCAACGGACGATCGTCAAGGACTGTTCGTCAAGTGGACGTTTCGTCAACGGACGATTCGTCAACGGACTGTTCGTCAAGGACTGTTCGTCAAGTGGACGTTTCGTCAACGTACTGATCGTCCATCGGAGTCTATTATTATTAATTCACGTTGACCAATAAAAGGATTGCTAGTCCATTAAGCGTGACGGCAAGTGCGCAAAATACAAGCAACGTCAATACTAGCGGTTCACTATCGTTAAGGTGGAAATCAAAAGGGCCACGGTATGCAATCTATCTTCATGTGCAGTCATCCTACATAGTGCTTACTGCTAGAAGGTCTGGAAAGAGATTGTCAGAAACAGAAAGCGGCATTCTTGCAAGGAGTGACTGGATGGAGTTGAAGAACTTGGTGTTAAGAAGTACCGTATTTTGGTTGAGAGAGTTAGTTCAGGGATATAACAGAACAGATGTTCTGACATATCTCCGTGCAATTGCCCATCTTTCTACAAACTAGAACAGTTTAGACTAAGGTATAAACAGCTGCATAACGCTTTCTATATGAAACATTTTCGATTTTTCTTTAATATATGTTTGCTTTAGTTTTGATTGCCAAATGTTTCGTAACTTTCCGGTGGACGAACAGACCGTTGACGAATCGTCCGTTGACGAAACTTCCGTTGACGAAACGTCCACTTGACGAACAGTCCTTGACGAACAGTCCGTTGACTAGTCGTCCTTTGACGAAACGTCCCCAAACCATAATATATATATATATGTATATAATATATGATATCTGTATATATATTTTACTCAAATAACAAACATGTTGAACTTATAACAGTGTCAGATATTATTATATTATATGTATATGTACCGGTATATATTCTATGAATATACACCGTGTCTCAAAATAAACTGTGCTAAATTGTTTCTGTCAGAACTTCGTCAAATTTCCACCAATTTTAATAATCTTTGGTAGGTAGATGGCAAAATGGCTGAAATTTTATGCTATACATAAATTTTCCACCTCACCTGACTCATATCACCGCACTACCTTGTTAAACACAGATGTACCAATTGTTTATATAACGCTCACATTTTAACAATTGTCGAGCCGGGTGTCAAAGTGAATGGGGCATACTATCGCGACAACCTTCTTGCCCAAAAGCTACTGCCAGACATACGCCGGCTATCCCAGGGCGAGTTTTTGTCTTTCAACAGGATGGCGCCCCGGCGCATCGAGCACGCGACACTGTCTCTTTCCTGGAGCGAGAAACGCCCGACTTCATACCTCCAACACTGTGGCCGCCGAATTCACCGGATCTTAATCCAGTCGACTATAGCATATGGAGTGTGCTCCAGGAGAAGGTTTGCCGCTCCAGAATAGCCAACGTCAACGAACTCAAAACGCGTTTGATCGACGAGTGGGCGCGCTTTGACCAGTGTATCGTTGATGCTGCTATCGGCCAGTGGCGTCGCCGTCTAAGCGCTTTGTGTTTAACAAGGTAGTGCGGTGATATAAGTCAGGTGAGGTGGAAAATTTATATATAGCATAAAATTTCATCCATGTTGCCATCTACCTACCAAAAGCTATTAAAATTGGTGGAAATTTGATGAAGTTCTGACAGAAACAATTTAGCACAGTTTATTTTGAGACACAGGTGTATATTTATATCTCTCTATCTGACACTCAAATAACAAACATGTTGAACTTACAGCATCAGATATATATATAGATATATATATGCATACATATATACATACATTATACATGCATACGTACATAATTTTATATAATTTATACATACATATATACAGATGACACTCAAATAACAATTTATGTGTTGAACTTACAGCATCAGATATATGTATTCACACATATATGTATAAATATATATATATGCCTACATATATATAAATATATACATATATATACATATATATATACACATTAGGGTGGTCGCATCCCAATGGAAAATTTTCAACGTCACTTGTTTACTTTCGCCAACCCGGCATTCCATGCCAATTGGTTTAGAAGTAATGTAGCCCAAAAATTATCAAGATCGAACAATATCTAGGACTCGCACAACGTCTTTGAAATTTTGATTTTTACAAATAATTTTCGTCATTTCGAGTTAATGTATTTGATTCGCATTTTTGGACCTATGTTTAGTTTTAAACAGAAAGGCTGGATGATTTTACTTAAGCACAACTAAAAAATAATTTCTACAATGTTTATGCCCTCGTTGATTGTTTATTATTAATTTTTATTGGCATTTTAGTGGTATTTGATCCGTGAGTTCCTGAGACCGATAACCACAAATCTGTTCGAACAAGCATACACAAAAGGGTGCAGTGGAAAAAATGTAAAAATTCTAAATTCGAAAAGTAATAGCAACCAAAAGTTGCCTAATGGCATGGATCAAAAACTGTTCAAAATTTAAAAAATATTAATGTCTTCCGCCCCCACCAGAGGGCCAAAGTTACGAGACAAAGCGTTTTTCGAGAAAATTGTAGGTTATCTTGTAAAATATTTTAATTGAAAACTAATTAACTGCCATTGAGTATACCGCTAGAAAGAGCTCTTAAAACTGAATAAAATTATGTGTTATTTTCAGAATTTTCCCATATTTGTAGAAGATATTAATTTTTTACCATTTCCTCAATAATAATAATAACTCTAATAAATAATTTTAATCACTCATCAGTGTAATCACTAGTAACCAGGCATGCAATAAATGTTATTGTGTTATAATCTGGACCTACTACAGGCAGTTGAATTTATTCCTGGTTTAAATGTTCACTTTTCATGGTTGATTGCAACTATTATGCTTACTTTTCGAGTGTTCCTATAATTGATAAGGGGTAAAACTTTGATGGTGTTGTGCGAGTCCTAAATATTAAAAAAAATTTTCATACAACTTTTTGTGTGATGTTTCTGGATGAAATGGAACCAAATGGAACCTTGGCGAACAGTAGATTCAAACTTTTATTTTTAAGAACCACCCTAATACACATATATATATACATATATATATGTATATTTATATATGTTTATATACCTGACACCCAAATAACAAACATCTTGAACTTACAGTATCAGATATAAACTTATGTAATACAAACATATATATATATATATATATAGTTATATATATATGGGTACATACATATATATGTATATGTATATATATCTAACATTCAAATGCCAAACATGCTAAACTTACAGCATCAGATATATATATATATGTATACATACATATATACACACACATATATATATAATTTTATATATACATACATATATACAATTATACATAAATACATACATATATATGCATATATATATATATATCTGACACTTAAATAACAAGGATGTTGAACTTATAGTAAAAGCTCAGATGGGGTCATTTTCGACCCCACCCGGTACGTTTAGGTTGTTTTTATCCCGGTATGATTAGGGTTAAACAATTCACAAGAAAAGAAATTTCAGACGACGTAGGCCTATATCAATAAAGTTGCATCAATGCAAGGCGCAAGCTCATTGTACTTTTGCTGCCACCTAGGGAATGAAGGGGGCCTTACAGGAGTCGAACAGAGTCTGTGGGAACTTCAGACAAGAGTTGACACACCGAAACTCCAACTATCCTATCTTGTTACTATGCCATTATGTATGCCCATAAACATTTTGTAATTGTAATCGAATATTTATAAAGCGCCACTCAGCGATTCAGCGAACCTATGTCAGCACTATCACTAACAAGTCATAATGGCCTTCAGACGTTTCCGAAACATTGGAAGAGAAAGGCTGAGGAGCTCAAGCCGGCGTTTCTACGGAAGATGACTCCAACTAGATGGACCGATATAATCTTGAATGGGTCCCAAATGGGACATGAGTGTAAGATAGATCGAATATAAACATGCTGGCAGGGTCATACATCAGTAGTAGTCTTTTTCTTAGAGGCATGGTTATGGTATTGCGTTGCCTGTCGGCAGAAGCACAACCATGATATCAATTTCAAAAACACCTCACTTTACAAAGTTTACAGGTTATTATGGCGCAATGCACGCTACCAATCTCTGTGTTATGCTACAGAGCATGTTCTTATATGCTTATGATTTAGTAACCGAAGAGATTCGTTGGGAAATAATAATTGGGCCTAACCAATGCTGCATCATTAGCTAACCAAGACGTACCCCATGTCGAGCATCAATCAATCAATCAAAATGTATATAGCACCCTTTCAAGATCCCTACTCAGAGGCGCTCTCGACCCAGGCCATACGGAAGAAGGCAGTCTTCAACAGTTGGTGAAACTGAAAACAGTTTGGAAGGTGTCGTAAATATAATGGTAGCCCGTTCCAGGTTGTTGACCAACCACAAAGAAGGAACGGCTCTGCATTGTCGCAGAGCGGGCGAATGGGACCGTGGAGAGAGGAGCGCAGTGATCGGCGGCCTGTGCAAGTGGAAAGAGGGCGGCATAGTTCACGCAGGTAAGAGGGTGTCCGGTGTCCACTGCCCAGCCTCATAGGCACCGCCACACCAAGGACGCGATCCTGTATGAGATGCGCTGTGGGAAAGGAAGCCAGTGCAAGAGCATGCTAGATGCTCTAAATAAATCCATCAGGTTGTTCGACACAATGGACACATGCTACTCCAAATCCGTGCAGTATACACCAGGACAATTATTTTTGTTTTGTTTTTAGATATAAAATTATGTACGGGTACCTTTTACTTAGTGCCAATTCCAGTGAAACTCATCAAAGGTTTCCAAACCTGACAACGTGAAACCATAAGTGCAACGAATGATCTTCAAGAAGTTACAAGAAAGAGGCAGAGAGGCTGAGGGCTCATGTCACAGGTTGCTATAGCAACTTATTCCTGAAGAATGGACAGTCTACGACAAACTTCTACGCATGCAGCACCGTGGAATTTCGGGGCGTATATAGCAACCATTTAAGGCGGAGATAAGTAGTTCGCTTGAATGATGCCTCTGAACCGGCCGTCGCAATCTGAGCTAAAAGTTTACAATTGTGCTTACTTACAACAGAGGATCAGCTTGAGACTCCTTACACATATTTATAATTTAATGTAAATCTGTTCGAAAAATAAATGAAATACCATATTCTTAACGAAAGCGTCAGATCACTAGTCTTAATTCTTTATAAATTATTTGCTCCTAAATGTGTGACGCTCTTTCATAGTAATTCCATAGTAAAATGTTATTGAAAATTTAATTTAGCATAAAGAGCTAAACTAATCAGGGGTGTTTTCTTCGCTAACCTATCGGATGTGAACTGTTAACCCTAGGGCTACCAAGCTTTTTTTGTAACACGGACTACCAAGGGGGGGTGGTTACCACCCCCTGGATTTCGTGTTTGGTTTCACATATCATAACTTGTAATATAGCAATGGATTCAGCATTCATTTCTGCACAGAATGGTATATTTAGTTGTACATTATGTGAATGCACCTCGAAATTACATCACTTTTTAACAATGGAACCCATTAATTAGTGATATTTTATATTATTGCGTACATTTTTTACTTTTGGATAAACAAATATAAGATTATGTGTGTTTTGAAACTGATCTATGTATAAAAGATACACACAATCATCCCTACACATGTTTATATAGTATAAATGTACAATTGTTCATCCATACATATATATCCATACATTTATATCGGTTTACGTTGTAATGCCGTATTCAGCCATTTTCACATAGATTACGCGTATTATTATTTATTTTGATAACTTCCGGTATTCAAAAGACAAAGACGTAGGTATGCAAATGAAGCCCTACATTCCCTCTAAAGAATGATATCTTTGTTTATCTTCCAGGAAGACAAACGAATACGCTGCAGACAAAAAACTAAGGGGGAGTGCTTCCATTCAGCCATTTTTCGCGCATATTACGTGTATTATTATTTATTTTGAACACTTCCGGTCATCAAAAAACAAATTAATCAGTATGAAAAAATAGCACTACGTGTCCTCTATGCAAAGGCATAATTTATTTCTCTTCAAAAATAAATTATGAATACGTTATAATCGAAAACACATGAAAAATGTGTGAAAGTGTAACCTATTTTCATACATTTTAATTTATTTTGAGCACTTCCGGTTGTCTCAGGTCAACTCAGTGACCACAGAAATGTAGCCCCACATTCCCTCTATAGAATGGTATAATTTGTGTCTCTTAATGTTAAATGAAGGATAAGATATAGTCGAAAATCTAGGGGGTGGTATCCACCCCCCTGGTACCTCGGGTATATTGGGTATAACTTTTGAACGGTGTGAGATATCATCTCACATTTTACCTCAAAACGTGTGTAAATGAACCCCCTACAGCTACCTAAAAGGTCAAAATTTGATTCCATACCGAAAAAGTTTGAGATGAAAGAAACCTAGAGGGGGGTGGTTGCCAAGAAACTATAGTCCAAGTCGACGAAGAATGATAGAGTCGATCGTCGAGTAATCGGCTGCACATGGAACAGGCATTCGACGCGTGCCAGTCGATAGTTTGAAAGCCGCTAGTGACTTAGATCGATCGAGTCGAGTACATACGATCGACTTGGCTCGGCCGACGATCGACTCGATCGACTTCGTCGACTCGCCGACCTTTCGACGACTCGATCGACTTGGCTCGGACGACGATCGACTCGATCGACTTCGTCGACTTGGACTATAGTTTCTTGGCCAAAATTGCTAACGACTGTTGCATTCTTATAATCCAGTAGGCTACTTAAATTACTCATGCATTTCAATTCAACACTATTCGTCAAACTGTCAAAGTGTAGTTGAACTGGTAATTAACATTTCAGGTATTATAATAATATCGTGTGTGCCTGTGGTTGACGTAAGAATTAAGCCTCCCCTAACCGCCGACTTGATCGGGTAGGCATCTAAGCTACAATGGAATCTCCTACACTACAGCACAGTACAGATATTAGTAGCAGCTCAACAAATAAGACAGAAGTAGGGGTAGCCTTCTATAGAAGACGTGTAGTGTATAATATATATTACATCCTCTGCTGAGGCGCTATATAAATCTTCGTAATGAATTAGAGTTAGCTTAAGAAACTTCAAACTGTCCACGATTACGGAAGTTAGTTAGAGGTTCAGAACCTCTTGGAGGGTTTCGTCACAGTGCAGCAGTCCATGCATATGCTCCAGATTATAGACATAGAAATGCTCCAAATCGCCTGTTAAAATTGCAACTTTTTTCCGCGAATCCACATGATACTAACTGTACTTCATTTTATGACAGTTGCAATCCGGAAGGCATTTAGGCATTTTTGGCTTTGGAAAAGGTAGGGCGATATGGCAAATATATGAATCGTGGGCGGCCTTGCTCACTGTAGAGTGGACCAAAATGTTGCCACACATCCGAGTGAGAACGTACAGACTTTCGAACGTTTTGAGATCATCGTTACTGACTACAGAGCTAAAATTTCCTGAAACTATGGCATTCTTAACGCATCTTAATCGCTCCAATTTTCACCGTAAAACTGTGAAAAAAGTATCTCTATAACTTCCACGAATTAGAAAGCGCCAAGACGTTCATTATTTGCATTAAAATTCATATTAGGCTCATACGGTAGTTGTGTGTTTACACAGATTTACGTCATTATATCATAAGGTCTGTCATTTTGTAAAAAAAATAGTAAGTAAAATATTTCAGAGTCGAGTCGAGTCGAAGAAACAACAATCGACTGGACTTGGCCGAGTTTACGTTCGACTCGATCGGCGAGTCGATCGAGTCGACTATTTTTCGATCGATTCGACTTGGCCGAGTTTACGATCGACTCGATCGATCGACTCGATCGGCTGCGGGGTATACTCTTTCCGTAAAAGACGAGAACAGCGGTGATGAAATCGGACGATATTGCATCAATGGTGTTACTGCATATATAATTGTGGATTAACGTTGTCGTGTGAGCATATCGGCCGCTTCCAAAACCTGCGTGGCTTACACTGGCTAAACTCGCAGTATGCATCCGGGTGTAGAGTGTAGACTCAGTTATTTACATACAAGCTGCTAGTGGCACGAAACAGCGTGTGTATTTGTCACATAGGCTACAGATTATTATTATACATTACGCCAAGAGCTGTTAACTAACACTTTTCGTAGCCTAACAACTAGGTCAGAATGCTATCCGTCTGCGTTCTATTTTTGACCACAGTGTTCTTCAACGGTGAGTTTAGATTTTCAGCGTTTTAAACAGAGAATTGCTACGACCATTTATCTGTGTCTCGTAGGCCTACATATAATCAAATGTCTCATTTATTTTTCGATTTTTCACAACCATTGTATTCGACCGTGATGTCCTATGTATGATGTTACTGTTTCCGATTTTTTACGAACTAATTTAAGAATATGTGCCTGGTTTGCGGCGCTGCACTTAGACCCGTACGTGGTCCGTAAGCTGGTACGCTTAGGAACTCTGTAAAAAGCCGACAATGACTCTCTCTCGCTCTCGCTCTCGCTCTCGCTTTCGCTCTCGCTCTCTCTCTCTCTCTCTCTCTCTCTCTCTGTCTCTCTCTCTCTCTATCTCTATCTCTATCTCTATCTCTGTCTCTGTCTCTGTCTCTGTCTGTCTGTCTGTCTGTCTGTCTGTCTCCCTCTCCGTCTGTCTCTGTTTCTCTCTCTGCGGTGAAACTCACCCGCTCGGTAATTCTATATAATTTAAGCTATGTTTGGGTTTGGATGACTGATGTTCCGGTAACGAGTTCCAATGATGCCGGCAACTTTGATTAATTATATGCCAGGTTCGTATGAGGCCAAAATCATCCCACTCAGTGGATGAATCTTGGGCTGAGGGATAGGGAATTATAGCGATAGCTGCCATGGGTCATACAATCGGTGTTTGTTTCATATGGTGTCGTTCGTTTGGGCGCCAAAAAATTTGAATACTGCATGAACGGTCCACATGTGGCCTATTGAGACTTCAAACAATAAACTAAGTGAAGTTACTGATATAAGATGAGTAACTGTAACATGTAACTGTTCTTGTTCTAGCTCTAATACCTAGTTTTTGGCACTGAATTTTTTACTACTATTTCCGGATTTTGAAGAATTAAAAAAAACAAAAAATTGTATATTCGTTGACCTGTTTAATATTCGTCAATATTCGTCAATTTAAAAAATCTTTATATTCGTAATATGCGCATACTCGTTCTATGGTTAAAGGATCAAATCGATAAAAAAAGTGACCTAGGAATCGCTGTTATCTCAAGCGGACGTCCTCCATTGCTACCCTCCATTGTCTGTAGTATGTTGCCCAAATATATTGTAAACCTTTATTTGTTCAGAAATTGAAATTTTATATAGCGCCAGTACAAAAGGGATCATCGAAGACGCTCCCAAACTGATAACGTATAAACCACGATAGAACAGAATGGTTTTCAAGCATTAACTTCTATAAATGTTATTTACTTTCTTTCTTCACTGACAGTAGTTTTGTATTTCAGTTGTCTCACGAGCCACGGTGTCATTTTTGACTGTTCCAAGAAGTTCTGTCGTGAAAATCGGAGACAGAGTAGAATTGAAATGCAGTGCAATTAGAAACGTTTCAGTGGTTTGGTTGTTCACTCCATGGAACACGTCAATCGAAGCAAACGTTTATTTGGGTGATGATATACTTGCTTCGATGAGATCAAGGTACAAGATTGACAACAATATCAGTGGACAACATAATCTCATAATCGATTCTGTTGACTTGGCTCATGCTGGAAGATACAGATGCACTACTATTGACTCTCCTGTTAAACCTTCCGCGCAGTTGACAGTTTTAGGTAAACAATATATAAACAAATGATCATATTAATGTGCGTTACACGGTATTAAATTAAGTATGCAATATCCGTAGAGAGAGAGAGAGAGAGAGAGAGAGAGAGAGAGAGAGAGAGAGAGAGAGAGAGAGAGAGAGAGAGAGAGAGAGAGAGAGAGAGAGAGAGAGAGAGAGAGAGAGAGAGAGAGAGGAGAGAGACAGACAGACAGACAGACAGGGACAGAGACAGAGACAGAGCTCAAACAAGCGAGAGTAAATGTGACCTGAAACTTTACGTTGAAACCTAAACTGCAGAAAACAGAGGCAACAGAAAGTTGCTAGATCGAAATAATTATAAAATACGTAGGCAGACAGTTTATGTTTAACGAAGAGGTGACATGACGAACATTTGATTCTCTTGCCGTATAATATAGAGAACTGGACAGATGGCAAAGAACTGCTATTATTGTAAGAAGATGCATAAACAACTATCACTCTGACAACCTACGAAGACTAATGATTTAAATTTAGAGTTTGGTATTTTATGCGTAATGTAATCTAATGCTATGATATGTTATAGTGACTTGTATAGCGCCGTTATAAATATTCATCGCATCATTCGATGGTCGCTTAGAATAAAATTGCAACAGCGCAATCAAGACTCTAATTAAATTCATTAACCCTCGGGCTACCAAAGGGGGTGGTTGCCACCCCTACGTTTTTATGCATACAATTTTTTTTCATATGGAATATAATTTTTTCAATTTAGGTAGCTGTAGTAGATTCATTGGCCACATTTTGAGGTAAACATCATGGTGGTAGCCCACGCCATTCAAAAGTTATACCCGATATACCCGAGGCACCAGGGGGTGGATACCACCCCCCTTAGTTTTTCGTCTGTAGCGTATTCACTATTTTTTCCAGAAGAGAAACAAATACACCATTCTTTAGAGGGAATGTAGGGCTTCATTTGCATACTTAAATGTTTGTCTTTTGAAAACCGGAAGTGATCAAAATAAATAATAATACCCGTAATATGCGTGAAAAATGGCTGAATGGAAGGACTTCCCCTTAGTGTTTTGTCTGTAGCGTATTCAGTTTTCTTCCCAGAAGAGAAACAAATATACCATTCTTTAGAGGGAATGTAGGGTTTCATTTGCATACTTATATGTTTGTCTTTTGAAAACCGAAAGTGATCCAAATTAATAATAATACGCGTAATCTGTGTGAAAATGGCTGAATTCAGCATTGTACATGTATGCATGCATACATGTACAACATTGTACATGTATATATGTATGGATGCATATTTATACGTATATAAACATGTGAAGGTATGTATTTGTGTATCTTGGATACACAGATCAGTTTCAAAACACACATAATCGTATATTTGTTTATCCAAAAGGTACAAAATGTACGCAATAATATAAAATATCGCTAATTATCGGTTCCTTTCTTAAAAATGATGTAATGTCGAGGTGCATTCACATAATGTACAACTAAATATACCATTCTGTACAGAATTGAATGCTAAATCCATTGGTGTATTACAAGATATGATAAGAGAAACCAAACTTGAAATCCAGGGGTGTGGTAACCACCCCCCCCTTGGTAGTCCGTGTCACAAAAAAAGCTTGGTAGCCCTAGGGTTAAGCTTTTTTAAGGAAACATTATGTACTTCGTAAACTTGTGTTATACTATACATATTAGTTTTAAAAGTCTTTTCAGAGTGGCTAAGGATGCAATTGTCTAGATTAGCATAATTTGTTTTATCAATTTCATTAAGATTACATTATTGGTCTCAAATAAAACTTTCAGACTCTTCTCCGAAGTGTTCCTCAAATACAAGCCGTGAAGAAGCGGGTATAATTGAACACGGTTATCTGTGGATGTGGTGTCGTATCAGTTACACCGGTAGCACGATTCCCATCTTCAGTTGGACCAAAGACAACGCAGAGAATGTCACCGTTGCTTCCGACACCAGTAGAGAACTATTGACCACTACGTCATCAGTGCTAACGCAAGTAAACTCCGATGACAACGGCGCTACATTCAAGTGCCAGATTACATTTCAGTTGCCGAACAACACTGAAACAAATCCTCCAGATTACGAATACACATGGAATTATACGACAAATGTTACATGTGAGTGTTATTCTTGGAATACTCCCATGAATCCATGATGGCTTTTGCTCTTAGTTTTCAATTCGCATTGTAGCATAACACTCGAACCACCAAGCCATAGTAAAGCTAAGAGTGACAGGCTCACATCAAATGCATCGTACAGTTAGCCAATGCATCGATGCTTGGTGAATCTTGATTCGTGTTTCATTTGTTACGTGGTAAATCGATCAGCTGCCTTCGTTGTATAAGCATTCACATTCAGCAGGTCAAATGACTTAAGCTTACGTGAAATGGCCGCTTGCAAATACCCATGAGAAATGTAAAAATACGATTAAAGAAGCTCCTTAATTATTGGTCTCAGATAGAAATACCTTTGGCTTAAAAGCAAACATGACAGTGACCTGTAGACTAGACAACTCTTAACTTCCCAATTTATGTAGGCCTAGGCTACTAGTCGTTAATTATCTCTGAAAGCATGGAGACTAACTCATCCAAGTAATAACCATGATCGATTTACTTAAGTTATCCGAGCGTTCCATTATGATTACCATCTCCGCCAATGATATGAAAAAGTCAAATACAAGCAAATAGGAGTCTTTCTCTGAGTTGCTAGAGCTTTCTGTATATAGTAGGCCTAAGTCCACTCCGTGCTAATCGGTAACGTATTAAGGACGAGAACAATTGTTGGAGTTTTCATTTCATAATTATAATTTTTCTTGTAAATAAATAAAGCCTGTGAATATTCTAATAAGACTAACGATTTGATATTTCTTCACTAAAATTAGTATTGTAATCGATATCTTTGTTAAAAGCCAATGGCCTGTTGAAGATGATAAGCAGTTAATTGTCTAAATGCTTGCAACAGCTGCATTTCAATACATACTGACATACTGTGCATTCAGATGATTGTTACCAGCTTCACGATATATTTATTATCGTGAAACAGATAATTTTTATGCATCAGCTCTATGCTCGATATATGGAACCTTAACTTTATACATGGATTCATTTTAGATGGACCGAGGAACCTTAGCATCGTTAGAAATGAAGATCGTCTTGTATGTTCATCTGATGGTAATCCAACCCCAACCTACCAATGGTGGGATGTTGAGAAAAACATATCAACAAAGGGACATGTTTTAAAACTGAATGACACATCTGACAAAAACCACACTTTCCAATGCATAGCTACCAATGCATTTGGCACTAAAAATGAAAATATCACAGTCTCAGGTTGGACATTTTTTAACTGCGGCTATTCTATTCTTTAAGCTGTTCTTCATAGTGGTGCTTGCTTAACTTTGGTCTTAAAAATAAATGAGAAAACGATAAATAGAATGAAAAATAGATTACGCCGGAGAAAATGACCGACACATAAAGCAAGAAAATAGCCAAAGAAATTTACAGACAGGTAGAAGACCAGAGTACATGGAGATACATGAATGAATTGAACAGTGCCTGAAGAAAAGGAGTGCTCGTATTAAGAAGGAAAAGAATCAGGGATGCGTTTCGAGAGCGCTGCCGAGAACTTTCTATAAGTGGCGCTATATCAATTTCGTTTTCATTACATTACAATCGGAGGTTTGACAATGCAACATGGCGTGATCATTTTGTTTGTTTTCTGCGTTGCCTCTTTGCCTATAATCATTTATGACTAGGCCCCCTATTTTGATTTTTGTAGATCGTACTAAAGATTCTGGTGGGATTCAATACGTCTCGGACGTTCGCATTACAGCTCTTGCGATTGGAGGATCTCTCCTATTTCTTCTGATAATAGCCATCGTCTCGTGCATTGTTCATAGAAAAAGACGGAAAGGTTGATTAAACAAAATTTTTACTAACAGCTTGAGAAATTATGTTCGGTTCACACAGAATTAACGCTACTCAGTCTAAAAGTTGATCTATCTCCAACTCAACTTCTATGCTATTATCAATCGGCAAAATGTTTCTTAGGACTACGCTTTTTGCTGAAGTCGAATCAATAATTTATGGAAATAATGTTAGCAACCGTGAGAACATGGTTCAAGCGTGAAAAATGTGTTAGGCCTAAATCTAACTTTAAATTTGCTAACTGTAATTTTAGTTCTTATAAATCTGCAAATGGAACCTGTGGCATTTACGATCGAGTTAAGAATTGCAGGAACTCATCATTTGGTTAGCTTCCAACTGTGTAATCCTTTTAAGTTCGAAATATTTTAGCAATCGCTTGTGACCAGTAAGTATGTTGGATTGAAATTTATTGAATTGGTTTAAACTTTATAATTATGTATCAAAGCGTTAATGTAACTAACGTCTTTAGAAGTGTATGGAAAGCGCCGTCAAATGAATGCACTAAGTGTGTCTCTTTTCAGACGATACAAGCGATCGACCTGATGTTGCATTAAATACGGATCTCAATTTATACGGTTAGCGATAATTTTGTAATCAATTACATTTTTTGTTCCTTGTAAACATCCATTGTTAGAACCAGTTAACGCATAATAAATTCGCTTTCACATTTTGTCAAGTAGTAGCGCTTTTATCTTTCAGTTGTTTATCTTTATTTGACTAATAATTTGTCTGTATAATTAACTAATGATTAACGCAGTGCAATTAGTTTGTATTTCAATATTTGCGATGGACCAAGTGGCCTGCAGCATTACACGAGAGTCTAACCATCGGTTACGACGTTTTTTAACAGAGTAACATCTCAACATTTCAAAAACCAGAATAATGGCTTCAACTTTTAGAAACCTAATAATTATTGTGTTGTCTTCATGATAATTGCTAGTATGTTAAAGTGTTATCCGGTAATACGGCACTGACCTCCTCCTGTAACACAAATTAAGCTCCGGTATTAAACCATTATGCTCCAGTTACTCTAGAGTCTAGACCACATTGTCTCTGTAATACACCAACAAGCTCCGGTAAAGCACCATTAAGCCTCGGTAATTACACCAGGATGCTCTGATAATGCGCCATTATGTTTAATAATACACCAGAAAGCTCCAGTAATGCAACATTTAGATCCTGTAATGCAACTTTAAGCATTATACTTAGGTCTAACTCTGGAACAGATGGTTCTGCTCAAAACTAATATCGGTCAATCTGCCAGTAGGCTAAGTTCATTTGTCTAAAGTTGGTGGTAAATTGCGAAGTTCTGTTACTGACACAACAAGTTTACACTGACTAAATAATTATGACCAACTATTGTCACAGTCCGGCATGCAATATTACACCTCAAGTTCTGAAGAATGTATAGCCAGTTGGATATGTTACTGTAGCAAAACCCAGATTAAAGACGGCTTAGGTATTGAGCATTTTAAATTAAAAAATAATCACGATACTTTTTACAGATGACATAGCGCTAAGTTCTGACCGATCACCAAATTACATCCTGGATGAAGATCGTTTAACAGGAAGTAAGTAAGCTGAACATTTAATTCTAACTATAATAATTTTGGCCCAAATTTTACCAACATGTGAGTGGCAATGGTCGATTGGTTATAGCGTTTGACATTAATTTTAACCTTTTGCTGAATATCCTAACATACATACAGGACAACATTTTGTTAAAGAGTATAACTTGAACCATAGTTGTAAAAAACGTTTTTTTCGTTTTTTATTATTCTCCAAAAAGCGTCGTTTTTTTCGTTTTTTATTTCTCGTCTCGTTTTTTTTCGTTTTTTATTTTTTGTATAGGCTACATATAACTTTATTTATTTATTTACTGTCTGTTATTATTTGTATAATTTTATTCTTGTCTGATATCCCTTACGTTGTCTCTGTCCTTTCAAGGATTCGTCTAATTTACGTCACTATTTAGTGTCATCAGTTGAGAAATAAAATACAACAGAACAGGAAATAAAATGTATAGAAGTTATTTGAATTTCTAAGTTGTCCAAAATGTGAAATGTTGTCTTTGTACTCAGTATTCTCCGATTGACTGATAAACTGATTGATATTACTCCATAATAAAATAAATCAAAATTGCAGGTACAATTTTTGATTACGTACACTCTAGGCCTATAATAGTTACACAATTTAGTTTTTAATTGTTTATGTCAGCATGGACTTGTGTATACAATTTAAATTTGAAAAGATTTTAGTATTTTAAAACTCAATTTCTTATTAAACCAAACTTATGAAAAAGAAAATAATTGTTGTAGATTAATGTTACTTGGTGTTTACTAATAAAGTTAGGAAGTTATGTTATTTGCTTGATTAAAATTAAATTGTGTAAACAAGGTTTTTAATTTTAAAATTGTATTTTCGTAATGGCCGATTGGTTATTCCGTTTGAGTTTGACATTTAACCTTTTTGAATATCCTAGCTAAACAACAGGACAACATTTTGTTAAAGAGTATGACTTGAACAAATACCACGATACACTCAATGACACAGTTTGTATTATGCCTGTACGTGTTCATGTATGTATGCATGTCTATATGTGTATGTATGTATGCATTCATGCAGGTATACGTATGCTCATGTAAGTATGTGTGCATGTATTGTACATGCATGTCGGTTATTGTGTTTGTATGTATGTACTATGTAAGTATGTATATGTATGAATGTGTGTACTGTATGCTTGTACGAATACCTATGTATTTATTTATTTTTATTTTATTTTTTGGCACTGAGTACTGACAATTCCCGCAGGAACTTAAATATTACTAATCTAATGTATCTAGAACGGCGACCCTCTTCCAACTCGGGCCCCGGGTCAACCGGCAAAGACCACTGCGTTAAAGCGTTGAATTGTCACCGAAAGTCTTTGAAAGAGAAAGCTAGTCTCTCTCATTTCGTCCGTCGCCTGTGTCAGATGACGGCCCATATCTGCGAAAAATGAGAGGTATGGGCGTTCTTCAGCTGCTTTTGACTGGATGACCTCGTATCTTGAGGGCACCGACATACGGCGTTTAATTTTTTATCGGCGGTCTCGTTCGTCCTTCGTCCGTTTTCTACTATGCGGAGATCCCCAGGGATCTGTCCTCGAGCCTATTCTATTGTAGAGCGGTGTTGCTTACACCGCGGATTTAGCAGAGCTCGTTGCGAGCCTTGGATTGTCATGGCATGTCTACGATGATGACTTGCAGCTGTACACTTTGGATCACATATTGACTGTGGCTCAACAGCGTCGGCGCATAATTATGTCGCTGGGTGTGGAGCGGATCGCCGACTGGATGGGATCTAACCGCTTGATGCTGAACCCTGGGAAGACCGACTTTCTAGGGTGTGCGACGCGCAGATGGTTTCATCACCTTCACTTCGACCCTCTGATCGTTTGTGTAACTGTGGCAAGGTCTACGACTGCGGTTCGCGATCTCGGTGTTGAGCGCAATGGGCACCTCGCATGGCTGCCATACAGTTAAATTTGACTCCTGTAATAACTATCCGTTCATACTATGACTTGTGATCATACTGCGGTGTGTCAATTTGAATCTATACTATAAGTCTGGAAGTTTGTCCTCCTGTTGACCTTCTAAAATCTAAAAGATCGCGAACCGAACGCTCTAGCGATATGAAAATTTTTACTAGACGTTCTCATGCTAATTTCTAGGTCAACGCAACTATTTTCAGCTCAAAATATCGGTCAAACTACGATATAATGGACATTTTAAGTTTCTGTACGGTGACTACCGCTGCAAAATAACGCCGACATTTCTCTTTATGCCATTCGTCTATGACGTCACTGTTGGCCCAGTTAGCTGCATCGGTAAAATCTCGGGCTTGCCGCATGAGGAGCCAGAACGACTGTCTTCTGCTTCCTCACCTCACAGGTCGACTGCTGCAACAGTCTGCTGGCGCCTAAGTCTCTTCTGGACTAACTGCATTCCGTGCTTAATGCGGCGACTAGCCTGATCTGTAACAGGCGGAAGTTCGACCATGCCACGACACATCTCCATGACGTCCTCCTCCAGCTTCTTGTATCAAACTCTGCCTATACTAGTCTTCAAGAAAGTGCTCTTAACTAGCTATCTTACTAACTCTCGGTTTTTTACTTTATAGGATCTGATGGCCGCACGATTATTGATAACGTGGTTTACTCCGAAGTTTGTAAGCCCGAGGGTATGTTACAGAGCAGGATATTAATCTTGAATAAATGCATTAATAGGTCTTTATTTAAGCAGTCTTAAATGATAACAAATGCAACACTTATGCAGTATAATGTTCATCAGTTGTTTCGATTATTAACTAAACTATGTTCCATGTAAGGCTGCTCCTCACATGATTGTGAGTGTGTGAATGGGCGAGTTGATGAGTTAATGACAGAGCAAGCGAGCCTGTGATTGAGTGAGTGGTGGGGTCGGGTGCGTGGGTGAGTTTGGTTAGGTGAGTGAACGAATGAGTGAGTCGATTGGTAGGGTCGGATGAGTGTATTGAGTAAGTAAGTGAGTGGTTTTTAGTTTGTGAGTGTTGTAACTTAATGCTGTCTACAGTAGTCACATTCAGCAAATAATATTCTGTCTGATGCAACTGTGCGTCATAATTTGTACAGCGATTACGCGCTATAACCTACTGCAAACGTTATTTGCCAACCGTTAGAATTGTCTATAATTAGCGACATGTCGTGACTGTTCACTCTGCAAATGACACTGAGCATGTGCTTAAAATATCGTTAATGTTAACATGGGCGATTATTCCCTACAGCAGCCGTGAGACATGGTTACAACTAATTGCACGTAGGTCTAGTGCTGGCTTTTAAAGTTGAAACAATTCTTATGATCTCTGAGGCAACTAATGTCTTCGGCCGTGATATAGGATTTCTGGTATCCTGACAATTCCCCCCGGACAATTCTTCCGGACATTCCCCCCAGCAGTAAGTAGATAACTCTACCATTGTCCATGACAACTGTTATTAATCCAACTTCTATTGAAGCAAAAGCCTTCTTTCATCATTTCAACTTCTATTTAAGCAAAGATTATTTTTCATCAATCCGATTTTTTCTACTTAAAAGACGAATTTCTTTCATAAATCCAGCTTTTATTTCGGCAAAGAATTTGTTCATCAATCAAACTTCTATTTAAGCATGGAATTGGTTTAATCAATCCAGCTTCAATTTAAGAAAAAATATTTCTTTCATCAATGCAACTTTTATTAAAGTAGGAAATTATTTTCATCAGTCCAACTTCGGAGGGAAACGTCCGGGGGAATTGTCCGGGGAGAAATGTCCTAGACCCAGGATTTCTGCGTGGGTTGGGTTTTTGTGAGTTAAGTTCCTATCCAATCCATGCGACGATCATTCAATTCTGGATACAAATACACAATGTTATCTCACACAAATGTATCTTTGCGTAGTAACATGAGTAAGCCGTTTCCTGTGCTTCGAATAGGCGTTATATATAGGGCCTAGATAAGTGTCCTAATTTGAATGTGCATACAGTGGGGTTCTTGTGAAAGGACCACCTAGGCCTACGTAGGCTATAATTATTGTTATAAATATAAACTAAACTGAAATACCTTTAAGCTATCAGTTACCTTATAGACACGGCTGATGCACGCGCCATGTATTGTTGGAGGTGCATAAAGGGGGCCGTGGGTCATCCATTAACTGTTTGGCAGCTGCCTTGTTGCTGGTGCATTTGACCACTGTCAGTTCACTTGAAGTAAACACTTAATATCTGGATATTATTTTTATTTCTCAGTTATCGTTTATACTACTCGACAATATTATCTAAAAATGGCTCATTTCATGTTTTCAAGTAAAACAGTTGAAAAGATTAAAAAACACAATTATAAATTCTAAAGTTTATAATGCAATTTCACGAACCGAATAAACTGCAATGAAACACTTCTTAAAGCAGCCCACTGCATTTAAACAAAACTTGCATCATCAGTAACAAGCTACTTCTCGGATACTTTACGCTGTTGACTGTCAGCACACATGCTAAGAGTTACAATTCGTTGTCAGTGATCATATCCCCAATCGTAAAATCGTTTATGCATGTGTGTGTTGTGCGTATGTACGTACGTGTGTGTATTAAATGACCTCAATTATAGCGCCATTATAACAAAGTCAAACGTATCAGTCAATGGTCGCTTAGAGTGAAATTGCAATAAAAACCCGAAACATTCATTTTGACCCTGCGAATTGATTCTGCCAAGGGGGTGAAGGATCAAGAAAAAGCGGACGTGTAGGCCTAATCCCAATGCGGACATACGCATCTAGTCTTGGTAATTAATTTTTAGTAAATTGCTCATAGTTAGTTTACTGCAGGCTGTGCCATTAACGCCTACTTCAGTGAATCTGCCAACAGACACTGGAGCGATAGAAATTTGAAATTACAATTGCAATTAGGCCTATTTATTATTATTATTATTATTATTATTATTATTATTATTATTATTATTATTATTATTATTATTATTATTATTATTATTATTATTATTATTATCATTATCATTATTATTATTATTATTATTATTATTATTATTATTATTATTATTATTATTATTATTATTATTATTATTATTATTATTATTGCTATTATTATTGCTATTATTATTATTATTATTATTATTATTATTATTATTATTATTATTATTATTATTATTATTATTATTATTATTATTATTATTATTATTATTATTATTATTCAACTTCTATTGTGCCGGTGTCTTATTGTGCAGTCCTCAATTGGTCGATTGGTTACAGCGTTTGACATTTAACCTTTTGTTGAATATCCTAACATACCTACAGGACAACATTTTGTTAAAGAGTATAACTTGAACAAATACCACGATACACTCAATGACACAGTTTGTATTATGCCTGTACGTGTTCGTGTATGTATGCATGTCTACCCCTGTCTAATTTTAATCTGACATTTTTATAAAGCGCAACTTCAAGAAAAAAACATCAGTGACGCTCTCGACCCGAACCAGTGAAATCACTGTCATATAATATACACTTCAGACGCTTGCGAAACTATGAAAGCGACAAACTGAGGCGTTCGAACCGCAATCTCGAGAAAGGCAATTCCAGCTAGTTGGCCCAACAGAGGCAAAGCTTGTGGACTGAGCTGTAGCAGTATGCATACGAGGGACAGTCAAGAGTTCGTGGTCACCCGACCGAAGGGTGCAACGACCCAGGACCGAAGAGACTGAAATGCAGAATTCCCTAAGGCATGATGGAGCAGAGCCAACAAGACATTTCCACACGGAATCCACTGATGAAGCAACTGCAAGCCAAGCAGTTATGAAGGAATTATTTATTTGAGCAGGTCTTTTCTCTACGACCGCCACCCTGTACTTTTCGTTTACAAAATGGTTGCACACTGAGTCCGGTTTCGAGTCCCTCGCGTTTTGACTTCTATAATTATCCAATTATGATTATCTGCTGGTAAAAAGTTTCTGCTTAGGCCAGTGTTTTAATAGTGTTTGCTTTTCTACGGTACTGAAACAAGGTAGAGCAGAAGAGCCAGAAATTACGATCCGCCTGATGCCAAGGAGAAAGTGAACATTAATGATTATAGCACGTTCAGCTAATAACTTGAAGTTTGTATTACAAAAAATGCAATTTGTTGTCACGCATTTAGGTCATGGCAATATTTATTTGGCAATTACTTGAGCAAACTCAGCTGTCTATAATTCATCGAGATAGTGCGATATGCAGAGGGAGAGAGCAAACTCTGACGTAGACAGACACAATCAGGCACACAGACAGCTGGGGATACAGATAGTAAAATTAATATTATAGTAAGGGCAGACATTAATAATGGCAAATACAGAAAAACGGTTATAGGAACTCACAGAGTGACAGAGCCTCATCATAATTAGGATATTCATGGACGCCCAGCATCATTAAACATTATTATTTGAGCGTAAGTGGAACTTATCAGAATTACGTTTCAGCTAATGACCTATGAGGGCACTTATTGTGTTCACATCAGAGCAGACTAATGGTTTGCCCTTATGTAGACTATATATACATTACATATAAAGTAGAACGCTAGACTTTGTTAAATATCTTGGTCAATTGTAGTATAATAGGTACTAAATTTGGTGCACATGAACTTCAGTCTATTCTATCTAAATCCTGCAAATTTTATTACAATTGATGCAACGGTTACGAAGATATACCCTTATGAAATTGGGTGGTTCAGGAACCAAGTTACCAACACGTAAAACGCATCGACAGATGCGTGCGCGGCTGATCCATCCTGACTCAGCACCAGTTCTTCGACAGCATTGATAATTTTGTTTGCGTTCGTAATGCCCGATCTCGTGGTTTCCTTGCAACTGATCCGGTTGTGGCAATCTTTTTAACAGCTTGCTGACACCAGCTAGGGACCAATTTTTCATTGGAAATTCTGTAATGAGTCTCCTTACGCCATACCCCTTCGCCTCTCTCAACTCCTTGATTAAAATCTTGTCCTCTGCACTGAAAACCATTTCTTTACAACCAACTACTGTACTGTTACGTAAAACAGGTCTCGTACTGTAACTGTTTCCGAAAATGACGCTTATAAACAACAGCCTATCCCTGCGGTAGCCAGAAAAATGACGTCATTCTATGCGTTTTACGTGCTGGTAACTTGGTTCCTGAACCACCCAATTTCATAAGGGTATATCCTCGTAACCGTTGCATCAATTGTAATACAATTTGCAGGGTTTAGATAGAATAGACTGACGTTCATGTGCACTAAATTTAGTACCTATAATACTACAATTGACCAAGATATTTCACAAAGTCTAGTGTTCTACTTTATCGTGGACACAGTGTATACATTACATATGCAATTATGCATGTTTGCGTTTTTTACCTAATATACGTGTCTATTTCAACTTTCATATCTACCATAGCCTGGATTCAGGTTTCCTTGATCTGTGGGATTTCGACCTCGCTTCCCCCATCGTCCTATGACCAATCGTCCGGATACCAATTTGTTATTGCATTGCACTCGAAGTGGCCATTTGACTGATATCCTGGACATTATGACAACGACGCTTTCGGAATCATTAATACATATTATAAATATATATACATAGACTGGGATACTTAAAACTCTACATATATCTATTAATGATCGATATAGTTATTATAGACGGATGAGGCAAGACACATCTATAGGTATACCAGCTCATACAGATTTAAAACAGATACAGATGGGAATACGGACAGTGATATTCGAAAAAGAAGCAGAAATAGCAGAACCAGACATCTATATCTGTATCTTCTGTTTCTGCTGCTTGTCAGGAAGACAACAAGAACGCTAAAAATTATATATGTATACATGTGTATGCATAATTAGTATTAATTACATATATATATATATATATATATATATATATATATATATATTTATTACAATACACTGTGTCCGGAAAAAAGGGACCCCTTTTGTTATCATGAAAATAAACTAGTAAATATTCATCGATTTTTAAAATTCCAAAACCATTTTAATCCTGACATAATTTGCTAACATGGTTAAAATGTAAAATTTCCTGTCATAAAATAATTACGTCATAATGACGTCATTTGCATCAAAATTTAAGTATGACAAAAAATTGGTGCGTCGGATGATCGGATCGTCGTAAAACGGAAATCCATTTAACAGAACCAGAGGGGAAAATAAGTGGAACTTTTTCCCGTGATTATTTGCTGTCGAAAAAATTGTTGTCTGATATCCAGGGTATATTCGGATTATTACACATTCCAACAAGATGGCGCTCCAGCTCACTGAGCTCGTGAAACTGTTGAACTGCATGCAGACAAAGGATACTCTGGATTTCATGCCTCCTAATCTTTGACTGCCAAACAGCCCGGACTTTAATCCCGTTGATTACAAGATTTGGGGACTAATGCAATATAAGGTTTACAGGACAAAGATCAGAGACATTGAAGAACTCCGTGCGCGTATTGTTAATGCCTGGGATGAATTTGATCAGCTGGTTATCGCTGCTGCTATTGGCCTGTGGCGCGCTCGTCTTGAAGCTTGTGTTGAGGCAGAAGGTGGACACTTTGAGCACGCCTTGTAGTCTAATATTATTGAAATGTAAAAATTAAATTAAACTAAACTTTATAATTGATAAATGACAGTTTAAAATAATATTGAAACTTTTAGATGATTTTATGTGCCGTCCTTGACACTTGAATTTTGATGAAAATGACGTCATTATGACGTCATTATTAAATAACAAAAACTTTCATACTTTATCAGTATTTAGCAAATTATATCAGGATTAAAATGGTCTTGGAATTTTAAAAATCGATGAGCATTTACTAGTTTATTTTCATTATAACAAAAGGGGTTCTTTTTTCCGGACACAGTGTATATTACGCATAGCTATAAATCTTTGCGTAACGGATGCTAGTAGGCCTAATAATGATAGCTATTCATAATTTAAATTGGTAACTATTATCATCGACAAGCTCAGATAATAGCCAAGAGGCTGTGATGCAACACCAATAGGTGTTATTTGGTAAAGACATTGCCAGATAAATGCTGTAAATATAGTTGAAAAAAGTTGCAAGATGGACTTTGAAGATGCGGTGCAAGAAAAAAATTGGAAGCCGGCAGAACAGCTCGAGCAGCAGAAAACAGGAAAGTTTGCATCGAAAGAGAAGAAGAAGGCAATGTTGCACGAAATATCTGCAGATAAATTCTTAATCGTAATCTCGAAATTGCTGAAGCACTGTTTAAAGCTCACCAAGTAGAGGTCCAAATAAGCAGAATTTATCAAAATCTTCAGGATGATATTTTATTAGAGAAATGTTTCAGGAAGTAAAGAAGGAAGTTGAACTGAACGAGACAGGTATACCATATAGATAAGAACAGTTCATCCCCGTTTAGAAAAATTATATGCAACAGAAGATAATGACTATTTATATCTAATGCTAGCGAGGTTAATATGAAAGTGGAAGTGGGGGTAACGAATAGTTTTGTCGAAGTGGGATATAACTGACGTCGAAGACAACAAGAAAGCTGATATGAACTCAAGACTAAGGAAGATGTTGACTTTAACCCATGGAATTGTTCAGAGAGAGCTAGAGATAGATGCTCGGGGTGTAAATTGTCATGACGGCGACGATTATCAAAGTCAAACAGATGTGGTACCGGTTCCGACTGGGGTCATAGGTCTCTGTGCGTCACCAGAAGCGCTGCGAGGAGTGGCTGCAGCAGCTGATCTTACAACAAGATAATCGCCAGATGGCCGCAGTGGCGTTCTCGCTACGTTGTTACCACCATTGTAAAGCTGATCTTCGCAAGATGGAGAGTGGGCATCTCGTTATAGAGAAAATGACTGACATAATTTGAACGATCGTGCACCATTTAAGATAATAATAATAATAATAATAATAATAATAATAATAATAATAATAATAATAATAATAATAATAATAATAATAATAATAATAACAACAACAACAACAATTATCATAACAGTGATAATAACATAGTAATTGTAACAAAAATAATTGTTAAAAAAATAACTACAACAAAAACACTAGCAATGACAATTAAAACATGAACAACAATGATAATAATAATAATAATAATAATAATAATAATAATAATAACAACAACAACAACAACATGGGAATAATAATAGTACACTTTCTGTAAGGCAAATTAACGGCATTTACGATTATGGTGTTAGACTTGCTGAACTGCTTTCTAATCTAACAAATCTGCCCAACATAAAAAATATAATAGGCGAAGTATAAAAATAATGGTTATAAGTCTGACTGAACTTCACTGTTAAATATAAATGTACGACAGTGAAAATATTTCGATTTTCGTTAAAGTGTCCAGTCTTGTTTTATTCTCTACCAGGTCGATCGAACGGCAACAGCGGAGATAATCACGGCGACAACTCCCGACCCCTTCAGACACCGACTCAGGAGAGAAAGGTCAGACACAGAGTCTCTGCTATGAAAACATTACCAATAAATAAGGTTAAGTTTTAAACACCCTGCCAGCATGCCCATGGACACTGTAATAGATCCAATATGGAAATATCGCTCCCACATGGGCCAGCGTGGGGCATGCTGGCACTGGCAGGGCATTAGTTCGTGTTGTAAGAAAAGGTGTTGAAGAGATTGTATACGGCGTATCATTACTAGCGTTTCTAACGATTGCTTTATTCACAACTAGCCAGCTCAATCATCAGGGCGACTGGCAACCCAACAGCTAATGAAACAACCACCTCATGTGCAGCAATAATAGATCTAAAATGGTCTATTCACGTAAATGTAAATGTACAGTTGCACACGCTTTAATATAGCGACCGAATGAACTCGGTCAAGACCTGTGGCCTCTAACAGTCTAACATGGTAATTTTTCAATGAATTGATCGGGTGAGATCCTTCTCGGTTGAAAGGGCGACACACGATTTAAGGTTCCCATGAATGGATCGTGCTAGACCAAGATGGAAATATCTTATTAAATAAATCACAACGCGCATGCAGACCGGTATCCTCACGCATAGAGGTAGGCTAGGCTATAGGCTTATTAGGCCCTACAGTATATCTAGGGTGTACGCTAGCCAATGTAGGTAACTGGATCATTACATTTTATACAGTAAACTACATTTTCGAGAGCCAAATAACACTAACCCCGATAACGAGATTATTCACAGACGCTGTTTAAACTATAAGCTAAAATGACGGCATAGTTTTCTGTAGGCTAATAGTAAACAAACGCTTTGAGCAGCGACCCAACCAAATCTTAGGCGTCTGGCTTCGGTGAAGAGCAGCAGGGCTTCTGTGGCACATGGTCCAAGTTGATTATCGATTTATAGAGTTATACATCGATGTAGAACGTTCCATATTATGTGTGAACAATAAACATAAGGTGCATTTGTCCTTACTTGATAAAACGGGTAGCGGGGTGCAGACTCTCACCCTAGGTAAGATCATGGGCGGTGAATTTGAAAATGAGTTTAAAATCAGCAGAAGCGGTCAACGAGATCATAGCCATCATCATCGTCAAACTCGTCATCGTCATCATCGTTATCGTCATCAGCTGTTTGCTGTTTCTCCGTCTTGGTCAACAACAATGATCATCTGGGTATTAATCAGATTACAGTTTGGTTATGGTGCGCCAGCGTTTCATGCCTTGTGTGTTAGACACCGGCGCCATTGAAGTGACTGTCTTACAGGTCAAATTATAAACTCCTAGGATGAAAATAGCAGGGTATCATCCAACAACCTCTTGCACATTTCATATGTATATAGACTATTTAAGTAGCCTACATTAAACAGCGCTCTTGAATTCAGGTATACTTCTGCATGATGCGATTCCTAGAGCTACAGTTAATATACTGTAGAACAATAATATTATGCTATGTGAGATAGACTGTATAATGTATATACCGATAAGTACATGTAATTTGAGACATTTTAATATAAACCTACAGCCACTATTTTTATATGGATGTGTTTCTATAGAATATCATCGGGGCTGATGGAACGGAGTATGCCGAGCTGAGTAGAGTAAAGCCACCTGCCCGTAAAGGAGATGTACCTAAGCCACCAACCTTTAGCCGAGTGGAGGTTTACGCATCGATTGATCACAATGGAAGAGCTCCACCGCCTCCGCCAAAATTGTAGCAGTGTGTGCTTCAAAGACAGAATCAGTCTACAAAATAGGTTGCTTACACAAGAACCGTGCCATGCTCTGTCTGTCTGTGGGCTAATTCTCCCGTGCTCCCACTTTCATTCTCTCTTTTCTCTTTTTCCACTTAGCATTTTACCCTACTTTATCTGTGCTTATGTCTCTTAATTTCTTTTTCTCTAAACGAAACATAAACCCCGGTTGTGGGGAAGAGTTACGTAATTTTCATCTGTTTGCAATGATCTTCTCGCAACTTCTTTATTGTTTCACTCAATGTGAGTAACAATGGAAATCATAGCTAGACTCGCATTATGCTTATCTTCTCCATCGCTTCACCTCTTACACCATCCACTGTTGTAGTCTGCCAGACAACCTGCATGATATTTCAATTGCATCTCTTCTTGACCCGACCTCCTTTACCATGTTTGTTCAGGTTCATTGAGGGCTTTTAGATAGCACGTTAGTCGGATTCTGCTGTTTTCGACGATAACATCAAATAAGGCGGAATGGATGCATGCGAACAATTTTGTAGAGATGGATGCTTTTCAAAGGACATTTCAGCAATTTTCTCCTCAAAATGCAATTTACGGAATCGTTAGTCCAGAATTATGTGATACGTGTACGTTTACCTTTAGGAAGTTGGCAGCATGTATATTGCTATTATTGCTGTTAGGCCCACATCGTATCTTATTTTATTCAATTGCATAGCACTGTGTCGAAATAAATTAGCATCAATTATGTGAAAAACTGACTACACGCTCGCTCTTCAAGTTTGACAGAAATGCAACCGATAAACTGTTTCGCCAGCGCACAAACTACGGCATATATCAATAGTAGAAAGAGCTTTGAACTGAATTGTATAGGATAATTGATCCGGTGAAGTTGATCATGCATGCAATGTAATAATATATTGACGATTTTGATAATACTGACCGATGCCCTCTCAAAATAAATGGTTGGCTCTCTAAATGTATACGCCTATATGTTGAGCAAAATGATGTTGTAATTTATATTCACCAATAGGCTAATAATTGTATGGGTATAACGATTACCTTATATTTGTGCTTAATTATATTATTTCCATTAAGCAGTGGTATTAAAGGCTATTCTATTAGTGCTATAAAAACTTTAAAGTATAGACTATAATACATGCAAATATCTATACATCCACGCATGCATACATCAGCATTCAGCACATACATCCACACATGCACCCATGCATTAAAACATCGAACGCAAAATTAACAGCGATCAGGACAAAACATAGACAACTCACAAGCAATCTTTAACACCTACTACTCAATCTACGCTATGATAATTATGAAAGCCTATACTGTACGTGATCGCAAATGCTTCGATAAACACGTATTATGAAACCGCGTCTGAATGATGCATGTTAAGTGGTATGCATGAGAATGGCGAGCTTTCGACCGACACACTTCTGACTGGAATTGTAAAGATAAGAAGCTAAAACAAATATGGACATATTAAACGGAACTTGATTACTGGTTTCCACATTTCAAAAAGCTAACATTAAAAATTGTGAGAAAAACATGCATGCTATTTGATCTGGTCTGGCTTCGTGTAAACTGGTATAGGCCTACGAGAGCAAATTTGACAATACAGGGCGGATGTTTGCAGGTCCCACTTCTGATTTAGACAGTAACATGAACAAGTGGGAGACAACAAGGACTTGTCTAGGATATACTGGTATGCAAAATTGCAGAAAGGCAACTATTTTATTGTCTGCTAACATTATAATGTGAGAGAAATGCATATTATCATATCGTCGTTTAAGGGTTAAGATATTCTCCAAGAGCCAATATATTGAAGTTAGCTTTATGGAAGTGTGGGTAAAATTTCGTTTTTTAAATTTGGTGTAATTTTCGTGCATGAAACTATTTCCAATCATATAGGTTCCTGTTGATTTATGGCTGAGATGAACGGCGGCATTATTTAATGACAACTCAAGAAGCAAAACAATTTTAAAATCAACATAGTGCATTATACCAAAATTGTGTAGGCCTACTTTGAAGCCAATTTACAAAATAATAAGTGACTCTGTGCAAGCAATAGATAATGCTTTTTCAGGAAATTCATCGGTAAGTAATTTAGTCACGACATAATATTATAGTAAACAGTACAATAATACAGATTTCTATTGGTGTCTTGATCCAGATGATGTGACATACTGCCGGGGGGAAAGTCTCGTAGGACTTATCGCGCAAGCCAAATACAAGGTGCAAGAGTTGCCATATATCAACGAAAGATGACTGTAGTCTTTTGGGACGGCCGTTTCTAATTTACCTGTACATGCGTTGGTCATTAAGCTACAACGATTTATAAGCGCTGTACTGTCAATTATCCCTTGACAGAGACAGTCATAGTCTGTCATCTTTAAGATGTTTTTATAAGCGTAAGGCCCAGCGAAATGGATGACTGGATGAAATAAATCCTCAGATTGCCAAACTCACAATAGAGGCTACCTCGATTCCCTTTGCTCAAATAATGAACTGCTCTATTGTAACCGGGGTTATCCCAAATAGTTTAAAAATTGCCAAAATAATTCCTATTTATAAGACTGAGGACAGAAAACAACTGAGTAATTACAGGCCAATATCTATCTTGCCATACTTCTCAAAATTCTTAGAAAAAATAATATATGGAAGAATAATGTCTTACTTAACAACAAAGGATATGCTATATAAAGGACAGTATGGCTTTCGAACAGCACACTCTACCTACATGGCAGTAATGGAGATGCATGACAAGATTTCAGAAGCTAGAAATAACAATCACTTTTCTATTGGTGTCTTCTTTGACTTATCCAAAGCATTCGATACGGTGAATCATAAATGTCAAATGCTGTTGAAAAAACTGGAACACTATGGAATAAGGGGTGTTTGTCTTGATTGGCTCACCGACTATTTAAGAAATAGAAGCTCGTGTCTCGTATAATGGACATGTTTCGCAGATATCCGACATTACATGCGGTGTGCCACAGGGCTCTATATTGGGACCTCTACTATTCTTAATATATGTGAATGATATCTCGAACGCCTCATCACTTCTCCATTTTATCATGTTTGCAGATGATACCAGTGTATTCATGTCAAACAAGTCTATTGATGTACTAGTTAAAACAATTAATGTCGAGCCAAAATTTGTTGGTGAATGGTTCAAAGCCAACAAACTATCACTAAACTTTGTAAAGACCAATTTCATGTTGTTCTGTTCCAAGAGGAAAACTGAACTCAATTCAGACTGTAATATTGCTGTTAACATAGATAATCAATGCTTATGAAGGGTATCTTCTACGAAATTCTTGGGTGTTCAGTTTTGTTCACATTGACGAACATTTAACATGGAGAGAACATATAGCGGTTATTTCCAAGAAGATATCAAAAAATATAGGTATTATCTCTCGTATTCGGCATCTCCTGCCACGACACATACTTGTTAACTTGTATTACACTTTAATATATCCGTACATGTCCTACTGCAACCTTGTGTGGGCCTCTACTTACCGAACTCGCCTAACCATTTTAATGACCTTGCAGAAACGAGTCGTACGAATTATAATGAATGTACCTTATAGAGCTAACACCAGCTCTCTATTCTACAACTTGAAAATATTGCCCTTCGAGTACGTCAACACATTGCAAGTGGGGTTATTCATGTACAAACTTCAAGCGCATCAAATACCTGCGAATTTTGACAACTGGTTTTGTAAAAACTCTGAAGTGCACGACCACTTTACACGATCTGCAATGAACTATCATCAACGAAGGGTACACACCACTGCTAGACAACATAGTATTGTGATTTGTGGTCCGCTGATATGGAACTCCCTACCTAATGATCTTAAAAACTTACCTACAGTTTATCAATTTAAACGAAAAATTTAATTCCATCTTTTGGCTTCCCTTGCATAAGTTACTTCGTGGTGATTGTATAAGATACTACTGTACAGTATGTGCATGCACTGTTGTGTTAATATGTCACAGGATTGCTAACGTTTGGTGTGCTGTTGTCAACCTTGTCAGGAGCCTTAAGCTCCCAGTAGAATTAAAATTGACACTTTATCATATGACTGCATTGTATTAAATGGTGACCATGAATATACTAACTGATTAATGGCTGATGTAAATAGGGCAACCCTATAGCGGAACCATAATATGTTCCTTTGGGTTTACCCATTGACACCCTGTATACGATTGCATAAACTATGTGCCTGTATTATTATCATGGTGGTCACTAGATATATTGATATTGATTGATAGATTGAAAATATGGGCCAATTTTAGATCATGACAGGCTACAGTGGTTAGGCGTAGTTTACACAGGCAGATATTGAACTAAAGGTATCTTAGTAATCTGATACTGCGAATACATACAGATCTACAGATTAATCTTTATTTTTCGATGTGTTCTGTATCCCGCGGAGAAAGCAAGAAGAAAGTTTCATCAGCGATCGTCGGCTAGAAAGATCTCATAGTTTCGTTTATTTAAATATGAGGAGCATTTTCAAAGCCGGTATGAAATATCGAATGTCTAATCAGATACTTAAAATCCTCTAAAGGCTGAATACTCTTAACTCATAGGAGTTCTTGGTTAGTTTGAATTCCTGAGTTTGTTTCATGGTAGTCAAAAGGAAATGTAGCCCGTGCTACGATATAAGCCTATGATTTCAGAGAGTGTTCCTTAATGGATACTTCAAGTTATGCGCAAGATCTTCTAGATTTTAATGAACTTAACAAATATGCCACGACAACGTGTATCGCCGTAGAGTTATTTTCGAAGGTCCTGTAGGAGTTCTTAGTTAGCAAAATGATATAGCATAATGCAATGTTTAAGTTAGCCTATTTCTAGTAATCGAAGGTGTTGGAAGCACATTAGAAACAAGTTCTTGAATAATAAATTATTACAACCTCGGTCGTCACGTGATCGCTCAACACAACTAGAGCGTTGATAGTAAATAGGATTTGCGATTTAAGGAAACCGTATTCGTCTGAGAGAAGGCTCTACGCGCTACAGGCTGAGCTCTAAACAGCTATCGCGACCAATAATACCGCAGACTGTATAGGATATTACAGGGATAAGCCAGCAGCATTTAAATTGTGTTTATTGCCAATGCTGAACATATCCTGTATGTATAGACCGCTGCAATAGGCTACTACCAGCATTTCCGTGGGCATTAAATGAGAACCATGCGGGTTTATGCGTGTCTCATATGAGACTATGGGTCCTATATGGGTCCATGTGAGTATAATTGCACGGCTGGCCATGGTTTACGACTTTTGCTCTATTAGACTCAGATTATTATGCCTACATCAGCCCATTTTGTTAAGCCAACGATAGGCCAATAATATTGTGTCCATAAAAGATATTGTGTTCCATGTTCTCATCGGGACACATAAGAGCCCATAATGCTGCCCATTGGGTTAAATTTAATGTACCCATGGAAATGCTGGCATGGTAGGAAGGTGGAGGAGTGGATGCCTCGCACGGTACGATTATTGTACTGTATTTGATCATTTACATAGCGTTTCTAACAGCATGGAGTTTCAGTAGCGCTCCCAATGCGAGGGACCCCGAGATAAAAGAAAGGTCTTAAAGTGAGAGAAAGAGGCAGAAATTTAACCTCAGAGAATGATAGATCTGAAGAGCCTAGAGAGGGGGAAGAGCATTCCATACAGAGAAACCAATAGAGGCGAAGGATCTGGATTGTGGTCCGAACCCGGGGGGGGGGGGCAAAGAGGTTGAGTCGGTCAGAAGATCTGAGAGAATGCAGCGACGTGGCAAAGAGAGGACGGAGAATTTTGTCACAATGATATTTTGGAGCGAGACCGGGTTGAGACTTGAGCACTAGTATGAGAACTTGAAATTGAATGCGAGCGGAGAGAGGGAGCCATGAAGTTGTTCAGCCATTAATGTAGAGATAATATGAGAAAAACTAAGAAGGTGAGCTATTGGCCTCGCAGCAGCATTGAGTACAGACTAAAGAGGGGATAGACGGACTTTCGTAAGTCAGTAAGGAGATAATTACAGTAGTCAATTCGTGAACAAACAATAGCATGGACAGTTGAGGTAAAGGTTGGGGATGAAACAGAGCGGCGAATAACCTTAAGACGCCTAAGCTGGTAGAAGAAGGATAAGCGAGTTAAGTTGGCCATGATGTTTACAGGTTCGAGGTGGATCACCCATTTACTAGATTGTACAAACAAGTAACTATTAAAATCTCGGTGCTTGTTCTTTTAATTAATCATTATTATATTTGAGTATGCAGTGGTCCAGTGATTAGCATGCTGGACTGTCAACGCAGAGGTCAGGTATTCGCATCCCCGTCAGGGCAGAAATGTAATTCGAGATTTATGCTCTACTTGTACCCTTAGCGAACACAGACCTATAAAATGAGTAAATAGACCGTACAGCTGTAAGATCAGACTGCGATGAAGAAGGACTGGCCACCGCCCTCAAATGTCAATACGAAAGGTTTTTTTAGCACTCGTTAGTCGTTAACATTCGTCATACCCATGGCTGATTCTCAATGCTAGGTTAAGGATCTGCTTTTCTTATTCTTACTGCCATTATAAGGTCATCGATTATGTCGTGAGTGTGCAGCATCCTTCTCACCCTTATATTTACACGCCTAGAAGTTCTATTTATAATTTTATGCTGCCTTTCTGTACGACTAAATGTCCGACAAGGTCCGATGATCATAAAAATGACTCGACTGAACTACTGTAACAGAGATAGGCCTAACGGCCCTAACCCCTTAAGTTAAGTAAATTTTTAAGGATCCTGAGTGGCCGAGTGGGATGGTGCCCGCTCGTCACGCTGGCGCCCCGGGTTCGCTTCCCGGTCGGGTCGGTTTATCAGAGATTAATTTCTCGGATCTTTACTGCGGGTGGCTCGGTCGAATTATAAACGTGGAGTACAATACAACACACAACACAACACAATATACTGGGGCGCGGTGGTTTGGGGGTATGTTCGGTGCCTTGCAGCTGGAGGGTTGCGGGTTCGAATCCACCTCAAAGCCGCTGCGTAGGAACCCTGGGCAAGTCCTTCACTCGCAATTGCTCATGCGCTTCGGCGTGAAACTCCGACTACAGCAGTAGTCGGGAGCGCCTCTGAATGGGAAATCTGGTTGAGGCGCTATAACAAGTGTTCAAATACAATACAATACAATACAATACAATACAATACAATACAATTATAATACATTTAGTCGTACAGAAAGGCAGCATAAAATTATAAATAGAACTTCTAGGCGTGTAAATATAAGGGTGAGAAGGATGATGCACACTCACGACATCTATAACACTGGACAACAAATTTTCATGAAAGTCATGCCTCTTATATTAAATTTGTATTTTCTGATAGCTTTCAGTGTGCTTGACACGAATATGACAATGAAATCAAAGAATTGGGTATAATTTCTAAGAAATCAGCAATAGTTTCTATTGTCATGGAACAATACGTTCAAATGACATGACTTGTAGCAGTAAAGGTCCGCTTCTACTTCCGACGCTGCTTTGCCTGTCTCTTGTATAGCTGCTCAGGATTATCTCTGGCTAGCGTCTAACAGTAGTCAGCCAACATGGAAGTCGACCAGTTTCCCTGATATCGTTTCACCATAATTGCAATGTCTTGGTGAAAACGTTCACCGTGCTGATCACTAACCTTGCCGCAGTTGGGAATGGAGTAAGTGGGAATGGAGAAAGTGGGTCTTTAAAGACATATTGCCGCCAAGTTTGTGATACATAGACAACATGTCCTCAACCAATTCCTTGTAGTTTTCTGCACTAATATTCTCGAAGAAGTTAGTTGACACCAGACGAAATGCGTCCAAGCCTTCTTCTCGTCACCCTGAAGCAGGTTGTCGAGCATCTAATCTCTGAATAGCTGACGGATCTGAGGACAAAAAAACTCCAGCTTAAATTTTTGCCTCGCTGAATTGAGGAAATTTGACAGCCAAGTACTTGAAGGCTGATCCAGTCCGGTCCTAGGACTTCACGAAGTTTTTCATCACACCAAGTTTCATGTTTAGCGATGGTAGCAGGATTTTTGGGTTTCCACCAGTGCTAGGCGTTGCACATTCTTCTCTCCGACGTTCAGAGATTTCCTCTCAGGCCAGTCTCTCATCATATAGTGCAAAGTCTTTGCTCGACTGTCCCATTCACATAGAAAACAGCAGTATTTCGTATATCCAAGCCGTAGATCCATCAACAGGGCCACTACCTTCAAGTCGCAACAGAGATGCCATCCATACTTGCTGTATTGAAGACAGTTCAACAGGTGTTTGAGGTTGTCGTAGGTTTCCTTTATGTGGACAGCGTGTCCGACCGGAATGGATAGAATTTGGTTTCCATTATGTAGCAGCAGCACCGCTCTGAGACTCAATTTCGCGGAGTCTATAAAGAGTCGCATTTCTTGAGGGTCACGTTTAATTCCGAGGGCATTCAACAGGCCTTCTATATCGGAGCAGAAGACAAGGTCATCTTCCTTGCTGAAATAATCCTCAAACCGCTCATGACGGTTGTGGAGAATCTGAAGTCTGTTCGCTTTCCTCCTCATCGTCTGAATCAATTGAAAATTCCTTCGGAGGATCCGGAACGGGAAGTCCTTCGCCGTGCGGAATTGGTCGGAGTGCAGATGGTTTATTTGGGTACGCCATTGTCCGCTTATTTTTCGTTGTGATGCCTGCAGAAGTAGGTGGAATCATGCATAAGTAGCAGTCATTTGCGTGATTGCTTGTTTCTCTCCAAACCATAGGAACAGCAAAGGGAATCTCCACTTTCCCGCCTTTCAGACACTTCGGACGATTTCTTGCACACGTGCTGCAGCATATGTGTGGCGCCCAGGACTTGTCCTGATGCCCGAGCTTGCATCCGAAATAGAGGTGATACGCCGTTTTGACTAATGGAGTAATGGCCCTTTTCTGTCTTGCAAACGAGACTTGCCTTTATACCACTACGCTTGCATCATCTTTCGTCAGCGATCGTGATGACTCACCTGCTTTACATCAGGCAATGATGCACTGCCTCCGGAGGTGTGTGTATGGCTGGTTGATGCAATACGACGCAATATATGTAGTTTGAAATACAGCGTTGCGAAATGGTTACCTGTGGTACAGTACTCGATGCGTACTGAGACATTTATGCGTAACCATCTCTGTCTCTCCTAAACGAGAGCCAATCGACAAATTTTACTGTCATTTTAGTGTTCAGCACCTCAAAATTAGTAAAGATTTGCTACTTTCATTTAAAAGGCATTTTGTGTGTTTTCCAGTGTAATGAGCACGCACTGACTTCTGTTTGGCTGCAGATAATTATGGTCTACCCAGAGCACTACGATTGACAGGAAATCCAGAGATAGGAAGCAGAAAACCTCTGTTTTATACACTGTGTCCAGGGAAAGAGGGACCCCTTCTGGTATCATGAAAGTAAACTAGTAAATATTCGTCGATTTTTATATTTCCAAAACCGTTTTAATCTTGACATAATTATTATTATTATTATTATTATTATTATTACAGTAGTTTTATATAGCGCCCCTTCAAGACAGTCTACTCAGGAGCGCTCCCAGCCCAACTTCGGTCAAACAGGACAGTCATAAGGCTAGATAGGAACTAAGCATGGTGTCCTATTGAGGTCAGACGCAGTGCCACCGGAAGCCCATTCCAGGTCACCGGGCCAGCCACAGAGAAGGCGCGGCGCTGTCGGATAGCAGTCCGAGCACGGGGGACAAGGAACTCTGCTTGCACCGCTGAGCGTAACGAGCCACGACGCGGAACAGTCACAGTAGGGCAGCATAGTTCCCGCAGATATGGAGGAGCCAGGCTCTCAGCGCAGCGCCGGACCAATGCAGAGACCCGGTAGGCAATGCGCTGCGGATAGGGGAGCCAATGCAGGACATCCCGCACGTACCAGGAGACTCGAGAGAACTTAGGGATGCGGCCCACAAGGCGGGCAGCCGTGCGCAGGACTCTGTTAAGGCATTTAAGCCGGCAAGCTGGGAGCCCATCATATGTGGCACTACAGTAGTCCAGACGGGAGACTACGAAGGAATGAACCAGCGTAGAAGCAGCATCTGGGGAGAGGGACCGGGATATCACCCTGAGTTGCCGGAGCTGGTAGTAACAGCTACGGCAAAGGAGATTAATGTGTTGGACAAACGTAAGCTCCTGGTCTAGGGTTACTCCCAGGTCTCGGACTGATGAGAAGGTGAATATTTTGAGGTAATGGATACAAGGTCTACCTTAGCAAGCTGCTGAGGGGTGCCAAGCCAGATAAGCTGTGTCTTGGTCGGGTTAAGCCGCAAGCGGTTTGATGACATCCAGGCTTGCAGGGTCTCAATGGCCCGGTTCATTGTTTCTACCGCAGAGATCGCCTGCCCCGCCAAGCAGTGGGCGTACGCTTGAATGTCATCAGCGTACGATTGGCTCAGGGTAGCCCCAGCCGCAAGCAGGGGTCCCAGGTCAGCAGTGAAGATTATGTACAGAAGAGGACCAAGGACGGAGCCCTGGGCTATACCAAATGGTGCAGGGACCCAAGAGGACTTAGTGGAACCGTGGGCTACCATTGTCGTGATTGAAGGTCGCCTGTCGTATGTTTACCGAGGGGTGATGTCGACCTTCTTCTCACTTGTTCTTTTAATTGCACCTTTTGATAAAGCTGCCTCACTTTCTAAAGAAGACTCACGACGAACTTTGTTTGCTTTATATAAGAATTTAATTAAACCACAAAGGTGTACATTAACTTCACGAAACTTCTAAGTAGCGACCCTAGTTTGATCTTACTACAGACTATCTCACTTCCTGCCTCGCACGGCCTCCTCCCCAGATCGTTCCTTCGTCAGTCTCTGAATCTGACGGACTCTACTTCCCCGGATGTCGCTTCCCTCGATCGCTCTGCCCAGCCCTCAGCCACCTCTCCTCCAAGTCCAAAGTAAAAGTAACCCCTCTCGGTCCTATACTCTCTTTAAGTATCACTTTGCAGCGTCCAGTGTTCTGCCCTCCCCGTCACGTCCCATTAACGTCAGCTCGTGTCACTTTGCAGCGTCCAGTGTTTTGCCCTCCCCGCGCCTTATTAACGTCAGCTCGTGTCACTTTACAGCGTCCAGTGTTTTGCCCTCCCGCGCCTTATTAACGTCAGCTCGTGTCACTTTAACCGCTCGCCTGCCGAGCCGCTTCACCGTCGGTGGCATGCACCCCCCCGGCGTCTCCCCCGTCTCTCGTTCGCCTGCTGCCGGAGTGGTGTCTTGTTACACCTCGTCCGAGCGGTGTCGTTGTTGCTGACCCAGTGGGGACTGGCTTTCGTCCGTCATGGTTCCATCTCGACCGACGACGACGACATTATCACGATGATGATGTCCTCTCGTCGTTGTCGTCGACTTCCTCACGCGACACCTCCCTTCCCGGAGGAGGACAAAGCCAGTCATTGGTTCGCCTCCCGGCTGAGAATGATGTCGTTCCCTCCGTCGGTTTTCCTCCAGACCGTGACCGCGTTGTTCCCGTGAAAATACAAAAATAACAGCACAGTTAGAAATTAATATTTACAGCTATTACGGTGCCCTACATGGTAGTCCGCCTGCTCCTCAATCATAGTCTGGACAGAAGATCAGCGGGAATATTCAAGGACCCAGGTCGATATTTGAAAGAGATATCGAAGTCCTGGAGGGCTAAAGCCCACCTCGCAAGTTTAGCACTTGTAGGCGTAGAAGCAGTTAGGAAAGTCAAGGGGTTGTGATCAGAATAGAGGGTGGTCCTTGACATAAAAATCCAATTCCTAAACCTCTTCAATGCAAAGATCACGGCATACGCTTCACGTTCTACAGTGGACCAACGCGCTTGAGTAGCGTCTAGTTTAGAACTCGCGAAACATATAGGACGTTCTGTTCCATCCTCTTGCACTTGGAACAAGCAGCAACCGACTGCTTTGTCTGAGGCATCAGTTGATAGACCGAACTCTTTACTGTAGTCGATTGTCTGCAAACATACGGCGTTGTTCAAATCGTGCGTAAGTTTATCTAGTGCATTTTGGTGTTCGATTCGCCAGGGTATCTTCGCGGGCACTGATTTCTGGGTCAAGTCAGTGAGGATTCTGGCTGTCTCAGCTAAATTAGGGATGAAGTTCCGAAAATAGCTGAAGAATCCCATTATTCTTCGTATGTCCTTTTTGGATTCGGGTTGACGGATTTTCCCCAGACCTGCGATTTTTAGAGGGTCTGGCTTAATGCTCCCTGATCCGATCAGGTGACCAACAAACGTTGTTTGTTGTCTAGCAAACGAACTCTTTTTAATATTCAGGGTTAGACCCGACTGTTGAATAGTCGTCAGATATTTCTCGAGGTGTTTCATGTGCTCCGGCCACGTCATCGAATGCACTGCCATGTCGTCAACGAACGTCTCAGTGAAGTCACGAATGGGGTGGAGGATCTTCGACATGCACCGAATGAATGAATTTGAGGCCGATTTCAAACCAAAGGGCAACCGTACAAACTCGAATAGGCCAGCGTCGCAGACAAAAGCGGATAACCAGCGAGAGTCCTTGTGGAGCCCAATTTGGTAATAACCTTGACGTGCGTCAAAGCAGGATATGAAGTTTGCACTTCCTACTTTCTGTAATACTTCCTGGATGTCGGGGGTGGGATATGCATCACCCGCCGAGAACTTATTCACATATCTATAGTCAATGGCTAGTCTTAGACCGCCTTGACCTCCCTTCTTAACAATGCACACGACGGGACTAGACATTTCACTGTGAGAGGGAATGATGATGCCTAGGGCCAAAAGTTCACGGATCTGCTTCTCCACTTCCGGTTTGAGCAATTCCGGCACCTTGTAGGCTCGCAGACTCTTCGGCCTGAAATCCGTATTAACTGTGATTGTGTGCTCTAGAATGGGACAGAAACCTGGTTTGTCTGAAAATACGTCTGGAAACCTGTCTAACAGATTAAACAGCTGTTTCCGTTCGGGTACTGTTAAGTGTGCAACGGCGTTAGGGTCTACTTGTGCACTGGGCCGTGACGGGCTAGTGTCGAAGCTACCCACCGCTTCCACGTGACCGAAGTCTTCGTCCTTCTCGAACAGAATCGAACAATTGTTGACCAACGCTTGTTGTATTCTTTCATTGTATTTGCGAATTCGATTCGCGTGTAATAGGCGGCTCTTACCCCCCCTCTCCACGATGTATGTGTAGGGTGATTTTACCTGGGTGATGACGGCCGGCCCTTGCCACTGTCCGTCTTTCTTCGCCCCCCGTGCCTCCGGTGACTGGATGATGACTTTATCACCCACCTCGTACCGCCTGTCCATGCTTCTCAGGTTGTAATGAGTAGCATAGCGCTGCTGCTCGATGTCTGAGTAATACTCAGCATACAATTTGGACATTTCGAGGTTGTCTCTTAATTGGTCCAAATAGGCTGCGGCACCTGCGCCCAGATCTAATGGGGCATCCCGCTCCCCTGCCCATTCCTCAGAAAGGACAGATAGTGGCCCCTTGGGCAGTGTACCATATACCAGGGTGTAGGGACTCACGTGGGTGGTTGCAGATGGACGTTCCCTTAGGCTCCATAGCACATAAGGCAGCAGTTTGTGCCACCCCTTCGGGTTGTCTTCAGCCAATTTATGGATCATGGTCTTCAGTGTTGCATTACAGCGCTCCACTAGACCTTGTGACTCGGGATGTGCGACTGGCCCGAAGCGTGGTGAACATCCCATACGCCGTAGAAACTCTTGGGTCAATTTACTGTTAAAATTCGACCCATTATCCGACCGAATGGTTTTTGGAAAGCCAAAGGTCGTGAATATTTGCATATAGGCATCACATGTCGCTTTTGCCGTCAATGCCTTTAGAGGATAGGCCAGCGGCCATCTTGAAAATTGGTCGACCGCAACGAGAGCGAAATTGTACTCTGGTTTTGGGCTTGTAGGGTCCACGTTTGTTACTATGGGCCCAATGCAATCGGCCACTAGGCAACCGAATCTGGTCTCGTCGTTGCGAGGGATAGGAGTTATGGGGACACGCTGCGCTATTCGCAGCGGCGCGTGCCTTTGGCATATGTCACATGATTCGCAATACTCCTTCACTATGTTCTCCATGTTGGGAAACCAGAAATTCAGCTTAATTCGGTCCTTGGTCGTTTTCAGCGCCATATGACCTGCGAACGCAGCGTCATGGGCTAAGTTTAAGACTTTGTCTATTCTCTCCTTGGGCAAGCAAAGTTGCTTCACCGAATGTCCGGCTATTTTGTCTTTATGGAAGAGCAAATTATCTTCCACGAAGAAGTTCTTTGCCTCGTTTTCCCCATGGGCCAAGAATGGTGCTAAGGTCGAACATTGTGCTTGTTCGGCCGCCATCCTGTTTCTGCTTACTTTGGCCTCTTCTCTGGGTGGGGGTGGTATCTCTGGATTGAAGAATTGCTCTTCGGCCTCCGTCTCTCCGGGACTAGTTCCTATTATGCTATCACTGTTCACTTGAGCGACAGTGAAGAAGCCTTCTCCTATCAGTGACCGCAGTCCCTCTACCTCCTCCCCTCCATCTTCTTCCTCCCCTGTCTCTGTACTTGCGGCCGCTTGCACTTCTGAAATTTGAGCTATTTCAGGTGCGTTTACCGCGTGCCTCGAGTACAGTGCTGTCTCGCGCAGCAAGTCGGCTGTAGTGGGCGTGATAATTAGCGGTTCATTAAGGTCCTTGATGAGCGCCGCCCATATCCGCACATCGGGGGCGTAGTTTACCTCCCCTTCCCCGTTATCGTCGGCCTGAGACCCCTTTAGTCTCAGCCGCACCACGTCCACAATCATGGGTCGTCCGTTCAAACCTTTCACCTCTATCTGTTTAACCACAGGTAGGTTGAGCGGCCTGATTAGATCAGCTCGTGCGCAATTATACTCGGCCCCACTATCTATCAAAGATGATGTGACTGGGAGTCCTGTGATGTACACTTCCATGTACTCCCTCACATACGTCTCCTCCACGTCAATGCATTCCGGATTTGCCGGCCGTGCGTGCCGGTTTAACTCCTGGACCAGAGGCAGTCCGTCTTGTTGCGCCCCGCTTTGTCTATCTCCCTGTCTGTCGAGTGCATTGGACACGGTTGGTTGAACTGTGCACGCATTCACCTGCTTGCCTTTGTTCTGCTTATTCTTCACACACATGTTAGCCCTGTGATCTGGAGATAAGCACAGAAAGCAAAGGCCTCGTCTCCTAATCTCTTCGGAGGTGGGACGTCCATCAGTCCTGTTATTTGTCTGTGTCCCTCCCTGTCGGTCAGTCCACTTGTCCGTCTGTTTAGCTGTCGTCTGTGGAGGCGCTGGCGCTTTCGCGTAGCGTGACTCCGTCTTACCTGTGCCTGGACCATGTCTCACATAGTCATTTTCCCAGGGGTGTGTGGCGGTGTAAGTGTCGGCCGCTGTAGCCAAATCTTTATGCCCTAACCACGTCTGATGTTCTTGACTGAGGATGAAGTTCAGACATCCTCTAGGCAATATTTCCTTCATCTTGACAGCGATCAAAAGGCTCGTAACATCATCAAAAGTCAATGCCTGGCGATCTTGCAAATAGTACGAGAGTAGGTTATGTAATTTCGAAGCTAATGTAGTATACGATTCATCTGGCGCCTTTTTGGCGTTCATAAATCGCTCTCTCAAAGAGACTGCGCTCACCTTGAACTCTCTCAATAAGAAGGTTTTTAGACTACCATAATTATCGAGTTCCTCCTGTGTGAGTCTGGCCGTTAGTGATCTGGCCTGGGTGTCTAGACAGGTCAATAGTAATCTGCTGCGAAGGTCGGCTGGGACAGCACAAGAGTCGAATAGTCTTTCGCAGTGCACGAAAAACCCAGGGATTTGCGCATGGTCGCTTGGGAATCTGGGTAGGAGTCCCCGCAAACTTTCACTATAGGTTTTCATCCGTCCTACGACCGAATGTCTTAAACTATAATCCCGTTCATCCCTGTCTCTTCTCTCTGCTTCCCTTGCCTCTCGGATTTCCTTCTCTGTCTTCTCTGCCTTCTCCTTCTCTTCTCTCCTCCTCTTCTCCTCAAGAAGCCTCAGCTTCTCAGCTTCCTCCTTTTCTTCTCTCCTCAGCCTCTCGGCCTCCTCCTTTTCTTCTCTCTCTCCTCAAGCCTCAGCTTCTCAGCCTCCTCCTTTTCTTCTCTCCTCAGCCTCTCGGCCTCCTCCTTTTCTTCTCTCCTCAGCTTTTCGGCCTCCTCCTTTTCTTCTCTCCGCCGCTTCTCGGCCTCCTCCTTTTCTTCTCTCCTCAGCTTCTCTTTCTCTTCTTTCTCTTCTTTTCTTCTCTCCGCTCTCTCTGCTTCCTCTCTCTCGTATCTTAATCGTTTTAGTTCGATCAGCTGCAGTTGTACTGCCGCGCTAATGCTATTTTCTACACTACCCACACTCCCTTCCTCACTTACTTCTGGCGGGGTCTCCCGTCCAGAAACGATTATTTCGGCACTTGCCTCTCGGAGTTGGTCCATACTCATGGAATCCAATTCCTCCTCTCCTAGTCCCATCTTTATTAGATAAGCGACTAGCCTGTGATGGGGCATATTCTGCACCTTCACTCTTTTCCCAACCGACAACTTATCCATCTTCTAACAGTCCGCTCACTAATAGAAAAAGATAAGTAAGTTAGAGGAGAGTCGCCGATGGTCAGAAATCAAAGAAAACAATGTCCTAAAATTCTACCATACATACAACAAAAATCCTACCACACACACAACAAGAACAGCAATAAGAAAAGGGAGCTACGCAAAGCCTCGGCTATTCGCACGCCAATCCTTATCCAGACCTCAACCGCAATCTCACAGATTCCCACGACTACCAGTAAGGACTTACCCTCTGTGTACGTCGAACGTGCTCCGTCTTTCGATGTCTTGGTTGATCCGCTGTCCTCCGTTGCCACTCCCGTCCGTCGTTGCTAGCGATGGCCGGTCGTCCGCTGGCACTCTTGTTCCTCGTCCTTGCCTGTTGCTGTCGGTCCGTTCGAGTCCTTCGTCCTCGGATTCCGGCACTCGTCTTTTCCAGTTGCGAGGGGTTGTATTCGCCGCTGGTCCCGATCTGTTGAGGTTCTTCCGTTCCTGGTTCCGCTGCTGGTCGTGACGTCCTCGATTGAAATCCTGTCGACTGCGCCAATGTCGTGATTGAAGGTCGCCTGTCGTATGTTTACCGAGGGGTGATGTCGACCTTCTTCTCACTTGTTCTTTTAATTGCACCTTTTGATAAAGCTGCCTCACTTTCTAAAGAAGACTCACGACGAACTTTGTTTGCTTTATATAAGAATTTAATTAAACCACAAAGGCGTACATTAACTTCACGAAACTTCTAAGTAGCGACCCTAGTTTGATCTTACTACAGACTATCTCACTTCCTGCCTCGCACGGCCTCCTCCCCAGATCGTTCCTTCGTCAGTCTCTGAATCTGACGGACTCTACTTCCCCGGATGTCGCTTCCCTCGATCGCTCTGCCCAGCCCTCAGCCACCTCTCCTCCAAGTCCAAAGTAAAAGTAACCCCTCTCGGTCCTATACTCTCTTTAAGTATCACTTTGCAGCGTCCAGTGTTCTGCCCTCCCCACGTCCCATTAACGTCAGCTCGTGTCACTTTGCAGCGTCCAGTGTTTTGCCCTCCCCGCGCCTTATTAACGTCAGCTCGTGTCACTTTACAGCGTCCAGTGTTTTGCCCTCCCCGCGCCTTATTAACGTCAGCTCGTGTCACTTTAACCGCTCGCCTGCCGAGCCGCTTCACCGTCGGTGGCATGCACCCCCCCGGCGTCTCCCCCGTCTCTCGTTCGCCTGCTGCCGGAGTGGTGTCTTGTTACACCTCGTCCGAGCGGTGTCGTTGTTGCTGACCCAGTGGGGACTGGCTTTCGTCCGTCATGGTTCCATCTCGACCGACGACGACGACATTATCACGATGATGATGTCCTCTCGTCGTTGTCGTCGACTTCCTCACGCGACAACCATGAAGGAACGGTCCTGCAGGAAGGAGGTAAGCCATCCAAGCATATTACCAGAAAGGCCGAAGGAGACAGATAAGCGCTGTAGGAGGATCTCATGGTCTACTGTATCGAATGCAGCACTCACATCGAACAGGGCCAGAAGGGTGACCTGAGATTTATCGATAGCCCCATAAATGTCAGAAAGGAGGCGGACTAGCAGGGTTTCCGTGGAATGGCCCTTGCGGAAACCCGACTGGTAGGTTGGCAGAAGGCCATTTCTGTCCAGATAGTGAGTAAGTTGGGCAGCAACAATCTTTTCAATAACCTTGGACAGGAGCGAAACATTAGCTATGGGCCTAAAGTTAGTTGGCTCAGTCATGTCAAGTCCCTCAGCCTTGATCACAGGAACAAGAATTGATCTTTTCTGCGAAACGGGTAGGTCACCGTCACAGAGGGAGCGGTTGCAAAGTACTGTGAGGAACGGCAGAAGAATGTCAACGAACTCCTGGAGGATGAACGTTGGAACAGGATCGAGATTGCAGGTTTTCGGCGCTGACGCTAGGATTGTCCGCCGCAACTCCGCACTAGTAACCGGGCTTAAGATGGATAAGCCACAGTTCGTAGGCGGGAAGGTCGGCGGCGGGCAGCCGGCCGTGGCCTCACGGACGGATTGGACCTTCGTCGTAAAGGCCTCCAAGAAGGCGTCGGCTGTGAAGAGCACTGCAGCCTGGGATGGCTCCGGGCGGGAGCGACCCAAGATATCATTGAAGGTCGTCCAGAGCTTCCTCGGCTCCCCGGAGTGAAGAGCGATCTTGCGCTCCCAGTAGCTCTGCTCTTTGGTCTTGTATTGCCGGTGCATCTCCCGGACGTACCTCACCCAGGCCACACGGTCATCAGCTGACCGTGTTCGTCTATAGCGCCTCTCCAGACGACGAGCGTGTCGCCTGTAGGAACGACATTCAGCGTCAAACCAAGGTGATAAAACCGAGCGACGCATCTTCACTGTGCGGGTCGGAAGTAAGGTAATGACGATGTCAGTCATGGATGATTCGTAGATGGCAAATAGGTCAGAGGTCGATACGTCGGTGACGGAGGCCGGGTGTGCAACGGCCGGGATGTCGAGTTTATTAATTAGCTAACATTGGTTAAAATAAACATGTTCCTTGATCCAATGACGTCATAATGACGTCATTTGCATCCAAGTTCAAGTGTTAAGGACGGCACAAAAATCATATAAAATGTTCAATATTGTTTTTAAATGTCATTTATCAATAATAAATGTTAGTGTAATATTATTTTTATATTTGAATAATATCAGACTACAAGGTGTACCTCAGCACAAGCTTCTAGACGCGCTCGCCATTGGCCAATAGCAGCACCAATAACCAGTCGATCAAATTCCTTCTAGGCATTAACGATTCGCTCACAGGGTCCTTCACTGTCTCTGCTCTTTGTCCTGAAAACCTTCTCTTGCATTAGTCTCCGTATCTTGTAATCAACCGGATTTAAGTCCAGCCTGTTTGGCGGTCAAACATTAGGAGGTATGAAATCCAGAGTCTCCTTTGTCGGCAGTTCATCAGTTTCAAGAGCTCGGTGAGCTGGAGCGCCATCTTGAAATGTGTAATAATACAAACATTATTATTATTAATATTACAATACAATAGAACTGAAAATGTATAGCGGCCTTTCACAAAATAGGTCTTGCAGGAGAGCCCGTTTCGCCAAATTCTTAGTCATAGGCCTATAGCAATGAGAATAGATGAGTTTTTAAATTTGATTTAGTTTGAGCGACAGAATGTGCACTGGCGAACTGAAATAATAAGAAGACTGTTCCATTCTAAGGTTTGTGCGGTCAAGTACGGTAAAATCTCCACGCATGGACGATCGGAATCCTTATTACTAATAACAGAAAACAGTAAGTTGTTCCAGAACTGAAAGATGTTATGCCAGCAGAACTAGACCTATCACTTGAAACTGGCAATTACGGCCGATTGGGCTAAAGCATTGAGGCTTGTTATGGGTTCCTTTGGGTGATAATTCATTTAATTCATTTCAGATATTTATATTGCGTCCCTTCAAGATTTCTACTCAGAGGCGCTTCCGACTACAGCGCGGACACTGAATCGGAGTTTCACGCCGAAGCGCATGAGCAATTGCGAGTGAAGGACTTGCCCAGGGTCCCTACGCTGCGGCTTGAGGTGGATTCGAACCCGCAACCCTCCGGCTGCAAGGCACAGAACATACCCCTACACCACCGCGCCCCAGATAATATTTAGGCTCAACTCTTAGTACCAACAGCATCTGGCTGAACGCTGCGTGGGCCTAACAGCCAGTGCCCACACGGAAGTGTCAGAAGCTTATGGAATTTCTATACGGTGCCCGAAAGTAGAATTTCAAATCGACTGATGTCTGTTTAGTAAGCTGTTTTTAAGGACCTACAAGTAGCCTACGTAATAAATCATTTAAGATGCATCTAGGTTGCGTTTGTTTGGTGAATGTATTTTTAATTGGTGAGTTTTACAGGTTTTTTATTATTACGATCTACTCAATTTTAAATGACTAGTTCATATGTTGTTGTTCAAATCAGTTCAAATCAATTCATTAAATTGCAAATGGTCTTACTTAGAAACACAGAAAGGTCTATTCCTGAGTAATACAGCATTAAATGCTTAATTCAATACAATACTTGCAGTAGCCTACAACTTCATTTGATATTACTCGCCTTCCAAACGTCAGAAGGGCACAAAGACGATAATGGCAGAGTATCGGGTGCGCTAACCATATGTGGGTGAAGGACTATATATAGCTCAAGTTCCATAAAAGGTGACCACCTCGGCGTATGTTCGAACCTCTATAGGCCATTCTTCGCATTACAAGCCGAACGGTCTAATGCGAGAGGCACCGCACTCCACAGTCGCTTCTATGAAAATAGTGCAGATAGTGTGATTTGCCTCAATCTTCACTATGCTTTCTAATCCAGATAAACTAATAGTTGAAATTTATGGATGAAGTTAACGAACATAGCAGCAGTAAAACAAAGGCTCAATTAAACTGATAGACAATTACCTCTGTAGCGCTGTTAATATAACCCACAAGGCAAGCATAGTCCGTTGGAGCATCCTGGCCTGGAAAACCAGAAATCAGACTACGATGGGTAGGCAAGTCTTAAGACTGGACCTGAATGGCATTAAGGAGTTCACATCAAAAACAGAGGAAAGCTCCCTACAGTCTTGGTCGAAAATTTCAAACAAGGGTGTTGGTTATAAATGCATAGCCTGCTAGTAGCTTGTCGTTAATTTAAAAATGCACTTTAAAGTCAAATTTCAAAGAATACACTTTGCAACTTCAGAATCCGAGTTTAATATCTAAATCAATGTCAGTCAAATTCGTCCATATTTGTCAAAATATTCAGAAAGATGGTGTCGATGTTGACCTGTGGCTTACTCGATACGTTAACGCACCAGTAACTTCATTTCATAAGTTTTTTAAAAGGTGCTATGCAGTTGTTCATAAATATTCAAATAGGTCTTATGGTTCCATGACAAACTGTCATCATAGACAATGTCCTGGATAAAATGGCGCAGACAAAAATGGACATTTGAACATAGCAGATCTGTAAATATATTCAGGACTTCCTCAAATAGAAAGTAAGAACTGCCTACATATTCGGCATGAAGTCAATAATATTATGTTTGGCCAGCAGTATTGTAATTTAACAGTGTAGGCTACACTATAATAGTATACAGCATAAACCAGGCACTTGGCCTGCTACTCGATACTTAGTCAGTTTTCGACTTCCTTGTTGTCAATTCTGACTTAAAAGTGTGAGACACAATCATGTAAGGAAGCGTCCCGAGAAACGTAGGCCTATCTGTGTCTGACCTCGTATATCTTAGAATGTTTTCTGTTCCAGCAGTATACTGTAGGCCTGCATTAGAAAACTTCCAACATCATTGTAAAATTTCCCTCTGAAGCTCTGCTCATCTGCAATTTGCAAACCAAAGTACCTCAGAGTCGACCGCCCTTTGTTGATATGAAAACTCGGTGACCCTAAAAAGTGCTACAGTAGTACCGCCAATCACATTCCACCCAAGAGGAAGTGACGAATCTTAGAATTTCGCTATGCGCCGCCTCCCTACTATCATTTCTTAAACATCATAATACTCTTAAGACGGTTTCGACCAGTACAGCCCCAATAATAAACCTGTTATAATTATAGGCTTTCCCAAGATTATATAGGCCTACGTCTCTGAGGTCTCAACAGCTGGATATGGCCTTGGTCTCTTCAACCGAAACACGGAAGTAACTATCGAAATAGTGAAAAACTTAGGAACCATGCATCTGTATAACTCTTCCCATGCCGTAGGCATTTGATTCATGGCTACTATAAGTAAGCTTAGCCTACATGTAGTCATTATAAAATATATAGTTTCGTTTCAGCTGTCTCGTCAAACATTGCATCCGTCATGTCGTCGCTGACTGTTCCGAGAAGTTCAGTTGTACTACTCGGTGAACGAGTAGAAATGAAATGTAGTGTAACTGGAAGCGATTCGGCTTTGTGGACGTACACTTCATGGAATGCTTCAACAGAGACAGATATTTATTTGGGTACAGATATTATTGCTTCGATGAGATCAAGGTACAAGATTGATAAAAGGATCAGCGGACAACATAATCTCATCATCCAATCCATTGACTTGGCTCATGCTGGAAGATACAAGTGCATTTCAACTATGCAACAGTCACAGATGAATGATATGCAGTTAACCGTTTTAGGTAATTATGAACTGTTTGTCGCAAATCTGCGCTACACCAGTGGAAATCTAGTTTTAAATTATGTGAGTGCTTGCATCTGGGCATTTGCAGCCGTTTGGCTACCTCACAAAACACTTTTCTCTAGTCTAACTGATGTTAAAGTTCTAACGTGACAAATCGGTTTGTACAATGATGGTAGTGTAGCTGGCTAAATTAGAAGCGGCTCATCATATAGGTGGCAAAGAAGGATCACTTGGAGAGATAAAATAAAGAACGAAGATATAAGAAAGAGAACTCTATGGAGAAACTGGAGGATATGCTGAGGATATCACGCCTGCGATGGCTGGGTCACATACACAGATCGGACAATGAAAGATTCTCAAAACAGGCACTAGAATGGACACCGACGGGATGGAAAAGAAAACGTGGAAGGCCGAGAAATACCTGGCGAAACACGGTCACACAGGATCTGGACGGCGGCGGAATGACGTGGGAGGAGGCCGAAGGGAATGCGAAGGACAGAGTGGGATGGAGGAACTGTGTCGCCCGATGCGCTGCAAGCGCGTGGAAGGACTAAGGTCTAAGGTAAGTGTAGCTGGAGACGGTCCACGCTGGCAGTCTCACGCAGACACGTAAGGGTAAACCAAATAAATGCCATCCACGGTTGATTATTGTTGATTCTGACGGGATTGTGCCTTAAATGACGTACAGTGGTGGGCAAAAAGTCTGGCACCACCTGAAAATTTCGCATTTGTCGACTTTCCGACCTGATACAAGTTCTCGATCGGACTCAGATCCGGAGATTGGGCAGGCCAGCTCGATTGACTCGATCTTGTTCTGACGCTTTCAGTTGATCACCTGTTTGGAGCGATCGCAAGGCGCGTTGTCATCTTGGAAGAGGAACTTGCCTCGAAACAGCTGCTGCGCTGATGGCACCATGCTATTTTACACTTTTGAGATATACTTGGCTCCATTAACCATTCCATCGACGATTTGCAGACGTCCGACGCCACTGGCAGCCATACAACCCAAGACCGTTATCTTCAAAGGATGCAACACAGTGAGATTGAGGCTCTCAGGCTTGAACTCCTCTCCAGAAAGCTTCCTCACGTAGGTGTGGGCCAAATATGCCCCTTATACTGTGGTACACAGAAAATTGTATTGAGTAAATGAATAAAATAAAGTTTAAGGTCTGAAAATCGAAAAAACGCGACAGGTGGTACCAGACTTTGCACACCACTGTTTAATGTATATGACATAGGGTCATAGGCCTAGAATTCAATGCACCCTTACTAAAAGTCATCCAGTTAACGGCACCTGGCCTTAATTTAATCTATTTTCTTTCCATTATTTTAGTTCTTTATTTTGCTGACGAACAACGTTTCTTTTGGTAAAACGCAGCTTTGCGGCTATCACAAGACTACTTTAAGTTGTAAAACACAGTTGTTGGCTTATGTTTGGAAATACTGACCTACACATTTTTGCTGGGCTTGTTATTTAATTTCCATATTAGTTTTAAGAAGTCTTCTTACAATGAATAAGGATGCGATTGCATAGAGAAGCATAAATGTTTATCATTGCAGACTCGCCTCCGAAGTGTTTCTTAAACACAATCAACGCAGATGAGAGAATAATAGAACACGGATATCTGTGGATGGTGTGCCACATCATTTACAGACCTACTGGAAACATGATTCCCATCTTTACGTGGACCAAAGACAACACAAAGAGCGTCATCGTTGCAAACCCAATAACCGCTTCTGACAGCCGTACAGTACCTTTAGCCACTACTTCCTCAGCGCTAGCGCAAGTACACTTCGATGACAACGGCGCTTCATTCAAGTGCCAGATTACTTTTCAGTTGCCAAAGAGTACTGAAGTAAATGCCCCAGACTATGAATACATGTGGAACTATACGGTGTGTAAGTAATGTTCTATTAATGGCATCATGTTGCCTTTTGCTCTTACTTTGCAACTCACATTGACAACTTAGCACCTGTATCACCAAGTCCACAGGCAAAATTAAGACTCATATAAAACACATAGTGCAGTTGACCCATAGCCTACAACAATGCTGGATTAATCTTGTGCCATTTGTTACATTGTAATCATCAGCTGCCTACGCTGTGTAAGTAAGCAAAATCAATGACGTCAAACAGCCGTTTTGTATATATATATACACATGACTGTAGGAAAGATGACCTAAGGTGGAAAATAGTGACAGGAACCAAACTCCTCGTAAATTTTTCCAAACAATAAGTGAAATTTGTGGAACCTTCAGCCCAAGACTACCAACAGCAAAAGACAAAAATGGGAAGCTATTGGACAACACGGCAGATATCGAAAACAGGTGGAAGCAGTATTATGAGGATCTACATAATGAATGTGTTGGATGAATTACTACCAAGTAATGGGCATGAACATATGGAGGGCCCTGAGAGGATGATGAGGCAGCTAAAGGAAACTTCAAAAAGAGGAAGGTACCAGAAGATGATAATATTACAGTAGAATATTATTGTCTTTGTCCCCTATCTCTGTGGAAATGTTACACGTGTTATGCAACAATATCTGTCAGGTAAAGAAATGTCCAGCTGATTTGTGGGATAGCTACAATCATCTCAATACATAAGAAAACTGACAAGAGGGAATGCAGTAGGCCTAATTATCACGGCATTAGTCTGTTAAGCGTTCCTGGTAAAGTAGACTACACGTGGATAAAACAGGCGGGATTCAGAGCAGGAAGGGGTACAATAATTAAACTCTTCGCTGCTAAACAGCTATCAGAGAAGTACCTAGAAAGAAATCGAACTTTGTACAGCAATTTTGTACATTTTATACAGGCACTTTATAATGTATGGCAACACGGATTCTGACAGGTACTATAAGGAACTATATAATTCCAAAGGAGTTGGTGATAATACTAGCATACAGCACATCAATGAGTGCACTGCAGTCAGAGTGGATGGAGAACTAACGCGTTGTTAACGAAGATCACAGTAGGTGTAAGGCAGGGATGCGGATTGTCGTCAGATTTGTTTAACCTGCTTTCTTGAGCTGTTGATGAGCTGTGCAATGATTTCTGTCGAAGCTGGAATAACACTAGTTGGACAGTTATCTTCATTTTGCCGATGATATTGACTTGGCAGCAGAGTCGCCGTACCAACTCCAGGAACTGACTGTACATGCCAGTAGTAGAAGGTTTGGACTCAGAATAAATGTGCAAAAAACCAAGAAAATGACCATCGGAAAACAACATAAAGAGCTGAAGGCGAGATTCGATGGACAGGAACTGGAGCAAGTCACAAAGTTTGGTATCCGGACGATTGGTCATAGGACGATTGGTCATAGGACGATTGGTCATAGGACGATTGGTCATACGGACGATTGGTCATACGGACTATTGGTCATTCGGACGATTGGTCATACGGACGATTGGTCATAGGACGATTGGTCATATGTCGCTTTTATGGGCATTATTACATCGTTTTTAGACAAATACAATCAGTGCCAATAAAACACTTATTAGGGTAATACTTACAGTGATCAACTTACTTCAAAGAACTTAACGTTTGGTCGAAATAATACACGATTTACCCGTATGTAACTCAAGTATGAAAGGCATCAATTAGGGACATTGATCGTTTTAAGACAAATACAATCAGTGCCAATCAAGAAACTTATTAAGATAATTGCATGCAGGCTTCAACTCAATTCAAAGAGAGCTTAACAGTCACTAGATAAACGCACATCAAAGTCCAACGCACTTTCAAGTAGTGAAAATCTGTTGACGTTCTAGACTTTTACGTATTGTTCGTATTTTGTATTACGTATTTCACAGTAAAATGATCCAGTAAATAGTTTTCATGTTTTAAAAACTTCTTTGTTTTAGCCTTTGATAGCCTTCGATAGTCCCATCGCCGATAGGACCTATGACCGGTAGGCCCTATGACCAATCGTCCTATGACCAATCGTCCGTATGACCAATCGTCCGTATGACCAATCGTCCGTATGACCAATCGTCCGTATGACCAATCGTCCTATGACCAATCGTCCTATGACCAATCGTCCTAGAACCCAAAGTTTGTGTACCTGGGATTTTATTGTATTGTATTTTCGTTTATTGCATAACTTGCTGTCAGAACGCAACAAATAACATATCAATGCATGATTATCCAGTTATAGTAGGCTATAATTAGACACGATACTATTATAGCTTTAGGCCTTGATACTGCACTGTTCTGCACTATAATAGGTATTCAGTTCTTATGGGGCAAATTGGAATGGATGATGGTGTTGAGAGTGAGGCTAAACAAGGATTCAGACAGCAGCTAGTAAATGTCTTTGAACATCTGGCGTGGTAAAAAGTTCTTGCTGTCCTTGGCTGGCAAGGCGAAGGGGTGGGGCCTGAGTCGCAGATTGTATCGGCTCTCCTGTCGCTCATGGCACATTCGACGTAGAACGTGTTTGGGTTCCCTAATTTTGGCCTTGAACAGCGCGTCATCAGCTCGGTTAGCCGAGCTTTCAACTGTAGGGGCCTCCTGTGGCAGAAACCCAGCACGGAGGATTAATAACGGAAGATGGACAATGCACAAAGGACATAAAACGCAGGATTGGCGTGGCATCAGAGATGTTTTGCAGATTTAATAGGATGTGGAAGACGAGCAGCATATCAATAAGAAAAAAATAAAACAGTACAGGGCATTTGTCACTCTAGCACTGATGTATGGATCTGAGTGTTGGTGCCTACGGAAGCAGGACGAAAGGAGGATTCTAGTGGCGGAAATGAACTGGCTAAGAAGAATCGCGGAGAGGACCAGACGAGGTATCGTAAACTGGGCTACTTTGAACGCATTTTACGTTTAATCAAGAATCACAGACATGTGTTATTGAAATTCATTATCATTTTATTATACATATACATGTGTGTACATTAGGGTGGAGTGAACGTATAGAGAATAGGGGTCTGCGGGTAGAGCGTTTTTGCTACCCGACCCGTACCCGTAACCCATAAGCGTTACCCGTACCCGTACCCGAACCGTACTCAAAATTACTACCCGATCCGACCCGCACCCGCGGGTATACCCGTACCCGTACCGTACCCGCCATTTATTAGTTGGCCTTCCCATTGAGTCCCAGTCTCTACCAGGTCAATAGGCTCAATAGTTATCATGTAGTAGAAATAATAATAGGCTGATGTGGTGGTGATGATGATGATGCTGCTGCTGATGATGATAATGATGATTATAATAATAGTAGTAGTAGTAGTAGTAGTAGTAGTAGTAGTAGTAGTAGTAGTAGTAGTAGTAGTAGTAGTAGTAGTAGTAGTAGTAGTAGTAGTAGTAGTAGTAGTAGTAGTAGTAGTAGTACTAGTAGTAGTAGTAGTAGTAGTAGGAGGGGGGAGGAGGAGGAGCAGCAGCAGCAGCAGCAGCTAGATGTATATATAGTAGTAGTGGCACAATTTAACTGTAATTAGGACATCTATCAATGAATGTCAAGTTCACTAATACGCACGGACATAGGTGAGCACGAGGATATGGTACTTGACAGAATACCGCCAGTCATAGTAAGTCTTGTAATCAGTAGTACACATAACCCAAAAATTTAATATCGGTACGGGTAAAACCGGGTATACCCGTACCCGTGATGCTCCTACCCGTACCCGACCCGACCCGTGAAATGCCTACCCGACCCGTACCCGACCCGCGGGTACGGGTCGGGTACGGCTAAACACGCGGGTACGGGTATACCCGCAGTCCCCTAATAGAGAAACACATTATTTTCAGTTAACGTTTTCTAATAGTGATGAAAAGTTCCCAGTATGTTACAGTAAGTACTAAGTAGTGTCCAAAATATTTCTGATCTTGATTTGTGTCTTCTGCCCTCTACCGGCGAGGAAAGTTTACAATATAAATTCTATGGGAAACGTCCATGTAGTGCATTAATTTTTCTTGAACTAAATATGGTCATTGAGGTGGCCTAGTGAAATTATCGTTAGGCCCTACCTGCCGGATAAAAGCACCAAATTTGGCATGTAGGTCGTCAGGGTCTACGAATTAATGTTAGAGTAGGTTTTTAGGAGCCCTCTGAAATTAATAGGCCTAAGCATTTTTATGCAAAACACCAAAAATCAAGGCCAAAGGTAAAACTCAAGGGAAAAGGCCACAACTCAACTAAATACTGTAATGCCGAGAAATGACGTCATCGTCATTACCATAATATAGAAGGCAAATATCATTATAATTATTCAATGAGTGAGCCTATGAGAAAACATTGATATAGCTAGTGGAGGATAGATCACAGTCAGTGTATGCATGAAGATAGCAAGGAGGGTGGTACACAACATGTGATTGGTGCATAGGCTAAGTATCAAAGAGGAGAGAGGATGCTGGTATTGGCCGAGACGCATCGGGGAGAAAGAAGAGGTAGAAATAAGGACCGCCTTCGATATGCAATACATAGTAGGTGAAAGACAGGCAGAAAGACAGTGATTGATAATATACTGAATCGAAGCTACTATATAACAGGAAGATACATGGATAAGAAGGGTTGTGGTTGTTGAGAGTTGGGGTGGTTGACGTTTGACGGAGTGACGAGTCGGGAAGCCAAGCAGACACAGGCAGACAGACAGAAGACAAAACTAGGCAGAACTTCGTAGACGTCAGCATATCTGAAGAATAGATCCAGACACAGCCGAGGCCTTGTTCAAGACATCTGTATTTCATCGCGTCTACTCGTAGAGTCGTACAACACTGGTTGGAAGGAAATTGGTCGGTAATATATTAATTGTTATACGTGTCTATTTAGTAAATTATACACTGAAGGGTGTTCATTTAATAATAATCATTAATTTATAAACAAACTCTTGTTATTTGTGAAGCTAGGTAGCTTAAATAAGCACACGGCCGGGCTAGTTAACTATACAACAGAATCTAATACTTTAAAGACTTCGTGAGTTGAATACATGGCTCTATATAAAGATCCACATACTCACAGACATACATACATATATAAGTAAGCATGTAGTGGTAAAGAAAGGTGCTACAATACTATTCTATTTGGGTGATTCTTTTACCGATTTGATCGGACCAATAAGGGCTGCATCTGAGGAGACACAGAACTAGATAAGGCTAACCTAATCCAAGGTGATTTCAAGGTCAAAAGGTCAAAATCAAGAAAAAATGGCAATAGCTAGGCCACTTTTTTACCTTGATGATTCTGAGTTATGTCGAGCGGTGACAACCTCATGAAATGCACGTTCAAATCAGAATCAAATGAACTGCTGCAATTTTAAATATTTCCAGGGACTGTGCTTTAATTCACTTACGATACTCTTTCAGATCAAGCGAGCATCTAGTTCTTGCCGTCCCATCTCCATTCTCAGCCTCTCCATGCCATTCGCATGTCCTATGGTCGGTGATCCCTTGACAGTCCGATGCCCGCCGACGCAATTTGTAGCTATTAGCTCTCTTGCCGCCATCGACGCTTGACGCCCTAAACGCTGACCAGCTCTACGACCTCCATTCCTCCACCATGAATTAGTCCATCGACACCAGGCTATCGCTTCGGGGAGTGAGGACTCCCAGCCGACCTCAGTCTGTCTCCTCCTCCGTTTTTACCTCTGTTGTTCATGCCTTCATTTAATTCCAAGTTGATTACTGTAACCCCCTCTTGTTGGCCTCCCAAAAGTCCGTCTCTCCTCTCTTCAGTCGGTTCTAAATGCTGCGACCAGATTAATATCCCTACACCCCAGCTTTTGCCTTCATTGGCACTGCCCTGTGGAATCAGCTCCCTCCATTAACACGTTCCTCCTCATTAACTGGTGGTCCAAGTGCCTCCTTTCGCTGTCTTAAGACCACTTTCTTTTGTCTGGGTCATTCACACCATGTGAGTGCCTCTATTGGTGAGCACTGCGAGAGGCTCTTTATAAATATACAGATACAATGCAATTCCAGAAGCTAGCGACATTCACATTACCTTCAAAATTCACATTCAAAATACCTATGTAGCAAATGCCTGCACTTCTGTTTGTAACACTCTGAAGTAGCTGCCACAAATAAGTAGGCCTACATTTAAAATAAATTATGGGCCAGTAGGTTGAAGCACCAAGCCAACATGATAGGCCTACTATGCAAATAAAATAATTAGTGTTAATTTGCTCAATAATATTAACTTGTTATTTAGCTTAATTTCAGTTTACTTATTAGTTGATACAGCCTAACCTGTTCATGCCGGTGTCCCGTGATATTCTACCCCCTAAAGCATATCCCCCGGATGGAATAAACCGGTGTGGAGTATCCGGGGGATAAATAATAAATATAATACATGTAATATATATGTATATTGTATATATATGTATAGACTATATATATTAAATATCGGGGGGTCAGCTACTTAGACTTAGAGTGATATAAACAGAAGTGCAGGCACACAAGATACACACTAGCATATATATTAATATAATGTATACTATATATATATTATAAATAAATTATAAATATAATAATACATGTAATATATATATGTATGTATAGACTATATATACTAAATGCCGGGGGTAATGGCAGGGGGTAATGGCAGGGAGGAAATATCCTCCGGGGTAATGGCAGGGGGTAATGGCAGGGGGTAATGTCCAGGGGTAATGTCCTGCTCCCCTCTAAAAAGATGGAGACAAATTCCAATGTATTGTTTTGTATTGTATTGTATTTGGTTATATATAATACATATAATATCCTGCATGGGAAGCCCGATAGCGCATTGGATAACATCTGGCACAGAGACCGAGAGGTACCGAGTTCGAGCCCCCGTTGGGCGGATAATTATGCTTTGTAGGCTGCTATTAGCGCCGTTATTAGGCTGTCTGTTCTGTTAGTAGTTAAGATTTAAATTGCATAACATGTAAATGTACAGCGCAGTGCGTTTGACAGGCGCTTATTAAAGAAAAGATATTATTATTATTATTACTAAGCGCTTCTCACAGCAAAAGCCTTTCAGAAGCGCTCCCAGCTAATTAACCGTGATATATTTGATTAAAAGTTATCCTTGCTTTCCATTGCCAGAAGCGCTCCCAGCTAAATAACCGTGAAATATTTGATTAAAAGTTATCCTTGCTTTCCATTGCCATATCCATTGCACCAAGTCTTATGAAGTAATCAAATACAAGCAATATAGAGTTCCCTATAACAATTATTGTTAAATAAATCTGTCTGTATACTGGCCTAGGTGACCTCTGTGCTAATAGGTAACGAACTAAAGATGAGATGCATTGTTGGAGTTTTCTTTGCTGGGCAGGCCATTTTTTATTTCACAATAGCTTTCTGGTAGGAGTACCGTAGGACTACTAAATTGTATTGTATTGTATTTTCGTTTATTTCATAACTTGCTGTCAAGACGCAACAAGTAACATCAATGCATGATTATGCAGTTATAGTATTAGAGACTATAATAGTACTATAATACTATAATAGCCTTAGGCCTAGATAATGCACTGTTCAGCACTATAATAGGTAGGCCTATAGTTCTAATGGGGCAAATTGGGTTGGATTATAGTGTTGACAGTGAGGCTAAAAGAGGATTCAGACAGCTGCTAGTAAATGTCTTTGAACATCTGGCGTGGTAAAAGTTCTTGCTATCCTTGGCTGGCAGGGCAAAGGGGTGGGGCCTGAGTCGCAGATTGTATCGGCTCTCCTGTCGCTCGTGGCACATTCGACGTAGAACGTGTTTAGGTTCCCTTATTATGGCCTTAAACAGCGCGTCGTCAGCTCGGTTAGCCAAGCTTTCAACTGCCGGGGTCTCCTACGGCAGAAACCCAGCTCTCCTAAGTCGATGAGTGAAGCGTTCCAAGCGATCACGATCTCCTCCACTCAAGAATCCCCACCACGCCGGAGACGCGTACATCAGTCTCGCCATCGTTGTTGCTCGCATTACCTCGTGTAGGGCCTGTGTTGGCATACCTCGCCCTCGTAGAGTTTTAAGGGCGTAACTGGATGAGGAACAAGAACTCGGGATATTGTCAACATGTTCCGTAACTGTCAGTTTCTCTCCTATTGTTACGCCGAGGATTTTGAGGTCGTCGATATCTTGACGCCGGTGACTGATGGCTGAGAAGCAAGGGAGGACAAATAAATAGAGCTTGTGACTATTCCAATAGGCCCAATGATTTCGGTATTTCCTCACTAAAAATTTTAAAACTAAAGTTATTGTTGAATGCCAGTAGAATGTTTTAAACGGTGTGCAGTTAACCGTATAACTGCTTGCAATCAATGCATTCTGTGCATTTAGCTATTTGACACCAGATATATTTATGGTGATTGCTTCAATTATAATTATGAGCAAATAATATGGGCCTGAACTATACATGTGTTCATTTTAGATGGACCGAGGAACCTTCGCATCGTTAGATATGAAGATCGTCTTGAATGTTCAGCTGATGGTAATCCAACTCCATTCTACAAATGGACTCAAGTCGAGACAAAAACATTAACAGAGGGACCGGTTTTAAAACTGGATGCCTCACACGTCAAAAACTACACTTTCCACTGCACCGCTAGCAACATACTTGGCGCTGAGAATAAAAGTGTGATAGTCTCAGACTCAGGTGAGCAATTTTAGTACGGCTAATCAATTCTATAAGTTGAGTTCACAGTGCTGCATGCTTAGCTCTGGTCTAAAAATTGATAGCAAATAGATAATTAGATGAAAAATGGGTGACTCCACGCGAAAATATCGGCATACAAAGAGACAAATCATCACAATGTACAGATATTGGAACAAAATCTTACAGGCAAGTGAGCAGGGTGAACCTGCATTTTACCTTATTAATTTTAATTAATATCCATTGCATGGGTTTCATCGTTGATCGAATAAAGTTGCATTGACGTAAAGAATTCTTGCCAAATAGAATTCGGATTGATGAAAATAATGTTTGCTTAAATAGAAGTGGATTGATATAAAGGAATCATGCTAAATAGACGCTGGATTGATGAAAAATAATTCTTCATTAAATGGAAGTTGTATTGATGCACAAATAATTCCTGCTTAGATAGAAGCTGCATTGATAAAAGAATTGCCTAAAAAGTAGCTGTATCGATGCAAAGGATTCTTGCCAAAGTTAGAAGTTGGGTCGATGAAAACTTAATGCTACAAGCCTACAACGGGCGAATATTTCAATACGCTAAAATGCAGGATAACCGGTGAGCAGACTGAAGACCCGTGTACTTGAAGAGATACACGATTACACGTACTATAGTATTTAAAAAGAAGCGATTGCTAAAGACAAGGAATCCGTGATGTTTTTTCTGGGAGCGTTGCCAGTTTATCGATGTAGCGCTATTTCAAGGTCTTTATATCACAATGTCTTTACATTAGTCTTACACTACGTATACGCAGAAAAATTGCACACACCATGAGCGTCTTTTTGCGTTTCCTCTGTGTTTCAAGGCTAATTTGATGTATTATGTTTGTAGGTCGTGCTGCAGATTCTGGTGGCACACACGGTCTTACAGACTTCCTTATTACAGCTCTTGCGATTGGAGGATCTCTCCTGCTTCTTCTGATAATAGCAATAAGTGTATCGTGTGCTGTTCACAGGAAAAGAGTCAAAGGTTTCTTTTTGTCTGAGAATTTTACTGATAGCTTGAGAAAATAATGTTCGGCTCACATTTAGTTACGCTCCTCAGTCTTGAAGTTTTCGTGTCGCAAATCCCCAACTCAATTTCTAAACGACTCTGTATATTTTCAAACGGGATCTGTTTCTTAGAGCTGTTCGTTATAGATTTAAAATGTACCGTATGGAATAAATGTTAATAACTCTAAATATTTTGTATGAGCTTCCGCATGACATGGAGTAGACTAATTCTTATTTTAGGTTTTCTAAAGGTGATCTTGCGACTACAAACTGAATCGATAGCATTTATGATCGAACGAATTAAGACCTGCAACCACTCCATTTTGTAATTACATGTAGCATCCGACCGTGTAAAACATTTAAGATGACGGTGTGTAATACTGTGTATGCACAAAAACGTCATAGCGTCCTTTATCAACGTCTCAAGAACGTTGCCAAAGGGATTGACTAAGTGTGTCCATTTGCAGATAAAAGCCAACCGTGTAACCCTCATGAAGATACCATAGTACCCAAAACAGCCGACAGTGACAACTACTGCGCCTTCGTGAAACAACAATCTGCCGATCAGGAACAACAAGTTTACTGCGAACTACGTTCCGTCGACGAACGAAGCATCAAGTAATCATTGATAGAAGGGAAGTGGAAAATAGGCATGACGTATATGTTAATGTGCATGAAACTCTACTGTAATAATTTCACTGTATGAGTCATACAGTGAAATTTTATATTATTGCGTACATTTTTTACTTTTTGGATAAACAAATATAAGATTATGTGTGTTTTGAAACTGATCTATGTATAAAAGATACACACAATCATCCCTATACATGTTTATATAGTATAAATGTACATCCATACATATATATCCAATTTTATCCATACATATATATCGGTTTACGTTGTAATGCCGTATTCAGCCATTTTCACACAGATTACGCGTATTATTATTTATTTTGATCACTTCCGGTATTCAAAAGACAAAGATGTAGGTATGCAAATGAAGCCCTACATTCCCTCTAAAGAATGATATCTTTTGTTTCTTTTCCAGGAAGACAAACGAATACGCTGCAGACAAAAACTAAGGGGGGAGTCCTTCCATTCAGCCATTTTTCACGCATATTACGCGCAGGGTGGAGACGATTTAAATCAGTTGATTAAAATCATTGATTTAAATCGTGATTTAAATCAGTAATAAAAATCACATCGTGATTTAAATCAGTGGTAAAAATCACAATACAAATCAAACAGTGAAATAAATAAAATAAAATACTGTTGTGTCACACAACTCTGCAGGTTTGTCTCCTATCAGTTTAACTGCAGCTAGTGCATTCAGCATGCAAAACAGGCTAATTCAGCTGGCTGTACAATAGGGTGTCCCAGAAAAACCAAAGTCCTCAGATTTTAATGGCCAACCTCTAAAAAGTTTCTCTTGGCTATTCTGATAAAAAATGCAAAGTTACAGCAATATTGAAGATCATTTAGACGTGGCTCAAAGCCTTTTCAAATTTCGTATACCCCCATGCATTAGCCTGTGTGGAAATGTTACCAACATATCGGTTTTCAATGCATAACTTTCAAACGGGAAGAGATATTCAAAATTCCTTTGGTGAGGTTTCCTGGAAATGTTTGCTCACAACATAGGTTTTGTCTCATAAGGTTACTCTTGCATGACGCCATGTGACATGACGTCAAACTTTGACGTCACAGTTGACATTGCGTTGGATCAATGGTTCCTCTTGACGAGTTGTTCTTAAAAGGTTAATTTTTAGGTATCAAGTTATGGTTCTAGGAAAGAAGGATTTGCATACAATATTCTTGAAACCCCTTAGCAGCTTCTTCTTCCAAAACATGTGACATGACGTCACTCAACTTTTTAAGCAACCACTCCAATCTCCAAAGCCAGAAGTCTTGGAAAGGAGATCTCGATGTCTGCAGAGTAGGGTTATCGCCTACAAGGAATTTGATAATAATATTATATTTCACAGACCACGTGACCTCAGTCACCATGACGTTCCCAGTGACCTTATATATATCCATAGCCACCCACAAGTCTTAGAAAGTTGATCTTGGTGCCAACTGTAAAATGTGTGGCTACAAGAAATCCTGAAGACACATGCCTACCACTCTGCTGTAATTACATTCCATAATCTATAATATAAAGTAACACGTTGATTGGGTTGTACAGTTAATATGACCTTGGAAGGTCGTAGACAGTTTCCTAGATCAATTTTCTGTGAATCACAACGTACAATAACAAATCTCATGATTAGGAAAGTGCTTATATGCCTTCACTGAATATGAACCACAATCACAATTCTATTGCTTGCAATTCCCGAGAAACGAAGGGCAAACACGCCGGGTCGTCAAGTCAAGTGACTTTGAACCTCAGATGTAGTGTAATGTAATTGGTAACTTATATAGCGCCGTTAATAGCAGTGACCATTCAGTAGTGCTCCGAGTGCGAGTACCCCTAGAGAAGAAATAGGTTTTGAAGAAAGAGAAGTAGGAAAAGATCTAGAAGGAATGGAAACGCGTAAAGAGGAGGTAAGGGAATTCCACAGGGCAGGCCCAATGGTGAGGAATGACCTAGCTTGCGCCAAAGTGGTCCTAGTTCGCGGGACAAAGAGATCATGCTGGTCCAAAGAAAGGAAAGGTTGGAGAGAAGCTGCAGAATGAGGAAAGCGATCGCAACCTATAATGTTGAGTGTACAGTTTTTATGGCGGCCCTTAAAATCATAAAAATTAATAGACATCAAGAAAACAATTCTAGCACTTGTAGTTTCAGAGAACCAAAGGTTAGACATTGCCGGTCAATGGACTCTGATCTACAGTCATGCACTCAGCATATGAGTCATCATGACTCTGTTGAGTATACTTCTTTGGAATCCAAGACTGAAAAACATCATATACGCCAGAAATGTTTTTACATAACTTGTAGTTCCCATGAGGCCAAATGTTAGCCATTACAGGTTGAGTGACCTTGAACTACAAAGTCATGCTATGGTCATACGATGGTCATACCAGGTTGTTTATAACTCTATTTTATTTCCTTGAGCCCAGAAATTTTGGACTGACACCTGCTTTTTAGCCTTCACCGATAACGAAATATTATGACAATAGTTGTCAAATGACCATGAAAATGAAGGTCATCCGACTGTCCTACAATGTGAGAAATAACATTTTTGACTTCACCCCGGAAAGCCCTGTCATAGACAAAAAAATCACTTATCGATTGCTTTTAGTTTCTGAGATACTCTGGGATAAAATTTCTCAATGGTAAATCAATGTGAATGATTCAGCTATACAATGCTTAACTTAGAGTCGCTTGAGCCACGTCTAAATGTTAATCAAATTAGCTGTAATTTCATACAATTTAATAACTAGTCCTAAAGAAACTTTGTAGAGGTTGGCCATTAAGATATGTAAACTTTTGAAAAGTCTCTGTCATTTTGGGACACCCTACTGTACAATGTACATAAAGTCTGCTCTACCCTCTGCTTCTGTCAGAAGTGATATGTCCAGGCGCTGTCCCCATCTCATTTTTTGGCTAACATTGTTCATCCAAAATAAGAGGAAAGAATTTGACTGATGAGTATGGCACTGGAATGGGTTTGGTTGTAAAGCAACATGCAAATGTGGTTCTGGATTTGGTAAACTATAAAGCTGAAGCATCACCATTTAAATCGTTCATGTTTCAGCAAAATGTCTTGGAAAATGTGAAGCCATTGGATTGGTGGAAATCTCAAGCAAACCGCTTGAACCAAGAGACTCTTAGTGTTGTGCAAGATTTTTATTTTGTTTAGGCATGCTATAAATGACAGTCCAATAATAATAATAACTGCTGACTGCAACAGCTTCATCTGCTGGCATTGAGAGAGTCTTTTCCTCATTCAGCCTGGTACATTCAAAACTCCACAATTGACTTTGATTTGTAAGAGCTGGAAAACTGGTGTTTCTTTTCAAGAAGCCATTAGCAGGAGAAGATTGTATTGTGACTGAAATATTTTACAACTGACTGACAACTGGTGATTAGCACTAGCAGTGACCTAATTAGTAGTGTTCTAGTTTACAAGGTGTGACACAGTAACTTACAACTTGCAACGCAATTGATTTCACAGTTAATCAGAACAGTGAATCAGAACTGCTTCATTGGATTTAACTGACTGTTCATGACTATTAGTATTAAGTATATGATATAGCCATTAAAAGTTGTTAATTTGTATGGTATAGCTGCAAAACTAAGCAGTAAATACAAACTAAGAACTAGCAGAAAAAAATCCGATTTAAATAAAAAAATCCGATTTAAATAAAAAAAATCCGATTTTTTGATTTTTATTAAAAAAATCGTGATTTTTATCCACCCTGATTACGCGTATTATTATTTATTTTGAACACTTCCGGTCATCAAAAAACAAATTAATCAGTATGAAAACATAGCCCTACGTGTCCTCTATGCAACGGCATAATTTATTTTTCTTAAAAAATAAATTATGAATACGTTATAATCGAAAAAACATGAAAAATGTGCGAAAGTGTAACCTATTTTCATACATTTTAATTTATTTTGAGCACTTCCGGTTGTCTCAAGTCAACTCAGTGACCATAAAAATGTAGCCCCACATTCCCTCTATAGAATGGTATAATTTGTGTCTCTTAATATTAAATGACGGATAAGATATAGTCGAAAATCTAGGGGGCCCCCTGGTACCTCGGGTATATTGGGTATAACTTTTGAACGGTGTGAGATATCATCTCACATTATTTTTACCTCAAAACGTGTGTAAATGAACCCCCTACAGCTACCTAAAAGGTCAAAATTTGATTCCATACGGAAAAAGTTTGAGATGAAAAAAAAACCTAGGGGGTGGCAACCACCCCCCCTTGGTAGCCTGAGGGTTAACTATACTAGCATTGATTGGGAGGAGAGACGAAGATTGACCTTTGAATAATTATAGTGAGGTGTGAGCGTTCAAGATGATTATTCAACTAGCCAGTTACAGATTTGGTCTGGGATAGCAAGAGTGGAGATTTTGTCAAATAGGGCAGAATTTACGAATTGCATCAACATTATAATTATACATTAGCAAAGAAATGAATAAATAACAATGAGGTGCTACAACATTGAAGATTTCTTCAGAAATAAATCTGGCGGAAAACGCGATAAGCAGAATAATATGACTGTTAGCCTAATGCCGACGTTGGTGTAGTTCTGAACGATAATAATGCTAGCGAATTGCAGGAGTTAAACGATGTTTCTGTAAATGGTGAAAATGTTGGTCATGCGACTCGTGCGTCTTATTAGCTTAAATGTTCATTATGTTCTGAGTAGCTCATCAGTACTTCCAAATCTAGTAAAGTAATTAACGTTTTAATGCTGAATAGTTCTAAATTTATTGCTACAACAATTGGGCTATAAGCGTTCAATAATAATTTTACTTAGTTATTATATACATGTGTGTATATATAATATTAATTATATATATAAGTTATGCTGCTTGATGCGTCAAACTCAAACATTAATTTCTTCGACCTGCTGAATAACTCCTCTAACCCTGTCGCGACCTGCTGAAATTGTATAGCTGGCGCCGCCACTGTGTATGACCTTCAATGTAACTGGACTATAACGATCTTAATGCATGATCTTCTACTCTATGTCTACACGTCTTTTCATTTATTCAGGAACAAATTAACTGGATCACAATTTAATAAAATCGTCAATATATTGACTTACATTTATAATTTTTATACAGAACAAAACACCTGATTTGATCGAACATTAAAAATTATTGTATTTTTAAATACACGTGCATGGAGAACTTGACGTAAGATTCTACCGTGCAGACAACAGTAAAAAAAGAATTCGTGTTTCAATTGAAACTATATTTGTAGCTTGATGCTGCTTCGTTACTTGTGCAAAATTTTAGCCTACTACCTTATCATAAAATAACATTTACTCCTTTGCTACACTGTTACCTATACCATTCTACCAGACAGCTAGCCTAAATTGTTGCAATTATAGTAACAAATGTATATAGAGCCTCTTCAGGGCAGTAAGTCAAAGATGCTGAAGCTGCAGAGAGTTCAGAACTCTTGCTAGAGCCATATATAGTGTGGTGAAATTGGCCGGTGTTGAAGTTGCTCGTTCCTTTCTGTGGCGAGGATACGGCTTGCCGGTCGGCTGGAAGGCTTATTGGAACAGAATTGAACGACAAATCACAGTTCTTTCCTTCTATTTAATGCCTAAATTGATAGTTCTTTAGACAGTGATACGTCCTGCTACTTCTCTTTTAGTCCGAGTCAACAGTATACCCAGATGCCCTTCACACTATCGTCTGTCTTCGTGCTGCGGACAGCCCGCTGTCGCTAAATTTCTCAATGTCACTGCAGACTTCTGTTCAATCATCAATCATCAATCATTTATTTATGTAACCATCAGAAGAGAAAAAAACGAACAATGAAACAATGTTGTCTCTTGTTATGTTCGAATCTGCACGCCTGCTAATGTCCCTCGATGTCACTGGCCAATTGGCCCTTCCGTAATTCCTCATTATACTATTCAAGGGCCTGTCTCCAAACGCACCTATCGGTTGCCGCAGTAAGCTGTCAACGCTGAATTAGGCTGCCAGCGGCAGTCATGTCGGTTGTCATCCTGGTCTGTCTTAGCGGTAACGTCGGCTCTCTAGCGTTCGTCGTGTTTGCAGTCTAGTCTGTCTGTCGGTAGTCTGGTCTGTTGGCAAAGTCCGTTTCGCTATCAGGTTTGTTGGCTGTTGTCTGTCTAGCGGCCGTCACTGTTGGCTGTCTGGTCTGTTTGTTGGCAGTCAAGTTGGCATTGAAAGTCTGCAGCGAAGTTGACAGTCAAGTGGTCTGTCTAGCGTCCGTTATGCAGTTCCTTAGACGCAGCGTATGCAGGGCGTGGTCGATTCGGCCTGGCAGCGGCTGGATGCAGGCGCCCGCAGTAGCCGCAGCCTAATAGTCGTCGAGTCCATTTTTTCTACAATATTACATCCAAATATGAATAATTATACAGTATAACCCTGGAGGGTTGCGGGTTCGAATCCACCTCAAAGCCGCTGCGTAGGGACCCTGGGCAAGTCCACTCGCAATTGCTCATGCGCTTCGGCGTGAAACTCAGACTACAGCAGTAGTCGGGAGCGCCTCTGAATGGGAAATCTGGTTGAGGCGCTATAACAAGTGTTCAAATACAATACAATACAATAGAATACAATAACCCATATGCTTAAATCTTTGCATTGGCTTCCTGTACAGCAAAGAATCTGTTTCCAATTTGGGCTGTAAGTATATAAAACTTTGAACTCTCGTCAGCCATAATACTTAAAGTCCATTCCCCAGACGTAGGTCTATTTATATTCAACAACGTCTTCTGATTATATTTCTCTTGTCATACCTAAACCAAGAACTATACTTGTGCTGGACCTACTTTTTGGAAATCTCACCCATTGCAAAATGTAAATGTACACGCTCTGTCAAAGCTAGTAGCATCGCTATTTTTTCGTATTCAATGTCTAACTGTGAGCAACTATTTTATTCCTGTGACTATGAATTTATAGGTTAACATTTAAACATGTTAGATAGACCCTGCGTGCCTTTGAAACCTAACATATTGCTAGAGTTGAACTTTAAAATATTATTAAAAATAAAATGAAATGTCGAGCTCTTCGCAATCCATATGCACAATTTCAAACTTAGACATGTTCAGTATTCCAACTATGGTCTACACATGATTGATTATGAATATACCATTTCGGGAGACAACTCACAACGACATGAATACTAAACAGTTTCAGATCCGGATTTAAAAAATCAAGGATCACATTTTGTCATGAACGAATAACTTGAACGACAAGAGACGGTGCATTATGGAACGAACTGAGAAAGCAACTCTCTGTTTACAGTCAATTGCATAGTCTATGTTATTATTTCTGATGAAACTGTGGAAAAGTCATAACATAAAAATTAACACAAAAATTAAATTAATGAGGACACTTATATGGCCAGTGATGATGTACATGTATGGCTGCGAGAGCTGGACAATCAAAAAGAGGGATGAGGAGAGAATAAAAGCATTTGAAATGAAATGCATACGACAAATACTGGGTATATCATGGATAGAGAAAAACAAATGAATGGGTGTTAGAGACGGCGGGAGTGGAAAGGAATTTACTGGAATCAATAAAAAGAAGAAAGATGTCTTACTTTGGGCATATAATGAGGAAACAAGGTGAATGTCTAGAGAAAGAAATTATGCAAGGAACGGTACCGGGAACAAGAGCAAGAGGGAAACCAAGGAAGAGATGGATGGACAATGTGGGCGAATGGTTGGAAATATCAACGGAACGGTTGCTGCGAGAAACCGAGGACAGGAGAGGATGGAGAAGAATCGTCTGCAATGCGACCAACCCTCGTATCGATGACGGTTAAAGAGAGAGAGATGTTATTATTAATATTATAACTTCGATGTTTTATCATTGCCATTATATAACAGTTAGGCCTACTGTTGTCTCATGTGCGTTTGCAAATGGTGTATTAAAGACCTACTTACCTGTATATGCCTAAGTCAATCAAAAATAAAAATATTAGAAAATCACAGATGAAGTCGTAAAACAATAAAGCAAATAAGTATGTATGTACTTTAGTGAACCGCCTGAAAACTCACTGCGGGAACATCTTCTAACACATAATATGCATGTACTGATTTACAAAACAGACGTCTTCAGAGCAGGAGAAGAGTGGTGAGAAAGATCAGCAATAGAGTCATTTGTATAGCATTCGCGTGATATCCGGACATTTCCCCCGAACAGTAAGTAGGTAACTCTACCATTGTCCATGATAACTGTCATACTGTCATTAGTCCAACTTCTATTGAAGCAAAGACCTATACTTTCATCAATCCAACTTCTATTTAAGCAAAGAATTTCTCTCATCAATCCAATTTCTATTCAAGCAAAGATTTTCTTTCATAAATCCCGCTTCTATTTAAGCATAGAATTTGATTCATAAATCCCGCTTCTATTTAAGGAAAATAATTTCTTTCATTAATCAAACTTCTATTAAAGTAAATTATTTTTATCATTCCAACTTCGGGGGAATTGTCCGGGAGGAGGAACTATCCGGGAGAATGTCCTAGACCCGATAAATCCACACCGGATTAGTGAGTCTGCACGCGGACTAGCTCGATTACGCCGTCGAGGTAGGAGCGAGTACGCCAAAATCTTAATCGGGGGGCAGTAGGACATGGCTGGGATTGTTAAGCACGGAAGAGAAAAGAGAGGAATCAGCACTGCGACATAGGTCCTTGAAAGTCCTCTTGTCAGCAGACAGATATTTGAACCGCACAATTTTTCGTTATCATTGCGTTGGTACGCGCGCACAAGCCAGAATTATCAAAGCAGTGGAAGAATAAAAGAGGTGGCCCGAACTGCATCAGTTAGGTGTCTCCCACAGAGACGGTGAATAATAAGAATACGCATCGCATTGAGCGATTGGCTGACCTTAATACAGACCCTGTCAATATGAGGGGGGAGTCAAAACTAAGCCTTCCGTTATGGACACCCCTAAAACAACAGACTCTACCACCCTACCCATCCCTGGTATATAATAAGTGGGGTAGATTTAATAACATACCGCGGTCGCCCTAAATATTATCTCCTTGGATTTATTGCTTATTGCTTTATTATTATTTATTGAGCACCCAATCCAAACTATGATCCTAGATAACATTATCACAGCCAAAAATGACATTTTGTTTGATTAGAGTTAATTGTAGGCCACGTTATATACGTTAAAACAGTGGAGGCTGGATGGAGTTCAGCCCTCAAGAGACTTGATAATTTTGTAAATCAAAATGTAAATCTCAAAACTTGATAAGCCCCACTCGCCTTCATATGCACAACATAGGCCTATTACTTTAAAACTAGACATTGTCCTTCGGTCTGATCCCCTCCAACTCCAAGCCAAACGGACAAAACTATGCAACCTAATCCGCCAGCCCATCTCATAGTACAAACTTGGCCCGTCGCCAATAAAGTTGTATAAGGCTGGTTTTAGATACTCGGTGCACCTAATTCTAAAGAGGATTACGCGCAGTTATGCCGTCCAAAGTCTATAGGGACTACAGTTCGCCAAAAATGACCTAAATATGATCGACGCTTCCTACGCTAGGATATTATAACGAAAAGTTTATCAGCTGCATGTTCCATGTCAGTATTGCTTCCTTGGTCAGAGTTTGAAATGAGCAGCATCAAATATCCAGACCAGAATTAAAGTTTGGAGATTTATACCCAGGGTTAGCACGGTGCCCCCCTCGAGGGCCTAAAATGCCGCACCGTCCATTTAAACAAGAAGCAATTGTTAAGGATCATACTCAGATCCCATTTAAATGCTTTAAAAGTGATCGGATAGGACAGATAGAGGATACAAGGTTGAAGAATGTGTACTGTAGGCAATATAGCCGAAATAAAAATCTGCAAAAGGTCAAATTACTACAAGTAGTCTCCCTACAGCGATGGGAATTTCTGTTTCTTTGGATTTTTTCTGGGCTGTACTTAGTGTAGATCAGCTGGAAAGACCAGCGAATCTGAAAGCGGATTGACTGCATGACATAATGTTATCGTAATCGTAATCGTAATCGTAAACTCGTAACTTCTATAGCGCCCACAAAACCGAAGTCGCGGGAACCAGCTTATTCACAGGCGCTCAATAAAAAAAATCGATAGGCAGGGGTCAAAATCCAGAGAGTCAGGCAGGCAGACAGGCAGACGGCTAAGGTGGATGGTGTTTGGTGTTCAGACGGTGAGGTAGGCAGAAAGAGGTGTTGGATTCAGGATAGGATTTGTCAAAAAGCAGTGTTTTTAGTTTCGAGTGAAAGACCTGTGGAGAGATAGCGAGAGGTGGAGTTTTGGTGACTTCGTAGGATGGGTCAGATATTTGTCGTAGTGCTGGCGGAAGTTTGTTCCAAAGAGGTGGAACAGCTATGGCTATGGAACGATTTGAAAATTTTAGTGATGAGGTGACGGAAGGGCGGAGTGTTAGGGAGGAGGAGGAGCGGGTTGGACGAAGTGGCTGGATCGTGAACAACTGACGGAGATAGGAGGGCTGGGAGGTTTGAAGTGTGTTGTACGTGAGTGAGATTATTTTATATTCTATTCGTTCAGGAATTTTGAGCCAGTGGAGTGATTTGAGGACAGGAGTGATGTGATGGTATTTGGGGGTTCTGGTGACAGCACGGGCTATGGCATTCTGAATTGCTTGGAGGCGATTTATTTGAGTGACATCGATGTTTAGGAAAAGAGATTTGCAGTAGTCTAATTTAGCGTGAACGATAGATGTAGCTACTGTGGATGCAGTTTTGAAGTCAAGCATGGGTCGGATTCTACGGAGGTCACGGATATGCATGAAGCAAGAGCGAGAAAGATGGGTGATGTGATCGGCGAAGCTGAGGTTTTGGTCAAAAATCACACCAAGGTTGCGGACAGGAGAATTTGCAGTGAATGTGGGGATAGGTGCAGAGTCAAGGTTGATGGAAATAGATGGATCTGGGATTTTCTTAAGTTGCTCACGGAGGCCTATAAGTATAAATTCAGTTTTTGATGGGTTCAGGCACAGGAGATTTGATGTCATCCAGGAAGAGATTTGGGTAACTACATGGAGAAGATGATCTATGTACAATTGTACATACATGCATAGATAGTTTGTTTAAGATGTATGAATTCAGCTTCGCATGACCTCGATGGCTGTTGTGAGCACACTGTTAACCGGATGCTAAAATGTAAATGTAAATATACATGTTTTACATAGCGACCGTATGGTCTCGAGACGGCTTAATTTTTTCAATGAATTGATCGGGTGAAATCATTCATCGCCATGTAAAGTCCCATTTGAACCCTCAACCTTTAGACTGACATTCCAGCACGCTGCCGAACTGTGCCTTCCAGTTGGCACTCGAACTTTTAGAGATATTGTCCCGGGGTAACTAGTCCTTGTAAGGGAGCCTGCATAAACAAATGTCTGGCGCGAATCCAAACGGCGAAGTCCGCTATCTGCTAGTGGTTATATTTCGTGGAAAAACCCATAGACATAATAGGCCTAGGAACAAGCTCCGATTTCAGATTTGGCTGCTGATGCTGTTCACCAAGAATGCTATAGGCCTACGGGTCTCCATTTTGTTTCGTTGTCGAGCCTACGAGAAGTTGAGTCTGTCAATTTGTCCAGAATACATCACCAGATAGGCTACTAGGAACCAGCAGTAAAGGTACATCATTTATAACGTGTGTAGTTTTAAAGAATTAAAGAATTTTCAGTAGGCCTATCTGTGCTGTCAAATAATATTTATTTATATAATTTTATGCTTAAGAAAAATTCCTGTAGTAAGAAGAGTAATGTGGTATTAGGCTACTCACAGTTCTTAGCGTTTGCCATCCACTGTGACGAAATCGTAGTTGTAATTGTAAACTCTAAACTTCTAAACTTCTTATTCAAGACTGTTGCATCGAGACGAATTTGCGCATACGGACCCGATCAGGCGCGTAACTAGGATTACGCAATTACGCAACTGCGTAAAGCAGCGTAATGATTTTAAGAGCTGTCACAAAATACAAACAGTTTAGATCAGTAGTTCGCAAAATGTACCCAAGTGCCGGTATCACGAAATAGAGTATCCGTCCTAAGACTATCCGGGGGATGTATGCATTTATCCCCCCCGGATGGAAATTTCCGGTTAAGAGTATCCGGGGGGATAAACCATTCTATCCCCCATCGTCATACGCGTCACGATAGCCTCGACGAAAATCCAGTCAAAATCACCAAAAACGAAGTAAATTAATTTCAGGTCGAATTACAAACTAAAGATACGCAACTTAAAATATTTTATGTTTACAATAAATCCAAACAGTATGACTGAATACACTTGGAAACTTCAAAAAATGCAAACTAAACCGAATACTCCATTTCGCTAAGGGGGATACTCATGTACTCTATTTCGTGACACCAGCAAAGATTTCACATTCAGTAAATCACCTCAAACCGTTTGCAAGAATATATCGCACACAACGACATGTATGAAGATTGAAGAGATTATGTCCAACGCGCTGAACTTATCATTTAATGTCTTATTGAAAAAACGTTGGAGATATTCTGGACAATGACTCTACTAAATGCAAAATGGACAGTCGCATTTTATGCGTTTTTAAGAAGTAGGAGATCGGTATAAAGTTAATCTGTTAGTTTAAATTTTTAATATAACTGTAACAAACTGACGGTGCATAGAAAACTGACAACCAGCCTACAGCCCTACATGCGATAATATACAAAGTAAAAATTTCAATGCTTTGTTTATTGCAGTTCTTTCATACCCCCAAGCCGTAATTTTTTGGGCTAATGGCTGGCTTGAGAAAATTTACGGCGGCTTTTCGGCTAGCCGTAAAATGACGTAATCTACCTTTTTCGGCTAGCCGTAAAAATACGGCTTGAAACATAGTTCGTTCAAAACATGTATCGACTACAGAGTTCCAAAAAGCCAATTAATTAGACAATAGGACATCTGCTACAATGCCACAAAAATGAACAATTATAAGAATGGCACAAAAAAGTTATTCGAAAAAGTTCAGTTTCAATAAGTCCGAACTTGTACGGTAATCTACAAAGTCATAACTCTTTGAAACCAGCGGGAAAACTTTACAATCACAACTTTGTGCATGTTCTAGCTGAATTAGCTGAATATGTTTCCGGCGGCTAGTCGTAAAAACATTCTCGGCGGTTTTTCGGCTAAGCCGTAAAATTTCCGGTGGCTATTCGGTTTGAACAAATATTCGGCGGCTCGGCGGCTATGGCGGCGGCTTGGGGGTATAAGTTCTTTGGTGAGTCTATCTGTTTCTAGTCTACGTTGGTTGCTGGGACTTTGCAGCTGAGCCAATTTTGAGAACCAAATTATGAAATTATATCATATGCCAAATTTAGATCTGATGTCAAATGTTGATGAATATGGCTCACTTTTGAAGACCTTGCTTTTAAGGCCCATGTGAGTCTCATAAAGTCACTATGTGCATGCCGCCTATAGTCACTTTATGAGACTCACATGGACCTTAAAAGGTCCAATGAGGATGTATGGGTCGCACGTAGACTAACGTGGGCATGCTGAAGGGGCAGGACTTCATACGATGCGAATTGGTGTTATACAGACTCTCCGGTATAATATATTATCACTTGCGCCAGGGACGTCATTTGGGGGCGGGGGGCATTTCCCCTGAATTTGACTATTTATATGTCTTTCAGTCAGAGGCGAAAATCTATACATAACTTTGGGGGGGGACAGAGTGCCTACGAGGGCCGGGTTTTGGGGGGACAGCAGTGCTTAAGTCAAAACTTTGGGGGGGACTGTCCCCCTCTGTCCCCCCCATGATTTACGCCACTGCTTTCAGTGCATTTGTATTGTATTGTATTGTATTTTCGTTTATTTCAAAACTTGCCGTCAAGACGCAACAAGTAACATCAGTGCAGTTAAAGTGTTAGAGACTATACATGTAGTCCTATTATAGCTTTAGGCCTAGATAATGCACTGTTCAGCACTATAATAGGTATACAGTTCTAATGGGGCAAATTTGATTGGATTATAGTATTGAGAGTGAGGCTAAACGAGGATTCAGACAGCTGCTAGTAAATGTCTTTGATGAAATAATATATCTTTATTCGTCTAGGACAGCAGCCCTTAAAAACATCCACTTATGCTTTTCCAAGTATATTGCTCTTTTTGTCTACTCTACATATAGACTACACGTAGAGTGAGGTATGGAGAATAGGTATAGAGTCAGACAGATAAACGAATGTAGTAGGTCTACTATAACTACATAAGTATGTAACTGGAGACCGGCAGTCAGACGAACAGACAGCTAGTGTTTCTGTCGTGCACACAGGTTATCGGATATACCCACTGGCTTGCAGAGGTATCGGTCAAGGCTTGTAAGATTGATAGACCCTGATAGCCTCTACATAATGAGGTCAATGCTCCCCCACATAATACGCACCCTGTATGTGAAACCCTGTTCAACACTGGCTCCAGCCAGCAATGCCCAGCATCAGCAGGAAGATATATCTGGTCAAAGTATACCCTCCCACATACATTCTTGTCTTGCATGAGACCAGGGTTTGCAGTGTAGGCTATATCAAATTACTAGCAGATGTGCCTTAAGCCACGAACCTCTGGATAATATTAATAGGAGCCCTTGTCTAAGCCAAATCCAGCTGCGGTATACACTGCATTTTGGACTGTTCAACTGTTATGACACATACATGTACATGTAGGTTTAGATGTCAATATCAATAATAAAGTGACCATTACGGAGGTAAGCTCATTCGCTGATCATCAGTCTTACATTATAGATCCTATTTTACAGTCAAAGTTTTTCTGTTTTATGCATATTTCATTTAAATCTAGCTGAAAGGTTTGATTTCTTGTGGAAATATCTAACCACGTCTGCAAGTGATTTGGCAGGAAAAGCTTTAGCTTTAGCAAAGCAATATCCTGGCTGACATTAATGGTCAGGATTTCATAAGTCATAACAGAAATGCAACATTTATCCTCTGTAGACCTACATAAGGCAAATGTTGGATGCGCCCAGTTAAACACCATTGTCCAATACCAATGTACTTTTTAACACAGTATAATCCTTTGGAGAGATTTTCAAACGTTTGTGTCAGCTTACGTATACTGTTGACAATTCCATCAACAGTAGCCTCTGCACAGAGAGATCATTCACCTCAAGATGATTAAGAGTTTTTTAAGGTCTATAATGTCTCATTAACGTCTGGTGCATTTGGCCAGGTTGAGCATTGAGTCTAATATTGCCAGAACAATTGATTTTGAAACTGTCATCAGAAATTTGCAGAATTTAAAAAAGGGCCAGGAACGCTTCTTTGTTGAGCAAATAAGCCTATTAAGCTTTTTTAAAGCATGATCAGTTTCTTATTTGTGACAGTGGTGTGGTGGCTTCCAAGGTTTTCTTTTCATTGAGTCTTCATAACTCCATTTGAATCTCTGATTGAAGTAAAGGCACAGAGTGCACATAGTACTTACTTACTTACTTAGTGACAGTTGGTTCATTTACAAAGAATCAGTCACTCATTTTCAATGATTGGTATGACAGCTGTTTTAACTTCTGAAAGTAAATTTTCAATGTTTACTGCTGTTTTATTATCTTTGGTCAGCTTCAGGGGCTTCACTCCTCTGACCCCTAAGGGCCATGACCAGGGGCTTCCCCACAAATAATAATATCCCAATAATAAGTTTTGCAGGCCTAGTTCATGCAGCATGCAATATTGCTTTGTTAACTGTTATTTAGCATTATAGTTTAAAGTACAAAATACTCAAAGAAGTATTTTAAGTAAAAGTATAAATATTGTCATTCCATTGTATTTTAAATACAGGTAGAAAATACTTATATAGTATTTAAAGAAGTATTTTAAATACTGGTATTTTAAATACTTCCCATCACAGAATAAAAAATAGTAAGAAATAAATAAAACAAGAAGGAAACACGTTCGATCATATAATCACAGTTTTGCACATGCAGACGTGATACAAAACTTGACAAGCTGGCCAAAAATTGCCCCACGTAGACTTTTTTTGCCCCCCCCTGAAAAAAACTGAAATGAAGTCCCTGACTTGCGCATCTCGCGATTGATTTATTCCAATTAGTCAGCTAACATCGGAGTGACTAGAAACTCAACAGCGAATGACAGCCACCTCCTGTGCAACAATAATTATATGATAGTGCTCCAATCACTTAAATGTAAATGCATGCATGCATGACTTTGTGTACGTTTTCTTCTAGACACCAAATGAACAGGGTTGAGACCTATGGCCTCGGCTCCGGTATTTTTCAGTGAAACGTATGTTCGAGATGGTAAAGGCCATGGAAACCGTGTGGCTGCTGTGCCATATTTTGTACATTTTTATGTTCGGAATAATATTATTATTTGCAACATGACTCGTAATATTATACAATCTGACTTACTAACAGATTCAATTCAATGGTAAGTAACACTGCCTAATATTACGCGTCATGTTACAATTCCGAACATAAATATTTGGTGGCAGTAATAAACGAAATCTGGACTTATTTCAAACGAAATACTTGACATCGCTTTTATGTCTACCATGTCTTGCACGAAGAGATACGCGGTAGCGACAAGGTTAGACACTCGCCATCGGAGCGGGTCTTCAGCTCTATTGATACATGACTTGCTTCCAAACGAGCATCATTTGCTCGCGCGACTTACATGACGAATCTTTGATTTTCTCGTGCTCCTATACTAATATACTAAGATCAAAGATTCGGGAATTAAAAATCCGACCAGGTTTAGAATGATGTTTTGAGAATTCTGTTCCGCTTGCGCCTCCTATCTAACTCAGCTACGAATGATTATACTGACTTGACATTGTCGGTGGGATGATCAGTAGACGACGAGAGACCCGCCCACCGCCCTAATATGCCAAGGCTAAGAATGTGAAGTCGCTAGCAGTTGATGTATGGCCTAATTGGCCTATCTATTTCTGCGTCTTCTTGCTGCTACTAATAGGTAAATTACGACTGAAAACCGAACTCTTCAAGATATCCTATCCTGATTTAACTCCTGCGCCACCACACGACCACCATCATCATCGATTGCCACCGTAGCACCATGCTGTCTCCTCGGCTTGACCCGGATTTTGACCTGGCACCGAAACGAACAGAGGAGTTTGGCTATTGCGGACTTGATTTGATATAGCGCCGGTGAATAAGCTGGTCTCCCTGACGTGGTTTTTGTGGGCGCTGAGACATTTTCGAAGATTTACATTTACATTTACATTACAGGGCATCTGCAGGACTGTGTGCCTCTTTTTGAGGGAGGATTTCGCTAATATAACACTATACCCAATGTTACCCATAGCTGCATTTCAAGTTAACGCAGCTAATGCCGCTCTTCTTGTTTTTACGCGCAGTTATGCAGTCCAATGTCTATAGGCCTACAGTTTGCAAATAGACCTGTGATCGATTATATGCCAGATGTAGGATAGAGTTCATATTATTGGCACACAGTGGCAGTATTGAATCTATTGATTCTTGGTCGTAGGCTAGTTAGAAAATGTGTGGCATCGAATAGCCCGACCATAATTAAAGTTTAGAGATTTTTATCCTGGGTTAGTACGGTCACCATACGGAGACCTAATGCTTTGGCCTACACTGTTCAATGAAACAACCAACAACTGTAGGCCTAAAGGATCACACTCAGACTCCATATTAATGATTGAGCAGGATAGATGAGTCATTTTCTGCTATTAGATCAATTAGAGATTTCTGTTGTCCCAATGGACATTTGATGGTAACGGAGTGGACATTTCTTTAAAAAATATGTTTTATTACAACAATAGCTTGACAGATATGTTTTTACTCGTGTGTGTTAAGATAGAATTAATTTTCCTTTTATATATTTTCATAACTATACATGTGTGAAACATAACTACAAAGTTTTGTGGATTTATTTGTACAGTTAAAGTTGCGGTAACGGAGTGGACATTTCTTTTAGTGCAAGACAATGCTGTGCTACATGTTACTGGCTCATACTGAGTTGATATTGTGAGTTTACTAGAAATGTGGATAAGTGACACAATATAGTTCAGTGTAACATGTAGTTATTTGGCGTTGCTTTAGTTTTCATTCAAATTTATGGGAAAGCAAGTTTGGTAACGGAGTGGACATTGCTAATTTGGGTGTTGTCAAAATACTTCTAAAAACTGATGAAACTAGAATATTAGTGTGCAACAGAGCCCATATTTCTTAACTACATACACTACTGGTCAACCTAAGATGAATAAATTATTAATTTAAAAAAAAAATTTCTTGCATATCCAAAAGTGAAATTGATCTAATAGCAGAAAATGACTCAGATAGTAATTGTATTATTATTGTAATTACGGATTTCTAAGGCGCCTCTCACAGTACGATCTACCAAATAGTGGCTACGATGTAGAAGCATGTTAGTTAGTGTCTGTTTAACGACACTGTGTCATACTTCTAACAAAGACGATTAGCGTCGCCATCTTCGATCCTTTCTTCAGGCTCGGGACGGGCAAAACCAGTGTATACATGCACGAACAGTCGAACAGTGGCGGATTATAAAATAGGGTAGCAAACATAGTCATCAAATTAAATTTAATATGATGTCGGCTGGCTTCTCGTTTATTTTACGACGCCGTCATAATTATCGGAGAGGATTGGCGTCCACTGGAAGCAACGACCTCTTATATTATTATATCAACGGCTGGGGAGTTACTAACTGCCACTGGTCAAGTTCATTGTGAGAATATGGATGGAAATTCCCGTTAGCCTAACCATGGAATTTTTATTCGCTGTGCTTGGTGTAGGCTGCTGCAGCTGGAAAAACCGTAGAATGTGAATGCGGATTGGCTGTTTGGCTGCGCATGGCTACAAACCCGCATACAGTGCATAGCTTGGTGTTGATGTAAAGCCGTAGTTTCATATTACCTAGTTGGTTATTGTACGTAATGTGAGCAGTCTGTTAACCAGATGCTAGAAAACAGTATAGACTAATAGTATACGTATGAATGCGAAGAAGAAAACGTTAATCTGACTTGTGCCGTAAAATACGATTTTGCTGAAACTTTTCAGTGGAAAACAAAGTGATTGTGGTAGGCCTTTTTATAATAACGAACCCTTTAGATATTACCTTAAATTACCCTAATAGATATCCAATTACTGACCTACATGTAGGCCTATGCTTTGAAAAGTCTAAAACGATTTGCTAAAGTTATAGTGTTTTGAATTCGTTTTGGTAGTTATAACGAATTTCCAGGCCTAATTAAGAGCCTCAATCAGTGCAGTGGCGGCGCCAGACACTTTTTGTAACCAGGGCATAGCCAGGGCAGTCGTACAAGTAACCAGTGCAGAGGTAATTTATGGCAAGCGTGGTAGCGCGAGCTTACAATTATAGGTTATGGTGACCATATGCATGGTGACCATTTAATTTCGCGCTACCGCGCTCGCCAAAAGTATTATTATACTTGTCAGGTCAGAGGCTCAGGTGGGCAAAGCCCTCTGAAGCTGAACGCTTTTGCACATTTGTAAAGCAAATTTTAACATCTCAGTGGACTAGTAAAGCATTACTAAAAAATACTCTTTCGGGTTGCATGCACAACAGTTTTCAAAAGCAACAAGTTCAACAAATAGAGCCATTGATTCAGGTATTGTTTACGCATTTGCTCAAGTAACTTGTGTCATATGAGATGCAATTAAGCCTAGCGGGTTAGACGTTGATTTATGTGCAGTTTGCTTGTGAAATGTAGACTTTATTGTGGGATCCTAAGAAAGACAAGGGGTTGAACCCCTAACCTCCCAGGCAATTCTCACCCTGGTGTTTGCTACTGACAATAGGCCTCACGCTTCCATCTTCTTCAAACGGACTACTAGGATGACATGGGTCCTGAGATGAAGTCATGCTCTTAATTAAAGGAAGCAGATGCGATATTGGAAGAAAAGTGCCCGATCAGTATAGCGAAAGATCGACCCAGCTTAAATAAATCAAAGTCTGAGGTAGCAGTGGAACTGGAAGTAATGTCAATTTCCTCACCTCCAATGACGTCTATTTTCTACTTGGAAGTTGTCGGCACATCGGAGCAAAGTGAACAATAGCTAGCCTATCGGCTTCTTCCTCCGCTGTATCTGCATTCTCCACAAACATCTGCAGCTGAAAGAATATCAGCACCTGAGCTTTGCATCTTAAACGGAAGGAGTATACCGACAACAGGAACCTCAATTTTCGACTTTCCTCTGCTCCTTTCTGAATGCCAGAACTGTACATACGTTTCAAGGGATGCATGGCTGATGATGATAATTTTGGTCTACGTATTATATTTAAAAGTACGGTAAATGAATGAATATACAGTACCATGGCTTGTACAGAGACACTGTAGGAGACAGGCGACAGAGACAGCGATATATATATATATATATATATATATATATATATATATATAATTATACATATATTATATTATATATGTATTAGGGTGGTTGCATCTCTAATGGAAAATTTTCAACTTCACTTGTTTACATTCGCCAACCCGGCATTCCGTGCCAATTGGTTTAGAAGTAACGTAGCCCAAAAATTATGAGGATTGAACAATATCTAGGACTGCCACAGCGTCTTTGAAATTTTGACTTTTACAGATAATTTTCGTCATTTCGAGTAAACGTATTTGATTCGTATTTGTGGACCTAGGTTTAGTTTTAAACAGAAAGGCTGGATAATTTTACTTAAGCACAACTTAAAATAATTTCTGCAATGTTTATTTTCTCGTTGATTGTTTATTATTAATTTTTATCGGCATTTTAGTGGTATTTTATCCGTGAGTACCTGAGACCGATAACCACAAATCTATTTGAACAAGCATACACAAAAGGGTGCAGTGGAAAATAAGCGAAAATTCGAAATTCGAAAAGTAATGGCAACCAAAAGTTGCCTATTGGCATGAATCAAAAACTGTTAAAAATTTAAAAAAAATATTATTGTTTTCCGCCCCCACCAGAGGGCCAAAGTTACGAGACAAAGCGTTTTTCAAGAAAATTGTAGGTTTTCTTGTAAAATATTCTAATTGAAAACTAATTAACTGCCGTTCAAAATACCGCTAGAAAGAGCTCGTAAAACTGAATAAAATGATGTGTTAATTTTCAGTATATGCCCATATCTGTAGAAGTTATTAACTTTTTACCATTTCATCAATAATAATAATAACTCTAATAAATAATTTTAATCACTAATCAGTGTAATCACTAGTAACTAGGCATGCAATAAATGTAATTGTGCTGTAATCTGGACCTACTACAGGCAGTTGAATTTATTACTGGTTTAAGTGTTCACTTTTAATGGTTGATTGCAAATATTATGCTTACTTTTCGAGTGTTCCTATATTTGATAAGGGGTAAAACTTTGATGGTGTTGTGCGAGTCCTAAATATTAATATTTTTTCATACAACTGTTTGTGTGATGTTTCTGGATGGAATGGAACCAAATGGAACCTTGGCGAACAGTAGAATCAGAATTTTGTTTTTAAGAACCACCCTAATATGTATGCATATATATAATAGAGAGAGAGAGACACGCTGGAGCAGAGTGGATGCATGCCTAAATGGAAGAATCATCACTCACTGCCATGGCCGTATATCGAGCGTGTCTCCATGTACAAACAATTGAGTGTTCAACTGTTCACTTCTACTGTGGTTCAAATATTCCGACAGGTGACTGATAGACCACACATGCCCACGTCTGTGGACCTGCAGTTGTGTATCGTGTATCATGCTATAAAGCTGCATAGCAAATTTTGGAGCCAAAAATTTGGCAGGGCAACGACCAGGGCAAAGGCTTTTTACCAGGGCATTTGCCCTGGCATGCCCTGGTGTAGTGCCGACACTGAATCAGTGAGCCGGACGCTAATAGCTGATTAAGCTGGTTGCCGCGACTTTCTCTTGTGCGCTGTCGAAATCTCGAAATTACTATATAATAATGTTATAATCGGTAAACTAAGCTTACTTAAAATGGCGAGTGCTTGGCGTCCTGTAGTACTTTATCTGGCTTGACTAAGAATGTAGGCCTATGTAGGGCAACCATGTACGGAAACACTTTTATGTATCAATCAATCAATCGTTTATTTGTAGTCAAACAACAATAAACACTAATGTTACAAATCAGATTGCACTTTTAAGTATTGATTGTTGAATGCCACAAGGGAAGGCCCTGAAGGGATCAAAGATCCCGCTAAGTAGGGACACCTCTATATAATTTCAACAGATTAATTATGTGGCGACCAAAAGATGGTTTAATTAGCATAACAGTTGTTGACTTGATTAACATAAAAAATCTTAACTAACCTTAACTAATTTAAACTAAATATCGAAAGTAATAGGAATGAGTGGGCACTGGGTAGTGCAATTAAACACATCGAAATAAAATATTGATACATCAAAACATTAATAATTACTTTCAACTAAGTGCGAAGCTTATTCTTAAACAGTGTAAGTGAGGGAGATTTACTGATTGCTTGAGGAATTTTATTCCAGGTAGTGGCACCAATAGATTTTATTGAGAACTGACGAGTGTTAGAGCGGGCAAAGACACTTCTATAATTTACGGAGTTTCTTGTTAAGTGGGAGTGAACCTCTGAGGCAAGATTAAAGAATCCCTTGTATACTGGAGGTAGTAGGCCTCGGTCGTACTTGTACATAAATTCACCGATTTGGAACAGCCTGAGCTGCTCTAATTTTAATACTTTAAAGTTAAAAAATATAGGGTTGGTATAAGATCCATAAGTAGTACCAGCCACTATACGAATCACGCGTTTTTGCAAAGTTATCAGTCTTTGTAACCTTGTAGTGTAGGTTGAGGCCCATACTAGGTTACAATAAGCTAAATAAGGATATATGAGAGAGTAATACAATTTTAAACGAATGGATGGAGGCAAGATATGTGCAGTACGGGCAATGATTCCGGTGTTATTAGCAATTTTGGAGGAGATATTTTTTATGCGAACTTTCCATGTCATGTGCTGATCCACATAAACTCCTAGAAATTTTGTGGACTCAACTCGGGAGAGAGGAATCCCATTAATACTTAGTATAGGATACTGCGAGGGACAATTTTTCCTATGGGACTTAAACAAAATAAAATTCGTCTTATTTAAATTAAGAGTAAGTTTGTTGGCACAAAACCAATCAGCAGCAAGCGATAGTTCAGCATTTACAATTTGGAATAAGGTGTCCAGAGAACTATGGGAGTAGAATACGTTCGTGTCATCTGCAAATAATATAAAGTAAAAGCGGGATGAGACATTAGGGATGTCATTTATGTATATGAGGAATAACAGGGGGCCTAAGTTAGATCCTTGAGGAACCCAAATTTAATTATTAGCTTTTAGATCAGAGAAATGACCATTACAGTAGACACATTGCAAGCGATTTTCTAGGTAACTATTGAACCAGTGGAGTTGGGTACCACGTATACCATTATCTTTCTAATTTGCGCAATAGAATACCATGATCAACCGTATCGAAAGCCTTAGCAAGGTCAAAAAAAATTCCTAAGGAGTATTCGCTTCGTTCGATTGCAGCCGATATTCTATCCTGCATGCTCAATAGAGACATAGAGGGGGAGTGTCCGGCTTGGAAGCCATGTTGAGATGGGAAAATTACATTGTTTTTAGTGATAAATTTATACAGACACTCGTACATAATTTTTTCAAAGAATTTGGAAAAGTAGGGGAGGACAGAGATAGATCTATAATTTGTAAAGTCATCCCTCGCACCCTGTTTGAATATTGGCACAATTTTAGCTGTTTTTAAAGCTTGAGGAAAAGTACTATGGGTGATCGTACAGTCTCGGCCCTGCTGATTTTCAGTAGGTTTATCGAGTGAAGGTCTTTACCACGGTTTCGTGTCTGAGGCCATTTTAGATTCCCATTGGGTGACACCATTTAAGTTCCCGACAGTAACTGGTTGAAGATGTAACTGTGCACAACTTTGCATAGTGACTGTACGTAGGCCATAGCCTCGAATTTGCTCCTGTTTCAATGAATTTATGGGGTAAGATCCGTAACCACTGCTGCCTGTTTGAATGGTTGTCAATCTTATTAAGGTTCGTGTACATGTATGCGGATCGCGCTATTGTAAAATCTCTTAAATACGCCAACATCGGTTTGTAAACCAGAACTCCCAGGAAAGGGCAGGGGCTCATTGAACGCTCGCACCAACCAACGAAGCAAGTGAAAGAGCAATCTCAACTCTCATGCCGCAACCTGTCGCTCGCCAATTTGAGAGTGCCGCTTAATACTGGAGTGTTTCCGAGCAGGCAGTGTGATTTTCCTTACAGGTTTTATTTTAGTTATAGTTATAGTTATAGTTAATGATTTTTTATTTTAGTTATAGTTATAGTTATAGTTAGTATTATTTTTAGTTATAGTTATAGTTATAGTTAATGGATTTTTATTTTAGTTAATTTTAGTTACTACTTAGTTACAATAATTAAGTCTATAAGCAAAATTGTGCGTATTAATACGCTGTTTCACAATTTACTCAGAGCTATGAAAACCTTTGAAGCATGGGTACATTCAGCTTCATCAATACACGAGTTTCCAAAGTAACTGACAAATTTCACAATAAAAATTTCGCATTTTTCGTTCTCATTTATGTCGTATTGTCCATATTGCACTTCCTATTTTTATTTTTTGTATTAACGAAAATAAAGATGAATTTTCGTTAGTGTTATTTTCGTTATAGTTATAGTTATAGTTAATGATATTTTTAGTTATAGTTATAGTTATCGTTAACGAAATCATTTTATTTTCGTTAACGAACATTTTCGTTATCGTTATCGTTAACGAAAATCACACTGCGAGCAGGTGAGCATGCTTAGTGTACATTATCGCATGTGTGTGTGTGACGATTGTTATAGTGTCGCTTAACATTTCTTTTGAATAAAATATCAAGTCAATATCAATATCTATTGATATTATATATACATCATGTAAACTGTTTTTAATGTCTTTAGAAGTAGGCCTTAGGGTGGTTCTTAAAAATAAAAGTGTGAAACTAATGTTCGCCAAGGTTCCATTCCATCTAGAAACATCACACAAAAAGTTGTATGATTTTTTTTTTAATATTTAGGACTGCCACAACACCATCAAAGTTTCACCCTTCATCAAATATAGGAGCACTCGAACAATAAGCATAATAGTTGTATTAAAAAATGAAAAATGAACACTTAAACCAGGAATAAATTCAACTGCCTCTAGTAGGTCCAGATTACAGCACAATTACATTTATTGCATGCCTGGTTACTTGTGATTACTCTGATTAGTGGTTAAAATTATTTATTAGAGTTATTATTATTATTGAGAAAATGGTAAAAAGTTAATAACTTCTACAAATATGGGCATATTCTGAAAATTAACACATAATTTTATTCAGTTTTAAGAGCTCTTTCTAGCGGTATATTGAATGGCAGTTAATTAGTTTTCAATTAGAATATTTTACAAGAAAACCTACAATTTTCTCGAAAAACGCTTTGTCTCGTAACTTTGGCCCTCTGGTGGGGGCGGAAGACATTAATATTTTTTTTAAATTTTGAACAGTGTTTGATCCATGCCATTATGCAACTTTTGGCTGCCATTACTTTTCGAATTTCAAATGTTCGCTTATTTTCCACTCCACCCTTTTGTGCAGGCTTGTTCGTATAGATTTGTGGTTATCGGTCTCAGGAACTCACGGATCAAATACCACTAAAACGCCAATAAAAATTAATAATAAACAATCAACGAGAACATAAACATTGTAGAAATTATTTTTAAGTTGTGCTTAAGTAAAATCATTCAGCTTTTCTGTTGAAAACTAAACATAGGTCCAAAAATGCGAATCAAATACTCATACTCGAAATGACGAAAATTATCTGTAAAAGTCAAAATTTCAAAGACGTTGTGGCAGTCCTAGATATTGTTCAATCCTGATAATTTTTTAGCTACATTACTTCTAAACCAATTGGCACGGAATGCCGGGTTGGCAAAAGTAAACAACTGAAGTTGAAAATTTTCCATTAGAGATGCAACCACCCTAGTAGGCCTACATGCATGAATAGCAAGTTAACCGACGCCAAGAAATACTGTCACTGTGAAAACGTTAAAGATGATTAAGATGAAGTGTGTGATGCTTCATGCATTATGACAAAACAGTACTAAACACATAGAGAAATATACAACATATTCGTACTTTACATGTTACTAATTTCAAACATAATTTATAAACACACAAAAATAGGCCTCCCTATAGGCCTATCTATCCCTAAAATCTCCTTTCGTTTCTTCAAAGATTAACATTCGACTGCCGATGATTTAGGGCCATTTTACTGTTTTTTGTCTTGCAATTATGCCTCCATTGTCAGTAGGCTGCGAAAGTGTACCTTCAGCTGACAGTGGCTGATTAGGCCTATAATTATATTTCTCATTGTTGCTTAAAATGTGGAAGTCAACTGTGTGACGCGAACTTCCGTGACGCTTGTCAACTCCATGATGAATTTTGAAAAAACACATTTTCGCAGTTTTTAACATAGACATTGAATTCTGTGCATTGCTGCCTATCACACATTTTGATATTATTAATATTAAAAGATTAGCACTTTGAAAAGTACAAAAAATCGTAATTGATTTTTTCTTACAAATCCGAGGCAAAAGTGCCACATATTGTAGAAACCCTACCCTAGCGGATATTTGAACCGGGATGAACCACTACCTCATTAGACTATTGTGACTAAATTCTTGCAAGAAGGAAGTCACCTACTAAAGTGTTAGAGATTTTGTCCTGGGTTAGCACATACCTCCATAAATTAAGATGTGGCGTCAGTTGAACAGTTGAAGCTGCTAAAGCGGGTATCGTTTAGGTCGATAATTGGAAGGTTGAGAATCAGATGAGTCGGGTGATGAATTCTTTAAGGCGTGTGACTTAAATTTTGAGTGGAAAGCCGGAGGTGTGATAGATAGAGGAGCTTGACAGAGATGATGATGGATGATTAGCATTTGGCAATGATGATGGAGGAGCCGAAAATTTGCGAAATTAAAGAGGAAGATCGTTCGAGAGACATGGTGCAGTGTAGTAAAATTATGACTGGGCTGGTGAAATTGAGATGGGTATTGACCAGAGGCGAAAATCTGTACATAACTTTTGGGGGACAGATTTGGAAGGAAATTTTTTTTAATGCGTTAGGTGGGGCAGAGGCAGGGGCGCAACCACGGTCCCGAAGTTGAGGGGACCTACTAGAATGTCTGAGTGGGGGAATTGCGAGCGCCGAAGGCGCGAAGCTGCGATTGCCGAAGGCAAGAAGCCCATAACGACTATAGGGGGCATGGGAGAGCGTCGTAAGCTCCCCCATCGGGGTCTGGGGCGGAGCCCCAGAAGCCGACGCAATTTTGAGCATTTGATACCAAATGGAGTACATTTTGGGTTCTAATTTACATCAAATCTGTCACTGATGATTTCGATATAAAAGTACCTAAACCATAGATCTGTGAAAAATATGACCTTGTTATATAAATAAACTGAAACAAAAGCTTTCGAGGTCGATCGCGCACCGATCGCCTACTCAATCCAGCGCGATCGATTTTTAGATCGCCTTCTATTTTCAAATGAGAAGCTCTGATGACATTTTACTACCCGGTATTTAGTAATTTTGTAAATGACATTTAGTAAATGACATTCTTCCTAAATGTAAAATTTCCTAAATTTTTATTTAATTTTCCTAAAACTTCCTAAATTTAAAATTTTAAATCTGACTGCGCATCGCATAACATTAATTTTGTCATGCTATAATCACAGGCAACCATCGTCACATAATTTTTATTCGGAAGCCTACCTATTAAGTAGGCCTACTGCATTTCCCATTATTTTCTTCGCCATGCTATTTGCAATGGAGGTATATCTGATCATTCTTGTCTGCAATAAAGGTAAGTAGTGGACTTTATGGGAACTGGGAAGTCGAAATCCTAAAGCGAAGAAAACTTTGGACAACTTACACAAATTAAAGACTAAAGAAATGCAGCAGTAGAGAACATCTATGCCCCTGGAGAAATTATTTAAGAGACAACTGTAGAGATTTAATAAAAGGCATGTTTCTGATCAAACGCACAGCATGCCAGTCCCAATTAAAAAATAAAATTTATTTTTTTTCCCATAAAAACGGCCAATGATCTCTCCACAGAAGTCACTAGACAGGCTAGATAGACGCAATTCTCATGTAACTGGGGTCATCTTAGTTGCTGAGAGATAACTTAAATTAATATCGAATGCAATTATACTAGTTGAGCTAAATATATAATATTATGATGCTAGTTATTCACAAGGCTTTTTAATATGCTAATGAATTGTAATATTTAAATTTCCTATTTTGAGTCATGAATGCAAATTGCGTATGTTGTGCGTGTGCACATAATGAGGTCAACTTCGTTATGTAGGCAAGATTTATACGGATGCATTATATGCAGAGATATTCAATGTCTAATGTAACATCCTTGAACGCCAAATCCTAAAGCGCTATTAGCCTAAAGCTAAGCGTAGGACAGCTAGCTGCTTACTTATGAGCCATGAATGTGTATCCGCATTGGTCATAATTTACATATCAACGTTAGTCAATTCGAAGGTCCTTATTTGCAAGCGTAAAAATCAGCATAGCTGTTATTCCATATCCGTGCATGCTTGTCCATAATATGAAGCCCAAATATGACCCATATTTCTAAATGGAAGCAAATAGGGCCTACATGCCCTACACTGGTCCCATCTAATGCTCATGGGCATGCTGCCGGATAATTATGATCAATGCCTAATGTGTGACGAACTATTTTGTTGCTTTGACTAGGAATATTATAAATAGATAGGCGTACAGGTCAATGGTTAATTAAGAAGACTAGGTCCAGTTTGGTCTTTGAATCTTAACATGTTTCCGAAGTTACACTTCAAAAACTTATTAACAGAACAGGACTATGTCAACATACCCACATGGTGCCCATATGAGACCAAATTTCCATATAGGACCCGTTTAAATTAAAGCCCATTATATACGAGTCCAATCTAATGCCAACAAAATGCAAGCAAAAGGAAACATACATGTTTCCGCATATTTTCAAACTATTTTAAACTATCTACTGTAGCTACATTTGAACTAGTAGTCTAGGCTTGGAATCTCAAAATGACACTGTTAGAAGCAAATCATGTAACAATTTGTTATCAGGTGTTTCTAGACTAATTCGACCCTGCTGAAAACGAAAATCAGGGATAGCTAGCTGGATTTTTAGCGGTTGCATGGGAAGACAAGATGGCGGCCAAAATGGCGGCCAGTATCTTCATATGGCTATTAGTGAAGTCATTTATGTGATGGAAACATGATTTTAGAGTAGGGTGCTCCAGAAAATAAAAAGTTGAAAATTCATTGCTCCCGGGAATTTTCCCATGCGTCTCATAGAGATGAGTCTAAAAATCCAAATTTTAAGCTTTTACATTAAGGCTAAGCCTTGCCCCCAGCGCGATGAAGTTTTAACAATATTCGCAATTTTTCGGTTGAAAACACAAATTACCGGTATTTAAGTATGAAAAAACTAATATGTTTCATATTTATTGGCCAGAACATGAAAAGCTGCAAGTACAAATACAAGTACTGAGGTCTTAAGTACCTGTACAAATACTTAAGTATCAAGCACGAGTACAAGTAGCCTACTAAGGTATCCATTTACTTCCTTGACAAAGCAATGGTGTATTGCCACATGCACTCATTTATAATATTGCTTTTTTTAAAGTATAATGGATGTGAGCATCTTGTCACTCAGATTCAATCGAAACTGTTTTAATATTAAACTAAACACACTTTCAACCGGAGCACTAGATGCAGGCACACTCACAACTCTAAACGCTGGTTTGTCGAGAACAGTTTTGCTGCATTCCAAACGTCCAAACAATCAATTTCATCAAAGTCATCATGGCCTCTGATATTCAACCAGGTTGTCACTTGTGATGATAAGGTGGCATAAAGGTGCTCGGTTTCACAGAAGATCGTGTAAAGTAGTGAACATATAGCTTAGACTTTTTGATGCATGAGGTCTGCAGTTTTGGTGATTATCGTGCCAAAATGAGACGTTTGTGCAGCACCTGCTCCGCCACTGCCAAAGAAACTTGATGTAGTCTCCAACAAAGCATCTGTCTCATTCACCTAAGACATGATCATATCGGCACACATTAAATAAGAGCATACTAGTTGTAGGCAGTCTTTGACTAGTGGAGCAACAAAAAAATTCCTTAATTAGCGTTTTACGTAAAACAGAAAAGTGATTCGCAAATGACTACCTAAGTGGCCTAACTAAGCGCGTTTTGATACAGGTGACAATGTTTCTTTAGCAGAGCCATATACACCATCTCGGACACGCAGCGGAAGACTTTTTCGAGAGGAACATAGAACACAGAGGAATATAGAAAACTCACAATTTTCACAAGTGAGCCCCATTCACACATGAATTCCAAGTATAAGCCATAGGTTCAGTGGTCTATTGCTAGAAGTCCTATAATGCAATTCAAACAATGCATTATTTCGATGTATAAGCTGGTTTTCCTATCGCGGCTTTCGTATGGTGCTGAGAATGTTCGACGACTTACATTTACATTACTCGATAGAGTTCAAATGATTTGTTAGTCACTGCTCACCTCTCCGTATGGAGTCTTTGCAAGTGTTTACTAAAGTTGGATGTTGTGCCAGTTGTTTCCTGAAATTATAGTTTTCTCACTACAAAACTTGCACTTAGCAGAAGTAGCATTTCCCTTGAAAGTGAAATTATCATTGCCAAACTTAACCGCTCTAGGAATATTAGTATTTTTTGTTAGCATATCTCCGTCCGTGGCCGCTCTTTTAGCAAGACAACCGGAAAAAATTCTGAACAAGATGCGGTCCAAAATATCCAGAATGTAAGTATTAATGACTTAAAGGAAAGACAAAGCTTACTGGTAAAGTATCCGAGTGCCTGTAGATATTTCATTTGTGTCCAAGTAGCCTACTTAGGTCTCAAGTACGAGTACAAGTACTTAGGTCTCCAGTACAAGTTCAAGTACTTAAAGACTGTACTCAAATTGCACTTGAGTAAAAGTACAGGTACCAATACTACACCTCTGCACACAATAGTTCACGAAAGAAGTTAATCATCATGAAAATAATTACATTTTTCGTCCACGGTATTGCAGATTTTAAGCAAATTCGCATATTTTAACAAATTCTAACATTATTGTGCCGGGGGCAAGGCTTAGCCTTTTTGAAATGGTCTGAAACTTGGTACAGTTGTACAAAGTGATGAATGGAATGGGAAAATCGCCGGGAGCAGTATTTTTAGGAACTTTTTAAAACTCCATTATATTCTGGAGCATCCTATTTTAGAGTCTAAATCAACACTTTTGGGGACAAGGAATGCGACGGAACTAAAGACACATATGTAGCACTGCCAGGAAACCAAAATGGCGGTCAAAATGGCGGCCAGTATCTTCAAATGACTATAGGTGAAGTCATGTGTGTGATGGAAACATGAATTCAGAGTCTAAATTAACATGTTCTTGGACAAGGAATGCGATGGAACTGAAGACACATAAATTATGTAGCACTGCTAAGAAACAAAAAACAAGATGGCGGCCAAATGGCGGCCAATATCTTCAAATGGCTGTAAGTGAAGACATGTATGTGATGGAAACATAATATTATAGTCAAAATTAACATTTTGGGGGTCAAGGAATGCGATGGAACTAAAGACACATATGCAGCATTGCCAGGAAGCCAAAATGGCGGACAAAATGGCGGCCAATATCTTTAAATGGCTATAAGTGAAGTTATGTGTGTGACAGAAATATGATTTTACAGTCAAAATTAACCTTTTCGGGGTCAAAAATGCGCTGGAACTAGGAGCACACATATGCAGCACTGCCGGGAAACCAAAATGGCGGACAAAATGGCGGCCAATATCTTCAAATGGCTATAAGTGGAGTCATGTATGTAATGAAAACATGATTTTATAGTCAAAATTAACCTTTTCGGGGTAAAAAAATGCGCTGGAACCAGGAGCACACATATGTACCACTGCCAGGAAACAAAAATGGCAGTTTAACCGTCATTATTTATATGAAAGTTTTAGTAGCCTGTGATTGCTGTTTAACCATTTTATACATCATGTATGCAATATTCGTATTTCATGACTTGACTATTTAAAGCAATTGTTGCAGTCAATGCAATTGCGCATAAGTGTACATGGAAAGTTCGCACTTCGACAGCAGCAGCACTTGGTGCTACACTTACCAACTTTGCACGATCTACAGGTACGAGAACACCTTCTTCATCCACACTCCATCCTCATGAGGCTATTGTCGGAGCATGAATATGTGGATGATAGGCATTTTCCCAAATGACAGTTTGGTAATGAACACGTTTAATATGCTGCCTGATGGTGTCACTGCATGGTGTTCCAAAACGAAACATATCGTACCATATCGCATGTCTTGACATTGTCATTTATTTTATACAATCTTACCACAAATTCCCCTACATTCGCTATCTATAGCATTCTCTGATAGGGAAATGTTTCCCAATGTAGAAAGTAAGTGGGAACTTTCCAAGTAGGTTTTCCATGCATTTTTTTTACCAATCCCTGCTAAATAGGATGTCACATCACATCCAGTTATGGCACGAAAAGCCAATAAATTTTTCCTTATTTGATCCTCCAAACTTAGAGCAATTGTGTGAATTGGAATGAACTTTCGCTTTGCTGATGTTCCTGCCATCACCCACACCTCATCACATTTAAAGCGATGATAGTGATGCAGCAACAGCAGAATCACGTCGGTATCTCTTGCACAGACTACCACGGTTTTCAGGTTTGTCTGCGAAGCACGCACAATAATTCTGGTATCAGCTTGTTCGTGTGTTCCTGCTAAGGTACTAAAGGTAGACACATCAGACCCGGCAGTAGACAATGCCTTATCGTCTTCCACGAAGCCACCAGCAACAACTGCTTTTATATCGCCATATGTGGCTGTTGAGAGTTGAGTGGATAGAAATACAGCTAGATCAGCCTTGTTTTCAGGTTCCACTCTTTACTGACAATGCCCAGTATCGATCAAAGACAATATCGACCCTCTTGTAGCAAATAGATAGTTTCTTCACATGCGAAACCACTGTATCTGCCAGGTCACCAAATGTCTGCGATTTCGGAGGTTTCCCTATTGCTTGTAGCATTGCTTGTCCAATAATTAAACGTGATGCCTCTGTTAGAGAAATGCTGAGTGGACATGCTTCTTCTGCTGATGTTGCAACGTCTTTTGTTAGTGCACTCTGTAGTGGTGTTCCTCAATGCAATGTTATTGCTTTGTTGAACAGACAAAGCAGTGATTCTTCATCGTTTTGGTCTCATTTCTGTCGAGAGACAGTCATTTCTTTGTAAATCTCGTCAGGATGCGGCATGTCAAACATATCCATGGTTTTCCTCTGGCTTTCAGAACGCCAATGGAATAGTAGATTTCGTTTATTAAGATACAAAGTTGACATACCGCAACTTGTTTACATGAGATAATGAAAGTAATGAAATTAAAAACTATAAGTTTATGCCTATAGTCAGGATTGAGAGTTAAATCTTAACATCCCGAACGGTACGATATAGAACCCTAGAGATGAAATTGTGGTAATCTTTTTTGGGGAGTTCATATCCATGAGGTCTAGGGCGTATAGCATAAGGCCTACAAACGGTCGGAGGAAAGAGGCCTCTGCGCACATGTTGTGAGTTCCGGTTGACCGCTTGCAGGAGTCTGACATCTGCATCTTCCATCATTCTGTGTAAATCCTGTTGTTGAGGAGGAAGGTAGCCCAGTCGTTTGGTCCTTTGCAAGAAACGTTGGAGTTTTTGTCGGTCGCTTGCGGTGGTGAATCCCCACCAAGCAGGGGAGGCATAGAGAAAGCGAGAGATGGTAGTTGCACGTGCAACTTCATTGAGCGCTGTCGGAGGGAGACCGTGTGCCCTGAGGACTCTGAGAGCGTGGAGCGAACCAGAGCATGCACTTAGAATGTCAATGCCCATTACTGGAGTGTGTTATTCTCATTGGCTAGGCCTGTTATACTGCCAGCCTCCTTACAGGTGCCAACTAGCCATTCTTGTGCATGGTCTGCATCAACCTGACTATAAGATACTGGCCGCCATTTTGACCGCCATTTTGGTTTCCTGGCAGTGCTACATATGTGTATTTAGTTCCATCGCATTCCTTGTCCACGAATAGGTTAATTTTGATACTAAAATCATGTTTTCATCACATAAATGACTTCACTAATAGCCATATGAAGATACTGGCCGCCATTTTGGCCGTCATCTTGTTTTCCCATGCAACCGCTAAAAATCCAGCTTGCTATCCCCGATTTTCGTTTTCAGCAGGGTCGAATTAGTCTAGAAACACCTGATAGTAAATTTGTTACATGATTTGCTTCTAACAGTGATTTCTAGAGCCCTTTTTAAATTCCAAGCCTAGACTACAGACTAGGGTGGAGTGAAAAAAGCGAAAATTAGAAATTCAAAAAGTAATAGCAGCCAAAAGTGGCCTTAAGGTATGGGGTAAAAAAAACGAAAAAGTTTTTAAAAATATTAATGTCTTCCGCCCCCACCAGAGGGCCAAAGTTACGAAAAATAGCATTTTTTCGAGAAAATTGCAGGTTGTCTTGTAAAATATTTTAATTAAAAACTAATTAAATGTCATTCTACAGGGTGGGCCAGCATAAATGCACAGACTTTGCATGCATATAACTCAGCCAATTTTTGTAAGTTATTTATAATTAATGCGTCAAATTAAAGGTATTTCACTCTAGTATTAGCTTTGAAAAAGTCGAACTGGTACTAGTTTACGTTTAAAGGAAATGTTTGAAACAGCCCTAGCTACCATATTTTGTTGTTATTAGTGACACAATATGGCGCCGTTGACAGACGATGAACGAATTTTTATCCAAATTTTGCGAACTGATCAGGGATTTAATGCGATTCAAATAATTAAAGAGTTTCCTAACAGAGGATGGAATAAAAGTGTGTTGAATCGTCTGATAAGGAAATTGATGAAACAGGAACTTCGCGTCGTAAATCACGTGAATCGGTACGCACGGCGTAAACACCCGCTAACATTGCTCGTGTGTCCGAGTAAATTTGCAGTCACGACGATGACTCGGGTACAAGCAAATCTCCCGGGGAAATTCAGCGCGATACAGGCATATCCAGAAGCATCGTAAGACGTATTGCAAAAGATGATCTAAAGTTGGAGATATTTCGTCGACGTGAAGTCCAGCAGCTCTCCGACTCTGACGCAAAGAAACGGCTGGAAGCATGCAAGCGTCTGAAGCAGCGCATGACTGTTGATAAAATTGAAAGGACATGGTTAAGCGATGAGAAGATCTTCATGGTACAGACTCCTACAAACACCTAAAATGATCGTGTCTCTGCGAAGTTCCTGTTTTGGACCAAACCTCAATAATCGTCTGTCAACGGCGCCATGTTTCGTCACTAATGACAAAAAATATGGTAGCTAGCGCTGCTCCGAAGATTTCCTTATAATTTAAACTAGTACCAGTTCGACTTTTTCAAGGCCAATACTAGAGTGAAATATCTTTAATTTCACTCATCAAGCATAAATAACTGACAAAAATTGGCGGAGTTATATGCATGCAAAGTCTGTGCATTTATGCTGGCCCACCCTGTATATACCGTTGGATAGAGCTCTTAATGCTGAATAAAACTATGTATTAATTTTCAGAATATGCTAATATTTGTAGAAGTTATTAACTTTTTACCTTTCCTCTGGTTCGTGACATGTCGCTAAGTCTGAAAACGGTTAAACACTAATAACTTTTTTATCCTTCGAGATATTTCGACCAATTAGTATGTCATTCGATTCAACTCTGAACCGCCTTTCTAATTGTGCATTGTGATGCGGGATTGTTTAACAGTACACATTTGTTTTATAATAAAATACAGCCCGTAAAAACAAAGTTTTTTACTATATCCATCTAGTATCCTATAACGTGTACTCTGAAAATAGTCACTAATCTCGAAAAATGACGTTCACAAAGAAAGGGGCTTACATTCGTTCATTTTACGACATTGCGTGCGTTTAATGAGGCAGCGCGCCCGCTTTTGTTGAGGCGAATGAAAACGTTGCGTATCGGAAAAGGGGATTCCCCGATTCGAAAAGTTGAGTCCTCGATTCTATAAGCTTGCCTTTTTGGGGGAGCTGCAATTTTTATAGAATGAAGTGTCTGCGAGGGCTAGTCTATCTGCCAAGTTTCAGGACGATTGAATGATTGTAAGTGATCGAATTAGTCGTCGCAAGATTTGACTTTTTAGCCTGTGGCTCATTCAAACATTCGAGATTTCCGTAAGTTAAACTAGATGGATAAATATTACAGGTTTTTTGCAATTTTTCATTGATTCTGTTGTCATTTCAGCTGAATGCGCACTTTGTCCGATGAATTGTGCGCTAAGAACATTCTATTTTGATCGTGAATAATTGCGAAATGTCGGAGCATAAAGGCTACAATGCCTACTCGTTCTAAAACATTGTTTCGAAGTTCGGACACATACATAAACTACAGCAGACTGTTCTACCCCATAAAAAATTATGAAAAATTAGTTTCCGTTGAACTGGTCCATACCTTGATCTTCACTCTCTAATGCCTCCTTTTCAGTCTGACGTTAGAAAATCCCACTCGACGGAATCTCTTATGGTGAGTCTTCTAGTAGATATACTTCATGATATGGACCGTAGCCATATAATTCTACTCTCCCTTTATGACATTAGTACCGCTTTTGACACTGTTGATCGTACCATCCTCTTAGACATGCTGTCTAGGTCGTCTGGGATTGTGGGCTGTGCTCTTCTTTGGTTCTATTCATTCCTCACGGATCGCTATGTTTCTGTAGTTTTCTGTCCTACCCGCTCTCCCTGTATCCACTTATCTTATGGCATACCTCAGGGCTCTGTCATTGTTCCCTTTCTGTTTATCTTTTATACCTCGGATCTAGCCGGTTTTTTTTGGTCCACTCAAAGTCTCTTCCACCAATATGCTAATGACCCGTGATCTTGGATTAATTGATCCTGTCCTCTCTCTGTCACTATCTCAAGGCCTATTGTACTTCAGTCAATCTTGTCAAGCTTTGCACGGCTACCTAGCCAAATGTACTGGGTCATGTCTTGGTATAGACAAAGACGATTAGCGGATAACCATCGATCAAGAGCAGCTGAAGCCTCTAGAATACGTTTAACCATAGCATAGGCTCTGACGGCAGGGCCATGAAGGTAAAGGAATGAATGGAACCAAAGAAGAGCAGAATCAACAATCTCAGACGACCTAGACAGCATGTCTAAGAGGATGGTATGATCAACAGTGTCAAAAGCGGCACTAATGTCATAAAGGGAGAGTATAATTATAACTATGGTCCACATCATGAAGTAAGCTTATATCTGCTAGAAGACTCATCATAAGAGATTCCGTCGAGTGGAATTTCCTAAATCCAGACTGAAGAGGAGGCATTAGAAAGTGAATATCAAGATAGTGGACCAGTTCAACAGAGACACATTTCTCATATGGGGGATAGAACAATCTGCCGTAGTTACTGTCTGTGTCCGAACTTCGAAAACAATGTCTTAGAACGAGTAGGCATTGTAGCTTTTATGCTCCGACATTTCGCCATTATTCACGATCAAAATAGAATGTTCTTAGCGCTCAATTCATCGGACAAAGTGCACATTCAGCTGAAATGACAACAGAATCAATGAAAAATTGCAAAAAACTGTAATTTTTATAAAACAAATGTGTACTGTTAAACAATCCCGCATCACAATGCACAATTAGAAAGGCGGTTCAGAGTTGAATCGAATGACATACTAATTGGTTGAAATATCTCGAAGGATAAAAAAGTTATTAGTGTTTAACCGTTTTCAGACTTAGCGACATGTCGCGAACCAGAGGAAAGGTAAAAAGTTAATAACTTCTACAAATATTGGCATATTCTGAAAATTAATACATCGTTTTATTTAGCATTAAGAGCTCTATCCAACGGTATATAGAATGACATTTAATTGGTTTTTAATTAAAATATTTTACAAGAAAACCTGCAATTTTCTCGAAAAAATGACGTACGTCATTAAATTAATTACTATTTTTCGTAACTTTGGCCCTCTGGTGGGGGCGGAAGACATTAATATTTTAAAGAACTTTTTCGACATTTTTTGACCCTATACCATAAGGCAACTTTTGGCTGCTATTACTTTTTGAATTTCTAATTTTCGCTTTTTTCACTCCACCCTACTATAGACCTAGGAGTCGACTGGTGTCGATTTGGTAATCCCAAGTCGAGTCGAGTCGTTTCTGCTTTGCGCAACTGACCCCAGGTCGAATTCTGTACAGAATAGTGACTTGAAGTTGACCGACTTAAACTGATTCGAGACACAAAGAAATCCAAATTTATCACACCATACTAATGAATGTGAGGCTAAAGCAGCATTTAAGCATCGAGTGTTCCCAGTGAGGCCATGTTTTCCACAAGTGGACTTACACTCAACAGAAAAAGATGTTTAGTGGTTCTTTTTAAATAGCACATTTTGTCAGTCGTTCATGAAAACTATCCAACATATTTACCCACCACACTATAAGCGGCATTACAAGGCAAACAAACAGCAAAATAGTCAGTCAATCAATCATAATCAGTGATTTGGTCGAGTGTCACTGTCACACTAGTCAGTAAACAGTACTGCAATTTGCCTCTGACGGCTTATGTCAATCTGCTATAACATCTCTATTCTCTATTCTCGAACTGTAACCTGTATGATCACTGACAATGGACAAGTTTAAAAAACTCGTTGTAATAATTGCCATCACATTGTGAACTGCATAGCCATACTAGTATTACTAGATAGCCCAAAGCGTTACAAAACAAAATATTAATTAATATGTGAAATTAATGCTTTCCAGGCATAATTGGCTTGACATTTTATTACTATTAGCCGTACGACATCATTATTATCATGTCAGAAGTCGACTTTATGTCGAAACTTGGTTGTTTTTCTGCCAAGTCGGTTCAAGTCGTTTTGGCTCCAAGTCGTCGACTTCAAGTCGTCTTCAAGTCACTTTATGGCCAAGTGTGGGGTCTGATAGGCTGACCAAAGAAACTTCCAGGCCTCATTTAAACGATTAGTGCAGGTGGAGACAGGGATTGTGAGTCAATCGAGAGACAGTCGCCGACGATGTCCAAACAAAGAAATACAGCTAGCTGCAACCGAGTGAATTGATTAATGCAATCGGAGAGGGAGGCTGAGACAGAGCCGAGAGGCAGATACCAAGTTGAAACAGCGGAGTCTTAAGTAAGCCTACTGATCTGAATGACGCTGAACATAGGCGCAGAGCACTGAACAAGGCCAGTCGCAGAAGATATCGTAGCTAGGCCCTACATTATAAATTAAAATTAGCACCCATGAACTCCAAACACCATCTTTCTAAATCGTGATCAATAAGCCAACTGTACTCAAGTAAATTATAGAATAATAAATAGCTAGGCCTATTAATTAATTGTAGATGTCCGGAATAAAACAAATTTGATGAAAATTTGTAGTAATTAATTCAGGCTTTACCCTTATATTATTATTCGTCACATTATGGGCAAACGAATGTTTCTTCTTCCACTTCTGAATCTAAACCAATACATCCATCATGTAACCACTGTCCGCACTGTCCACATTTCGTTATGCTTAACTGTTTATCTATATATATCTGCACACAATGCATAGGGCCTTATTACCCACAGAAAGGTGAGAATTGTTATCCTCACCAGCACGCCATGAACACTTTGACCAATATCCGGATAATTCTAAAGTGCATAATTAAGTTCTTCAGCCTAGGCCTATATATAATAGTCTTGCTAATTACAGATACAATTACAATTACAGACAGCTGTTTACAGATATTATTATATATGCCATATACGCAGAATGAGGATTAATTACGGTATTAATACATCCGAAAATAAGATAATTGCGAAATAAATTATCAAAAAATCTTATCATATTTTTTATTCAGAGATGCCGCCGAAAAGAAAACCCATGATCATTGATCAACTACAGTAGTTCATAGGTGAAGGCCCGTCAACAATACACAATTTTTGCGACATCAGATGAATAGATTCGGAGATACTTCAAGTTTAAGTGTGTGGGCCTTATTGCCAACCCGGGCCTTATTACCCACAGTTATCTTACAATTGTTAACTTGTATAAGAACTTGATATGGAGTAGGCCTAAAATCAGTCAGTTGATCAGTCAGTCGGAGATTACTGTCTACAAGACGCACTTTTTCAGCTGTTTGATGGCCACGTGTTGAGCGCCTCTGAGAGACTCTTAAGTGGCGCTTTATAAATGTCTTGTTACATTACATTACATTACAAAGACAACATTTCGTATTTTGGACAACTTAGAAATTCAAGTAACTGTTTTAAATTTTATTCTTGTACTGTGCTATTTATTTCTGAAAATGATTATATTAAATAGTGACGTAGATTAGCTGAATACCTGAAAGTACGGAGACAGCATAAGGGACATCAGACAAAACTAAGACTAAACAAAATAATCACATACAGTAATTAAATAAATAAAGTTACATAAAAATAAAAAACGGAAAAAATATGACGAAAAATAAAAAAAACGATAAAACGAGACTTGGAAAAAATTAAGAAAACGGAAAAAAGCGGGTTTAACAACTATTCTGGCCACAGATCTGCAAAACAGGATGATATGGTTGTTCACCCTTCCGTGCAGTCACAATGTAACATGGAAGCTTATCCGTCGTCGGCCCATCATTCTGGAACAGGCTTCAATGCAATCTGCGACAAGAGCTTATTTTCCTCTCTCTTGACTTTAAGCCGTATGACATATGTCACATATTCATTAAAGTTCTCCACATCTGATATTTTGGTACTTGGTCCATGCAATTTTGGTGAATAACATGGACGCAAAGAGTCTAGCAGTTAACGTGTCAACTGAGAGATCCGTAATTAAAATACTAATCAAGTTCGGACAGGTTTTTGTCGTAATTAAATTTTTGCTCGAAATACGTCCTTGGGTAAATCAAAATGGGACACCGACTGTACACTGTCGGTGGAAAGATCAGACGGTTAGGAGAGGTAGCGCCATTCGCCCTCATATGCCAAGGCTGAGAATGTAAAGTCGCTAACACTTCATACATATCTATCTGCATCTCAAGCGAATTTAAGGCGCTGACTGCTCTTCTTCTAACGGCTAATATAGAGAACTCCAGGGCGTATACACGCTGTCTTGCAGTCCAATGTCTAGCGGCTCTAGCCTATACAGTTTGCCAAATAGATTGGCGATAAGCCAGAATGATGTAGACCAGACTTCACATTATTGGAATACCATAACGAACAGCCCAACAGCTGCATGAAGTATATTGCTCTCTTGGCGGTGGTTTAAAATGTATGGGGTCGAATATCCCGACCATAAGTAAAGTTTAGAGATATATCGCGAGTTAGTGAAATGTAAATGTACACGTTTTTCTATAGCAACCGTAAATGGCTCATTTTTTAATAAATTCATCGCTTTTTAAATATATTGATCGGGTGAGATCCTTCACCACCGTGTGCCCTTTGGAAGGCCTGTGGAAGCCGCGCCATTTAAGGTTTCCGTGTTACAGACCGTTACGGTAGTAGACCCTATATAGTGTGGGGACCTAAAACGTCGCACAGGTCATTCAAACGAGAATCAGTAATGATAGAGCTGTATAATAGAGGCTACGAGGCACTGTGTAGCATAGCTGCATAGCCTACATACACCGATACCGGTACTAGAGATGTCAAAAATCCGACCCTTGTCTGGCCCGTCGACGATGTTTTTCTGGTCTGCGGAGTCTTGCCTACAGAATACATAGACCAGATCATATTTGTCAAATTTTTAGTGCGCGTGAATGCGAAATCAAATTGCTGTGCTTGCTATTGAGTTTTGGATAATGAAAATTTAATTTAAAATTAAGACTATTGGGCTGTTCGTTATGTGTGTGTGTGCTCGCGCGCGCGCGTTCGATGCCATATTAGGTTCCCGGTCGTTGACGCCATTTAGGTCTCCGACAGTAACCAGTTGAAGAATTTCACGTATAAATGGTTAATGTAAAGCTACCGTAAAGTCTCGACATTCAGTGAAGTGATCGGGTGAGTTCGTTTACCACAATTTCCAGTTGGAAGAGGTGCGTTCCCAAGCATGGATCGTGCGTGCTACATGGAGATTAAAATATCTTAAATAAGCTAACATCAATATGCGAACCGAAGGCACACGCACAGAGGTGCATGGAACGTAGCGAATATAGCTAACCGGTTCCGACAAGTTGTTCCGTTTTTTCTGTATCTATTTAACAGGTCTCTTTCTGAAGGATGTCTTCCCTCCTCACAAAAACCTGCTATCGTTTTCCCTTCTCTTAAGAAACCTAACCTTGACCCTAACCTCTGTCAAAACTACGGTTTCATTTCCAACCTTTCCTTCCTATCCAAGACTGTTGAACGGCTTGTCTCACTGCAGCCTCTCCCATACCTTGAACAATCTGGTCTGCTCCTCCCAGTCAGTCAGGCTTCAGGACTCCCCACTCCACTGAAACGGTTTTGCTATCCATTCTGTCGGATACCTACTCTGCTGTCGATCAATCGCAACTTACGCTGCTGGCTCTTTTTGATTTCTCTGCCGCCTTTGACATGGTAGTCCACGGTAACTTAGCTCATTGCAAAGCCTTGAGATATCTTGTGACCTCAGAGGCTCTCCTCGCCTTTGGCTTCGGTCCAACCTCACTGGCAATACAGACCTTTTTATAACCGGGGCAAATTCTCGGGAGGGCAAACATTCTAGCAGCCTTGTGACAGGTCAACGACCAGGGCAAAGAATTTTTACCCGGGGATTTGCCCTGGCTTACCCTGCTGTAGTGCCGCCACTGTGGCCGCACCCAAATGGTCATCTATGGAGACTCCAGAACCCCTGGATGAAGGTCAAATTTGTGGTTTCCAAGGGCTCTGTCTGTCCTCGGTCCACTTCTTTACCTTTTGTACACGGCTGACATCCCTGCCCTCTTCTCAAAACACCTGTCAACTGGGACCTTTACGCGGATGATTTGCAAGCCATTGTCCATGACCCCCCATCTGCTCAGCTTGTTGTTACTGGTCGCATTGATGCTCTCTCTCTCCAGCCCTTTACTTCTGGATGTCCTCCAATCGGCTTTCACTCAATTCATCAAACTGATCTGGTTTGGTAGGCCTACCCGACAGCAGCTTCTTAAGCTCGACTTCGCTCTTCTTGCAAAAACTTTTCATCTTACATCTTCTCGTCCAATGCCCGTGACCTAGGTGTCGTCCTCGACACTCGACAGAGCATTATCACGATACTCACCCGTTCCTGCTACTTCCGCCTGAGACGTCTCAGAACAATTCGACGTTCTCTCTTCCTCGGTCTTACGTCTTATAGTCCTTGCCTTTATAATATGATTAGGAATTAATTACTGCCGCTCTCTTTTTGTAGGCTTTCCTAAACTGCGCCTCTCCCATCTTCAATCTGTGCATAATGCGAATGCCAGGCTAATATCCCGGCTGCCCCGCTTCTCCCACATCGCCTCCTATATGTACAAACATGTTCAATGGCTGTCTCTCACTGCTCCAATCCAGCTCAAGGTTCTCGTGCTTATCTATCGGTCTTATTGTGGCCTTGCTCCCAAGTACCTCTGTGGCCTCATTCACCGACCTATCTCTTCCACCTTTCACCGTCCGTTTGCTCATTTGATCGCCTTGAACGTCTTATCCCACGAGAGGGGACTGCTATGAATAGACCTCGAGCTTTTGTCTTTATCTGCCTTTCATTATGGAACCAACTCCCTACATCAACTCGTTCTTTGATATTAACCGGTGGTCCAGGTGCTTCCTTTCGTTGTCTTAATGCTACTTTTTCGTTCGGGGTCTCTTGCACTGGGAACGCCTCTGATTGGTATTCACTGTGAGAGGCGCTTTATAAATCTATAAATACACTACAATACAAGTTGAAAGGGATGGATGTGTGCATGTACGTATATGTATGTGTAGTGGTCCTAGTGGATGAAGAGCCGACGAGGCATGTATGCTTCTACATGTGCGCCCTAGTCAGTAACGGCTTAAGAGTTAGGTCTTCGTGATGATCGCTCGTTGCCACGGCCATGTCGACCCGGCCACTGGCCCAAAGGCCGTTGACGATCAAGACGATCAGCAGAAGTTAAAGTCGTTTATTGCAAACAGTGTACATCAATGGTGACAACAAACTAACGTACTGCTTGGCTGACGGTCTGACTTGTCTGATCGTCCGAACTCTCTGCTACGATAGTCTGATCTCTTACTAATAAGACAGCGTTTATATACAGAACAAGCTGCAACTTAGGCTTAGCTGGGCTGGGTGGTCGTTGCAGTCAAGAAGGCCGAGTTTGGTAAGGTAATCAGGAATACTGCCTTACTCATATCCCTGCCTTGTCTAGTCCGTCTCTCTGTCTCTCTCTCTGTCTATCTTTGTCTGTCTGCTTCAATCTGTCTGTTGGCACTTAGTCAGTCGGTCTGTGGTCAGCGGCCTGGAATGCCACACCCTCTACGGCTTGAGTGCCCGAGTCTGTGTCTGGGTGCACTAATGATATGGCGCCAGAGAAGTCAACCCCTACATGTATATGTATGTATGTATGAAATCCGCATGCATGCGCACGTACACACATACATACATACATATGCACCTACATATATAGATACATACATACATACATTCATACATACATGCATACATACATACATACATACATACATACATACATACATACATACATACTTATCACAGACGTCACAAGAGCTTCATTTCAAGCATTAGAAAGATCACTGTGGTGTCGAATACTTAGGTTACAACGAACGATTTTTTGTTTCCTACATTGAATTTAACATTGTATCATGATTCAAACATTTTCCGTAAATGCACGCACTCTGTCCAACCTAAACTTGGAGCATTCATGTCGACTTTCTATTAAAATGATATAAAATCCACCCGTGTTATCGGTGGGTCAATTTGACCCCAGGTGTGCTAAATGCGTTGGGCAGGAAGGTGTGCGCCATAGGGTTTAAAGAGCATTGAACACAACCCGAACGTCTTCATCAACTTCATAGAGTTCTACAAATCATTCGATAGCATATGGCATGATGGAATATGGAGAAGGATATAAAGTGTAGGAATACCATAGCAACTGATCAAACTTGTACGAGGGATATATCGAAAATCATCAAGTGTCCTAAAAGATCATGGATGTGCATATAGTAGGTGCGAGATAGCTGGGTGATTTGGTCGGAAAAGGTAAGTTTCTTATCGAAAACGATTCCAAGAGAAGATTACGATACCAGCTGAATTACTGCCATTATCAGAGCCTGAATGATGACCAGGGCACGATCTCAACATTGTGGGACATTATAATTAATATTGAAGCGGTGTTGCTAAATCTGAAGAACTACTAAGTTTGACTAAGTTTGCACAACCCAGGAACTATGCTTACATAGATCGCAGAGTAACACGCGATTCACACTACCTTGAGCAAGAAAGAACTTGTGCGCATGCTTGAACGATCTGCGTATTACGTTACGGTCACGATAATAATATTATGAATAAACCATGGTACAAGCATGGCGATGTCGAGCATTTTCATTAAATTTCTGCTGAGTTGCAAAACTTCATATAAAATTGCAGTAGCCTATCGTTAGCACGAGTTGGGAATAGGTGCGTTTGGATACATACATTGTATGGTATTACGTATCATCAGGTAAAGCTTTGAAACATTTGGTCACGGCCCCAAATAAGTATGCTTACTCTTTAGCCAGAGTTCTGAACTTTTGCCAAGTAGGCTACCATAAGAATGTTTCCAGTAGTATTTCTTCCATTAATGGTAGGTGCAGTCTACTTCAACAGCTCTGACAATATAACCAGTTGTGCATAACGAAATTTATTAATGTGATGTCATCCTTTCAGGGTCATTTAATCAGATTTGCATGATATCTGTATCTGACTTTGTTCAACTTTGATTTTGTTGCTTTTGAATAGGTTCCTTTGAGAAAATATCCATTTTCAGAAGAATACAATGTTTCTCCGGGACATATATTTTATTTGTGTTGTGTTGCACATCAGTCAAAGCTATTACAAGTGTAAGTCATTGAGGGATGTATCTTTGGAATATTAACTGTTTGATAGTAACTTTACTATATTTAAATTATTTGGCCTAATTTAATTAAATGTGTAATTCTAATTCTTTTAGAGCTACACATTAACTTAGCTTAAAATTCATCTGTTTCGGCTGGTTTATCTTCCGTAGTTTGACTTTTGGTTTCTTTAACTTATTTGGTTTCGATCTGGTTTCTCTAATGGATTACAACTTTGACTACGATTTCACTTGAAGCAACCAGTGAAAGAATGATAACATTATTACAGAAATATAAAAAACTCAATCTCACCACGTTTCGCCAATGCTTCAAAAATACATCATGTTTGGCCTCCCCATCCATTGATCTTGACACCTTCGCATCTACGCTCGAAACTGACATCACTCACGTGCTCTATGGCCTTGATCTATAAGAAAGTTTGACAAGAGTCTGGGGAAGCATTCCTCAAACCTTTCATCATCAGCGAACCAAGCCAAGCAGGACCGCCAGAGACTAGAACGCCGATTCAGACGGACGAGAGCTGAGTCTGATGGTACTCTGTATCGAGCAGCATGCCGTAAAGCAAACTATGTGCTGAAAGAAACTAGGCCTACTATGAGTCTGAATTTCTAAAATATAGTCATGATCTCAAAAAAACTTGGCAGGTTATAAGAACTATAATTAATACAAAGGATTAGAATAGAACTATTAGCAATTTATGCATAAATGGCAATTAGAACTGATGCTGATGTTATGTCAGATAAATTCAACAACTATTTTGCTAATGTTGCTCAAGATCTTGTCGAGAAGATACCAGCTTCAAACACCACTATTCAAACATATTTAGACCCACCCCTACCAACTTTAGGGTGCTCCAGAAAAATAAAAGTTGAAATATCCCTGCTCCAAGGACATTTTCCCATGCGTTTCATACAGATGAGTCTAAAAATCCAAATTTTAGGTTTTTACATTAAGGCTAAGCCTTGCCCCCAGCACGATGAAGTTTTAACAATATTCGCAATTTTCGGTTGAAAACACAAATTACTGGTATTTAAGTATATATGAAAAAACTAATATGCTTCATATTTATTGACCGGAACATGAAAGGTTGCAAGTACAGATACAAGTACCGAGGTCTTAAGTACCTGTACAAATACTTAAGTATCAAGTACAAGTACGAGTACAAGTACACATGGCTACTGCAAGAGCAATGATTAACTTCCTTGACAAAGCAATGATGTATTGCCACATGCACTCATTTATAATTTTGCTTTTTTAAGAAATATAATGGATGTGAGCATCTTGTCACTCAGATTCGATCGAAACTGTTTTAATATTAAACTAAACACACTTTCAACCGGAGCGCTAGATGCAGGCACACTCACAACTCTAAATGCTGGTTTGTCGAGAACAGTTTTGCTGCATTCCAAACGTCCAAACAATCAATTAAATCAAAGTCATCATGGCCTCTTATATTTAACCGGGTTGTCACTTGCGATGATAAGGTGCTCGGTTTCACAGAAGATCGTGTACAGTAGTGACCAAATAGCTTAGACTTTTTGATACATGAGGTCTGCAGTTTCGGTTGCTACAACCGTATCTGTGAGTATCGTGCCAAAATGAGACGTTTGTGTAGCATCTGCTCTACCACTGCCAAAGGAACTTGATGTGGTCCCCCAACAAAGCATGTGTCTCATTCAAATAAGATATAATCATATCTGCACACATTAAATAAGAACATACTAGTTGTAGGCAGTCTTTGACAATTGGAGCAACACAAAGAAAATGCCTTAATTAGCGTTTTACGTAAAATTGAAAAGTGATTTGAAAATGACTACCTAAGTGGCCTAACTAAGCGCGTTTTTATACAGATTACAATGTTTCCTTAACATCTCGCAGCGGAAGACTCTTTCGAGAGGAACATAGAACACAGAGGAACATAGAAAACTCATAATTTTCACAAGTGAGCCCCATTCACACATGAATTCCATGTATAAGCCTTAGGTTCAGTGGTTTATTACTAGAATTATTGGTTTATTACTAGAATTTATTACTAAGTCCTATAATACGTTAATTAACTGCATTATTTCGATAGAGTTCAAATGATTTGTTACTCACTGCTAACCTCTCCGTATGGAGTCTTTGCAAGTGTTCTAACAAAGTTTTATGTTGTGCCAGTTGTTTTCTGAAATGATAGTTTTCTCACTATAAAACTTGCACTTAGCAGAAGCAGCATTTCCCTTGAGAGTGAAATTATCATAATTCATAACCAAACTTAACAGCTCTAGGAATATTAGAATTTTTATTGTTAGCATTATCACCGTCCGTGGGCGCTATTTTTAGCAAGACAACCGGAAGAAATTCTGATCAAGATGCGGTCCATACATAACTGCCAGAATATTCAATATCCAGAACGTAAGAATTAATGTCTTAAAGGAAAGACAAAGCTTACTGGTAAAGTATCCGAGTGCCTGTAGAAATGTCATTTGTGTCTAAGTACTATAGGTCTCAAGTACGAGTACAAGTACTTAGGTCTCCAGTACAAGTTCAAGTACTGACTGTACTCAACTTGCACTTGAGTACAAGTACAAGTACCAATACTACACCTCTGCACACAATAGTTCACAAAAGAAGTTAATCATCATGAAAATAATGACGTTTTTTCTCCATGATATTGCCGATATTTAAGCAAATTCCCATATTTTCACATATTCTAACATTTTTGTGCCGGGGGCAAGGCTTAACCTTTTTCAATTGGTCTGAAAATTGGTACAGTTGAACAAAGTGATAAATGGAATGGGAAAATCGCCTTGGAGCAATACTTTTTGGAACTTTCGGGAAATACATTACGTTTTGGAGCACCCTAACCAACTTCCTTTGCCATTTATCGTACCTCTCCTGCTGAGTTAATATCTATAAATCATACTCTAAAAATCTCACATAGTGCGGGATTCGATTAGGTTGATCCAAGTGTTGTGAGTCCGGTGTTCGACCTTATTGCTGCTCCCTTGTCTGATATAATAAACTGCTCTTTGTCTTCAGGTATAGTCCCCTCTGCTCTGAAAATAGCAAAAGTTATACCAATATATAAACAGGGTCAAGAGGAGGAACTAACCAATTACAGACCAATTTCCATTTTACCGTTTTCTCCAAATTTCTTGAAAAGGTTATGCATTCTTGACTATTTGACTACATTAATAAAATGAACATTCTACGTACTTCACAGCATGGTTTCCAGCCGGGTCATTCAACCTCGATGTCGCTCTTAAATATTCAGGATAATATATCATCTGTTATTAACCGGGCTGAATTTGCATTAGGTATATTTATTGATATTGCAAAAGCTTTTGATACGGTCAATCACGACATACTCACCAGCAAATTACAAAATATTGGTGTGCGTGGAATTGCTTTGGATTGGTTCAGAAATTACCTAGACAATAGAATGTAATGGCTCTTTATCGAAATTGAAACTAATCAAATTTGGAGTGCAACAAGGGTCTATTCTTGGACCACTTCTTTTCTTACTCTTTATTAACGACCTTCCAATGCTTTCCCGATATTGCGCTTTGTACTCTTTGCCGATGATACAAACATCTTTGCTTCTCACAAATCGTACGACATACTTTTCAAACAATGAATCAGGAACTTAAGCATGTGGTCGATTGGTTTTGAGTGAACAAGTTATCTTTGAACCTCAATAAAACTAATTACGTATTGTTTTGTTCACATAGAAAGCCTATTCCTGAAGTTAAAGGAACAGTTTTTATGAATAACAAACCTTTACCCCAAGTAACTTCGGTCAAATTCAGTTTTTAACTTGGAAGGTACATATAGAAAATATTTCTAAGAAAGTGGCGAAAAGTGTAGGTGTCTTGGTCCGTACAGCCCACCTTCTACCGACTAGAATTAGACTTAGCTTATAATTATTACTCCTTAGTTCCCCTTATCTCTCGTATTGTAATGTAGTGTGGGCCTCTAATTACCCTTCTCGATTGGTTAGGTTAACTTCATTACAAAAAAGAGCGGCCAGAATTATCTTGGGTAACTCGAACCATGGACGTATTTAGGGGGTGATTTTCCGGGTTCAAACCCCCAAATAAGTTTCCGAATTATTTTTCATATGCTTTTACATGTGAAATACCAAAAAACTTAATTTTTCGGACCATTTCCAATGGAAAACCCCCGAAATCTTAAAACCCCCTCCGAAATTTTTTCCTGGCTACGCCCATGACTCGAACTCCCTGTCTTCTCAGGCCATGTTACAGAAATTGAACATTTGTAATATAGAACAGATTAGAATTAAACAGACCTCATAGTCTATGTTTAAATATATGCATAATCTTTTGCCTGGAGCTTTTACAGACTTCTTTAGCTTGACATCCCAATATAATCCTTACAATGTTCGGACTTCTTCCAATTATAGAGGAATTGCCACTAGAACGAATACACGGAAATTCTCCATCAAAAGTGCTGGCCCTAGGACATGGAATAATCTCCCTGTCGCCATTCGTGTTTCTCCTAGCATTTCAATATTTAAAAAGAAACTCCGTCATCACTTAATGACTGTGGATCCCTGACTCCCACCATGCTTCCCCTGCTATTACCTGCCGTAGGATTACATACTCAAATTCGTACATACTGTGTTCGATGCAGACACTCATTGTGTGTACTTTTTTATATTTAGTTAACTAGTTAAGCTCTACAATAGGGTGATTCAAAAAATTGAAAATCTTATATTTCTTGTGCTCTTGCTTTTTTTCTGTTCCTTTTGGTAATAAAAAAAAGGGGGAAAAATTTAAATAAAATTGGATAATATTTAGTACTGCCTCAAGGACCTTGAAATTATTTAACTCGTTTTGTCGAAAAATTGAATTTTAGTACACAAACAATTTTACTCAAAAACTTAATAATACAGTCTTAAAAAACAATGTAGCACTGCCTAATAGGCATTGTGTACAATTATTTTAAATCCCAATATGTTTTTAATAAATTAAAATGAAAATTGGTAGAAAGTATGTATGTACCCAGATAACACTATTCATTACATTCAGGAAAAAGTGTTTTTGATTGAATTTGGAAATTATTTCCGATGGTCTTCTGTAATTTGGAACAAAAATTGTTTTTGATCTTCATGCTTCGTCAAGGTTGAGTTGAAGGTTGATGCTAGTGTAATCCCTCCTGGAGACGTTTAATTTCTTTGGAAACGTTTTCGGAAAGTAACCAAGTGGTGCCATTGAGATACCATAATAATTGACGACCAATTGCTTTCAATTGTTTGCGAAATTACTTTGGATGTTGATGAATATTTTCTTAGCTCTTATATCAAGTGCAGATCACATGCATTGGGAAATGGTCTCCCCTACTCCATCTAGAACTAAAGCCAAAGTCTTTGGAACCAGATCAATATTTGCATTTCTTCAGTAACATAGGCTCTGTCAACAATGTCTCTAACCCACCTTTCAAACACTGCCATAAACAGAGCCTAATATTCCCCCAATTCCCCAAAGGGCCCCCATGCAAGCTGGAAGCAATCCCCCTTACTCAGTGTGCGCCGCCACGATTCTAAAAGTAGTACGGCAAAATTGGAATTTAGGGGTCTGGGAAACTCCGTCCTCCAGAAGCTGACGCTTTTTTTGCATATATTGACAGTGTTCCGTGCCATTTTTCGTAATCTAAAATACACATTTAAATTGATCAAAAGTATTTTCTAGCTTTTAGCAGACGAAAGTGGTACCGCAAGCAAAAATAAGTACACAAAGATTACAAGCAGGATGAAATAATACTATAATTATTACCATAATGCATTAACTTTACAGTCCAGAGACTCGATTACAGTTGACAGCCGACAATAATGGGCAAAAGTAAGCTAAAAAGATGCAAACTTTTAGTAAAACTATTTTTTTAGTTAAGGCAAAAGTTTAACTAATGATTACTGTCCAGTACTGATGAATACTGTCATGATTAATCAGGATAACTGGTTTTACTACTAAGTCAATTGAACCGAATTGCATTGCATGAGGCATCAATCATTGTTTGCAATAGCAACTGTGTGCTCCAGAGCAGACGTTTAACCCATTAACAGCAGAAGACCTCAACGAACACTACGCTAAGACGTCCACCGACCTCAGCTACCAGCCTCCGGCCCTCAAGCAAACGGCTGCATCATATACCCCGCAGCCGATCGAGTCGATCGATCGAGTCGATCGTAAACTTGGCCAAGTCGAGTCGATCGAAACTTCGTCGACTCGATCGACTCGCCGATCGAGTCGATCGTGAACTCGGCCAAGTCGAGTCGATCGTTTTTTCCTCGACTTGACTCGACTCTGAAATATTTTACTTGCCATTTTTCACAAAATGACAGACCTTATGATATAATGACGTAATTCTGTGTAAACACACGACTACCGTGTGAACCTAATATGAAGTTCAGTGCAAATAATGAACCTTTTGGCGCCTTACTTCTTATTAGTGGAAGTAATAGATACTCTTTGACAGTTTTACGGTGAAAATTGGAGCGATTAAGATGCGTTAAGAATGCCGTAGTTGCAGGAAGTTTAGCTCTGTATAGCCTAGTCAGTAACAATGATCTCAAAACGTTCGAAAGCCTGTACGTTGGAACAAGACTGAATGCGTCGACTCCTCATTCGGATGTGTGGCAACAGTTTGGTCCACTCTACAGTGAGTATTAATGGGAGCCGCAGCTGCCGACCACAATTCATATATATTTGCCCTAGTCGCCCAATTTTTTTCAAGACCAAAAATGCCTACATTTTTACCTTCATGATTAGAAATGTCAATAAATAAAATACTATTAGTGTCATGTGGATTCGATGGAAAATACTTGCAATTTTAGTAGACGATATCGAGCATTTTATATTTCTGTAATCTGGAGCATATGCTGACCTGTTACCGAACCCTCCAAGAGGTTCCAAGCCTGAACCTCTAACTAACCTCAGTCATCGTGAGAAGTTTCAAGTTTCTTGAACTAACTGTAATTCATTACGAAGATTTACATATAGCGCCTCAGCGAAGGATGTGATATAGGCCTATACATTAGATGTCCTCTTGCCGACGGATTAGGCGAGGCATAGGCCTAATCCTTACAAGTCAACCACAGGCACACACGACATCATTATAGTGCCTAAAATGTTACTTACCAGTTCAATTACAGTTTGACAGTTTGAGGAAGAGTGCGCAATTTAAATTCATGAGTAATTTAGGTACTGGAATCTAAGAATGCAACAGTCGTCAGCAATTTTGGCCAAGAGACCACAGTCCAAGTCGACGAAGTCGATCGAGTCGATCGTCGTCCGAGCCAAGTCGATCGAGTCATCGAAGGTCGGCGAGTCGACGAAGTCGATCGAGTCGATCGTCGACCAAGCCAAGTCGATAGGCCTATAGGCCTATATCCCATCCTTCGCTAATAGTATTTTATTTATTGACATTTCTAATCATGAAGGTAATAAAAAGAACCAATAGTAAAAACAAAGTTTTTTACTATATCCATCTAGTATCCTATAATCCGTCATATTAAGCAGTTACCTCTACAAATATATAGTCCGCGTTCATTTTACAACATAGCACGCTTAATGATGCACCGCGCCCATTATTGTTGCAGCCAATCAGAACGCTGGCCAATCGCAACGCTCCGTATCGGAAAAGGTGATTCCCCGATTCGAAAAGTTGAGTCCCCGATTCTATAAGCTAGCCTTTTTGGGGAGCTGAAATTTTAATAGAATGAAGTGTCTGCGAGGACGAGTCTATCTGCCAAGTTTCAGGACGATTGAAATATTGTAAGTGATCGAATTAGTCGTCGCAAGATTTGACATTTTAGCCTGTGGCCGTGCAATCAAGCAATCAAGATGCATTCAAGATTTCCGTAAGTTAAACTAGATGGATAAAAATGTAGGCATTTTTGGTCTTGAAAAAGATTGGGCGACTAGGGCAAATATATATGAATTGTGGTCGGCAGCTGCGGCTCCCATTAATACTCACTGTAGAGTGGACCAAACTGTTGCCACACATCCGAATGAGGAGTCGACGCATTCAGTCTTGTTCCAACGTACAGGCTTTCGAACGTTTTGAGATCATCGTTACTGACTAGGCTATACAGAGCTAAACTTCCTGCAACTACGGCATTCTTAACGCATCTTAATCGCTCCAATTTTCACCGTAAAACTGTCAAAGAGTATCTATATCTTCCACTAATAAGAAGTAAAGCGCCAAAAGGTTCATTATTTGCACTGAACTTCATATTAGGTTCACACGGTAGTCGTGTGTTTACACAGAATTACGTCATTATATCATAAGGTCTGTCATTTTGTGAAAAATGGCAAGTAAAATATTTCAGAGTCGAGTCAAGTCGAGGAAAAAACGATCGACTCGACTTGGCCGAGTTCACGATCGACTCGATCGGCGAGTCGATCGAGTCGACGAAGTTTCGATCGACTCGACTTGGCCGAGTTTACGATCGACTCGATCGATCGACTCGATCGGCTGCGGGGTATAATCTGTGCCTCATAAAAACGCATATAAGTCTTTTGATCTCGCTTATAACATCCATGATGGTAAAACTAGTTTTGACATCTCTATCTGCATTTCCCTATTATGAGTACCTTTGATTTACGTCACACTGATAACTTGTATATGTTACAGGGAATGTGTATAATCAGGAAATATGTATTATACCTTAGGGAATATACATGTACAATGTACATATACCCTAGGGAATGTGTATAATGAGGGCATGTGTATATTTCATGTAAGCCTATAATTAACCCAAACCCTCACACTAACCCTAACCCCAAGTGGCCCCAACCCATAACCCTAACCCGACCCCTAACCCTAACAATCTAACCCTAGCCTAACCGTGACCCTAAACCCTATCCCTAAATTTTAAGGGCATATACAGTTATACACATACCCTGATAATACACATACCCTGATATTTCTGGGTATATACATATTCCCTGATTATGCACATTCTCTGTAACATATATAACTAACTGTCTATACTGATAACTTGTGTTCTAATGTCTTTCGCAAAGCGTGGCCATTCCGAATCCCTTTGGTGCCGATTGGTTAGAATGTCTTTTACCTGGATGCGAGTAACCAATGCCCCGCTGAAGTGGGATGGTCGGGCTCCTGGGGTATATCAAGACACTGAAAAGTCAACAACTTGAGAAAGTCTGTGTCCTTATTGTCTTTTACTGCCTTAAACACGTTTCACCAACCCTAATTGCAAGAACGACAACAGTCAACCACTGATTAATTAATTATTAAACTCGGTTAACTGCAGCTCTATTAAATCGACTGTCTGGCGAAATTAGCCTAAACACTGAACTGCTTATTGCTGACTAGGCAGAACGACAAGACTCTCTAACTCTCTCTCTCTCTCTCTCTCTCTCTCTCTCTCTCTCTCTCTCTCTCTCTCTCTCTCTCTCTCTCTCTCTCTCTCTCTCTCTCTCTCTCTCTCTCTCTCTCTCTCTCTCTCTCTCTCTCTCTCTCTCTCTCTCTCTCTCTCTCTTTCTGAGTCGGATCTCTGTTTGTACACAGGACAAGGTCCCACAAATCGGTGGCATGCTAGGTAATTCTAGGGCCTCTCTTCAGGTGTCGTCGCTGAAAAGTGACCGCCTTGTGTGCCAAGGACTTCACCCGATGTCAATGCCAAAATTGCATCGCACTGAGTTGACCTCTGTGTCAACGTCAAATCGTCACCGCTTAAAAACGACAGACCTGGGCAAACTAGAATTTTTCTTTACGTCATAAAGGCCTACCTATCTATCTACAATACTACATGTTCTGTATGTGTTTGTCTGTGTTTGGCACTTTGGCTGCCGTCCTGCGTGTGTATCTGTCTACCTGTTTATTTGCCTGCCTGCTAAATAAATTTCATTGTATACCTGTTGCGACGGCATATTTTGATTGCATGTTGCATCGTGTGCTTTGAATTATTTTGCAGCGGTTGAGTGTGCACTTGTTATAACGCCAGAAAATGTTGCTGTAGTAAGTGGAGAGGTTGCTACCTTACACTGTGCTTCAGATCAAGGCAGCATAGTTTGGAAAACGACTGACCCTGGATCAACTCGCAGAGACATCATTTATAACAATAATGTCACAGCTTCGAGTGTTTCTTCATATATTTCTGTTAAGGGCAGTGCTAATGGAAGCTGTAGTTTGAATATTATTGCTTCAGCAAAAGCTGCCAAAAGATACATTTGTATTGAAAGTGCCACTGCAGCTGAAGCCAGTGCAGAACTAATAGTACTGGGTAAGTGTTCTTTCTTGTTTACTTTCCTATTTTAATTTAAGCATTTAAACAATCTTGTCTAATCTTATATAATATCTTCTATAATAAGTGTGGTATTATAGTAATTGTCTTCGAATCTGTACTTATAGGGCAAGACGGTTTAATGGGAGCTTCACTGTAGTGATAGGCCCTACTAAGCAATAGTGCCGGCTTTTACAAAGCGAACTGTGTAGCAATGTTAAAAGGAAAACACAATAGTAGTTGATTTGCCAAAAATTTGACGATTTTTAAATTACATTTAACAGCAAATGTGTAAATTGATTTTCTGTAGTGATAAAAGGAATTTATTTAATTAAGCAGTCAGTATTGCGAATATTGAATTTAACAAAATTTAATAAAAATCTGTTAAAAATACAGTTTTCATTTTCCCATAGCCAGTTTTCACTATCTACAAGTGTCTTGCTAGCCATCATCTGGTATACTGTATGCCTGTAGCCTATAATTAATATATAGCTTTTAAGCTTAGTCGAACTTGGCTGAGAAGGCCTTACGTACGATAAGTGTTGTTGAAAATATTGACACTGGACACATGGTAGTAAATAGATTAAAATAATATTGAAAACATAAGTCAATTCTGTACAACAATTACAGCAAATCCTATCTACCTATAGTGGCGTATTTAATCTACAATAAATAGATTATTATGAGGCTTATCTGATTCCCCATTACGAGTGCACGTAGATCCCATGTCGAAGTTATCGTAGAAGAATTCTTGAATTGGTCTCACGTAGTTGTAGATACTCGAGGTTCAATCGCTGGTCTCGAATACGTACATCACTTCTCCGTCTTTGAAGGTCAATGTAGCGTAGAAATATCCGAATCCACACGTAGGAAGATAGTCTCACGCTTTAAATTCCTCACAACTAACCGTCCAATTGGCTCGCAGTTAACTCCGAATGACGATCGCTCCCAAACAACCCCGCAACAGTAATTCCAGTTGAATGTTAGTCTTTCCAAGCTTACGCCGGAACGAATGACTTAGCAATCATACTGTTTTACTCCGTTACACATCCACTTTCTCTCAACAGTAACTACAGCAGAATGACAGTCTTTCCTAACTTACGCAGGAACGATTGACTTCAAATCTCGCCGTCTTACTTCATCGAATAATGTCGTGGCAACGCTTCACTACCACCGACGCTCGCAAGATTAAAGTTCGCTCGAACTTCACTTCGATCGCAACACTTTAAATCCTGGATTCACCGTGATCGCTCCTAATAAAGTCGATCCACGTATATCTCCGCAACTCAAACGATGTTGCTGTTTCCTTCCTTTCTCGGCAAAATCTTTTCACCACTCCCTTCACTTGAACTTCAAACGTCTCAACTGTCATTACCGGTCTTTAACCGTCCCTGTGTTTCTATCCACCTAGCGTCATTGGTCGCTTAGCAACATAGCACATCACGTGACATTTAAATTACGTTTAAAAGCCTCTTACCTAGTCTAATATTATATTTATGTATCGCCACTACATCTTTTATATATCGCCACTGAAATTGACTAGCTTATACTAGTATTATATTAATTGATTAGTTAAACATGGCATTTGATAAGATTTAATCGCTACAAATAGGCCCCCTCTTAAAAAGACTGTTTACAGGCTTTCTATCTCTAACCAACTTATCAAATGACTTGTCATTCACTAAATTAAATAAGAATAACTATTTAAACATACTTACTAACAAACTATCTCATCTAAATTTAACATATTTCTACTTATTCTATATACATCTATATACCTTACTTTCTTACCTATCTTAATAAATCTTAATTCTAAACTGATCCTCTACTCAAGTAATCAGATATCACATTGTTACATCCTTTGATATAATTGATTTTGAAGCAATAATTCTGTAATGCAAGACTCCACCTCATCACTCTAGCATTCTTCATTCTCCCTTCCTTCATGTATTGCAATCCACAATGATCTGTTTCAATCACAAACTGTTTGCCAAATAGATATCTATCAAACTTCTCAATGCCCCACATTATGGCTAAACATTCTCTTTCTTCCACTGAATATCTTCTTTCTCTATTGTCGTGATTGAAGGTCGCCTGTCGTGTGTTTACCGAGTGGCGAGGTCGACCTTCTTCTCACTTGTTCTTTTAATTGCACCTATTGATAAAGCGTGCCTAACTTTCTAAAGAAGACTCACGACGAACTGTGTTTGATTTAGATAAGAATTTAATTAAACTACAAAGGCGTACATTAACTTCACGGAACTTCTAAGTAACGATCCTAGTTCGATCTTATTACAGACTATCTCACTGCCTGCCTCGCACGGCCTCCTTCCCAGATCGTTCCTTCGTCAGTCTCTGAATCTGACGGACCCTACTTCCTCAGATGTCGCGTCGCTCGATCGCTCTGCCCAGCTCTCAGCAACCTCTGCTCCAAGTCCAAAGTCAAAGTAAGAGTGTTCCCTCTGTGTCCTATGTTCTCTTAAGTATCGCTTTTCAGCGTCCCGTGTTCTGCCCTCCCCACGCCTCATTAATGACAATTCGTGTCACTTTGCCGCGTGTCACTTCAATCGCTCGCCTGCCGAGCCGCTTCATCGTCGGAGGCATGCACCCCCCCGGCGTCTTATGAATGCCATGACTCGTGTCACTTTAACCGCTCGTCTGCCGAGCCGCTTGAATGGTGTCTCGTTACACCTCGTTCGAGTGGTGTCGTTGTTGCTGGCTCAGTGAGGACTGGCTTTCGTCCGTCATTGTTCCATCTCGACGACGACGACGACATTATCCTGATGATGATGCCCTTTCGTCGTTGTCGTCGACTTCCTCACGCGACATCTATCTAGTAACTTCCTACTTGCGTATGCAATAGGGTGATTTACATCCTCGTATTTCTGCATTAACACACAACCTATTCCTATACCTGATGCATCCGTCTGAATCGTAAATTCCTTACTTAAGTCAGGTAACCTCACTATAGGTTTACTTGCTAACGCCTCCTTCAGCTTTACAAATGATTTCTCCAGTATTGGTGTCCAATCTACTACGTTTGGTGACTGTTTCTTAGTCAAGTCAGATAATGGTGCCATTAATTCAGCACAATGAGGAATGAACTTCCTATAATAATTCACTGCGCCTAAGAAACTTCTCACCTGTTTCTTATTCTGTGGCCTCGGCATATCCACTATTTTATCTATCGATTCTACCTTAGGACTTATTTCACTACCTTTGAGTGTGTGCCCCAGAAAATCTACCTTCCCGTACCCTAATGAACATTTCTTTGGTTTCAAAGTAAGTTTAGCCTTCCTTACTCGTTTGAAAAATTCTCTTAACACATTCATGTGATCATCCCATTCCACCGTATGCGCTAGTATGTCGTCTACATAACTTTCCAGATTCTTTGTTCCATATAGGACCTTTCTTATCATCCTATTATAACTTGAAGCACTGTTTATTAAGCCGAATGGCATGACTTTGAATTTAAACATTCCATTGGCGCAAATAAAAGTCGTATAATCCTGTGAGTTTTCTGCCATTGGTATTTGCCAGTAACCTTTGCAAAAATCGAATTTACTGTATATCTTGCTCCCACTCAATTTATTAAAAACCTCTTCGTTCGACATCATGGGTTCCGGATCAAATACTGTTATCTTGTTTAACTGTTTGTAGTTACAACAGAGTCTATTCGACCCATCTGATTTCTTCACTACTACTAGTGGTGCAGCATATGCTGATTCAGATCTCTCTATTATCCCATTGTTCAACATTAACTCTATCTCTTTATCTATTTCTTTCTGTAAATGATATGGAGTTGGGTATGCTTTTGATCGAGTTGGTTCTGTACTAGTTAACTTAATCTCATGTTCAACAAGATCTGTCTTCCCTGGTACATCAGAAAATATATCGCTATATTCTTCTAATAATCTCATCATATCTCCTTTTTGTTTTTCACTCAAGTCTGGGTTTATATCAACATCCTTATAATTCTCCTTTTGTTTACTGTTATATAACTCTAGGATCTCTTCCTCTCCATCTATTCCTATTTCTCCATCATGTACTACCGCTGACACATAAGCAACTACTTCTGCTTCACCTGTTCTATCTTTTTCAACATTTGCTTTCTCCTCTAACATGTCTCTCCTGTCTATGTATTTCTTTAGCATGTTGATGTGGTATGTCTTAATCCTTCCATTCTTATCTTCAACTCTATAATCATACTCTCCTACTTTGTCTCGTACGATTAATGGACCTTGCCATTGCATAAGTAGTTTGTTGTTGCTGGTCGGCAATAACAATAATACTTTATCTCCAATTTCAAGTTTCCTATTTCTCGACTTCTTGTCATAATACTTCTTGTTCTTCAACTGTGACTGACTGATAGCTTTCTGTGCCAATACACATGTTTCATCTATTCTCTCCCTCAATTCAAGTACATAAGTGTATGCATCTTTAATCTCCTCTTCTACAGTTCCATTAGTCCACAATTCCTTTAGAATTTTAACCGGACCTCGACATGATCTACCGAATACTAATTCAAATGGTGTGAACCCGTGGCTTTCGTGTACCGTATCTCTCAATGCAAATAAGAGAGGTGTTAAATACCTATCCCACTCTTTTGGTTGTTCACCTATCAGCTTTCTTAGTGTCGCCTTAATTGTACCATTAAGTCTCTCGACACATCCGTTTCCCATTGCGTGGTAAGGACTAGTCATGGTGTGCTTGATTAGCAACAACCTGTTCACATCTGCCATTAATTCTGATGTGAACTGACTTCCTCTGTCGGTATGGATCTTTTGTGGTATACCCATTCGACAATAAACACTGAATAATGCCTCAACCACTTCTTCTGTACTAATTCCCTTTAAAGGTATGGCTTCTGGATACCTAGTGCTCAAATCTATTATGGTCAACACGTATCTGTACCCCCTGACTGTGGGCAGGTTCCTAACATGGGCACCCCCTTGAATCTCAAAATATAGACGACATACGGTGGTGCCTTCTAGGAAATATTATTAACTATAAGTATTGCTGTTATAAAACAGCAACGTATGTCGGCGGAAAATTGCGCTTCGAAAGTAAGAAGTAAATGTTTTTAGCATGCCAGTTTTCTATAATGTTCGATATACGGTTCAGTAGCTGTGGGCGCGTTGTTTTTTAATGTATTTTCAATCGGTTTTTTGCAGATGTTTGGTGAAGTGTAGCTTTTTCGCCCCATGTGAGCGATAATGAGGGAGAAAGTAAGCACACTTTAAAAAAAATTTTCCTAGGGGGGTATTGCGTAGAGCCTAATTTGGGCACCATTGGGTGTTCCTAATTTGGGCAGTGTATGAGGCCAAATTTACTACTATATTACACGTTAATATTGGGTAAAGCTTATTCTTAATTTGGGCAGTGCCCATTCTAGGTAACTTTGTATGCCCAAATTGAGGCCATATTTACTACTATAATTATTACACGTTAAATATTTAGTGTTCAAATTAGGGCACCATGTCCTAATATGGGCACTTTGAGGGGTGTGTCATTTTTTCTGCACAACTAATATTGCTTTGCAATCTATTGTATGTATTCAATATATTTTCATTACCTACTGTTTCAGCTAACCAAACAACACCAAACAATAAGTATACGTGTCAAAATCAATATGATACGAGCCTTTAATACAGTTATCTACAATCAAAACTGGTTCTCTTCAACCTACACACTGTAGAGTCCACTCAGGACCTACGCTTTTGCATTACTCACAGGCATTTGAATCATAGTTACACATGGGAAAAACAAATAATAAAAAATTCCAATATGAAATGGGAGGAACAATACTGAGAGAAACAGAAGAGGAGAGGGACCTAGGAGTCATCGTAAACAACAGCACCAAACCATCAAGGCAATGTGCAGAGGCTGCAAAGAAAGCGAACAAAGTATTGGGAATGATTAAGAGGACAATAGTCAGCAGGGAAAAGAAAATAATGCTCGAATTGTACAAATCACTGGTTAGGCCTAATTTGGAGTACTGTGTGCAAGTGTGGTGTCCTTACCTGAGACAGGATGTAGAAAAACTAGAGAAAATACAAAGGAGAGCAACGAAGATGATAAAGGGATTCGGCAACCTGGCATATGAAGAAAGACTGAGGAGATGCAAGCTGACAACATTAGAGAAAAGGAGAGATAGAGGAGACTTAATAGAGACATTCAAGATAGTGACAGGAAGAGACAAGATACCAGCACAGAGGCTATTTAAATTCTCAGTTGATAAGAGAACTCGAGGACACAGATACAAGATCAATAAGGAAACAGCTGGGACAATAATGCAAAGATTCTTCAGTACAAGAGTAGTTAACAGTTGGAACAAGTTGGACGAGGAAATTGTTGCTGCGGACTCGGTGATGGAATTCAAGAAGAGGCTCACTAAGATTGGATATTAGGTCAAGATGCATTGGATAAGACTTGAGAGAGTGGCTCTGACACAGATGCAAGTCTTCTGAGCCACTATAAACCATGTTATGTTATGTTATGTTATGAGTTATCATTATGTGGCGAAACTGGGCGTAACTCTCCCTTCTCTCTAGGGTGGATTCCGTTCTCTCTTCGGTCACCAGGATAGCGTCTTTGGAATCTTCCCTCTTCTGTGCTCGTCTGCTGAGCTCGGCCTTTCCCTTCGGGCAAAGGACTTAATGGTGCCACCGACGATGCCTAACACTAGATTAACTTGGAAGACGACAGCGACTCGGATCAACACAGCAAATTGTATTGTCAACGTCAACATGTAAAAGAACCGAATACACTTCAACAACTCAGACCACACTCAACACTGCAACAGTTACTCTGCAACAACTGAACCGAACACTGACTCGAACTGAACGAACGACTGACCACTGACACGTAACAGGCGTCTCTATTTATAGTGTTGCCAGAGGAGACGGGGTGGGGAGAGGGGACGCAGCCAATCGCTGGCGGCGGAGGGAGAGGGGACGCAGCCAAATACACGCAAACAAGCGCCTTGGAGGAGGGAGAGGGGACGCAGCCAAATACACGCAAACAAGCGCCTTGGAGGAGGGAGAGGGGACGCAGCAAAGCGCTTGCAGCCAATCGCTCTCGGCGTGGGGAGAGGGGACGCAGCCAAACGCTTGCAGCCAATCGCCTACAACCAAGCGTCTGCGGCGGAGGGAGAGGGGACCCAGCCAAGCCTCTACAGCCGAAGGGAAGGGAGAGGGGACGCAACTAAGCGTCAGCGGCGGAGGGAGAGGGGACCCAGCCAAGCCTCTACAGCCGAAGGGAAGGGAGAGGGGACGCAACTAAGCGTCAGCGGCGGAGGGAGAGGGGACCCAGCCAAGCCTCTACAGCCGAGGGGAAGGGAGAGGGGACGTACGTAACTCTTTGGCAAAACGCCACAATTATAAAAAATTTTCTTTGTCTTTCAGTTGTACCATCAAACATTGAATCCGTCATGTCGTCTTTGACTGTTCCGCGAATTTCCGTCGTCTTAATCGGTGACAGAGTAGAAATGAAATGCAGTGTAACTGGAAGCGAATTCACAGCGTGGAAGCACACTCAATGGAATACGTCAACAGTTGCAGATATTTATTTGTATGGACAAATAGTTGACGCGGTGAGATCAAGGTACAAGATTGATAAGAATATCAGCGGACAACATAATCTCATCATCGATTCCGTTGACTTGGCTTACGCTGGAAGATACCGATGCTCTGACGTTATAAAAGACGCACCGTGGACTGATATACAGTTAACAGTTTTAGGTAACTATAAGTTTACTGTGACAGTAATACATAATTAATCTGCTTTGTTTCTGCGAAATTTAATTTTAAATAATATAAAATCTTAGCGCGTTTGGTAACCTCACAAAAGCAATTTTAGCTAATCTACCTGATATTAGAGTTCTGACAAGACAAATTTGTCTATGTAATAAAGCTGGTGTTGCAGGAGATGGTCCCCCACTGTCAATCTCTCGTAGGCGCGTAGAAAAAAAACTAAAAATACCATCCAGAGTTGACAATTGATGCGCCTTCTTGAGGGATTGCGCCCAAAAGTTATGTAACGAGGATTGGAATGCAGTGCACGCAGATCATAGTTATGATTGCACACCGACCACAGTCTGTGAAATTCGTAAAACACAAACCAATACAGATCCGGCTTCAGGCATGTTCTAAGTCAATGTTTCCCAACCTGTCGGGGCCACTGGGGGGGAGGGTCGCGAAGTGTTTTCTGGGCGGACGCCACAGTTGTGTCGCTGCGTGCCAAATGCAAGTGGCGAAGCATAATTATTTCGCCGTCATTACACTCTAACTCTTTTATTTCAATATCCAAGACATTGAGCCTTCGGTAATTTTTTAAAGCATATACCTTCATTTCTCACTGTATTTGTTTATTATTCAATTAATCTATTGATTAATTCATTTTTAAATTCATTGCTTACTTAAAAACGGAACCGTGGCGCTCTATGTTATCCGAGTCAATATTATGTTCTGGAAACGCAAGGGAAACATGACATGGTGGCATACTTTAATAATGAAGCTTGGAAGAAGAGAGTTGTTTACCAAACAGACATTTTTGACCCGCACAATATGCTTACCCTGAAACTTCATGGAAAGGAAACAAACATTATCAGCCATTCATATCCAGGCTGCAAAACTTGCGTCGAAAAGTAAGTCTCGGTAACATTGCCATGTTTGAAATAATCTGCAGTGTGGTAGAGGAGTCTGAGGTAAATTGGAGGAGAAACTGAAGCAGGAGATTACTGGACACCTTGAATACCTTGAAAAGAAAGTTCAGCGGTACTTCCATGAGCTTGAAGATGAAGAAGCTGCACTCATACGAAATCCCTTCTCTGCTTCCCTGAATGTAGCATCACCGATGAATTACAGGATGAATTCTTGGTTGTGCAGAACGATTACTCGTCACGTAATGTGTTTTATGAAAAATTGGTGGCAGAGGTCTGGTGTGCTATGTATCAGACTTATCCAAATTCCATCATGCTTGCCTTTCGAGGTTTAGGCCTACTTCCATTTGCCTCTACTTAAGAGAGTAAATTTTCAATGCTTCTGCATTATCAAGAAAAAGGTAAGAAACAGACTACATGCTGAGGATGACACGAGGTTGGCTTTAACAAACACTCACCCGCGGATTTTGAAGCTGGTTGCCCAGATGCAAGAACAACCATCGAATTGAAATACACTTTACGGTACCGTTAGGGTAACTGCTAGAATTATATTGTGAGAAATCAAGTTTTAATGTGTATTCTTTACCCAGGCCTAGACCAGAGTTTCCCCACCTGCGGCTTGCTTCCTTATTGCCATATTTAGGGCCTAGGCCTATTATAAATGCTTTCCTATGCAAATGCAGCGGGGCTCGTAGTTTACTTGGTTATTATAAAAGGGGATCGCGATTCGAAATTGGTAGGGAAACACTATTCTAAGTTTTCCGGCGAGTAGGACCTCTAATTTGAGTGCCATGTTTTGCGTCTTCGAGAAACTCCTACAAGACCTTGTGCAAACTTGTGCAAACGTAGAAAAACACGCATTACTTCAATTGTACTTATGCAGTCTTTCTCAATGCACCTAATACTTAATATAGCACAGCTATGTAGGCCCTACATAACAAAAGCGACTAAATATAGCGTATCTAACAAAAGCGCTAAATTCGATGGGAGACAGTTCCAACAAAATGGTTCAATAAACGAAGAGGAAAGAGGGCTTTAGTTGATCTAAGGAAGAGTGGCACCTGTGAGTATCTCCACTGGCAGCAAAGCACAACGATCGCCGACCAGATTGACCTGAGACTGGAACATAGAAGTCCCTGGTATATTCCGGGGCAGTGCCGGAAAGTGAGGCATGCAGTGAAATGATCTTAAGTTAAATTCGCTCGGCACCAGGAAGCCAGTGTATCGTCTCCATCACAATCTTACGATATATGTGAATAATGTTCTGAATGATGTTCAGGGGAGTTTGAGTCCCTCTTCATTCACACACCCCAGCGCAGAATGAAGTCAGTAGCAGAGATATAGGTCTATCCTTTGCTTGTAAGTCATCAGTCAATCATCGCTTCTAATGGAAACTAATAGGGATGACTAAATCCGCGGTCATATCTGTCCAAAAGAGACTCCAAATACCACAGAACAGTCGCAGCCTTGACTACTTAGGTATACTATTGCACTACACTAATGCAGGCTTACTGGTAGGTATTAATTGCCAGAACTGATTTGTTTCTTTCGTTGAAGTAGCTGAATTTGTCTCTCTGTAAACCTAATGCAAGACTGTGCATTGTTTATCTGTCTTACGTAATTTTATGTAAATCACGTAGATGGCCTATAATAAATCTTGCAGGTTGTAATCCCGTTTGTACCGCAAATATCAAATATATTCCGTCGATATTTAGCACATATCGAGGGAAAAGAGCAAAGATCTCTACATCTTTTCTACCGCAGAACAGTCGTGGACTTAGTTATAATTATAATTGTGCATTCGAGAAAACGAAAATAAGCCAGTTTTGTCGAATTATTAATGACGATTAAGTACACATCAGTCTAGTGCAACTATATAACTAAGGCCACGACTGATGTGTACTTAATCGTCATTAATAATTCGACTAAATTGGCTTATTTTCGTTTTGTTGAAGCAACTGAGTTTATGAACTCATTCCGAAACAGTGCATAGTTTGTCATCTTCTGTCATTTATGTGAACTATAGAGATGACCTATTGCAAAACTTTCAGATTCTGATCCTGATTGTGCCGCGTATACAACCGAAGCACACGTCAACGGAAGAGAACAAACGCATCTATCCATTTGGTGTAGCATCAGTTACACAGGAAACGGGTTTCCTGTTTTCAATTGGACCAAAAGCAACTCAGATAAGAACATCGCTGCAAATACAACCACTTCTGACCAAGGACTGGTTACCAACACTTCCTTGATAATTCAACAGCTGCACGCCAACGACAGTGGAGTTACATTCCAGTGCCAGATTACATTTCAGATTCCAGACAACTCTGAAAGTGCTTACGTACATGGATATACGTGGAATTATACACTGTGTAAGGAATCCACTAATTATGCCACATGGTCGCTTCTGTACACACACGCGCGCGCACGCGCGCACACACAAACACGGAAACACGCACACCTACAAACAAACAACACACGATCACAAACATGGCAACGATAAATATGTGGGCGCGATGATGCCGCTACAAAATTCCAATAAAATATTGGTATCGAGAGTCGAAATATCTTTCTGATCTGAAGTGCAATCGCAAATTGCACGACTACATTAATCCCAAATTAAACCCAAATTCATATTATTAGTCATTTGCCATCTCTGAAAGGATGATGAGGTGACATATACAAGATTCTCGATTTACTTAAGTTTTTTGTGCTTGCCAATGACATATCCACGGCGCCAAGTAGCTGCGGCAGTAGATGAGTAAAGAATTGAAGAACTCGTATTCGTCTTATCTGTACTCATCAGCCAATATAATAACGAACTCGAAACCCAGCTCTAGTTTCTTTGCTCTTTGTTTAGATAAGCTATCTATACTTTTTTGATGGACCATCTAATATTATTGTTTGTTTGTTTGATTTTGAGCCCACGGCTTACTCCACTTTAAGTAGGCCTATCTATTGGCTGTCTTACTTTTCCTATCTGTACTTTTTTACATGTTTAGGTGTCCTTTTTAGCGGGATCCATGATCCCTTCTGGGCCTCCGTGTAGCCAACTACATGTCAAACTGTTGCCTTATTGTTTAAATGTTCGTTTTCTCTTCTGATGGTTACAGAAATTAATGAATCTATTGAATCTACTATAAGGCAAATAGTTTGTCCTTCCGTTTGTTTGTAAGCTAATGTTCGTTTGTCTGTACCATTAAAGGCTCCGAAAGGGAACGCTTTAGCGATTTGAAAATTTTGAAAAAACATTCATACGGCAATTTATAGGTAAACGCGACGATTTTCAGTTCGCACTTTACTTTAAATGCTTATATATGGGCATTTAAAATTTCGAAGTGGTGACTACCGTTGCAAAATTACGCCGCCATTTCTAATTTCTCATAACGTGAAACGGCACGCGGCATCCTACAATACAGCATTCGCAAGGTATTTCGGGGTTTCTCGAACAAGCCAATGACGTCATCTAACTACATTCAGGGGCGCAACCACGGTCCAGAAGTTGGGGGACCAACTAGAATGTCTGAGTGGGGGAAGGGGAAATTGCGAGCGCGAACCGACGCAATTTTGAGCATTTGATGCCAAATGGAGTCAGTGTGATTTTCGTTAACGATAACGATAACGAAAATGTTCGTTAACGAAAATAAAATGACTTCGTTAACGATAACTATAACTATAACTAAAAAATATCATTAACTATAACTATAACTATAACGAAAATAACACTAACGAAAATTCATCTTTATTTTCGTTAATACAAAAAATAAAAATAGGAAGTACAATATGGACGATTCGACATAAATGAGAACGAAAAATGCGAAATTTTTATTGTGAAATTTGTCAGTTACTTTGGAAACTCGTGTATTCATGAAGCTGACTGTACCCATGCTTCAAAGGTTTTCATAGCTCTGAGTAAATTGTGAAACAGCGTATTAATACGCACAATTTTGCTTATAGACTTAATTATTGTAACTAAGTAGTAACTAAAATTAACTAAAATAAAAATCCATTAACTATAACTATAACTATAACTAAAAAATAATACTAACTATAACTATAACTATAACTAAAATAAAAAATCATTAACTATAACTATAACTATAACTAAAATAAAATCTGTAAGGAAAATCACACTGAATGGAGTACATTTTGGGCTTTAATTTAGGCCTACCTCAAAATTTTCAACGATGATTTCGATATAAAAGTACCTAAACCATCTAGATCTGTGAAAAATATGACTTTATTATATGAATAAACTGGACGTGACAAGGGTTTAAGAGAATTGAACGGAAAAGAGTAGAATAAGCTCTAGAATAGTGTTTGTCAAAACCAGGAAAATCGGCAGGGAGGAAGCCTGAACGGGTCAATTTTCTCAGAATGCCGTTTAGGCGTTTATGTTTCCTATACAGTGGCAAATCCCTACCAAACAGGGAGGCATAAAGTAGCCGTGCGAGGGTGGTAGCTCTAACAACGTCAAAGAGACGTTGACACCGTGGTAACCGTAGACGACCAAAACACGTAGCGCGAACATGAATTTTCGGGCTTCGCAGCATATTTTGTCAATGTGTGCCCCAAAGCCAATCCGATCAGAGATGGTGACACCCAAAATAACCATCTCCTGGACCCGCTCGATGCCAGAAATGAGAGGAGGGAGGGCAATAGGTTTGGACCTCGGTCATTTGACAACCATTTCTCTGGTCTTAACATGGTTTAATTTAAGATTGCTAATGGATGCCCACTTAGAGATATGGTCAATTTCAGAAAGAGTGCTGTCAATGCAGGAAGCAAGGACCAGCAAGTATACTATCGTCGTCATATTCAGTGAGACGGTTTCCATTGTATTTCGGTTTAAGACTAGAAATGGCTATAAAATCAGTGGGTCCAAGGCCAGAGCCTTGTACTATACGGGCATTAATGGTACAGAGGGGGAGAGATTGCGGAAGGCAAGAAACTCCTAACAACTAGGGAGTATGGGGGAGCGTCGTAAGTTCCCCCATCGGGTCTGGGCAGAGCCCCAGAAGCTGACGCAATTTTGAGCATTTAATACCAAATGGAGTGCATTTTGGGCTCTTGTTTGCCTCACAATTTTCAAAATTGGGGAAGGGGGAGCGTCCCAAACGGTTCGAAAGTTGGGGGACGCGTCCCACGGGTCCCATAGAGTGGTTGCGCCTATGACTACATTGGTAAGAGTTGCGTATGCTTCATCTTCTGCACCTCTGTGCTATTGGTTCGCTTCCCGGTGGTAGCTTATGTAAAAAAATATTTAAATCTTGCACGGGGATACTAAAAGGCGTCCATTCAAAGGGGCGAACGGTGAAGGGTGGGGACTCATCCAATCAACTCATTGAAAAATGAGTAGGGTCGTGGCTATAATTATTCTGTCGCTATAGAAATCCAGCTGGAACGATATATAAGATAGAGCAAATTCAAATACACGGGCGTACCTGGTGAGTACCAATCAAAGAAGCCAACGTTAACTACGCAAATCAAGCGGGAACGATATACCGATTACCCGTGCGAAGCCCGGTAGACGGTCTAGTTCTTGTATATGTTTTCATTTTGTTACTAATTTATTTATATATTTTGCACGTTCTAATGAAGAGTTGAAATTTCCTAACAAAAATTCTTTAAGAGTTTGACTTCTAATGTTTTTCTATAAATCTCAGTAACCTATTCCTATTTGACACGAAATAAGCATAAACAGTCAAAGTGCACATTGTTGCGTTTCTCGGATTATTATCATAATCATTAAATTCGCGCCAGTATGAAATGCATAAGACAACAACCGATGGCGCGCCAAAGCCAAACCGTTTCTGTGCATGTGTGCCAATGTACATTCAATATCTGTGCAATAATTATATGCGCATTAAACACTGATGCCGACGCTATTGATCTACCTTACGACAGAGACCTGATTGCAACACTGCATCAGTGTGATTCTCGTTAACGATAACGATAACGAAAATGTTCGTTAACGAAAATAAATGATTTCGTTTACGATAACTATAACTATAACTAAAAAATATCATTATGTATAACTATAACTATAACGAAAATAACAATAACGAAAATTCATCTTTATTTTCGTTAATACAAAAAATAAAAATAGGAAGTGCAATATGGACGATTCGACATAAATGAGAACGAAAAATGCGATATTTTTATTATGCAATTTGTCAGTTACTTTGGAAACTCGTGTATTCATGAAACTGAATGCACTTATGCTTCAAAGGCTTTCAAAGCTCTGAGCAAATTGTGAAACAGCGTGTTAATACGCACAATTTTGCTTATAGCCTTAATTATTGTAACTATGTAGTAACTAAAATTAACTAAAATAACAATCCATTAACTATAACTATAACTAAAAAATAATACTAACTGTGAACAAATGTTTTGCATATATAATGAGCACAGGTGTTCTTTAGGTTGATATATATATAATGTGTATCGATTGTTAAGCGTTTTAGTCTTAGGCCTTAGTTGCGCTGTCGGCTCGTGGGCGCTTGGCCTAAAGTAGCCTAAACATTGGCTGACGGTAGATTATCTTTACACGTGCAGTTAGCGCGCCAAACTTAGAAACTGCTGATGACAGTGAATTTGAACTATACAGTGTAGTACAGTTGTTTTAAGGCAAGAGTTGAGTTGTTGTTATTAAACTGTGTTTGAAGAAAGAAAGAAACATTCAAAGAACTGTGTCAATTTAATTCTTAAACAGTTAGAAGACGTTGAGCAATTTATATGTAGAGATAAGGAAAGTTCTTGAGGTAGGTCACAACTAAGAAAGAAAAGTGTTGGTGACATATTTGGTGGCAGCGGTGGGATTCGAAACAACGTCTGGGATTCGAAACAACGTCTGGGATTCGAAACAACGTCTGGGATTCGAAACAACGTCTGGGATTCGAAACAACGTCTGGGATTCGAAACAACGTCGACTGGTGAATACGCATTCAAATCATTGGTAAATCTACGACAACGAAAGCCTCAACGACAAAGGTATAAAAGTTGGTTGTTATCAAACAAAGAACAATCCCCAATACTTCAAACACAAAAGAAAACTCGTGTTTTCCAGAAAGGACAGCACTGAAGTAAAGAAGTAAGATGGAGAAATTAAGTGTCAAAAAACAAGCAGAACTGAAGAAGATGTCTTCTGAAAGATTAAAACAGCGCTTGTTAAAGGCTGGTTTTGAAGAAAAGCAACTGGAAGATATGTCACGTGAAGACATGTTAGAAGCGCTAGCTGAAGTCTGGCTTAAGGAAGAAGCAGAAGAAGAAGGTGCTGTCGGCGGTGTTGTGGAAAAGGTTATTGAAAAACCGTCTGGACTTATGTCTATGGAGATGATGATGCAGTGGATGATGATGAAAGAAGAAAGAGAGGAGAAACGGAGACAAGAAGAGAAAGAGAAAGAGGAGAAACGTGATTAGTTAAACATGGCATTTGATAAGATTTAATCGCTACAATGCCATTGGGTAGAAGGATAATTGTGACCCATCTGCACAAAACCAGTCGTAAGTCGGAATATTCCGTTTCGAGAAAACGAGCAAAAACTCGATCAAAGTCAATTTTTGTCAATTCTTAGATTATTACAGATTATTATTTAAAAATATATTTTTTATACAAAAACGCATTAAAGTTTGAGAAAAACTAGCATTTAAGGTTATACACTAATTTTCTTTAGCAAATATAGGTCTCAATCATTAATACATTCCTAACCCTCTTATCTATTTGACTATTATTTTTGTCTAATCGATATCTAAACTGTTGATTTTGTAATCTTGTTGCGTTTGTGTCAACGAGTTTGTGAAATAAAGGAATAATAGTAAGGTTATCATTTGAATGATTTTGTACAAGTCATGGTTTAAAATTTCGTGCGAAAGCACCGAAATTACGCCATTTTACCAGCTCTTATCCATTCTATTTTTAGCAATGCAACCTTGATGTTTGGTATCGTTTGAAAGCTCTGTCTCTGTGTTGAGATAATAGCCGTATTCTATTCAAACTCAGCCAATAGCATGGTTCAAAAATAGGTCCACGCTTAAACAAAACTAAGTCAAGTTGCTGTCACGTGATGAGACTGACGTTGGGAGTTATCGGATAGGTCGGCAATTCAGGTCGAGGCCGATGCGCATGACCATCGCGTACAACTGGCGTCCGCTGTGACCATATGAATAATGCAAATAAATAATAAGAGGCAACGCGCTGTTTCCGACTTTGTTTTGAAAGAATCAAGTTCGAGTTTGCTGGTCAAATAAATAATAATTCATTTCAATCAAAATTAAGATAATGGCTGACTATAATTATCGCGAAGCTCCTGAATTCAACGAAGTCAGACACGAACAAATTAAACGCACTGTTGCAAGATTATCTACTGACAACCGATGATGATCGGGAAAATCCCGTCGGCCAACTTTGGATGCATTTTTCTCCGTTAAACAGTTCTCATACATCCATGTAGTTTCTTAGCTATAGGCTAACTTTGGTTATGATTGAGCTAGAATTATAATTTTGCTGTTGTTATATAGAGGAGGTGTTCCTCTTTGAAATGGTGTATTATACTCCAAAAGTCAAAAATCCGACTTGCGACTGGTTTTGTGCAGATGGGTCACAATTATGGTTATTATTTTTAAATTCATTTCCGAACCGAATTATGTCATATTTAACTGGTATAATAAGCTGAGTATAGCTATTGGTTGCTTTAGCCTGAATGATGTGTTTTGCTAAAATTTAAATAATCTTGATTCTCCAACAATTCCAAACTTGATTCACTTGGCCTATCTCAGTCAGCTTGTTCCCAAGTGATGAAATTTCCAGTATCTCACGATTATTTCCTTATTAATGACCTTGTAGATGCATTCGCTATGTTGCAAATTCTGCACTCATTGGCCCTTCGCTATGGAATCAACTTCCTTCCTTAGTTCGCACCACCATGATGTCCTGTGGTGCTGCTACATCTTTTCGCTGCCTCAAAACTTGCTTTTATTCTCGGGACTTTCGTACTGGAAACGCCTCTGAATTATGTGTACTGTGAGAGGCGCTTTATAAATCTTTGAATACAATACAATTTACATAAGTCAGCACGCATAAAGACTTAAGAGGTGACAAATGAAGATCAATAGTGCGAGATATTCTAGTGGTTAGCACGCTGGACTGTCAACTCAGAGGTTGGGGTTAAAATCCCCGCTAAGGTAGACATCTATTTCGAGATTTCTCCTCCATCTGTGACCAAGCCTACTCATTACTCGGCTATAATGAGTAGTCTGACTGTCGCTGGAAAGATGAGATTGGGAGTTAGAGAACTCGCCACCCGCTGCCGTATGCCAAGATTACAAAAATTAAGTCGCTTTAAACTTCATACCCATGGCTTCCTCTCAGACTAGCTTGAGGGACTGGCAGGACTGCCCTTCTTCAATGCGGATAGCTAGAGAAAAGCCTATATGCAAGACAGTCTAGTGACAGACAGATCTTAAATCTGGATCAGAAAAACAATTTAGACTTTATTCAGAAAGTACCTCCAAAAAGCTTGCCATTCCACTGAATTCGGAAAGTTCTGTCCCATTGAACAAGTTCTACTCTTGACTGTCATGGCCAGAGTAAATAATAGGCCTAATGGTGGTCACATACTGGTTGGAATGTTATACCTGAAACGTGAAGAGGATGGGTTCGAGCTCCGACTGAAATCGTTACTGTGTATGAACATCAAGCAAGTCCTTCTGGCAAATTTGCCCAATGCCACCGATTCTTGGGCGAATGGTCGTGTGTGCACTTCTGAGCTTGTAGTTGAAGGAGGGCAGTATCAATAGGGTGGTTCATGGCCACATGGTAAAAATTGAAGTTCAAGCTAGCGTCCAAGATACCCCCTCAGTTTTTTACACCTGTTAATAGTATCATTCTGGCAAAATTTCAGCTTCCTACTCCATGTGGAAGACGGTGCTCACGGACCCTCCCTCTGTACCCCCTTTACCTTATAGTGCGATCGGTTAGAAAATACGCATAACGTCTTGAAATCTTAAATTATGATAAGATTATTAATTTACCATTATACACAGGCAGTAGTTATATCATGTTAGCAATATTATTTGCTGCAAGGAAACATATAAACTATCAACAACTCTCAAATGATGTCCCAAGAAGTATGTGTCGCAGAACTTCATTTCTTCAGCAATGCATGTATAGAAGAATTCTTCGTAGTATCAATGGGAACAGCCGTTCTGTTTGGCTGAAAAACTTGCAGGAGAAAGGCAACAATTTTCCTCATCATGTGGAGGAGGCTGCTGAATTCTTCAAAGAGTTTGACACCGTGTTCGACTGACACGCAATGCTCCGATCCATTTCTTTACTTGTCGAATGTTGATATTCTGCGTTCTAACGCCTGGTCTGCGTTCTCAGTTCTCACGTCTGGTGGAAAGGTGAGAAATGAAACACCTACTTCAGGGACTGGAGTAGCTTTGCTTTTTGTGACAAAATTGCTCTTTGTAGCAAAATCTGTTAAGCTTGCTACCTCATGAAGTCTGTTGACCCTACCTCTCACAATCCGTTCACTGGACTCATTGGACAATCTGCACAATCTTCATCTTCTGTCATTTCCTTCCAGCCTCATTGCTGAGGCAGGTGATGGTGAATTCACGGACATTTTCTGTTTCAGAATTTGGCTCCAGACTTTGCAATTTGTCATATGTCACATTTCCCAAGCAGCCTTAAAACTCTTGAATACTGGTGTGTTTAGGTAACTTAAAGGCTCAAAAGTGAAAACCATAGTTAAGATCAGTTCCATGAAAGGATGACATCAAGCCAATAGCAGGAGCTCTCAAACAATTATATTTTTCAGAAGAACACATGCTCCATTCAAGCGACCATTCACAGAAGTAGTGTCAAAGCTCATGACTTGAACTTTTTCAGTCAACTTCCATGCTTCCAGCAGATCATAAATAGACTTGGCTTCATTAAGTCCCCTTTCAGAGGCCAACTTTAGAATTCCTAGCAGGCTATCTTTGTCACCTTCAGAAACCAGCACTGATAAGCGGTTAAGTGCTTTCAAAAATGTCGGAAAGTAGTTTACCAACTGTGTTAACCACGAAGGGACAATCTGGTATAGATTCGCCTATTACGGAATCAGCATGTTCATTTTTAACTTTGCATGTATGTATGCAAGTATTTATTGTATTGTATTGTATATATAATATCTGTACATATATACATATATTGTTTGTATGTATATATCAATGTATGAAATGCTGCAGAAAGCGGCTGAAATGCAATCAAAGATATTAATTCTGGAATTATGTGTTGCATAAACAGTACCGTTTGTACATATATCAACGAAAATAAATGTCAGTACAATGTCTGGTAATGAACAGGAAGTAGACAGAAAATCTGTAATAAGAACTGTCCATTGAGTCCTAAATATAAAAGTTAGTAAGAGAACTTAACTGCATAATTCCATAAGAAAGTTACCAAGATGATCATAGTTTGTAACGCATTTTGCTTATACAATGTCATGACGATTACAATGGTGTAAGTTTATGTCATTGAGCACCGTCTTCCAGTTGGAGTAGGAAGCTGAAATTTTGCCAGGATAATACAAATAACAAGTGTAAAAAATGTAGAAGGTATCTTGGTCCCTAGCTTCACTTTTAAGTTTTTGGACCACCCTAAGTATCAACTGTTTAAGACGGCTGCGTGCATTAAGAGTATGTGGGTTTTGCAGATCTTGTCCTTAAAGCCATGATGCCCATTTTTCATCAGTCTCTATCTAACGCAGTGAATGCAAAATCAATTTGCAGTACTATTATAATCATTTTAGAACTGATGATTGGAATAGAATAGATTTTAGCTTTGAGTTCTAACATATAATTTATTTAATACAATGCATTGTTTCAAGCTATCTACCAAGAGGCAGTTCCAAACAAGCTTTTGCAAACTAGAAATTACTTCAATAGAGAAGTGTTTTGACTGAAGCAAAGATGAATAGCACTATAACTGTTGTCCTAATAATTATTGAGTACTTGAAATAAAGTTAGCTAATGATCCATGTAAACTGCTGTAATATTAGGCCTATTTCATATTATTACAGCTGTAATATTATTTCATAATATTAGTTACATCAGAAAATAATATGTTGATTTTTCAAAACTATTTTGAAAAACTATTTTCAAAAGTATTTTGAAAAGTATTTTGTTAAAGTGTTTTCAAAATAATTTTGAAAATTATTATGCCCAAAAACTGAAATCACTCGATTTGAACTTCTTTCTTGCGCAACGCAGAGCAATTCAATAAGCTTCTGTCACTGCCGCGTATAGGCCACTGGTTCTTTAGCCAAATGCTTCAGGTACTAAGAGTTGAGCCGAAATATCTGCCAGCTTCAAGAGATAGGCCTAACTCTGTTTCGATAACATCTTCTCCGTTCCGTTGTTTGGTTTTGCTTTCGGGGTTTAGGGTAATGGTAACGAAAAGCAAAAGATCAGCATGGATGCGGGCGGGATTGATTCCTTCTACCCTATCAAAGGTCCACTCAGCCTTCCATTCGCGTTGGTTAATGACAGGTGGGCGCCTTGTATGGCTGCTGTAAGTTAAATTCGACTCCTGTAATAGCTTGTGATTAACCGTGATTATACTATGACTTGTAATCATATTATCATACTGCAACGTGTCAGTTTGAGTTAATACAGGAAGCATATTATTATTATTACAGGAGTCTCTAACTGACTCACTTTATTTATGTGTTTGTATGTTAACAGAGAGCTCTCCGATGTGTAATGTACTGCTTAATGGTTCTGTCCATGTAAGCTGTTCTATTGAATCTACCGGAAATTGGTATCCAGTGATGGACTGTGCACAAAAGACTGAAGGCTTCACAACAGACTTAGTGAGAAATCAAAGCAGGAGGTCTGACAATAACCAGGTATCGAGTACTGTCATCTTTACTAGCAAGAATCAACTGAACGATGTCGTCTGTTCGGGAAAGTTTGAGCAGAATGAAAAACCTAAAGAAACAACTGCAACAAATATTCCAAAAGGCGATTTTCAAGCATTTGGTAAGTTTTGGTATTGTGTCGTGAAATAGTCTTCCAATTAACCCTCGGGCTACCAAGGGGGTGGTTGCCACCCCCTACGTTTTTATGCATAAACTTTTTTTCATATGGAATATAATTTTTTACATTTTTGGTAGCTGTAGCGGGCCGATATACCCGAGGTACATGTACCAGGGGCGGTGGATACCACCCCATTAGTTTTTTGACTATAGTTTATTGATTATTCTTCCTAGAAGCGAAAAAATATACCATTCTTTAGAGGGAATGCAGGGCTTCATTTATTACTTATATGTTTGTCTTTTGAATACCGGAAGTGATCAAAATAAATAACAATAATATGCGTTTAAAAATGGCTGAATGCAAGAACTCCCCCTTTAGTGTTTTGTCTGTAGCGTATTCATTTATCTTCCTGGAAGAGAAACAAAGACACCATTCTTTAGAGGGAATGTAGGGCTTCATTTACATACTTACATCTTTGTCTTTTGAAAACCAGAAGTGATCAAAAAAATAATAATACGCGTAATCTGTGTGAAAATGGCTGAATGCAGCATCACAACGTATACATGTACATGTATGTATGCATACATGTACATGTATATATGTATGGATACATATTTATACGTATATAAACATGTGTAGGTATGTATGTGTGTATCTTGGATACATAGATCAGTTTCAAAACACACATAATCTTATATTTGTTTATCCAAAAAGTACAAATGTACGCAATAATATAAAATATCGCTAATTATCGGTTCCTTTGTTAAAAATGATGTAATTTCGAGGTGCATTCACATAATGTACAACTAAATATACCGTTTTGTACAGCATTGAATGCTGAATCCATTGATGTATTACAAGAATTGATATGTTAAGCCAAACCCGAAATCCCGGGGCGGTAACCACCCCCACCCCTTGGTAGCCAACGTCACAAAAAACCTCGATAGCCTGAGGGTTAATATTGTGCCGTTCGCTCTCGCTACCTAGCGAACGCTCGGCGGGTTTAGGGAGCCTGTAGTGAAATTCGCCACGATGATATTAGTATTGTATAGTATAGATTTTGTATAAAGTTGCCATTATGAACTTTTATGAACTCACGAACTTTTAAGATTGTATTTGGTATAAGACTGATTGACAGCCAACAGCTGACGACATACCTAGGTGAGCGGAGGCGAAGGCCACGCCTGTCAAAGGGTGGAGGGGAGAGAAGACAGATAGCAGAGCAAGGCAAGAGGGAACGAATCGCAGGGCGCGATGGGGGGCGAAAGAGTTGATTGACAGGCGGTGGCAATAGAAAAGACAGGGAAAAGCGGAAGAGAGGATTCTGCGTGCGGATTCTGAGAGCAGATTCGAGAGAAAGAGAGTGAGGATTCTCGAGGGAGCGATTGGAGCGAGAGGAAGAGTCACGAGAAGCGAAGCAGGATCCGAGTGTCGCTCTGTAGAGGACCTCTTAAAAGACCTGACTTTGCGAGGCCGTAGGACGGTAGGACTCGACGGTTACGGAATGTTGAACAACGACAACTGTTTGTATATACGCAGCAATACGCTGTAGATAGATCGTGTGTTAATAAGAAATTAAGAATCATTTAAAGGAAGACGTCTCGTCGTTATTGTCTCTGTACGCTCGATGCAATTGTAACCCACGTGCTAGTGCAACTAAGCCCCCGAAGTTAAGCCTGCGCTCGACCATCTATAGCACCGCTGCCACCAGATACTGAAAGAAAGTATAGTGCATCAGCTTTATCAGTACAGAGCCATACGGGTTTCCGACTTGCTTAGGAACCTGAGAAATGCGTGAATCGGTTAAGAATATACAGTTATGGCCATAGCCCATAGGCGCCGACTTTAGCTAAAGGTCCTGGGGCAAGAATTTCATTCCCATAAATCCGTGATCGGATGATCCATCGCGTATCCTGCCCTGGCTTCCCTCCCCCGAGTCCTTTTTTCCTCAAGCCCTTTCAACTGGCAAACAACTAAACGAGTACTTACAAAAATTTCGGTTTTCTGTAACTACAAGCCACATGTAGTACTAACTAACTACCTCTACTATCCCTAACAAATAAGTAAGTTTCATTATGTATTTTGATTTTTGGATATTAGTTTTTGGTTGGGCGCCGGGCCGTAAATCTGTTTCAAAATGTGGAGAGGGAAAACTGCCCCTTCAGCAGTGTGTAGTAGGGCATAGCAAGAAATATGTTTTGGTTAAAAATGAACTTTGGCAAGTTTGGCACTATCAGAAATGTTGCTCCTCTCCCTAAACATAAGTATTAAAGAAAGATTGCATCAAATTTATGGCACCTCACTTTGCCGCCGAGCAACCAAAGTTTCGTCTACTTTCGCTGTTGAAAACCATGGCAAAAAAGACATGTACTGTGGAAATACCTTATTTAAAATGGCGTGAAAACTAGAAAGAAAAGTTCCTGCCCCGTATATGGGTGTGCTTCCGAGTTGCCGAAAAATCAGCTACCTGTAATTGCAAATGTCAGGCAGAATGGCAGATTACATGATTAGAAGATTAGAACATTCAAAAACAACTCAGGCGTCAAAATTGCGAACGAAGTTGCTACAAATGTCATTGATGTCTGAATTAAAGCTGGAATTCCCACTATCACCTTAAGATCCACGGAACACAAGTTGGAAGATTTGCATAAAGAAATAAGGAATATGATGGAAAAGAAAGGATAAAATTAAGAAACAAGCATCAAAGAGCTCAGAGTGAATAGCTCGAAATTGTCTAGGGAAAGCTCTTACTGCTTGTCAGTCTCTTGATGTCGTAGTCTAAGTTTCAAACGAATTCATGGAGATTTGCCAGAAATTACAGGTTTTCAGAGTTTGAAGATTGAGGTCAACTATAAGCGAGCGGGTATGTACGTTGCATTAAGGAAACAAGGAAGACAGCAGAAGAGACAGGTAGTGCCAGCCGAATTTCCTTTAGAGCTTTAAGTGCACATAGATAATAACGCTAGGATTTTTCTATGACAACTGTTAGAACAAGTGCAGTTAACATTCAATGACAAACCAATAAACAGTTAGTGTCAGACCAAGTGGCAATACCATCATTGCTTAAACGAACACATCCTGACATGAGTTGGGTCATTAAATGGTAATCTTCAACATAGATAAGCACATTGTAACTGTGTGTAGACAGATGTGTGTGATAAGCAAGCAGTTCCATTCGACATTAAATCACAATAGAACGTTCATTAGTATCTTACAAAGTTTGACTTCAATAGAGGTCAATCACTCTGTTTGCATATGGATACATTCAACAACCTAGAAAGTTGTTACAACTTTAATAGCAGAATAGGCGGAATAACATGAAGAAATAACTCACAAATGGCCAAAACACCACCAGACGTTGGAAAAATGCCCCAAAGTGAGTGGTCGCAAACGTTTGGCCATGACTAGTTTCTCTGCAGAAACTCGTACGTCTGCTTGCTGCATAATGAACACGGTCTTTCAGTAATAATAGGATAATAGGGAGCGCCATCTAAGAATAAGGTTCTCCCCTATCTAAAGAAGCTACCAGGATTTCTCTATCGTTGTGGCCGAGTTTTATGCCTATTGCTTATACCCCGCAGTCGATCGAGTCGAGTGCATACGATCGACTTGGCTCGGCCGATGATCGACTCGATCGACTTCGTCGACTCGCCGACCTTTCGACGACTCGATCGACTTGGCTCGGACGACGATCGCAGTATAGCTTCGTTTGGTATCGTAGCGACACCTATCAACATGTCTGGTATCGTTCCCGCCAAACCTATTTTAAAGCCCCCGAAAGTGAACTGAGTTCCCGCCGATTCAACATCAGTTCTTGCCAATTCGATTTTACTTCCCACCAATGTGGACAGCCATATTTCTCTCTCTGATTTCAAATCCGAGATACGAGAACAGCAAATCTGATCCATCAGCTTGTGCTCTTTTATTACAAACTAAAGGAACAGCATTACCTTCATACTGTTTTTGCCGTCATGCTCAACAGAATTATCAGCCATCTTGCTTGATTAAATCTATTTTGATAGAGTAAACAAGTATCAATCTCGCAGAATATTCAGCGAAGAATGCTAGATAATCAAACTTACAGCTTTATATCGTCAATTAATACTGTACTATTGTTCGTACACGCTGCAGTTATCGATACGAAGCAAATGCAACGAATAGTTGTTATCTAGCCAATAATTACTGACGACAATATCAGAAACTGAAATATAATCTGAAATATGTATAAAAAAGAATTAAAGAGACAGGCTCACCTCAAAAAGAAAACAGCACGCTTCAAACTCGTAGATTTCACCCGTTTGATCGCCCGTCGATATTCGAAGCTTCTATCGTCTCGAACCTCTGTACGCGTGTTCTACTAAAGACACTTGATTCTCAGTCTAAACTTCGGAAGTCGCTATCTCTATGCTTCGTTGATGGAAAGACCTTTCCTAGTCTTTACTCATCAGGCATCTAGCGTCAACTCCAAATTTACTGCCAAACGTCTATTTTTATCCATCTAGTTTAACTTGCGGAAATCTTGCTTGAATGTTTGTTTGTTTGTTTGTTTGAGCCACAGGCTAAAAAGTCAAATCTTGCGACGACTAATTCGATCACTTACAATCATTCAATCGTCATGAAACTTGGCAGATAGACTCGCCCTCGCAGAAACTTCATTCTATACAAATTTCAGCTCCCCCAAAAAACGCAAGCTTATAGAATCGGGGACTCAAATTTTCGAATCGGGGAATCCCCTTTTCCGATATGCAGCGTTTTCTTTGGCCGCGTTGCCATTGGCCGCAGCAAAAACGGGTGCGCTGCCTCATTAAACGCACGCTATGTCGTAAAATTAACGCGGACTATTTTCAGAGTACACGTTATAGGATACTAGATGGATAAAGTAAAAAACTTTGTTTTTACGGGCTGTATTTTATTATGGCTTCAGGAGGCTCACAGTTTCGCGGTCTTTGGCGCTAATCAGAAAGAGTTATAGAATGCTGCTGCCCGTCAACGCGCGGGAAACACAGCCGTTCAAGCGCCGCCATGCTGTGAGCAAGTAAACGTCTTTGTGACCATGAGTTGTGACAATCTCAGAAGTGAGCTAATTAATTGGGGATTCGGATAGTATAAAGGATAACACTCTTGCCTCAAGTTTTCACGGACACGGTTCGACTCTCGTAAGGCCCTCTTTGTTTAGCTAATGCCTTAATTCTTTAGGTGGCAGCTAAAGTACAACGAGCTTGCACGGCAGCAACTTTGTTGATTTGTGTTTCCCTGTAATTTGTGTTCTTGTGAATTGTTTGATCGTCAAAACATGTACAGCGCAGTGCGTTTGTCAGGCGCTTCATTAAAGAATAATAATAATTATTATTATTAGTCTGACACCTTCTTTGTTCCGCAAATGCTTGAAGTGTGTATTGTTTGATTGGGCGACATCCCTGCTTGGTAGGGAGCACTGCCGATGATTTTTTTCTTGAAGTAACGCATTACAAACTTTCATTTACATGTAGGTTACCGGTATCTAAATTTGTCCTTGCTTTTGATGTCTTACCGTTTTAACTTGTGAAATATTGTATTAACATAACAGGGGGTATATTCGGTGCCTTGCAACCGGAGGGTTGCGGGTTTGAATCCACCTCAAGCCGCCGCGTAGGGACCCTGGGCAAGCCCGTTCACTCGCAATTGCTCATGCGCTTCGGCGTGAAACTCCGATTCAGTGTCCGCGCTGTAGTCGGGAGCGCCTCTGAGTAGAAATATTGAAGGGGCGCTATAAAAAGTGCGCGTACGTCTAGAATATGCAAATCTTTGACTTTATAGTACCACAACAAGCTGTTTGAATTTATATATACTGTTTAGAAGTAAATATGCATTTCACCTAAATGATTTTCACTGCAGTTTTTGCCTGTTTGCCAATTGACTTTGTAAAGCACCCTTGCAGTTGCTCGCTACTTACGATGCCATATAAATTATCATTATTATTCTTTCATTCATTTCATTTCATTCAGAGCATTTATATAGCGCCCCTTCAAGAAACTACTCAGGAACGCTCCCGGCCCAGCCAGACTAAAGAAAAAGACTTGAGGGACTTGTAGAACCCTGTCGGATGGCTTACAAGTAAAAAACGGAGCTTAAGTGGGAGGTCATTCCAGATGGAAGGGCCCACGACCGAAAAAGCACGGCGCTGCCTAATAGCCAAGCGAGCCCGTGGAACAAGGAATTCGCCCCTCGTCGCAAAGCGAAGCACCCGACGCGCTGCAACATCTGTCACTGGGCGGCAAAGATCGCGCAAGTAAGATGGTGCGCAGCCAAGAACACAACGAGAAACCAGAACAGCAATGCGATATGAGATCCGCTTAGACACAGGCACCCAATGCAACACATCACGCATGTATGCGGAGACAGGAGAGAACTTAGGAAGCCGACCAATAATAATATAAAAATTATTACATTAAACTGTCAAACAGAAGATGTCTGTGAGCATTCTGGTAAGCACTCAAGCACTTATCAGAAAACTGTCTTATGCTTTCCATTTGTTCTCCACGTGTATTTCATATTCTTTTTGTGTGATCAACTGTATAGAAATCTGTGAAAGAGAAAGTTTTGTTAAATTAGTCTCATCGAAATTTTGTAGAAAAATTGTATTCAAAATCTTTGCATTTTATTTGCTGTTTCTTAATCAATGCATTTATTTTCCAACATTGCTATATATATATATATATATATATATATATATATATATATATATATATATATATATATATATAGCATATATACAGTATTAATAATATAATGAAACAGAAATGAACATGCGTCTGTCTGTCTTCGAGTGTCACTTCTCACTGCGTCATTCGCCAGATGGCGACAAACAGAGGTCCACGCCAAACGCCGAAGGCGTTTCGCGTGCGTCAATCGATAGACGGCGACAAACAGCGAACCACCGAAAGTGGTCAGTACCTTAGTTAGAGGACCACGTCAACGCCGAAGGCGATTCGCGTGCGTCATTCGATAGACGGCGACAAACAGCGAACCACCGAAGGTGGTCCGTACCTTAGTTAGAGGACCACGTCAATCGCCGAAGGCGATTCGCGTGCGTCATTCGATAGACGGCGACAAACAGCGAACCACCGAAAGTGGTCAGTACCTTAGTTAGAGGACCACGTCAATCGCCTTCGGCGATTCGCGTGCGTCATTCGATAGACGGCGACAAACAGCGAACCACCGAAGGTGGACCGTACCTTAGTTAGAGGACCACGTCAATCGCCGAAGGCGATTCGCGTGCGTCATTCGATAGACGGCGACAAACAGCGAACCTTACCTTAGTTAGAGGACCACGTCAATCGCCGAAAGGCGATTCACGCGCGTCATTCGATAGACGGCGACAAACAGCGAACCACCGAAGGTTGTCAGTACCTTCGTTACAGGACCGCGCCAATCGCCGAAAGGTGATTCGCGCGCGTCATTCGATAGACGGCGATAAACAGCGAACCACCGAAGGTGGTCAGTACCTTAGTTAGAGGACCAGGTCACGTGCGTCATTCGATAGACGGCGACAAACACCGAACCACCGAAGGTGGTCAGTACTTTCGTTACAGGACCGCGCCAATCGCCGAAAGGCGATTCGCGCGCGTCATTCGATAGACGGCGATAAACAGCGAACCACCGAAGGTGGTCAGTACCTTAGTTAGAGGACCAGGTCACGTGCGTCATTCGATAGACGGCGACAAACACCGAACCACCGAAGGTGGTCAGTACCTTCGTAACAGGACCGCGCCAATCGCCGAAAGGCGATTCGCGCGCGTCATTCGATAGACGGCGACAAACACCGAACCACCGAAGGTGGTCAGTACCTTCGTTACAGGACCGCGCCAATCGCCGAAAGGCGATTCGCGCGCGTCATTCGATAGACGGCGACAAACAGCGAACCACCGAAGGTGGTCAGTACATTAGTTAGAGGACCACGTCAATCGCCGAAGGGAGGGGAGCGGAGAGGGGAGAGAGACGGAGGGGAGGAGAGCGGAAAAGAGGGGAGGGAAAAAGAGGGGATGAGAGAGGAAGAGGGAGGGGAAGGAATGGAGGGAAGGGGAGGGTCAGGGAAGGATGAGAGTTTTAAGGGAGGGGAGGGGAAAGAGGGGACAGAGGGAAAGGGAGGGTCAGGGAAGGGATGGGAGTTTTTTGGAGGTGAGGGAAGGGGAGGGCAGTGGAGGGGAGGGGAGGGGAAATGAGGGGAGGGAGGCTGAGAGTAGGAGATGAATGGAGGGGACAAAGGGAAGGGTAAGGGAAGGAGGGGAGTTTTTGGGAGGGGAGGGGAAGGAGGGGAAAGATGGAAGGCGAGGGAATGGAGGGGAGTATTGGGGGAGGGGAGGGAGGGAGAGGAGGAGAGAGAAGGCAAATACGGTCGGCCGAGACTGGCGCAGCCAGCGGGTAGTAACTGTTAGAGGTCGCATGATTTCTTTTGTTCCTCAGTATATTAAATCCGTCGCCAGGTGGCGCTCCGATCATGCGATTTTAATTGGAGTTTTATTGCAAACTCCCTAAACTTAACCGTCTTAGGACGGGCAAACATCTAGTATATATATATATTATCATTATTGTTATTATTATTATTTATTTATTTCTGTTATTATGGTAGTCATGTTGGAGACCTGCATGTATACATAAGCACAACGTACTGTATAGAGGACATCACATCTAAGCACAACGTACTGTAGAGGACATCGTACCTAGACACAACATTGTAGAGTACATCATACCTGGGCAAAACGTACTGTAGAGTCCCACTGTGCCTACCGGTATCATGAACTCTAGGGTACAAGATGTGCTTAGACTGTATCTCGGACTTTATAGTATGAGATTATGCTACCGTTCATCCGGCCTCCTACTGTTCTGCTTACTGATGCTGTAGTCTAGAATCCAAAGTGCCTACCGGTATCATGAACTCTAGGGTACAAGATGTGCTTAGACTGCATCCTGCCTCCTACACCGGTAATGAATATTAATAATTATTATGCCCGTGTTTACTGTTTAGTCTGTTTACTCTCTTACCTTCTATCCCTACCCTCCTACTCTAACTAGTCTCTCTGGCAACCGGACACAGACCTCTGCTGGACATCGATCTCTGGACAACCCCTATGTGAAGCAGCGTTCGTGAATGAATGGTACCCTGCACTTCGCTTTAATGTAGCATTTTAGACATTTGAAGTTTACCATTACGATTACATCAATACTTTAGTAGTAGAAATAATTTTAGATGAATATTGCTACTGTTGTCTGTCACAGCCTATCGATATATCTGTGTGCCGATATCGCTAGGGCCACCTCAAACTACTTTCGATGCATCGGTCGGTGTATTAACTACAATACTGATCCTTGTGATACTAGCTGTTTGTGCTTGTGTTTGTATTTTGAAAATGAACAAAAGGTTAGTTTATAAATATGTGCATACATTTTAAGATTACGTATGAAAGTTTACTATTTCTTACTTAACCTTTAACCATTGGATAAATATTGTGATGGATGTTGTTTATGTTCTGAAGTGAATTTTATGAATCAATCTTTTGTCGATTCCCAGAAAAACTACATTATGAGCTAATAACTCATTGGACAGAAACAGCTGAGAGACCGAAAGATAGGCTGTAGCACTGATTAATTGTATGGTCGGCATGTGCTGTGCGACACATTGCTTTATTGGTGGCACACTTGGTCGATTATCTTGCAGTTGCCAGTTCGACTCCTTGAAACAAGTAATAGTTACCTCAGAATTGCTTGAATTGCCATACTATCATAAGAAATACTTTCATTTTAACGTTAAATGTTGATAAGTCAATGATTCTTATTAATGTTGACACCAGGTGTGGACTAATTGACCGTTCTGTGTGTAGTCTGCAAAAGTCTTCGCGTCATCAGCAGGGGGTAAATATGCCTTGTGCGACACGTTGGCGTGTCATTCTTATTTAAGATGGCGCCTGCCTCGTTAGCGGAGGTCGGCGGTCGCCCCTTAATCAGGGCGAAGGGGTGCACGACGAATTGGCCTCTTTCAACCGTCTAGAGGTCGCTGCGTCGTTATGCCGAGTTTGACCGTTAGTTCGGGTCACAGAGTGCACTCGTGAATTACATTGCTGCCCCGTTGAAAGTCTTCGCGTAGGCTGATGGAGCTGGCCGCGACATCCCCTCCCATCCTAAGACGATGGCGCATGTCCTATATCCTCGCCATCGATTCGTCCGGTTTGTCCTCAGCATCGCGTGTCCATGTTGAGGAAGATACAAAGAAGATACACATGTATCAGTAACATATTATGTACAAGGCGACGAGGTTCGACCCTCGTTGCGACAAATTCTCATCCTCTCCTCATTCAAATCCGGGACAGGAAATCGGCTGCGATGTTCCGGGGTCCGGGGAGGTACCTGAAATCAATATTAAATTCCTGTAGGGCTAGGGTCCTCCGAGCTAGCTTGGCGCTTTTAGGCGCCGCCTCGGTCAAAAAAGACAATGGGTTATGATCAGAAAAGACAATGATTCGAGACAGAAATACCCTCGACCGAAATAGTTTCAAAGCCCAGATTACCGCGAATGCGTGGACCTTCGCGTCTGGGTCTCCGACAGCTTCATGCTAGCAAAGGAAATCGGCTTTTCGCCTCCTTCCTCTGTCCATTGAATCAGACTGCACCCAACAGCGGCTGAGCTGGCATACACCAACAGGCCAAAGTCCTTCGTGAAATCGATGGTATGTAACTGGGTTGCCCTGCCGAGATCTGCCTTTAATTTATCTAGAGCCTCTTGATGTTCCCGGTCCCACGGGACCTTGTTGGGTAGGTTTTTTGTGTTAAGTTAGTTATGACAAGTGCTGTTTCGGCCAACGAAGGAATGAAGTTCCTGAAATAACTAAAAAAAAGCCCTTGATGCGTCTTACATCCTTCTTTGTTACTGGTGGTTGTATGTCTCCTAATGTAGCTACCTTACTCGGATCCGGCTCGATGGTACCTGACCCGACCATGTGACCTACGAAGGTGGTTTTACTTTGAGCGAAACTACATTTCTTCAAACTTAGAGTCAGACCCGACTTCTTAATGGTCTGGAGAAATTTATCAAGGTGGTCCAGGTGAGAAGTCCAATCCATAGAGAGCACGGACATGTCGTCAACAAACGGTTCCGTAAAGTCTTGAACTGGTTGCAAGATTCTAGAGATGCACCGGATGAAGGTGTTACTGGCCGACTTTAACCCGAACGGCATTCGCTGAAACTCAAACAAACCGGCGTCGCAGACGAATGCTGTAAGCCAACGATCTTCCGGTTTCACCGGAAGTTGCCAATATATCCGGATTTCGCGTCAAAAGAGCTGATGTACTTCGCTCGTCCAACCTTTTGTATGACGTCAGCGATATCCTGTGTGGGGAAGCAATCACCTAGGGTGTGGCGGTTGACGTGGCGGTAGTCAATCGCCAGTCTTACGCCATTTTGCCCCTTGGGTCCCTTGAGTACACATACAACTGCTCTGGCCATCTCGCTATTCGACGGTTTAATTATGTTCAGCGCCAGCATCTCTTTGACCTGACGTTCAACTTCCGGTTTCAGTAATTCTGGGATTTTATAGGCACACAGACGTTTGGGTCTGAAATCAGGTAAGAGCCGGATCTCATGTTCGTTGAGTGGACAGAAACCAGGGTTATCTGAAAAAACCGTAGGGTATCTATCTAGCACAGTGAACAGCTGTTGCCTCTTCCCATCCGATAGATGCGCTACCTTGAGAGGGTCGACCCGTCCGCTAGGTGGCACCTCGGCTTCGATAGTCTTTTCGACTACCTCCATCGTCCCAAATTCTTCGTCTCTATCAAACACTACGGTGCAGTTGTTCACTATTTCCCGTTCGATTCGTTCGTTAAATTTCTTGAGTTTGTTTGCATGTATGTGTCGTCTTTTCCCGTCTAATTCTACGATGTAAGAGTATGGCGACTTGACCTCTGCGATGGTAGCAGGTCCTTGCCAACGACTATACAACTTAGAGCCTCCCAATCTGGAGCGAACACGATTACCTTATCTCCCAACTGATATTTTCTATCAGTGCTCCGGAGATTGTAGTGGGCCGCGTACCGCATCTGTTCGATGTTGGCATAATAATATTCTGCATACATCTTAGCAAATCCTAGGTTTTCCTTCACCGAGTCTGTAGGTATTCTTCCGGCTTCTTGCCGATACTAAAAGGTAGTTCACGCTCCCCCGCCCACGATTCCTTCAGTATATTCAAAGGTCCCTTAGGTAGGCTGCCATATACTAACGTGAAGGGGCTGATGTGCGTTGTCGCGGATGGCTTCTCTCGTAAGCTCCAGAGAACAAAAGGTAATAAACGGTGTCATCCGCGTGGTTTTGTTTGGGCTAATTTGTAAATCATCGCATTCAGGCTCTGATTACACCGTTCTACCAGGCCGGCTGCCTCTGGATGTCCTGGGGTGTTGAACCGAGGTGTACACCCCAAGCGTTTGAGAAATTCCTTTGTCAGTTTGCTTGTAAAATTACTGCCACATTCGGAGGTGATAACTTTCGGCACCGAGAAGGTCATAAAAGTCTGCAGGAGGGCGCCACAGATTCCCTTCGCGCTTAGCGATCGCAGCGGGTAAGCCATAGGCCACCGCGAGAATTTGCCAACCAGTACTAATGCGTAATTATATTCAGGCCTTGGCACTAATGGGTCGTTAGGGGCGATAATCGGGCCAATACATTCCATGGAAAGATGGGTGAAGGCTAATTCGTCATCCCTTGGGATGGGGGTAATCAGCACCCTGTGCGCCACCTTGACTGGCGCCCTGAGTTGGCATTCAGGGCATGAGGCACAATACGTACGAATCCTGTCGTCCATTTTAGGAAACCAGAAACCAAGTTTAATGCGGCAGCGAGTCGTCTTAAAAGCCATATGTCTTGCAAAAGGTGCATCATGTGCCATCTCCAATACGATGTTAATGCGTGGTTCGGGAAGACACAGCTGCTTTACCTTGTGGCCCATAATGGTATCACGGTGATATAAAAGCTTGTTTTCCACGAAAAATCCACTTCTGTCCTGGTGGGCTAATCTCCAGAAGGGTGCGAGCGCGGGGCAGTTATGCTGCTTCTTTTCTAGCGTGTCACGATCTGCGACATGCTCGTTCTGTAACCCTTCCGGCTCTTCCTGTTTCAAGAAGCTAGGAGCGTCTGCATTTAAACTCTCCTCTCTTGATTCCTGTACTTCATCATTTTATTCTCCTTCTGGCGGCATTTCATGAACTTGGTGAACGCCATTGGCCTGATCGCTAATTCCGTCTAACGCGGCCACCCAATGAGTGTCCCCATTGACCTCCGGTCGGTGTGCCGTATCGGGTTCAACCTTTCCAACAGATAGCACGTTGTACTTGAAGACTTCACCCAGCAGATTGATTACGGTTGGGGTTAGAATAACCGCCTCATTGAGGTCTGGCACTGCAGCACACCATACTCGCAGTGTCGCACTGCGGGGGCGATGTTCACAAACTTCACAATCCCTTCATGGTCATTGAACCCTTGCTTCATGTGGAGTCTTACAACATCGACCATGTCGGTTCTACCTTGTATGCCACACAGTCTAATTTGCCTACTGACGGGTAAGTCCAAGTGTTGCACTAATGAGTTGTTAATACAACAAATCTCGGCACCTCCATCAATTAACGCCCTTTGATCGGTTAAGACCGTCGATCTTAACATCTACATATGATCGCACGTGGAACTCGTCCGCGTCGATGAATGGACCGTTTGTCTCTTCATCTGTGTCAATCATCTCACCTTCCCTTACCTCTGAGTCGAAGTGAAGCTCCTTCCCTGCGCGTACCGTACCGCTCTCTTCTTCCTCGGTCCTCGGACTGGGTTGGGAAATGGCGTAATTAAGGGGGGTGTTAATCGCGTAGGCGCTGACACGCGTCTGCTTCTTATCGGCGCCCTTGGCCTTTGCGCTCTTGCAATTGCGAGCCGTGTGCCTTGGCCCGAAGCAGACGAAACAAAGACCCTTTTGTTTCGCGTCTTCCTTTGAGGGTTGTCCCTCCGTTCTTCCCTCGTTCCTCCCCTCGCTCTTGGCTGATTTCGTGTAGCCATTGGTGTTTGGCTGACCCTCTGGCCGATAGTCATTATATGCCATTACATTACCAGCTCGCAGAGGTTCACCGTTATTATTGTGAGACGCCATATAAGTGTCTATCGAGTTGGCTAACTCGCTATGACTGAGCCAACTGTCCTTTTCTTGCGCTAGAATGAAATCTAGGCATCTTTTCGGGATCATTTCCTTGATCCTTGAGCCTGTCGGCGAACAGTAAGCTCACAAGGTTGTCAAAGTCTTTCTTCACTTGACATGCGAAGGTAATAAGTCATTGTGTTATGCAATCTAGAGGCGAGGATTGCGTATGTCTCATCTGTAAGTTTGCGCATCGTGTAAAACCTTTCCTTCAGCTGGATAAAACTAATTCGAAATTCTCTGAGAAGAACTCCTTTTAAGCCTCATAATCATCCAACTGCTCGCGTGTTAGGCGAGTCGTGAGCTGTTTAGGTTTTTCATTAAGGTTATCTAACAGAAGTTTTGCTTTAATGTCATCGTCCACTTCGTACATTGCAAACAAGTTTTCTACATGATCAAAATAGCCAGGTATTTCGGAAGTATCTTGAGGGAATTTCCACATAACATTCTTCATTACTTCCCCGAATCGCTGTGTCCGGCTAGCCAGAGAATTCTTAAACCTTCGATCTCTTCTCTCGCCGTTCTCTCCCTCTCTTCTCTCATTTTCCGTTCTGCCTGTTCCGCTTCCCTTACTTGCACTTCCCTATCTCTTAACTTCCTCTCTTCCTCTCTCGCCATTCTCTCTCTCTCTTCTCTCATTCTCCGTTCTGCCTGTTCTTCTTCGTACTTTCTCATCTCGAATTCAAATCTCTGCTTCTGCAGATCGAATTCCGTCATGACCGTCGTGTATCTAGGCGGTGTAGTACGTGCCACTTCCGGTTCGTTTTCCTGGTCGATAGCTACCATACGTGCCCATTCTTCTAACAACTGAGGCCGATCCATTGCTAACACAAGCTCGTCCTCTACCCCTGCCTTATGTAAATACATTCTCAGGCGTTCGGTCGACGTCTTTTTGATGTCGGCCTGTTTCTCCAACGTCAATTCATCCATGGTTACAGGAGAAAGATGGGGACTCGACATAAATATGGGTAGAGTGGTCATCTACCCCGACAGTTATTAAGAGAATACCCAATCAAAAAGGTTTCAATCAAAATTAATCTCCTTGATGTCCAACTCAGACAGTTATTTAGAATACAAAGTCAAGGTTCAGTTCGAGTCAACAGACAGAATCTCAAGCAACCAAATACATTTATAAAAAACACAATCAAAAGTTTTCAATCAAAATCAATCTCCTTGGTGTCCAACTGAGGCCGTTATTTAGAGTACAAAGTCAAAGGTTCAGTTAGAGTCAACAGAAATAATCTCAAACAACCAAAGACAGTTATTCAAAAATACAAAGCCCCGTGTTAAATCGGCGACAAACAGAATGAATCTCCCCCGCAGCCTATCCTGTCCCGTGATTGACACACCTGACCAATCAATTGAACCCGTCAACGAACGAAGGGTCTTACCTGTCCCTGCTTCGCTGCTGGTTCCTCGGTTCTCTGCTGCGCTGGTTCCGGTTGATCGGTTGCCTCCGTCTGTTTCTTCCGAATGATCGGCTGATCCGTCCGTCGTGGAACTCTTGTCCTCGGTTGGCGTGCTGATCCCCGTGTCGATCGGTTTCCTTCAGATGATCGGTTGATCGATCTGTCGTGGCTCTCTCGTCTTTTTCGTCCTGCTTGCTGGTCGGTCCCGTCTTCCGGTTCGTCTGGAGTGAGGCTGGATGCTCCTAGACGGCGTCGGCCTCGCTCAAATCTGCAAAGAACTGGAGACGTAGCGTCTCAGTTTTCGATTCCAATCCCCCTTCTGACACCAGAATGTCACGGCCTATCCTAACCCACGTGGCAGGATAGCACTGTGAGCTTCAAACTACGAACCACGGAAGAGTTTTTCTACGTTTTATTCCTACCACTAAGCGACGTATATGTTCAATTACTACAGTCTCAGGATCAGCTTCGATATTATAATTATAATAGACAAGAACAACGTTTCTAGATCGTCTCAAGTTCCGCGTCTCTGTCCGCAATCGGCCAGATGATATTGGCCTCGACTGCGTCGTACCAAGATGTTCTGTAGAGAGAGCCCTTACCCTCCCGATCCAGCGTTTAAATACCGTTCGTCGTCCCTTTGGGCCGGGCGTGATGAATTCGCGTTGGCCTCCCTTCAAAGGCTTATCGATCCTTTGAAGGTGGTGGCGAAAGTGATTCCCTGTGGCGGCGATAGTCGTCCGTCCGTCGACATATGTCCACCAGATGGCGGCTGCCTCGTTAGCGGAGGTCGGCGGTCGCCCCTTAATCAGAGCGAAGGGGTGCACGACGAATTGGCCTCTTTCATCCGTCTAGAGGTCGCTGCGTCGTTATGCCGAGTTTGACCGTTAGTTCGGGTCACAGAGTGCACTCGTGAATTACATTGCTGCCCCGTTGAAAGTCTTCGCGTAGGCTGATGGAGCTGACCGCGACACTGATCGAATGACTGAATTTAACTCTGCCGAGTTCTGTCTTGTAGTCAGGTACTTCTAACATGCCATTGTTTAATGCACGAAACATCAACTGATGGCACACCAAAACCAAGCAATAATCAGATGAGTTTTAGCCTACATGCTGTTGTAATTATGGTATTTATGCATTCTTAGCCAGTGCTTTTTGTCTTTGCATATTGAACACTGGTCTCTCGATTATATAGCATGCACACTTGCACAATCATGTTAAGTCTTATATGAGCTGTGTTAGATAATGCAATAATATGCAATATGACATTATGTAGCACAGTTTTAGAATTGTTCTATTATCGCTAGATAGCTGAGTGGTATCATCGCTATGTGGCTTGTGCTTGGCACTTACCATGTCCTTCTCCCTCTATAATATATTCCTCTCCAGGGTTCGTTTGCTGGACAGCTTCTGGGAGCTCTGCCATACACTTCATCTCCGCCTGCCTCGCTCTCTATCTCTCTTTCTAGCTCTTTTCACCTCCCTCTCCATCTTCCTGGACAGGTACAAATAAATTATGTTTGTTCTACTAATATTCGTTAGATTTAGCCGCCGTTATATGCCACCTATTCTAACTGTAAATAGATAATTGACTACGCTAATGTCTCAGAATTTTGTTATACAGTGAGCTGGGTAATGGGTATTCTGTATTTAGTGTTACCTAATCGTGAGCCAGTTGAGTGGACAAGCGCTTGAAGTCGAAGGGGCCAACACAAACCCTGGCGCCCGCGTCGTTGCAGGGACGAAGCACGGCAGGGATAACCAGCTGTGGTATGCCGACCTGGCAACAGGAACCATTCGAACCAAGATTAACAAATTCTGTTTGGACATAGAAAGTAAGAGATTCAATCTGAATTGAGTTTAGCCTAATTGTTTGTTTAATCCATACGATTTCATACAATACCACACCAAACCATACTGTACCTTATGGTAGTATGCTATATTATAATATGATATGTTATACGATACTGTAGAATGCTATGCTGTGCTGTGTTGTGCTATGATATGCCATACTATCCGGTGGCCCTGCTACATCTTTTCGCTGAACTTGTCTTTATTCTCGGGTCTCTAGCACTGGGAACGCCTCTGAGTGGTGTGCACTGCGAGAGGCGCTTTATAACTCTTTAAATACAATACAATACTGCACTATACAACGCTACACTAAACTTTACTATGCTATGACAAGTGAAACGCTGCCTGGATGAAAACTGCCTCCGTATTCTTACTCAACCTCTTGTCATATCTCGCATCGACTACTGCAACTCCGTCCTTTCTGGCCTTCCAACATCGACGCTACAACCTCTAACATCTGTTCTGCACGCCGCCGCTCGCCTAATAAAAGCCCTTGGTCCCAGAGATCACATCACACAATCTCTTCAACAACTACACTGGCTTCCTATTCGCGCATGTATCGCTTTCAAAATCTTCCTCCTCATGTAGGCCTATCATATCCAATCTGGAACCTCCCCCTCATATATGACATCCATGGTCGTGCAATGCTCTGCTTCAAATCCTGGAGGACTCAGATCGGCTACGCGAGAAGACTACCATTCTTCGCACCAAGAGGAAGTTTGGAAATCGTGCTTTTGCTGTCTCCGGACCCAGAGAATGGAACAGTCTCCTAGCTACAATCCGTCAGTGTTCATCTGTTACCTAATTTAAATCAAAATTCTATTCTCATTACACTTTGACTAAGAACACAGCGCAAACGAGCTTTCGTGCAAGACTTGTCCGCGCTATAAATTTCTTATTGTATTGTATTGTATGCTATTTTATGCTACGCTGGACCATAAACTGCTGATAGTTTATTGCTTCTTCGAAAAGCAGTAAATGCAGTATGTGTTTACCAAAGTTTAGCTGCAAACGAATTAAACCAAATGGAGTTGGACACAGGTACGAATTAATTAGAGCAATCAAAACCAGTGTGATTCTCGTTAACGATAACGATAACGAAAATGTTCGTTAACGAAAATAAAATGATTTCGTTAACGATAACTATAACTATAACTAAAAATATCATTAACTATAACTATAACTATAACGAAAATAACAATAACGAAAACTCATCTTTATTTTCGTTAATACCAAAAATAGAAAAAGGAAATGCAATATGGACGGTTCGACATAAATGAGAACGAAAAATGCGATATTTTTATTATGCAATTTTACAGTAACTTTGGAAACTCGTGTATTCATGAAGCTGAATGCACCCATGCTTCAAAGGCTTTCAAAGCTCTGAGCAAATTGTGATACATCGTGTTAATACGCAAAATTTTGCTTATAGCCTTAATTATTGTAACTAAGTAGTAACTGAAATTAACTAAAATAAAAATCCATTAACTATAACTATAACTATAACTAAAAAATTATACTAACTATAACTATAACTAAAATAAAACCATTAACTATAACTGTAACTATAACTAAAATAAAATCTGTAAGGAGAATCACACTAATCAAAACTGCAATACAATTGTATGTAAACTCAAATACCGAACCGCGACAATTTTATGTGGAAGCTTTGAAATTAATGTCTACAGAAATCAAATCCGACAATAGAATTCGCCGGAATTCATAAAAATTAACGAATTTCTAAAATTACATCGGGCGCACAATGACGGGTCTATTACTTAAAATATAAATCAAATACATGCACAATATACACAGTGCCATAGGCTACACTGTTTCCGTTAACGCCCAAATGGCCGTTTTTACGTCCGTAAAAACCGTCCAAAAACGTCCAATTTTTTCGGTGTGATAGCCGAAAGAAATGAGCTACGTCCAAAAAATTCTAGGTCAGGGCGTAAATCCGTCCTCTTTTTGGACTCTAACGGAAATATTGGCACTGTCATAACTTGATGAAACAACATATGACCACGACTCCTCTAAAGGACCTTTGTTGTTCGCGATGCATTTCCAAGACAACTTCTGTTGTATCTGCGCTACTTTCAGAGGTCTTACTTGTGCACAGGCTTTATGAAATAATGTAAACTTAGCGTAATAATATTGACGAGCTTAGTTCTACAGCGGTCTATTTTCATGGTTCACTGAGACTATCTTGAGATTACGATGACGATGAAGTCAGGGTGTATGCTATTGCCGTAATGCGTTAAGATCGATGTTTGAACCTTTGTTTCTAACCGGGCTTCATTCGATGCTTGGCATAGAAAACGTATTCTCTATACGCGAACATTGCAACAAGTGTCGATAAATTGTACGATAGGACATGTACACTGTGCGGAAAAAAACTGGATCCATTGATACTAGTGCAGGCTATTTCCAATTAAAGATAGGCAAACCCCCTATATTTTGCTGCTGTCCACATAACTTTTCCTCATGAATGCGAAACACAAATCGCATAGGATTTATAAACATGTTAGAAGATGATGTTTATCACTATACGGTTTTCATTAACTATGGGCGACATATTAACCCTCGGGCTACCAAGCTTTTTTTGTGACACGGACTACCAAGGAGGGGGAGTGGTTACCACCCCCCTGGATTTTGGGTTTGGTTTCACATATCATTTCTTTTAATACACCAATGGATTCAGCATTCAATTCTGTACAGAATGGTATATTTAGTTGTACATTAGGTGAATGCACATTGAAATTACATCATTTTTAACAAAGGAACCGATAATTAGCGATATTTTATATTATTGCGTACATTTTGTACTTTTTGGATAAACAAATATACGATTATGTGTGTTTTGAAACTGATCTGTGTATCCAAGATACACAAATACATACCTACACATGTTCAAATACGTATAAATATGCATCCATACATATATACATGTACATTTATGCATGCAAACATGTACAATGCTGCATTCAGCCATTTTCACACCGATTACGCGTATTATTATTTATTTTGATCACTTCCGATTTTTAAAAGACAAACATGTAAGTATGCAAATGAAGCCCTACATTCCCTCTAAAGAGTGGTATATTTGTTTCTCTTCTGGGAAGAAAACTGAATACGCTACAGACAAAAAACTAAGGGGGAGTCCTTCCATTCAGCCATTTTTCACGCATATTACAGGTATTATTATTTATTTTGATCACTTCCGGTTTTCAAAAGACAAACATTTAAGCATGCAAATGAAGCCCTACATTCCCTCTAAAGAATGGTATATTTGTTTCTCTTATAGGAAGAATACTCAATAAGCTACAGTCGAAAAACTAGGGGTGGTATCCACCCCTCCCCTTGGTGCCTCGGGTATATCGGGTATAACTTTTGAATGGCGTGGGCTACCACCATGATGTTTACCCCAAAATGTGCGCCAATGCATCTCCTACAGCTACCTAAATTGCAAAAATTATATTCCATATGAAAAAAAAATTTTATGCATGAAAACGTAGGGGGGTGGCAACCACCCCCTTGGTAGCCCAAGGGTTAATATTATATCTGTTTCTGTTGTAGCTTAAAAAAGTAAACTGAAAATCACGACTTTCAAAATGTTTTTTGATGATCTTTTTTCATGCAATTCAATTAGGTCTACTGCAGTAATGCGGTCTATGAAGCTGGCTTTCGTTGAAAAGTGTCACAGCCTGCTTTGTGTGCTAAGACACCATTGTCTGTCTGCTGGTTTCCCTGATCTACTGCATGGAGTTCGACCTGGAATCTTCAACGGATTGCCAGTTTTTACAAGCGACCATGGATTGAAGTTTTGTGCAATATGAAAACAACGCCATAACCATGAGTCATTAGATTAATTTAAATAAGATCTAGTAGCATTTTGTTGCGAAGAAATTAACATTTCTACTTTTTTCTAAGCCTGTCCGTTTGCTCTCTAGATGGTCAACTCGTCGTCAAACCCTTCCAAGAGCGAGATCTTAACCAGCAGTGGGAACGCCGCGAAAATCAGATAGTCAATCGCTGCGACCCAAAGGAGGTTCTTGAAATTGTCGGTAAGATACTGTTACAGAGGCTTATTATATTCACCAGATTTAATTATAAATAATGTGGTGACCAGTTTATCATGACTATGCCCAATATGCATGTTACGAAGTGCATTGTGCAGCCCTTTCAATCGCTTACATATAGGTCTATACATAATAATTATAGATTAATCTGATATCTTTTAGTGTTGAGTGCTCCGGGTCGTCGCTCTCTCCGCTCTACTGAGCGGGGTGTGCTCATGGTCCATTTTGCCCGCACTGCTATACTAAGCAGTATCGCGCCTTCTCAGTTGTTGGCCCCTCCCTCTGGAATGGGCTCCCATTGGCGCTGCGACCGCCGACTGCATCCCAGAATCCACTCTGAATCTTTCTATGCTTGCCTTAAAACTGTCCTTTTCAGCCGTGCTGGGGTCGGGAGCGCTCCTGAGTAGTAACCTTGAAGAGGCGCTATATAAATCTTCGTAATGAATGAATAAATGAATTGTAGCTTTAAAGCATATAAGGCGTCTAACTTCATAGTCGTATGAATGTTTATAACCGTAGGTAGGAAAGATCCAACAGAAATGACAAAATTAGGTTATTATCATTGTGAAAAATTAATCTCTGGAAGATCATTCGTGGTTCCAGTGTTTAGATGGCTAGTTGCTGTTCAACGACACTGTGTCGTATCAAAGATTATAGGCGTCGCCCTCTTCCTTTCTCCAGGCTTGGAACTGGCACTACCACATGTAGGGTAGTGGCAGAGTGTTTAGAGCTATCGGCGAATGGTATTGTGGCGCTCAACACAGATGGATGGCGAGGTGATGGAGAAGTAATTGAACCTCGCGTGAATCTCCAGATACAACGGAGATACGATGACGCATTGACCCAACGTAGACACTAATTCAAGCCGTATTACTATTATTGACTAATTCCTGCTCTTTTCCATCCATTTCTCGCTGCTCCAATTTTAAAGACCTCTTAGTGTAGGCGCACCAATGTCGCCGGTAAACAGGTTGGTCTCCCTGACGGGGCTTTTGCCGGGCGCTGTGATATTTCGGAAAACTACATTACATTACCTGTCTATTTCTTCGATTTTGACCTGGATCGGAACCTGGCCTTATCTGACTATCGATTTTGCTTTGTAAATAAATAAGTCTGTATCTGTAAATAAGTTGATTTCCGTGACTTAGGTTTTTTTGGGCGCTGTACAAATCTCGAGATCACAATTATGATTATGGTGTATTCGTTTGGACCTGCAGGTTCTGACAAGAATCAGAGCGCAAAGGTGACCAAGAACCAGTTCAGCGGTGGACCAATCCAGTCCTGGAAATTTGAGTAATTCAGCGCACAGTCTCAGCCGGGCTACCCACCTGCTCAGCTACCGAGGTATAATTATACAGAAGAATTTAAGTATTTCTGTACTCGTGACATCGCGTCTTTGTCTTTGTGTTGAAGCAAACACACATGACTGTGTTTGCTTGAATTCTGCCTGTTACTGTAGGCCTATGTCTAATCGACTACCTGTCTGTCCGTCCCTCTGTGTGCCTGTCGGTGTGTCTATATGTTTGCTTGTGTGCATGTGTCTGTCTGTCAGTCTCTGTCTGTCTTCTTCCTCTTCTTCTTCTTCCTCCCCCTCCTCCCCCTCCCCTCCTCCTTCTCATTCTCCTTCTCTTTCTCCTTCTCTTCTTCTCGTCCGCAATCTTTTTTTCTTCGCATCGGACGCATACTCCGTATTCTTTGCTTCTTTTCAACGGTCTTTTCCCCTTCTTCTTCGCATACTTCGCATTCTTTTCTTCTTCACACACTTCGCATTCTTTTCTTCTTCTTAGAATGCTTCACATTCTTTCTTCTTTTTCGCATACTTCACATTCCTTTCTTCTGCGCATAATTCGCATTATTTTCTCTTCTTCGCATACTTCACATTCTTCTTCTTCTCTTTCGCCGCATTTTTCCATATGGAGCAGGCTCCTAATACCTATGTGATCTTAGGCGTTTGCCCTCCTCCGCTGTCTCCCTACGGTATTTTCGCTCCGCTGATTGTCTTGACCTCAGTGTAATTCTCATTAACGATAACGATAACGCAAATGTTCGTTAACAAAAAAATATCATTAACTATAACTATAACGAAAATAACAATAACGAAAATCCATCTTTACTTTCTTTAATACAAAAAAATAAAAATAGAAAGTGCAATGTGGACGTTTCGACATAGACCTACATGAGAACAGCTGAGGAGGTCTTCAAGATAATTCTCAACGTTAAGCCTAAAACATCACCACTTGACTATCTACCCACTAAAATCCTTAAATCGTGTCCTGGTCTCTTTGCACCGCTTATTGCTCACCTTGCAAACCTTTCATTTCAATCAGGCCACTTTCCGACAAAATTCAAATCTGCTCAAGTCACCCCATTACTAATTAAAGAAGGATGGTCTTGACCCATCTGACCTGCTAAATCTCAGGCCGATATCAAACCTCAACACTCTCTCCAAAATTCTAGAAAAATTCGCTCTTGCCAGACTGTCCCCACACATTACAATTTCTCCAAATTTCAACCCGTTCCAATCTGGTTTCTCCACCGAGACAACCCTTCTTAAAGTCACAAATGACATAGTTTTACTGTGTAATGCTGATGATGGCTCAGCAACCTTTTTGTTCTCCCTTGACATCTCGGCCGCCTTCGATGCAATGAATCATAAACTGCTTGCTGCCCGTCCACATGACGTTTTTGGTGTCACTGGTAATGCTCTAAACTGGCTAACTTCCTACCTTGAAAGAAGGCACTTTTTCATTGCCCTAGGCTCTGCCAAATCTGACACCCCTACCTTCCACCACTGAGGTACCTCAGGGTAGTGTCCTTGGTCCTTTTCTTTTCTCTATGTTCATTTCACCAGTTAGCTTCCTGATCCAATCTTTCGGGATCCAACACCATCAATATGCTGACGACACGCAGCTCTACACCTCCCTTGCCTCCTCTGGAAATCAAAGTCGCGACAATATCACCCACTGTGCAGAGGCTGTAAACCGCTGGTTCCTGAAAAATGGTCTCCTCCTAAATCCATCTAAAACTGAAGCCACAGTCTTTGGAACCAGATCTCAAATTGCCAAGCATCAAGATCTCAAACCCACATTCTCAAACACAGCCATAAACCTGTCATCGACTGTAAAAATCGTCGGTGTAAAACTGGACTCGACATTGTCAATGGACTCCCAAACTGCTGAAATCGTCCGCTCCGCCAATTTCCACATTCGTGCTCTGCGACACATCCGACCTTTTCGCAAAAAAGAACTTGCGGGGATTGTAAACTCTCGCCTCGACTACTGCAATAGCCTTCTCTATGGGACTTCATCAAAAAACCTAACTTCCCTTCAACGGATTCAAAACAACCTAGAACGAGTCGTCTGCAACTCCTCATATCGTACCAGCAGCAAACCACTCCTCAAATCTCTCCAGTGGATACCTGTTAAGGAAAGAATTGTATACAAAATCGCCATCATCACCTACAACTGCGTAACAGCGAACACTCCCGCATACCTCTCCGACCTCCTACAAATTCACATGCCCTCAAGGAACATGCGATCTTTCGGAAACCGAACCCTAGTCACGCACCGCTGTCACACAACAACTGCATCAAGATCCTTCATCTCAGCAGCCACTCGAATATGGAACAATCTTCCTACAAGAAACATCTAAAAACTGAACTTTTCACACAGGCCCATCTTGAGTGACTTACCCCTGTTCCTCAAAGTGCTTCTGAATCGTTGCTTCGAGTCATCGACTGCTTACGAACTACGGCACTAAAATCTCTATTATTATTATTATTATTATTATTATTATTATTATTATTATTATTATTATTATTATTATTATTATTATTATTATTATTATTATTATTATTATTATTATTATTATTATTATTATTATTATTATTATTTTATTATTATTATTATTATTATTATTATTATTATTATTATTATTATTATTATTATTATTATTTATTTTTATTTTTATATTATTATTATTATTATTATTATTATTATTATTATTATTATTATTATTATTATTATTATTATTATTATTATTATTATTATTATTATTATTATTATTATTATTATTATTATTATTATTATTATTATTATTATTATTATTATTATTATTATTATTATTATAACATAAAAATGCGCTATAGCCTAAGTAATAGCCTATGTTCGCCCCGAATTTTTCATGTGTGGATTAACCTAGTAATATAATTTTATATAGTGCGGCATTTTAGTATTAGCTGTTTTTTAAACATTTCTATTGCGATTGCGACCAAAGTTGACCAGCCCAATATCGTAAAAATAGTAGTCATATAAATCTTGTAGTCAAAATGTCTCTGAAGCTTTTGATTGTTATGACTGGAGTGATTGCACGCACTGTACATTATCAATCATTTATTGATTTCCTGCTCTCTGTGTATTTGCTAAAACATTAGTAAAATATGAAATTGTCTTCTACGTTGACACAGGTATCATCATTAGTCAGCAAGTTCCAGTAACTTTAATAATTGATTTTTTATTATGCAATTTGTCAGTTACTTTGGAAAATCGTGTATTCATGAAGCTGAATGCACCCAACTTCAAAGGCTTTCAAAGCTGTGAGCAAATTGTGAAACAGCGTGTTAATACGCACAATTTTGCTTATAGCCTTAATTATTATAACTAAGTAGTAACTAAAATAACGATAGCTAAAAATAATACTAACTATAACTATAACTAAAATAAAAATCCATTAACTATAACTGTGACTATAACTAAAATAAAATCTGTAACGGGAATCACACTGCTTGACCTATTTGTCCTTTCGGGCAAGGACTACTATGGCCCAACATCGTCCTTTAGCTATTGTGAGTCCTGCTTCGTGGTATGACCTACCCTTCTATCCGTGCTAAGATATTGACCACCTGGATTTCCTCCATTCCTGATCACTGCTTAACAGTGATGGGCACTTTTAACTACTGTAGTTACTAACTAAAATGGAGGAACTTGATCAAGACGGTCGCCATGGTTCAAAGAACCGACAGCACAAGCAAGCAAGTTACTAACTAGTAGTTATAACTACTATACAAAGGTAGTTGTCTAGTAGTTATAAGTACTTTTTCAGAAGTAGTTTTAAAAATAGTTATAACTATTTTTTATCAAGTAGTTTGTAGTTAATAACTACATTATTTTATTAACTACATTTTTTTCTATTTACGGACGTTGTCCATGCATAGACATTATAAATTTGTAAGTGATAGCGCTATATAATTTAGTGTTTAGAAATTTTTGCTTTCTGTCTTGGATTGTTTACACAAGTTATAGGCCTACCTTTTTCATGTCTTTGGTCTAACTTCACGTAAACCTTAACTAAAAATCATCGCCAAACTTTTTGACTGCAGTTCTTTCAGTTAAATCAGGGCAAGAGTAAAACCTTAGCGCCTCTTAAATTTACTAGCATTTAGTAAATATTATCAACCTGTTAATTTTAAACATTTGCAATGTTCTAAGAGTAAGAGTTACTACAGTTGGCAAATGCAGACTTTGTAAGATGCACATTTTAGCAGTCATAAGAATTGGGCTTTTGTTACTGCTCTATCAGGTCTTGTCCTTTTTAGTTTATTTGATATATGCAGTCAATTCATTTTATTATTAGATTTGTCACTTGGTATTTGTTTTTAACCATTTTTATTACTTGTGTGGAATATCAGTAGGCCTAATTAATACAGGTAATAAATTCTCCAGCTACTTGGTGAATATCAGTGTACCGTAACATAACATTATAAAAGTAGTTTGAAAAGTAGTTACCTAGCCTACTTATCTGGTAGTTACCAAAACTAGTTATAACTACTTGTCATCTAACGTAGTTAAAAAGTAGTTCTAACTACTTATTTCGAAAGTAGTTAGGAAGTAGTTTTAACTACTAGTTAAGTAGTGTGCGCCCATCACTGCTGCTTAAGGGCTTTCCTATTCCCTCTATGCTCCCACTCTGAATACCTTACACTGTAAGAGGCGCTTTAAAAGTTTTAAATACAATTGTCACACAATAGAATTATTAGCAATGCACCTATTGCCTTCATACTCCCACGCAGTAAAGTGCAATTGGCTTCAACGCATACAAGGCCTTCAGTCCGTCTTCCCTGTAGGCCTATGCATTGTTTCCACAACAGTGGTTCGTGTGACCATTGGACTGGCCTCGAACCAGCCGTCGATCTGAATTGGTTCTCATACCATCTTATGGTCGGAACTACTATCGTCATAATTATGGTCGGAAATGGTTCTCATAAAAGCTTATTATTTACTATTTACTACTTATCTTGCCATGTACTGTGCTATGTGCACATTTTGCGAAATCGAGAAAAACCATTTATTAGATTTGCAGACGAAAATGTCTTGCGCTTTTTCATTGATGTCAATTAAATTAACATTTTTGGACAACACTGTTTTTCCCGTAGTATTATTATATATGTGGACTTATCTCCATATAATAGTGCATGAAGTCATATCTACGTTATTATGTGACAAACTTCTTTTACATTGCTACTTTGCTCGCGAAAGCCCCATCAGCTTTCCCGCCAAAGGAAAGCGGCCGACGCCTATAATAAAAGGGTTGCCTGTCCAGTTCTTCCCACCAGTCACCTCCAGTCGATCTTGAGTGTAAATAAGCCAAGTTTAAGTTGAGATTTCAGTAGAGTGTCTGGAATGGATATAGTGCACTACCAGTCGATTTAGTGCAACTGTTGCATAGTGTTCTTCAATTGCATAACTGTGTGATAAAATCGTGCTGTGGAATTACGACGAAATTGTTAATAATTAATAAAACTGTTGATTTAGAAACCGATAAAAAGTGATCGCTTGTTTCTTCTTGTAGACCAGAGAAGGATCTACCATGAAACTAATGAAGCTTAAGCCTCAGAGGCCCCGAAGACAGTATTAAACTGATGATGTTCTATAACAGAGGTGATAATGACCAAAAATTAGTAAACTTGTGTCATCATTTTGCATCTTAGGAACTCCCGGAACGCAGAAGCAAACGCTCCATCTGCAATTCAATGCGTTGAAGTTATTCAGCTTTCTTTGTGAGCAAGACCTAATTGAAGTGTTCCCCAATTTTACTAATGTGCTTAAGCTGTACTTGACAATGCCTATCACGAAAGAAATATTTTCCTGACATTTTCAAAGTTATCCTTTATAAAGAACAAATATCGGGTTCCCATGATCTTGAGGGCTTCTTTGCTTGTATAGGCTATATCAATTTTTTATTTTTGTTTCAATGTACAGTTCTGTGCGTTTGCTAGTGCTTCTCAATAAAGAATATTCTTACTTACTTACTTACTTACTTATGACTGAAGCGCGCTTTAATGTTTTTTTGCGCATCGTTAATCGAAGATGGTAAGGAAGCTCTCATTTGACGAAACTGTACGTGAATATGTTGCTAGAAAGTCAGGAAAGAGTATTTAGTAAAATGTATGATGTAATAAAATATATTATCATGAGTGTCTTCCGTATCTAGTCTAGTAGTTGCAAGGGTAGACGGATATAATCCGCCTGGACATACACTCCCGGACATAGTCCCCAGGATAGGACAATATCTTCCATTCTAGAATATAATCACCCCAAATTCAGCCAAGTAAGATGGATAAACTTATACATTATGTCCATTGTCCAATAACTTCTAGAATAATATTTATCGTTCCACTTGAAAAGTTTATTATAGCCTACTAGTTGGTCCAAATTTGTACAAAATTGTTACAAGCAACGGCAAAGTAGGCCTAACAATTAGCCTAAGAGTGCATCAAATTAATGTGTCTAATAGCTGTAGTGCCCATTTTGGGCACAGCGTTTGAAAATGTGTCTAAGTCCACGCAGAGTATCCTCGATGGATTTTGTTCCATCTCGCCAATCGTTCCATCTCGCTGACCATTCTTTAATTGTAAATTTAATTTGAAAAGTGAACGAAATTAACAAGACTTAAGTTAAGACCTAACCGACTTTAACAAATCTTATCTTTAGAACTTAATAACAATAACAAGTCTTAAGATTAGACCTGAATGAGTCTATTAACAAGTCTTAAGTCTGTACCTTAGACCCTAGAGATATTAACGAGCTGACAGAAATTAAAAAAACTGGCCAATTTAGGTTTATTAATTAAATGCAGAAACAGGCTATACTATGGCTATACTATACCATAGCACAGAAGGGAGGATTATCTCCGGGTTATGTCCTACGCGAAATAGGAGGGATTATATCCGGGGGTTTTGTTCGGGTATTATGTCCGGGGATTATGTCCTGAAACCAGTTGCAAAGGGGCCCCCATAACAGTTCAACCTTCAGAGGCCAAGCTTCAGACTGCAGTTGCGCTATTTTTGCGCTATAGTGCATCAACAGACTGAGGTTGTAGATCCTCCTCTGTTGTAGACTGTTGATAATAATTGTACTGTTTAATTAGTCAGGACTGTATGTGAAAGAATCTTTTCAGCGTTCTACGTTATTCGCCACAGTATGAAGGCCTATGGGTTTCAACGTTGGTGGAATACAAGTTGGATTGACGAAGAGAATTCTTTCTAAATAAAAGTCGGATTGATGAATAATTTTGGCTTAAATAGAAGTGAGACTGGGAAAGAGTTTCTTGCTTAAACAGAAGTTGGACAATTGTTGTTTAAATAGAAGCTGGATTGATGAAACGAATTCTTGCCTAAATAGAAGCTGGACTGATTAAAAGGATTCTTGTCAAAGTAGAAGTTGGACTGATGAAAACTAATAATGGCGCTACAATGGGCGAATAATGTAGAACGCTAAAGCGATAGATTATCCTAGCTTCAGTTACATCCTTTGCTTTGGGATATGCTGGAGTTCGACGCGTCGTGTTTCGCGAGTCGTGACTAGTGAGCCAGCCTATAACTGCCGAGTCAGTGCCGACTTTCAGGCATTATCCGCACCAGCTATTGCCTGCTGTTTGCTAAGGGGCCTCCACCACAGCGGTGCACTGGGGCCTCCACCACAGTAATTACGGCCCTGAGTAGACTGTTCTTTAAATTATTTGGATTGTAACTGGCATTGCTGTTTCTGTAAATTGTTGCGGTGTGCCAACCTAGTGTTTCTTCAATAAACGAATATTATTATTATTGCTTGGCCAACAGCTACCATGTTTCACATCGCCTTGCCTAAACCACTCGCAGCCTCTGGATTCCCTGATATCAGCAACTGAAGGTATGACCTGAAAGCCCGTACACCGCCTGTAGTCCTTCGCCTTAGCGAGCGAAAGCGAGATTGTCCTCGCCTGGTCTATAGATTTCCAGGTGGGCAGGGGCACCTTTTCTGTGGCCTACACCAGCACTATTTGGAATTGAACCCATACGATCGGAAGGCAGTTCAAGGGCATGCCCGTGGGGAACACGTTTAAGACCTCTATTGCTGCGTTTCGGCTTAGCAACCGAAGCGGGAGTTCGCGAACGCTACAATAGTACTCACAGGTAGCGCTCAAGAAAGCGCCTCCAGTTGAGATTGACAATTCAGGATATAGCCCATGTCATCCTGATAGCGGAAAGCATCAGTTACTGGTTATATCATCTGGTTATGTAACTTCCCTGACTGGAAGGTGCGAGATAGGTAAGGACGCCGTCGGAATTACCTCTTGGAACTTGGCAAAGCCATACCTGAAGTTGTGCAACGGTCATCAGTTCCCCAGCACAACCTCCTATAGTGAGACATGCCATTCAGAAGGGACATGGAAGATACGCCACGTCTGTCGGCGGAATCAGACCGGAAAGTCAGTCACCGTTGCTCTACCTGTCACAACCCTGTTTGCCCAACGCAAAGTGTTCAGCAGTCTATATTATGTGACATTTGCATGTAAAACTTGCATCAGCCTCATAAAAGTGACTAGTAGATAAAGACCGGTGATTTTGTGGTAATACGTTGGTTTCTTAAATTTCCTTTTCGCTACACAAGTTTGAGTTCTTAGCCGGATATAAAATGCTTCTGACAATCAGACAATCAAATAGCAACATGTTGATTTGACAGTTAGAGTAAAGTTTGCGACTCCACCCGGTACGTTTAGGCTTTCTGGAATGTGAGTGTCCCATGATTTTCTATCAGCCTTAAAGCATACACCCGGATGAAATAAATCGGTGTAGAGTATCCGGGGGATAAACCATTCTATCCCATCCCCTTCATCGTCATACGCATCACGATAGCCAAAAATCCCGTCAAAACCACCAAAAACGAAGTAAATTAATTTCAGGTCGATGTACAAACTAAAGATATGCAACTTGACATTTTTTATGTGTACAATAAATCCAAAGAGTACGACTGAATACACTTAGAAACCGCCAATAATGCAAACGAAACCGGATACTCAATACCTCTTATGGGCTTAAGGGCCTCCCCCTTTGTTGGTTTCGGTCATACCTATCTGAACGAACCCAAATGATTATTACTGGTGACTCCAGAACCCAATGGGTCCACGTTAAACTGGGTGTCCCTCAAGGCTCCGTTCTTGGTCCTCTCTTATTTATTTTATATACGGCTGACATCTCCTCTCTTTTTCCGATCTGTGGTGCTGCTGGTCATCTCTTCGCTGATGATGTGCAAGCATTTGTCCATGGTCCCCCGTAAACGCAGTTGCTTTTTAGTCGGGAGTATTCAATCTCTCTCTAATCATCTCCACTCCTGGATGTCATCTAATCGCCTCTCCCTTAATGCTTCTAAGACTCAATTCATCTGGTTTGGTACCCCTCAGAAGCTCCATAAACTTGATTTTGCTCTCCTCTCTGAAAAGTTTCCCCTCTTCTCTTTCTCCTCAAGTGTACGCGATCTGGGTGTTATCCTTGATAGTTCACTTACCTTTACTGATCACATCTCTAATCTCACACGCTCCTCCTATTTTCACTTAAGGCGTCTCAGGGTCATTCGTCGTTCTATCTCCTCCTCTATCTTCACAACTTTAGTTCATGCTTTTGTTTTTTCTCGGATTGACTACTGCAATTCCCTTCTTGTTGGTCTTCCTAAGGTTCGTCCCTCTCCTCTTCAGTCGGTCATCAACACAGCTGCTAGACTGATAGCCCGCCTTCCCCGGTACTCTCACATCTCTACCTTTATGTTTCACGAACTTCATTGGCTCCCTCTGCATGCTCGCATACAATTTAAAATCCTCTCTCTGATTTTCAAGGCTCAGAGGTGTCTTGCCCCAAAATATCAGGTTGGCGTAATACTTCGGCCTCTATCAGCTTCCTCCCATCGTCCACTTCGCTCCTGCAATAGACTTGACCTCTTGGTTCCCCGCAGTAGAACTTCTATGGCTCAGGCTCGTTCCTTTACTTCAATTGGTCCCTCTCTTTGGAATGCTCTTTCTCCTTCTGTTCGCTCTAAAATTCTCTCTGGCAGTCTCTCTTTTTCCTTCGCTTTTCTCAAAACCTGTTTATTTTCGCGGGGCTTAACACACTGGGAGCGCTTCTGAACGGTTCACCCTACGAGAGGCGCTTTATAAATGTTTAAATACGATACGAAATACGATAAGAGGATACTCATTTAGGGGGATACTCTATTTCGTGACACCGGCAAAATTAATTAGGATTAAAGTGCTCATCTTCAAACACAACAGTTACTGTAGCTGTCCAACTTTAAATGCATATTCTTAAATAACGTTAAGCGATTGAAACATCTGTAGAAATGCTCGGATTTTAGATTCGCAAATTTGGATAGTGTTAAATAAACGAGTTTAAGAAGAATCTGGTCGTTATTTATTTAAGTTTTTACGCCAACGATGGCTAGACATAAGAAGACTCGTTTCTAGCATCACTGTAGGCCTAATTTGATTTGTAGCATCGCTGTTATCTGATTAGGCTACGATATGGTCAGGTAAACTAGGGTGAGCTAAAGTTTTACAAAATTTTGTCAGAAGAGTAGAGGTGGTCTCCGGTTAATGAGCTATTGACCGCAGCACAGATTCAGCAACAGAACAACTTTTTGGCATGCATAGTTTTCGCGTTCCACCATAGCAACATGCTATCTTCTTTGATCCGACCTGGTATCGAAACTGAATCAACATCTTAGTTCCCTTTCCGGACTGTCTTCCCGGCCTGAATCCCTCACTATCGGACCTCGAACTGAAATGGACCCGACAGACTAGCTCTTGTAGAGCTGATTTTATATAGGTAGCTTCAGTATTTAAGCCGATCTCCCGACGCAGCGAAATTCAGCGATTTAGAATATTGTTATTATTATATTCGTTTATTGGCACACAAAAAAACAGCTGACAATTGCCAGTTGAAAAAAAATAATAAAAATAGAGATCAAAATATGAAAACAATGTTAGCAGGAAGGTTCAAAAGAAGAAATTTAGTGTTAACTGGTACATTTGATGATTTGGACAAAGACTCTCAGATTATTTGTAGGGGAGAATGTCCTGCAGTGGGTCAAATTTTACATTTTATGCATACAATTGGTATTAGTTGTACTGCATATATTTTGTTGTCATTATCAGAAAGAGCAATGTTTAATCAATCGAATGTGATATATACTGCTTCATTATTGCAAGAATAAATCATAAAGATTTAGTATTTTCCTCACTGGAAAAAATCGTCCCAATGCAGAGTGGCCTGTATTGGGACACTGCTTGGAGAGCGTTTGGCCAAGCAACTTATCTTGTTCTAATCATGTTCAATAGAGTGTAACGGATCATATTGCAGTTGAAGATGATATTCTGTTTCACAAAATATACAGTAAGTTATTATTATTTGTCCCTAGGTACCTCAGATCCACCAGGAATTAAAATCTTATTATTAGTAAGTAAGCGTGTCCTGCATTGGGTCATTTTTTCATTTTAATGCATAAAATTGGTGTTAGTTGTAGTATATATATTTTGTTGTCACCAAATATTATTTAATATACGTCTACTGAAGTCATAAAATATACAGCAAAATTATTTAAGTTTAATTTTCTACGAATGGCCTATATTGGGTCTGTCCCAATGCAGGCCATCAGTGCATGTCCCAATTCAGGCCATCAATGGCTGGTAACCTATTTTTCACATACCGTAATACAAAAGGTAACATGTATATGACCTCCAAATTTCACCACATGCTTCGCAATATACTGTCCTAAATAGTTCACAGAAATTTTGGCTAAATTAGCACCAGATATTTAATGCATTGACTGAGACTGTAAGAGTAACAATTTACTTTTTAGCCTGAAAATGGAGATTTGCAGTACCTCTGTCAAAAGCTTTAAAATTCGCAGCATAAGACGTCTGATCATTCTCTAGATAAAAAATACGTTCGCTGAGCGACGCCACACGCTATAATATGTAACCGCGGCTTAGACACCACCACTGTCCCAATGCAGGACATGTCCCAATGCAGGACATTCTCCCCTACCAATTACCGGTTACGGACGCGACGAATATAATTTATGTTGTCGTTCAAGGGTAGTACATGAGATCGGGGCCGCTTTATTTATTGTGAACTGTTCCTTTGGAACGCAGATAACAACGTATCCTCGGCTTTAGTAGCCATCGTGACCACATCAGGAATATCAATGTAACATAGCATAGCAAAACATTGCATTTACTTAACATTAGTTAACGTTAGCCTACATAACATAACATTATGTTACATTACAGCGAATTGTCAATAAAACGTGATGCAATGCGATTCATAACCTGCATAGATACATGTAGGCCTACGTTAAGGTTGAGTAATGATCAGTGTACAGTCAGCTATCCAGAAAAAGAGAGAAATGTAAGGAGGTTCAACGCTGAGCGGTGTGCCTAACACGGATGCTTACACACCAAGTAAACGAAGTTCTGGAATTCACAGTGAAAATGGAGTCCTTGAATTACTTAGAGATAATATCTAGCTATTATAGTGTCTATGAACTTGGATATAGTGAAGAAAGTGTCACCGGTTGTAAAGAGTGTGTCATACTGTGTGTGGTAGGGCTGGGCCGATTATCCGTTTGGTACTCGGTTCGCGCCTGATTTTGCACTATTCGGTAGCCTATTATTCGGAATCGGTGATCCCAGGCCTTAACACCCGAATAACGTTCGCTGAATAACAAAAAAGTAATATTTTTGACCAAAAACACATTCTTCTTTCAGTAATAAATAGTAACCTGTATTCAATCAGCCGTTTATTGAATCAACAACAGCACAATTAATTAACAATCAGTCATTTAAAAAAAGTTAATCTGCTGATGCCGTCAACAGGACAGCCCTAAAGGATAAAATAATCCGCTATTGCAGGGCTGCCCCTTTTCCATATTACATTTACTGATGGCAAGACGATTTTTATGATCATATAGTTATAGAAAATTCAATTTAAATAACAATGTTAGGGCTAAATCATAGCCAAACAACTAAATAACAAAACATTGCAGTGCAAGATTTAAAACAAACAAAATCAAAACAAAACAGATTATAATGTTCACCGTTGTACATTATAAACAATCTTAACTAAGGTACATTCTATCGAGTCATATTCCTTTTATGTGTTCAAGAGATAATGTTTCAGTTGAGCTTTAAATTGAGCCATGTGTAATATATTTATTAAATTTGGAGGAAGAGAATCCCAAAGTGGTGGACCTGAGCATTTAATTGAGAACTGCTTAGTCCTGGTTCGTGCCCCTGGGGTTCGATATTTACAGGATGCTCTAGTATCATGTCCATGGATAGCTACACCCTTAAGAAAATATTTATCAAACAGTGATGGAAGAAGCCCATAATGATAACAGTACATGAATAGTCCAATTTGATATTTTGTAATATCATTCAATTTAGAATATTGTGCTCTTTAAATATTAATTTTGTACTATCAGACCATCCCAGTAAGCAAGTCACACGTATGGCACGTTTATGGAGAGTCTCAAGGCGTTTTAATCTAGAGGAGTAGTTTGAGCCCCAGCAGATATTACAGTATGATAAGTAAGGAAAAACAGCGAGTAGTATAATTGTCGGAGAACAGGTTTAGTCAAATAATGCTTAATTCGTGACAGAACACTTATATTTTTTGCTAATTTCTTTGATACATGTGTGATATGCTCATTCCATTGCAGATGCCGATCTACATAAACACCAAGAAATTTGGTACATTCAGTTTGCACTATTTCCTTGTTATCTATCATAATTTCCATTGCTTGTTGGGGAGCTGGTTTACGGTGACCACGGAACAGTATATAACATGTCTTGTCCAGATTGAGTGAAAGTTTATTGGCTTTTAACCAGTTTGATATTACTTCAAGTTCTTTATTTACTTTCTGCTGCAATAAATCTATTGATTTATCAGTAAAAAAGACATCAGCAAATAGTAATGAAATCAGTTTTATCAGCAATCTGAGGTAAGTCATTTATATAGATCAAGAACAGTAATGGTCCCAATATAGATCCCTGCGGCACTCCACACCGAATGGTTTTATGAACAGACTGATAGCTTTCGTAGAGGACATACTGAGTTCTATTTTCCAAATAATGTTGTAGCCACTGTTGTGCCATGCCTCTAATGCCATAGTGCTCAAGTTTGCCCAGCAGAATAGTATGATTAACCGTGTCAAAAGCCTTGGATAGGTCAAAGAAGATTCCCATTGCAAACTCATTTTTATCCAGGGAGTCAGATATTTTGTCTTGCATTTCTAGTAATGCCATATATGTAGAATGCCCTTTACGGAAGCCAAATTGTTGTGGAGATATTGTGTTTTCCTTAATAAAATACTCCATTAATCTATTGTACATAACTTTCTCAAAAAACTTAGAGAAATATGTTAAGACAGAAATTGGTCTATAGTTATTATTTTATTCCTATCACCAGACTTGTAGATGGGTATTACTTTAGCAGTTTTAATGTCATCAGGAACAATACCAGTGTCAAAGGAACAATTAATAATATCGGCAAGTAGAGGTGCAATAATTCCCATAGAGGCCTTGCCAACTTGTGGACTTATCCCATCTGGTCCACAGCTAGTCGAGGAACGTAGTTGATTGGCAATTGCCATTATTTCCTGAGGGGAAGTTCCAATAAGACCCATTGAGGAAGGTGGAGAATTACTTAAAAAGGAGCCAAATTTACTGGTAGTCTCACTAATTCTAGATGACAGTGTTGGGCCTACATTCACAAAATAGTCATTAAATTTATCTGCAATTTTCCCTTTATCTGTAACTTCAATACCTTCAATTATAAATGAATCTACTCTTGAGGAGTTTTCACATGCAAGCATTGTCTTAATTATTTTCCAGGTCTTCCTTAAGTTGTACTCACACTCAATGAATTTATCAGCATAATACTTTTTTCTGCCGCATTTCTGAGTTTTTTAAATATGTTTCTATATTTAGTAAATTTTGCCTTATTTACATTATTCGGGTTTTTTAGATATTTAGAATAGAGTCGAGATTTTTTATTTGCTGATTTCAATAGAGCAGGCGTCATCCAAAGCTTTTTTATTTTATGAGCTTTACTGCCTGTGCCCTCAAGGACTGGAAAAGCTATTTCGTAGCATTTTAAGTAATTGTTCACAAATGCTTGATAAGCCTCAGTTGGATCATTAGCATCACAGTGATAATAGATGTCTGTCCAGTCCGTATTATTCAGAAGGGTGTGAAATAATGCAGTAGTTTTGTCATTTATCAGTCTTCTGGTCAAACTGGGGCATGTACTATTCATTACAGGGTTGAGATCAGTGGTAAATAGAATAGGTAGATGGTCAGATATGTCATTCATGATGATTGAGGAGTTCTGGTTGTTAGATAGGATGTTTGTGAAGATGTTATCAATTAATGTAGCCGTTGTAGTAGTTATTCTAGTTGGTCGTAGAATTGTTGGCAAGAGCTGGTGGGACATCAGAATGTTAAAGAATATACTAGTAGGACTGTGTCTGGCTGTTTTCAATAAATCTATGTTAAAGTCTCCTGCTAATATTATATTTTTTTTCATGTTGGATAATTTATCCATCATATGATCAAGGTCCTCATTAAACTGATCTAGTTTTGGCCCAGGAGGGCGGTACATAGTCCCTATCACCACATCCTTACCATTTGCTTGGGGCAGTTTTATGAAAATACTTTCAAAGGTATTATTTTGTGCATTAGTCCAGTCACCATTAATCTGCTCAAATTTTATATCTTTCCTAACAAAGAAACCAGTACCTCCTCCTCTAGAGCCAGTCCTAGACTTATGAATAAAGTTAAATTCCGGGATAAATACTGTATCCTCTGTATTGTCATTTAGCCATGTTTCTGTTACAGCAAGGACAATGGCTCCAGTCTGTACCAAAAATAGCTGAATATCTGGTAACTTATTCATTATGCTTCTGCAATTTATATGGGCCACCGAAAGACACTTTCTATAATGCATAGTATCATCGACATTCAACTGTTCCAGTGAAATATATTTACTAGAGCACACATTTATGCAGTTGTAAAAGTTTGCATCAGGATCAATGTCAGGGTTTCTCAGCAATGTGCGGTCATCATCTACATGTTCGATTGGGTTAAATATTGCCTCTGGAAGAACCTTGTTGTGGGAAACTGTCAATGCACTTACAAATTCATACTCATCCTCAATATGGTTGAAAGCAAAGAGAGACATATTACACTGTTTACAAAACCACTGTGATTGAATGGTAGAAGATGACACATGGCGAGTATCTATTAAACCAATACAAGAGTTATGAAAATATAGACCACAGATAGAACATATCGTACTTTTATACCTATTGGAGATCAGTTTTGAACAATAGTCACAGGACATGAAGATTTACTTCATCTTCATGTGCCAAGCAGCATTGGTAGAGTTTTATGGGATAAATCCATAGTTGCTATCTTCAGTCTGTTTCAGTTAAGTAGGTCATCATAGGAAAGTTACTATACCAATAATTCTTGAAGTTTCTGAAGTTCATCCAAGGTTCCAATACGAGCTGGTTTCTCACCGGCAGATGCTGATTTCCTGTAATAGACGATGCCTCCTGAAGTCCAAGTACCAGTTATCTTCTTTTCTTTAACCCTCAATGGGTCCTTGTCAGAAAGTTACGTTCCAGGTCCTTGGGGTTCAAATGCACCCCTAAGTGTTTGAGAATATAAATCAACGATACGCTCTGTCTACCGGTAATCGAATACCATGTATTTTATATAAACATACTGTTCAATGTTTTATTTATTTATTTATTTATTCAACACATTTATATAGCGCCCCTTCAGGAAATAAACCGACTCAGAGGCGCTCTCTGCGCTGGACTAGTCGATGGTAAGATATGCCATACGGCCAACATATTACACCAGTTAACAAATGACATAATTATCTAAATCGTACATTTGTCACACAGTAAATTATTGACAGAGTGTGCCGGACAAGCAGGCCTAGAGCACTTATCGCAGAATTTGCGCGTCTTCCTGTCACACTCGCGCGGGCACAGATGACAACGTCCCTGTGTCCTCTTCACTTTAGCTGGTATCTCAGTTCCTGCTTCAAATTCTCCAGAGTCCAGTTCTATAAGTTGGATTGCGTCCATGATCGGTCCTCTGAGCAGGGCTGGCTTGTCCAAACGTCTTCTTATAAGTGGCTCGACGGTGAATTACAGGTGGCTCAGTAGTCCAATGTCTGCCTGTTCGATCCACAATCGTGTTTGTGCAACCAATGAGCTGCTCCGCAGCGGTGGGTTGTGTCGGATCTGGAGTATAGTGCGCGCCTCGTCCATGAGAAAAACCACGGCGTGCCCCACGTGTACCTCTTGTAATTCCTCTTGCAGTACTTACACGAGCTCTTCCTCTTGTATTCCGTGTAGTAGATGGCTCCTTTACGCGCTCTTCGTCAGACGCACTGACATCTTCTGATTCGTCGGATTCCTCGGACACATGATCTTCGTTATCAGAGGCAGTACCAACTTCAGGCAAATAATCTCCATCTTCACTATCATCGGCATCACCTTCAGCTACACTGTCTTCATCAGGTTCTGAATCCTCTTCCATAATCAGTCGAAGAGCTTGAGCTGTGGTATACCTAGCCATCGTGTTATTTATTTTCTAATACTGAAGATGTAAGCAAAACAAAATGTCTGACTTCTAAAAAGGTCCAACTAATATCAGGAATGTTCTAACATAATTGATAATAACATAACAAATTATTGCAGTAGGCCTAATTAGCACCAATTACCTGAATTTGTTCATAATATCAACGTTATAATTTTGGGGTGCATTTGCACCCCCGATGAATCTGTGCTGGCAAAAATTGACGTCAACTTTTTTTTTATCGTTTTATGCATGAGTATATGAAAAAATGGTTCACTTACAATGTCCTAGAAGATAACTGCTGAAATTTTAATAATAACACGTGAGTAGCCATAGAATCGGCCATGGGGTGCAATTGCACCCCAAGGACCCATTGAGGGTTAAGGAGTTGGCGAGCACCAGCGAAGATCTGTGCATTCAGTTTCGTTACATGTTCGTTTATGAAAACTGGGGCACCAGCGTTGCTTCCTGAATGGAGAGTTCGAAGCCTTCTGCGTGATCCATAAACATCATCTTTGATGCGATGGGATGTGAAGGTCACGATGATAGGTCGATGTTTGTCCATTTTTCCCCGGGGGAGTCGATGGGCAAACGAGACATCCTGGATTGTTACCGGGAGGTCCAGACTATCATTACAGAATCCCACTATCAACTCCTCCGTTTGGTGGAACCCTCGTGGTCCTTGGTGACCCAGGGCAGTACCTGAGTGTGGTCCCAGTACAAAATCCTGGGCTGTGGCCTCTGGGATTCCGTGGATGATAAGACTGTTCCGACGAGAATGGACCTCCGTTGACTCAATTCGAGCACGCAGTTCTTGATTTTCTTTATTTAATTCCTCGATCTTTACTGAATATGGTTGGATCATTTTCTCAGTTAATTCCGTTACCATTTTATTTGTTATTGATTCGACCAAGCATGTTATGGTAGCGGAGAACGCAACGGAGAATGCACTTCGCTTTTGATCAATCGTCGTTGACAGATGCTCATCAAGTCGCGAGATCTGAGACTGAACCACGCGTTCGTCCAGCATCGCCTCAATTAGGTCCTCAGGTTTTACGGAGGACGCAGATAATTTTTGATCAATCATCGTCGACAGATGCTCATCAAGTCGTGAGATCTGAGCCTGTACTACGCGTTCGTCCAACATCGCCTCAATCAGGTCCTCGGGTTTTATGGATTTACGTGACATCGCCGATTTGGAATATAGTTATTGATAATCCAAGTTATCGTCACTAGTTCCAGATTTAGTTGGTAAATTTCGCACGAATATTTTCGTATGAATGGCACCGTATGTCACCGCTTACCGTCTCTTATAACAAACAAAACAGCCCGGTCACGTGTTGGTTAGTCCACGCCGTTAGGTCCTCCAAGTTCGTTTGATTTCCGCGACTTTCCTTACAGTTATTTATGTTGTTAATTCAGACAAACCGCATTCAGACAAAGCGTTTTAGTTCTGACTTTTCATGAATTTCTTGACTGATATTCCCATTAGTTAAATTTCATTTCAATTTTCTGCTCAGCGCAAGAACGACCTAGCCTACTTGTCCGCCATCTTAACTAGTAGTTAAAACTACTTCCTAACTACTTTCGAAATAAGTAGTTATAACTACTTTTAACTACTTTAGATGACAAGTAGTTATAACTAGTTTTGGTAACTACCAGATAAGTAGGTAACTACTTTTCAAACTACTTTTCTAATGTTATGTTACGGAACACTGATATTCACCAAGTAGCTGGAGAATTTATTACCTGTATTAATTAGGCCTACTGATATTCCACACAAGTAATAAAAATGGTTAAAAACAAATACCAAGTGACAAATCTAATAATAAAATGAATTTACTGCATATATCAAATAAACTAAAAAGGACAAGACCTGCTAGAGCAGTAACAAAAGCCCAATTCCTATGACTGCTAAAATGTGCATCTTACAAAGTCTGCATTTGCCAACTGTAATAACTCTTACTCTTAGAACATTGCAAATGTTTAAAATTAACAGGTTGATAATATTTACTAAATGCTAGTAAATTTAGGAGGCGCTAAGGTTTTACTCTTGCCCTGATTTAACTGAAAGAACTGCAGTCAAAAAGTTTGGCGATGATTTTTAGTTAAGGTTTACGTGAAGTTAGACCAAAGACATGAAAAAGGTAGGCCTAGGCCTATAGCTTGTGTAAACAATCCAAGACATAAAGCAAAAATTTCGTAACACTAAATTATATAGCGCTATCACTTACAAATTTATAATGTCTATGCATGGACAACGTCCGTAAATAGAAAAAAATGTAGTTAATAAAATAATGTAGTTATTAACTACAAACTAGACTACTTGATAAAAATAGTTATAACTATTTTTAAAACTACTTCTGAAAAAGTAGTTATAACTACTAGACAACTACCTTTGTAGTAGTTATAACTACTAGTTAGTAACTACAGTAGTTAAAAGTGCCCATCACTGATAACTATGACTATAACTGTGAGTCTGTGACTATTGCTAATATTAAAAACCATAAACACTAACTGTAGCTGTAACTTAAAACATCTGTAAGAAGAATCACACTGGCCCGATCTCAATAGTTCAGGAAACCATGGATCAGGCTACAGTAAGTCAGCAAATTGAAATAGGCAAGTTTTAAGACATTAGCGAAGTTACAGAGCCAACAGAGGCAGACTTCCTATTATCTTGGTTTTAATACCTGCCAACCGTTTGCTTAAAATACATTTTAAAGTCAAATTATTAGTAAAAATGCTCAAAGCTACACTTTAAAACTACTGAATCCTCTCACATAACCGTGTTCTCGTTAGATTTGATTCTCTCCCCGGGTTTATTGGCTATGATACCGTGTCTCTAGTTGGCTTTATTTTTGTTCTCCTGATTATCGTTTCGTTATCGCAATTATATTTAACTTTGCATGTAAAGCGCCGAGCACTTGCTTGCGTTTAATAAAGAACATTCTTATCTAGCTCAAGGTGAGTCCACTGACCCATATCTGATCAAGTAGGCCTAATCAGGAGGGTAATTTCGATTTTAATCACACGTCAATCGCTAGTCGTTAGCGCACAAATAATTTCTTTTATTGCGTTTGTAAGTGCGCTAGTTTGACACTCAGATAATCCATAAATTGAAACATTGAAAGGCGGCCTACAAATATCTGCGAGGCCTCTTCAGAACAGACCAGTAGCCTACAACTTGGCTGCAGATTCAGTATGAAGTAAGTATCCTGTTTGCCAGCAACCTATATATATATATATATATATATATATATATATATATATATATATATACATTTATATATATATGTATAAATTTAATAGCGTGTCCTGCCTATCATATACATTGATCAGGAACAAATACTTGGTTAGTTTTCGTAGTGTTTGTTGTAAATTGTAGCTTATAAGTGTGAACTACGCGTAAGGAAGCCTTACGAGCAGTGGAATGTTTTCTGTTCTAGCCGTTTGCTTAGGTGAGTATACTAGGCCTATGCTATGCTATAAAACTAGCAACAACATTGCAACAATTCCCGTTTGAGCTCTGCTTATCTATAATTTGCAAATCAAAGTCCGTCAGAGACGATCCAAAAAATCTCTGACCTGAAGAAGCGCTGCAGTAGTCCCGCGAATTTCCACTGCACAATTGCATATCTTCTATCCAAGAGAAAGTTATGAATCGTACACTACACCATAATCACCATCGTTCCTCAGGCATTATGATAAGGCGAACCAAGAAGATTGCAAATAATGGAACCTCAATTGTTTATTTGGTGCATAGCTTCTTAAGGCTCTGAATTATCAAAAACTGAAGATAGCCTGGGATTCTTCAGAAAAGATTCGTCGACCAAACAACTGTCCTTCTACATAACTCTTTCAATGCTAGTTATTTTAAGTAGTTGTTGCAAAATATTTCTGTGTCTGGTAGTTGTCTCGTCAAACATTGCATCTACCATGTCGTCGTCACTGACTGTTCCGAGAAGTTCCGTCGTCTTAATCGGTAACAGAGTAGAAATGAATTGCAGTGTAACTGGAAGTGATTCGGCATCGTGGACATACATTGCATGGAATGCGTCAACAGAGACTGATATTTATTTGGGTACAGATATTATTGCTTCGATGAGATCAAGGTACAAGATTGATAAAAGGATCAGCGGACAACATAATCTCATCATCGATTCCGTTGACTTAACCTACGCTGGAAGATACCAATGCACTTCAACCATGCAACAGTCACTGATGAATGATGTACACTTAACCGTTTTAGGTAACTATAAACTAATTGACATAAATCTCGGCTACACCAGTGGAAATCTAATTTCAAATTATATGAGTGCTTGCATCTGGGCATTTGTAACCATTTGGCTACCTCACAGAACAATTTTCGTTTGTCTAACTGAGGTTCAGTTCTAACATGATAAATATTGTGGCTGGAGCTGGTCCATGATTCCAGTCCCTAGCAGACTTTTCAATTTTTTTTCAATTCAATTCAATTCAATTCATTTATTGATCCCGGAAAAACAAGACAAAATACACTTACAAATCAGTAAAGAAAAAGCATTTTCTGCAAACAAAAGTAAAGGTAAATACAGAAACTTATATAGCAAATTATCTGGGAACAAAAGGCACACCTGAAGGGACGAGTCCCGCTAAGTAGGGGCCTAGACATATTAATGTAAGGCTGGATAGATAAGTATGCATGTACTAGTGTAAGGACTGTGAGCAGAGGATCATGGGATCATGTGGCAATATTTAGTATGTATGTACGAGTAAGTCGTTTGAAGTGAAATAGATTAGTAACACCTTGAATATCCCTAGGTAAATTGTTCCAAACCAGGGGACCCTGGTACTGCATTGTGAATTTACGGGTGTTGGTTCTAGCATATGTAGACATATAAGTTCGATTACTTCTAGTAGCTATAGCTTTCGTGACAGGAGTAAAAAAGATAGAAAAGCAGGAGGTAAGAGATTGTTGTCATACTGGTACATAAATTCACAAGTTTGCACATATCTAATTTGGTCAATATTTAAAATCTTAAGATTATAGAAAAGTGATTTGGTGTGAGAATTAAATGAGGATTTAGTTATGATTCGTATTGCTTTTTTTGCAGTATTTTTAATTTAGTTAGATGAGCTGGTAAGTAGAGGACCAGATGAAATTACAATATGTTAGGTAAGGTTGAATTAGAGCAAAGTATATAGGTTCTTCAAAACTAAGGAGGAGAGTAAGTGGGAAATTCTTCTTATTATACCAATATTTTTCATAATTTTTTTAGGTATTTCATGGGTATGTACATTCCATTTCAAGGGCTGATCGACGAAGACACCAAGGAATTTAGTAGAGTCAACCTGAGGAATTATCATATCGTCAATAATATTATAAGTTGATTTTCTGAGGACGGGATAAGCTTTTTACTGGATCTAAATATAATGTAGTTGGTTTTAGTGAGATTTAGGGAGAGTTTGGTGGCCCTGAACCCTTCACTTGCAAGAGCCAGTTCCTTATTGGCCAGACTGATCAACTGTTCATAGGAGGTGTGTGATAAGAATGCATTGGAGTCATCTGCAAATAGAATATAGCGAAGTAGAGTAGAGGAGTTGGGAAGATCATTGATGTAGATTAAGAATAGGAGTGGTCCAAAAATGCTTCCCTGAGGAACACCATATAAGATTAGATTCTGGGTAGATAAGGAGCCATTACATAAGACCTGTTGAGAGCGATTAGTTAGGTAGCTTTTAAACCACTTTAGAGCAGTGTCTCTTATACCGTAGTGCTCTAATTTATCCAGGAGAATTTTATGATCGACTGTGTCGAATGCTTTAGCAAGATCCAAGAATATTCCAATGGAGAACTCATTATTGTCCATAGCTTTAGAAATTTTATCTTGAATGTCCAATAAGGACATTGCAGTAGAGTGGCCCGGCTGGAATCCATGTTGGAGAGGGTAGAGTAGATTAGTGTGGTTGATGTACGAGGAAAGTCTATCATACATAATTCTTTAAAAAAAAATTGAGAAGTAAGGTAAGATGGAAATAGGCCTGAAATTAGAGATGACATTATTATTACCACTTTTGTGGATTGGCAGTACCTTGGCCTTTTAACATCAGTCGGTACCTCACCATTTCTAAGAGAGCAGTTAATTATATCCGCCAGAGGAATAGCCAAAATATCCATTAATGGAGATAGAATATAGGGATCCAGTTCATCTAAACCTGAGCTGTGCGTAGCTTTAAGGGATTTACTAATCGAGACAAGTTCCGACGGTGAGGTAGAGATAGTGGCAAAGGATTTAAGTGAGGAAGGAGGCAAGTAGGTTTTATAAGACTGACTGGCCTGTGGGATCTTCAGTGCAAGGGTATGTGCCAGATCAGTAAAGTAAGAATTAAAGTGATTGGCCATGGACACTGGATCATTTATAGTGCCGTTATCAAGTCTAAGCTCATTTAGTTCAGTGCTGGTTTTCTCAGTTCTAGTTAACGATTTAATTACCAGCCATGTTTTTTAATGTCATTGGTATATTTAGCAAATTCATTAGAGTAGTAATTTATTTCTAGGTTATTGCGAATGGTTTTGAATTTATTACGATATTCTGTAAATTTTAACTTATTTTCTCTGGAAGGATTCTTTATGTAAGTTACGTATAATTTTTCCTTTCTTCTTATTGATCTTAGTAGGCCCTTAGTCATCCAGGGATGCTGGAGGGAGTTTCTTTTGGAAATTTTTTAGGCTTGAGAGGAAAAGCAAGGTTGTAATTATGAACAATTATTTTAGTGAAAGAGTCATAAGCTAAGTCCGTCTAATTTTGTAGGCAATATTTTTGTATAGGCGACCAATCCGTATTAGTCAATAGGTCTTTAAAATAAGAGGTGGCTTCATGAGTGACTTCTCTAACAGTATCAACACCACCCCCTTCAGTATTTGGTGAGGTTTATTATGGATCCAGGTTATGATTGGAAGGTGGTCAGAGATATCAGCCATTAGAATAGCAGATTCAATAATGTCACTAACAGAGCTGGTGAAAATGTTATCAATTAATGTGCTTGAGGTAGGAGTAATTCTAGTCGGTTGTAAGATTACAGGAAGGAAGTAGTGAGCAGTCATGGATTCGAGAAAGTCGTTAGTAGGAGCATGGTTAGCTGTAGATAGTAAATCGATATTAAAATCACCTGTGATTAAGATACGTTTTTTTAAAGGTACTAGACGTGAGGTGATCCATAAGTGAGTCGAGTTCGGTGTTAAACAGTTCCAGATTATGACCAGGAGGTCTGTAGATGACACCGATTAAAATGTCCGGATTTTTAGGTTGACTGATATTAACGAACAAAGACTCAAAAGTAGAATAATTAGTTAAGATATTAAGTTTCGAGTATATAATCCCTTCCATAATAAAGAGCCCGAGGCCACCACCACGTCCCGTCTTTCTGTTTTCATATACAAAGTCGTAGCCAGAAATAAGGTTAGGGCTCGCAGTAGTCTCAGTTAACCATGTCTCACTAACCGCTAGGATAGAAATGGGTATTTGGTTTAAGAGGTGACTTATTTCATCTATTTTTGGCACAAGACTTCTAGAATTTATATGCATTACTGCAAAGGAAGACAAATTCATTTGGGATTTATTACTTAGCTCCGTGAGACTATAGTATTTAGTATTTACATTCTTTCAAAAGGTGAGGGAAGAAGTTTGTATCAGGATCAAGGTCTTTATCATTCAAGAGTGGTTTATTAGTTTCATCAGTATCGAATGGGACCAGCTTGTTTGGTTTATGTGATGTGTGGTTTACATTAGGTATAGAAGATGGGATTGTTAGCGAGATGAGCCCTTTGTCTTCCTTAAAGCAGGGAGTGTCAGAGTAGCGAGTAAGGGAACTTTTACATTCATTACAGCACCAGGGTTCCCCAGACGTAGACAAGGTATCAGATGTGCAGGTTGTGTGGAAGTGTTGTTTACAGAGTGAGCAAGTATAGGTAGTGTTATTGGCGAGGATTTGGGACTTACACATACTACAATTCGTAAAAACATTAATTTGCTGTGAACTATACATTAATACTAACAGTAACTAAATAAGAAAACTAAGAAAACGAAATGAAGAACAATAAAAAAAAGACTCAAAGGCCCAATTGGCCAAAGCCGTCCACCAACAGTCCAGTGGCCACGACCATCGACAGGAACAGAAAGCACATATACAATTGAACCATTCATCATCATTGATAACAATCAGATTTGATTACATATGATTAGTCAGGGAAATCAATAATTGAGTTAATCAGTGTTTTTAACTAATTCTACACAGGCCTGGATAATTAGGTAGGGAGATCTATGATCAATTTAGTAGTGAACTTAGCTAGCTATTCATCGACTTGAATCAAAAAGCCAGAAGCAGCTCCTAGGAGTATAGCTGCAGTGATAACCGACAACTACAGCAGGCTATAATTCATCAGGACACTAGGGATTAGCTAAGTTGTGTAACTTAGATCTGATTAGACAATGATCATTTCAAATTTTTTAAATTGTTTCACAACCTTTGAACCAAAACTGAAAAAATCCACACAAGCTTGGAAGGTAAACCAAAGAAATACCATCCACGGTTGACAATAATATTGATGCGGATTCTGACGGGATTGTGCCTTACATTGTATGCTGCTATGGCTAAAACGCGAGCCTTTGCCTTCATTGGCCCTGCACTATGGAACCAGCTTCCTCCTTTGACACGCTCCTGTTTATTAACTAGTGAACCAAGTGCCTCTTTTCGTTGTCTGAAAACCTGTTTCTTTTCTCTGGGTCTTTCGCACTGGAAGCGCCTCTGATTGGTGTGCACTGCGAGAGACGCTATATAAATTGATAGATACAATACAATACAATTACATAAGCTTAGGCTATTTGGCCCAGGATGCAAGGCAGTGCACGCAGACAACGGTTATGGCCACCAGCCTCTAATAATTACAAATTTACTGTTGTGCCCAGTGCCTAAGAAGGTTTCCCACATTCCAGGATGTGCTGTCTATCGCTTTGCATAGAGCTCCGACCGACATAGGACTGGCTTCAGACATGTTCTAAATGTTAAGACAAACAAAATCTCCACACTTACTATCAGGTTTCAGCATCTTTCGGAGACTCACAAGGCGCCATGCAAATATTCATATGTAGGCCTATACACGGTTACCGGTATGCATCACTATAATAATAATAGTCATCAGGTACAAGTCCAATTAAGCACGAAATAAACCATAGTCAGAGAAGTTTAGAACAATATTGTGTATGCGAATTGCGCAAGTATGTATGAATACGCTTTATATATACGCTGTATCTAAGGAAAGGGCTGCACTCACCTCTATCTAACACGTATGTTTCTCTGCCACCACTCACCATGTCCACATGAAGCCCATACAGGTCTTACAGGATCCATATACCCATATGCCAAGGTTGATGCTGACTCCCTTCGTCTTCGGTTTCCAAATATGCACTTCTCTTCCTCTGTCCGTGATCTTGGATTCATTCTTGATCCTGTCCTCTCTCTGTCTGATCACGTAAATAGTGTCTCTCGTTCCTGCTTCTACTACCTACGCCAACTCCGTACCATCCGCCAATCACTACCACTGCACACTATCACGACTTTCAAATTGGTCCATGCATTGATTTGTTCCAGGATTGATTGTGGGAATGCGGTTTACATTGGTTTCTCCTCTACAAATACATCTAAACTTCAGTCCATTCTAAACGCTGCCGCCCGCCTCATAGGGGGCATTGCAAAGTTCGACCATATCTCCTCTTTTATCCGTGACTCCCTTCACTGGCTCCCCATCCGCCAGCGCATCCAATTCAACTTAAGGTCTGTTCCCTCATGCGAAGCTGTCTTGCTGGGTCTGCTCCTCACTATCTTAGGGCCTTTTGTACCCCAGTATCTTCTTTGCTCAGTCGTTCCTCCCTTCGGTCCTCGGCCGGTGGTTACTTGGTTGTCCCGTGGGTGCGTACTTCTACGGCCCAGTCTAGGAGTTTCGCTATTGTTGGTCCCAATAGCTGGAACCAGTTACCGCAGTCCCTCAGGACTGACCTTTTTTCTATTTTTTTTACCAGTTCCGCAAGCGCCTGAAAACCTCCCTTTACCAGTGAAGAGATTGGCTCGGGTCGGGAGCGCCTCTGTTTTGAGTGGCGCTACATAAATGCTTGATTACAAGTACAATTACAATTACAATATGAGACCCATTTAAAGTCCGACATAATGCTATCCCATAAGACACTTCTTCGACTTTCCGTTGAATGCTAACTGATTAGACGGCAAATAAGTTTTTTTCCTATAGGAGATACAGAAGATTGTATTTTGTATCGATCAATTTGGCTACTAGGGTGGAGTGAAAAAATATTTTACAAGAAAACCTGCAATTTCCTCGAAAAAATGCTATTTTTCGTAACTTTGGCCCTCTGGTGGGGGCGGAAGACATTCATATTTTTAAAAACTTATTCGACATTTTTTGAGCCCATACCATTAGGCAACTTTTGGTTGCTATTACCTTTTGAATTTCTAATTTTCGCTTTTTTCACTCCACCCTATTGGCTACCCATGACCACTAAAGCATTAAACGCAGGTTTTGGCATTTTATACATTACGAGATTGTAACGCTGCGTTCTTTTCGATCCTCTGATCGGCTTGACCTTTTTGTTCCCCGTGTCAGGACTGTGATGGCTCAATCCATATCCTTCGCCTGCATAGGTCCTTCTCTGTGGAATGGACTTCCTCCACCTGTTCGCTCTGCCATCCTTTCTGGTAGTCTCACCTCATCTTTTTCTAAACTAAAATCCTGCCTTTTCCCTCGGGGTTGCTCGCACTGGGAGCGCTTCTGAAAGGCTTTTGCTGTGAGAAGCGCTTTATAAATAGCCAAATAGAATAAAATACAATATTATATAATGTGTATGTGTGTGATAGTATATTTATATATATATTTAGGCCTATAATCATACATAAAGTGTCACGTCTTTCGCCGTTTGTATCATCATAAAATTGACGAAATAAATGATGCAGATCTTTGCCTAATCTACTTTGATGATTTCTATAGCTCCGTAATCATAACTCCAAGATAAAGTCGATTGCCGTTAAAAACGAAGTCGCAATCAACGCTCATAGTCAAGGCAATATACAGTTAGACCTGGGCAAAATTGCTTCAGAAGCTTTTTAAACGGTTTCCTGCTCAGTTTCCGTTGCTGAACAACATAATTATCCAAAATCCGCCAAAATCCAACCACGGGGTCAACCCCAAAAACTGCATTTTATCCAAGATGGCGGCCAACAATGGCGTCAACACAGAAAACAGTATATAGCAGGGCATAGGTAAGCTACAATGACATATGAAGTATCAAACTTAACATTATCGAGGTCAAGGAATCGATTTATCATAGTTGCAATAGTGTCGGAATGTTACTATCCAAGATGGCGGCCAACATGGCCGCCAAAACACAAAATATGTATAAATCAGGTCAGAGGTAAGCTACAATAACAAATGAAGTGTCGAATATAATATTTTCAAGGTCAAGAAATCGATTTATCGTAGTGGCAATAGTGTCGGAATGCTAATATTTATGATGGCGTCCAATATGGCCGCCAACACACAAAATAGGTATATCCTCAGCTTATAAAGTCTGGATCGGGGCCTTTGGAACTGCTCTTCGGAACCATCATCTTCTCAACGACACTGACGGAAACTTTAAGCGGACTGTCTCTGAGCTGTTTGACTGCTACAAGGGTGTCATGACTGAGCCACCAGATACATTTCTCCCAGCACTCTCAGACAGTCTCAGTCAAGATGCGTCACTACCCCTCTTGCCGTGATTTAATGCTGAACCCTTAGGCGTCAAGCCCGGCACCTGAAGAGGGTTTACAGAAGAACGCGATCTCCGAAAGAACAGACCACTTGGATCCTCTTCGTCCGAAACATGCAATCCTACTACCGGAGCAGGAATACTGGGAGGCCATCATTGGCCGACGACCGGGTGAGCCATAAAAGCTCTGGACTATCTTCAGTGACCTTTGTGGCCGACGGTGGGGTAGCCAAAGGTCACAGACTCCGCCACCTTTTACTGCCGACGTGTTCCTGAAGAAACTAGCATCCAAGATTTCTTCCATCCGTCAGGCAACCTCCTCTGCTTCCCCGCTGGACTATTCGTCTACAAACTGTCGCCTATCTACTCTTTGCTAGATCACGAGTGCTGAGCTACGAGTGTTCATTTTAACCTTCGCGCCAAAAACGTGCGAGCTCGATCCTGTACCCAGTCTTGAAGCAGGATGGGCTGGATTCAAGTGATTAAGCAAATTACCGCCTCATTGCAAATGTGACATTTCTTTCTAAAGTTCTGGAATGTATTGTTGCTATTGTTTATCTATATATAAATGGTTTGCTGCCTGCCAGTAGTCAGGCTTCAGGAAGAATCACTATAGTATATGGAGACCCTACTAGACCGCCTCCTGTCTGACCTCTATGGCGCCAAGGATGGCGGACAGATCTCTCTCTTGACCATCTTCGATGTCAGTCAGCTCAGCTTCTGACTCTCTTGACCATCATATACTCCTTCAAAGCATTTCTGCTTCTTTTGGGCTGACAGACAAACCGCTAGAGTGGTTTCTCTCCTTCCTGTAGGAGCACACTAATTGTATTGTCTCTGGCTCATCTAGGTCCAGCTGGGTTCTTGCCCCAGTTGGTGTTCCACAGGTTTGGTGCTAGGCCCATTGCTTTATGTTATCTAAACGTCTGGTATTGGGGGTCTTGCTGGCGTCATGTGGGCTTCTGCACCAGCTATGTGCAGACCTACATCTGTTATTGCCCCGATTGCGTGATGGATTGCCGTCCAGCAGATGTGCCAAGTTATGGATGCCCTTTCCACTTGGTTAGCATCCAATCGCCTGCTTCTAAACGCCTCCAAGACTCAATTCATTTGGCTGGGTGGTGGTGGTAGCCGGCTGGCGAGCATTGACCGGTGCCTGCAGTGGCGGAAACATTTTATTTTCGTATGTCACCTTCTTGGATTCGGTCTGGGCTTAAAGGTAACTCTGGATTAAGAACTCAGTTTTTCTCAGCACATTTATATCAGGTCACCCGTATACCTGCTATTTTCAGCTACGCCAATTGGGGGATATTTCTCGCTACCTATCTCATTACTCTGCTGTGATCCGTATCCATGCTTTTGTTACTGGCAGATTGGATCACTGAAGTTTCATTCTGGTGTTTCTGCCACGGAGCCACTTGGACTAATTGGGCGCCTTGACCGGTTCCTCCGTTCAGCTGCTCGTCTTAGAGGGGCTTTCCCAAATATATGCTCCTGTTTCTGTAGTATATGTGGGATGTATTGTAACTGACTCTCTGTCCCACAACGCATCTCTAACAGGGTTACTGTTTTGGTCTGGCTGTGCCTCGCCCTACCTGCGTGATCTTTTTTTGGTCCGTCCTGGGATACAGATAGCCGTCAAGTCTTCCTATCTTCTGCTGGGGGAGAACTCTTAGGCCCTCATGCTCGCTTCTCAATTAGGCAGCACTGTGCCTTCTCTATGGTTGGACCTTCCATTTGGAATTGTCTCCCATTAGAGATTCCGCCTACGGGTAGTGCGATTCCGTTTACTAAGTTGCTAAACTCTAATTATTAGTGCCGCAGTTGGGCTGGGAGCGCCTCTGAGTAGCTCTCTTGAAGGGGCGCAATATTAAATTCTTTAAATAAATGAATGAATAGGTAAGCCACAATAACAAATGAAGTGGCAATAGTGCAAGAATGCTACAATCCAAGAAAGCATAAAAAGATCTTCAAAATCAAAGCTTTAAGGGATGTGCTTCTGCTGTTGTCAGCGCTACAAATAGTTTTCAAGAAATATACATATTTTTGTGTGTTGGCAGCCATATTGGCCGAAATCTTGGATAGTAACATTCCGACACTATTGCCACTACGATAAATCAATTTCTTGACCTTGATAATGTTAAATTTAACACTTCATTTATTATAGTGGCTAACCTATGACCTGATATATGCATATTTTTCTGTTTTGGCGGCCATATTGGCCGCCATCTTGGATAGTAACATTCCGACACTAATGCCACTACGATAAATCGATTCCTTGACCTTGACAATGATAAATTTGACACTTCATTCATCATAGTAGCTAACCTATGACCTGATATATGCATATTTTTCTGTTTTGGCGGCCATATTGGCCGCCATCTTGGATAGTAACATTCCGATACTAATGCCACTACGATAAATCGAATTCTTGATCTTGAAAATATTATATTCGACACTTCATTTGTTAGTGTAGCTTACCTCTGACCAGATTTATACATATTTTGTGTTTTGGCGGCCATGTTGGCCGCCATCTTGGATAGTAACATTCCGACACTATTGCAACTATAATAAATCGATTCCTTGACCTTGATAATGTTAAGTTTGATACTTCATATGTCATTGTAGCTTACCTATGCCCTGCTATATACTGTTTTCTGTGTTGGCGCCATTATTGGCCGCCACCTTGGATAAAATGCAGTTTTTGGGGTGACCCAGTGGTCGAATTTTGGCGGATTTTGGATATGTTGTTCAGCAACGGAAACTGAGCAGGAAACCGTTTAAAAAGCTTCTGAAGCAATTTTGCCCAGGTTCAACGTATATTTGAGCTAGATTGCCTGGACTATCATAATTTGCTAAGTTTATCCACACCAGTGTCTCCTTACCTTTTAAGAGTAAGGCACCCTTTCTAAAAGTCATTCAGAAATGGCATCTGGCCTCCATTTCATTTATTATTTTTATTTTTCTTGCATTTAGTTCTTCATTTTGATGACGAGCAACGTTCCTTGAAGTCAACCGCAGTGCTGCTACTATTTCTACTCTACTTTAAGTTTTAGAAATTTGTCGGCCTATGTCAGTAGTGATAATCCTTGGGTTTTCACAGTTTTAAGAGAAAAAGCGGCGCAAATATTATCCAGCTGCGACATCCCTAAAGCAGGTTCACGGCACCCTTATGTGTCGCGGCATCGAGGTTGGGGAGCACATACATACACAGTTTGCTTGAGGGCTTATCATTTAATTTCTGTAAAAACTTAGTAGTTTTAAGAAGTCTTCTTGTGGTGGGATACCATTGTCTAAAGGATGCAATTGTCTAGATAAGCTTAAATGTTTATCATTTCAGTCTCCGCTCCGAAGTGTTCGTCAAACACAGGCAGCGCAGATGAAAACATAATAGAACACGGTTATCTTTGGATGGTGTGCCGCATCATTTATGCTCCTACTGGAAACATGATTCCCATTTTCACGTGGACCAAAGATAGCACAAAGAACGTCATCGTTGCCAACACAACAACCTCTTCTGTAGCTTTGACCACTACGTCCTCAGTGCTAACGCAAGTACACTCCAATGACAACGGTGCTACATTCAAGTGCCATGTTAAAGTTCAGTTAAACAACACTGGAGTGAATGCTCCAGATTATGAATACACGTGGAACTATACGACAAATGTTACATGTAAGTAATGGTCTATTAATGCCATCATGTTTGCTTTTGCTCTTACCTTGCAATTCACATTGACAACTTAGCACCTGTACCACCAAACCCACAAGCAATGTTAAGACTCAACTCAATTGCATAGTGCAGTAAGCTCATAATTATATCATAATGCGCTTAAGGCCCATTAGAGAAAAATAATATGGTTGTTAGTCTAGATAGGGAAAACTAGTCACAGGTTATTTGGTAAGATTAGATATCTGTTCATTATGATAAAGAATAAGAATAGTTTTATATAATATGATAATAAAGAAGACTGATAATGATATTTATAATTATGTTTAATTAAACATTAAGATCGACGTAATAGACCTACGTACGTGATCAATTCGTACAGAACCAGAACATAAGTCAAATACGCTTAATAAAGATTATACGTGAGGAAATTGTAAGTGTAGCTTGAGAAATCAACGATCACATTCATGGCTATTCATGAGATCATAAATCTAATTTACGAACCTCATTGTCCATGAAACACAGAACCTCAAACTGATGTCATGACCGATAGTTAATGCATGCTGTCCGGTATAGTCTGGGTTGCTTAACTAAAAAAAAATTGTTTCGGCTTAACGACACTTTTTCATATCGAAGATGATTAGTGTCGGAGGCAGAAAGCAACCTCGTACTCCACGTTTAAATTGCGACCGAGCCACCCGCAGTAAAGATCCGAGAAATTAATCTCTGATAAACCGACCGACCCGGAATCGAACCCGGGCCGTCGGCGTGTCGCGCGGGCACCATCCCACTCGGCCACTCAGGATCTCTGGTTGCTTAACTAAGGGAGGTAAGGTGTTTTATACGGTGGTCTGTAGGAGGGGATAGTGGCACGCACCAATCACGTCCAGAATAGAGGTCTGCGGGTACAGCATTTTTGCTACCCGACCGGTACCCGTAACACAAAACCGTTATCCGTACCCGTACCCGACCCGTACTCAAAATTACTACCCGACCCTATCCGTACCCGCGGGTATACCCGTACCCGTACAGTAACCGTCACGTCATTAGCATGTCTTCCCAAAGTCTCTATCCTACCAGGCCAATAGGCTTACAACTCAGCATGTAGTGATAATAATAAATAGGCTGCTGCTGCTGCTGCTGATGATGATGATGATGATGATGGTGGTGGTGGTAGTAGTAGTAGTAGTAGTAGTAGTAGTAGTAGTAGTAGTAGCAGCAGCAGCAGCAGCAGCAGCAGCAGCAGCAGCAGCAGCAGATATAGTAGTAGCAGTAATAATAATAGGCAGTCAACTTTTGGAACCTGTTACATGTAACTGTTGTGCTGTCTCAATTGCATTGTACATTTGATCTCTTTGGTATATAATACTGTCAGCTAGAACACTAAGTAACTGTTAATACTTCGTTACAGACACGGTCAGGGTCATTGTGCGCCGACGTTCTCTATTATATGTAAAGGGGTGACATTGTAACTCCAAAACTTCACGTCGGCACGGGTAAAACCGGGTATACCCGTACCCGTGATGAGTCTGATGACCCTACCCGTACCCGACTTGACCCGTGAAATTCGTACCCGACCCGTACCCGACCCGCGGGTACGGGTCGGGTACAAACCCGCGGGTACGGGTATACCCGCAGTCCCCTACTCCAGAAGACTTGCTCTTCTAGGCTGGGACTGCAAGTGTCTGTTAGTCTACCTCATGCATATTTAAGTAGATCCTAGATGTATTATACATTACTCTATTGTTTATATATCTATATGTGATGGAAATTACCAGTACTATAAGGCCTAATTATATCGATTCTGGGTTAATCTCGTTCCATATGTTACATGATGAATTGATCAGCTGCCTGCGATGTATAAGCAGGCAAATCAATTAGGCCAACATAAACTAGCCTGGTATTTACACGTGATAAATGTAGGTCCTAATTAAATAAGCGTTAAAGGCGCCCCTGCAGACGCTCCTGAAATCATAGTCTTGGATTGAAATACCCTTGGACTTAAATGCAGGCCTGGCAGTAATCTGAGAACGAGGTAACTATTAACTTTCCTGTCACCAACTCTTCTGTCCTTTCTTTAGTTGTGACCTAACTCAAAACTTTCCTTATTTCTACGTATATATTGCTCAACGTCTTCTAACTGTTTACGAAGTAAATTGACACAGTTCTTTGAAGGTATTTCTTTTAAACCACAGTTAATATTCAAACACAGTTCTTCATTAAACACAACGCGACTGTAACTTCTACATAACACAACTCTCTACTTCATTAAAACAACAACTGCTCTACATATCTTCAAATTCACTATCATCAGCAGTTTCTAAGTTCGGCGCGCTAACTACACGTGCCGAGAATCTACCGTCAGCCAAAGTTTAGGCTACTTTAGGCCAAGCGCCGCCAGGTGACCGCGCAACTAAGGCCTAAGACTAAAACAGCTTAACAATCGAATACGAATTATATATATCAACCTAAGGAACACCTGTGCTCATTATATATGCAAAACATTTGTTCACATTTCCGATGAATAATTATACTATATGCTCGTTTACCATCTCTAAAGAGATGGAGACTAACTCATCGAACTAATGACCGTTGGCCGAGTTGCCTAAAAGTTATCCGTGTTTTCCATTGCCATATCAAAAGCATCGTATGAAACAGTCAGATACAAAGCAAAGTAAGGTAACTTATAACATTGGTCAAAGAGATCTGTCTTTTATTGGTCTACCGTCTAGGTCAATTCTGTGTTATGATCTGTGTTTTCTTTGCTGAGAAGGCAATTTTTATTTCACAATAACTTTCTGTAGGCGTAATAAATAAATAAAGCCTGTGGCTATGCTAATAGCACCAACGATTAGGGATTTCTTAACTAAACTTCTTTTTAGGTAGGCCTAATGATTTCGATAGCCTTGTTGAAAGCCAGAAGCCTGTTTTAAACGATAGGAAGTTAACTGTCCAAATGCACGTAACAGCTGCGTTTCAATACAATTCAGCTATTTGATACCAGATATATTTATTTACTCTGAAACAGGGATTGCTTCAATAAATTATGAGCACATACGTTGGAACCTGAAATAGGCTATGCATGTGTTCATTTTAGATGGACCGAGGAACCTCAGCATCGTTAGATATGAAGATCGTCTTGAATGTTCAGCTGATGGCAATCCAACTCCAAACTACAGATGGACTAACGTTGAGACAAACATATCCACAGATGCACCTGTATATATACTGGATACCTCACACGGCAAAAACTACACTTTTCAGTGCACCGCTTACAACGTATTTGGCGCTGACAATAAAAGTGTGACAATCCCGGGTTGGCAAATTTTTACACGGCCATTCTATTTATAAGCTTTGTTTCACAGTGGTGAAAGACTTCTGGTCTAAAGATTCGATAGCCCATAGATAATTAGATGAAAAACATTACTCCACACATAAGGACCAACACACAGAAGACAAACATTCACAAAGCAACGGATAGAGGAACATAATTATTTACGGTAGGCTGACGGACAGAAGATCCGTGTAGGCTACTTGAAGAAATACATGGACTAAATTATTTGGTTTCAGAAGAAAAGTAGTTGTCTTGCTTAAGACAAAGAATCCATGATGTTTTTCTGAAGTGCTGAACAGAAGTTTCTCGAAGTGGCGCTATATCAAGGTCTCTATAGGCCTATTATATTACAATGTCTTTACATTTAGGCTTACATCAAAGACGCAGAAAACAAATGCCCACGCAATGAGCGTCTGTTTCTGTTTTCGCGTTTCCTCTTAGTGTTTCATGGTTATATGAAGTACTGTGTTTGTTGGTCGTCCTACAGTTTCTGGTGGGACTCGAAACGCCTCGGACTTCACCTTGGCAGCTCTTGCGATTGGAGGATCTCTCTTGTTTCTTCTGATATTAGCTATCATTGTGTCGTGTGTTGTTCACAGGAAAAAGCTGAAAGGTTTTATCTTTAACTGTAATTTTACTGATAGCCTAGCTTGGGAAGACAATGTTCGAATCACATTGAATTAATACCGCTCAGTCTTGTAGTCGTCGTATTGCAAATCTGCAACTCAACTTCTAAATGATCCTGATTATTTCCAGTCGGGAATTGTTTCTTGTGGTTACACTTTAGCTTGCGTTAGGTCTATATAAGCGTAATGTATCTAATAAATGTAACACAATTTCTTTGGAGCCTCTGTATGACGTGTACTAAATCTTATTTTAATTTTTCTCACGTTAATTTTGCAGTTACAAATCTGTGAATCTGTAGCATTCACGGTCGAATTAAGAACTGCAAGGACTTAATTGTTGATTATCAATGAACCATGTAACCCACTTAAGCTGTATATGCGTATGTATGTATGCTTGTCTGTATGCATTTCTCTACATATTATGTATGTATATATTCAATCTTTATACATGTATCAAAACGTTCATAATTATTCCTTTATGACGTCTTAAGAGTGTTGCAAAGGTAATTTACTAGGTGTGTATATTTTCAGATGATTCAAGCGTTCGACCTGATGTTGCATTACATACGGATCTCACTTCATCCGGTTAGAGTTAATTTACTATACATTGCATTTTTATTTCTATAAAGCATCCGATCATTCATATAGCGCCGCTTCAGGAACCTACTGGGGAGCGCTTCCAGTTCAGCAAAGACTAAAGAAAAAAGACTTGAGCGACTTGTAAAAACTTGCTGGGCAGATCACAAGTAACGAGCGGAGCTCAAGCGGGAGGTCATTCCAGATGAAAGGATCCGCAACAGAAAAGACAAGGAGCTGCCTAATAGCCAAGCGAGTCCGTGGAACTATGAGCTCACCCCTCGTCGCAGAGCGAAGCACCCGACGCGCTGCAACGTCGGACACTGGGCGGCGAAGTTCGCACAAGTATGATGGAGCAAAGCCAAGAACACAACGAGCAGCCAGAGCACGGGCAGGGCAGCAGTGAAACAGACGAATATAGGAAGCCACCGCATAAGCCGAGCAGCCGAGCGCAGAACCCGATCTAGTCGCCCCAGGACCCCAAGGGTGAGACCAACAAGTAAAGATCAACAGTGGTCAATTCGACCAGTAACGAAGGCGTGAACAATGAGACTGACAGCATCATGAGAGAGAGAGAGAGAGAGACAGAGAGAGAGAGAGAGAGAGAGAGAGAGAGAGAGAGAGAGAGAGTGAGAGAGAGAGAGACCATTCGAATCTGACGAAACTGGAAATAACAGCTCCGTGCAAATAGGTTCACATGTTGAAAGTAAGCTCAAAGTCACGAATAAATCCCCGTTCAGGTACTATGAGGGAAAGGTTATGTGAAAAGTCGTTACCCTTAAGTGGTCGTTACCCTTACCCTTACCCAACCAAATAACCTGTGTGTTAGGGGTGTTTAAAAGAAGCCAATTGAAGGTCATCCAAAAAGAGATTACACCCATAGTCAGGTACTTCTGACTCAGAGTAGCCACCGCACCCGTCGAGCAGGTGTGGACAGGGTTGCACATTATCCGCTAATAGTTGGTGCAGAAGTTAGCACCAGTGTGCGCATAATGAGTTCGCTTTCAAATTTTGTCCAGTTGTAGGCTTGTAGCGTTATTATTTTTAGCTGCTTATCTTTATTTGACTATTTTGTCGGTCTAATTAACTAATAACTAATATTATGGTAAATTTATTTTTTACTCCTAAGTTTGCAGTGGAATAGGTGCTCATTAACGAGAGTTTGTCATCAGCTGCAACGTTTTAACAGAGTGACATTTCTTCCAACCTTGGTGTCATTTGGATCAAGAACTAATCTTCACGCGGCATATCACACCTGTTATGCCGCTATTGTTACTTCCAGTTTCCTCAGCTTAGAGTGGTCTTCCTTTCTTTATCCTCTAATGCTGCCTTAACCCTTTTCCACTCTTTTGCTGTTTCCCGCCTCGATTATTGCAGCGCCCTCTATGTGGGTCTTCCGGCGGCTCGGGTTGGGTGTCTGGATCGGGTCTTGCGCACAGCGGCACGCCTTATTGGCCGCATCCAAAGATTCGGCAATGTTACTGATTGCATGTGGGATGTGTTGCATTGACTCCTTTTCCCGCAGCGGATCACTTACAAAATAGCCTACTTGCCTTGGTTTGGCGCTACCTAGCGGGTGTAACCTCTGTTTACTTGCAGGACCTCTTCTGCTCTATCCTGAGCGGCCAACGCCCTGGTTCTCTCCACTCTTTTAAGCAGGCTGAGCTTCTTGTCACCCGGACATCTATAATGCAGCCCCGTGCCTTTTCCGTTGCTGGCCCTGCAATCTGGAATTGGCTCCCTGTGGCTCTACGCCTAATGCATAGAGCCCTTGCTGCCACGTTCTGCTCTAAACTCAAGACTGTTCCCTTTACCCGTGATTAGGTCGACAGCGCTCCTGAGTAGATAGCCCAGAAGGGCGCTATATAAATCTCTCTTAAATGAATGAATGATTAAACGAATTTCAGCACAGATTTCATTAACCAGCAAGCGGGCTCAAGTTTTTAAGAACCTAAAATAATTGTTTTCATCATAATTGCTATTATGATTGCATTGGTAATTTAAATTATTATCCACTAATACACCTCTGAGCTCCTGTAATGTGCCATTAATTAGACCATTATGTTCGCGTAATAGACCATTATAATAATGCCTCTGTAATACACCAATAAGCTCCTGTTCTGTACCACTAAACTTCGGTAATAATATCGCCATTCTTTAGTTGTACACTATAATATTATGTAATAGCCAAGTTGATCATAGCATTCAATTCATTCAATTCTTTTCTATACCACAATCAACAACCCTGCACATGTATTACATCAACTACTGCCTCCCGTGAACAGTGTTTCATACTCGCTACGCCCCAGAACCCACAATTGAATAATACCTAATGCAAACTCTCTATCTCGTAAAACATTTATCACACGGATGCTTTATACTTAATTTTTTTATATTTGATGATCATTGTACACCAAAATGCGGTTAGCAGTTGGTTTTTCAATAAAGGATATACTTACTTACTTACTTAATTCGATCGATCACGGAGTATAATTTGGTTGGATTGAATTGCACGGATCTTGCTATACGTTGGATTCGATTGGACTGTTATGGGTTGGATTGGATTGCAGTAATATAATATTATGGACTTTGTTGGCTGGGTTGGATTGAATTGAACTTGCTGTGTTAAGTTGGATTTAGTATATCGTAAAATCTATTTTAAGAAAATTCACGGTCGAATTTGTCTATCCATTGTCTATCAGATAACCATGTCCCATGAAGTGTAGGATGGGTTTGGTGCTTATTATAATTCACAATATGAATGTCTATCGAACGATGTAGAATTGTAGACCTATACTGTAGCCTATAGGCTAGGCTAAGATGCTTTTTAATTTGGATAAAATACTGAGGTTGTGTAAATTATTGGTTAGGCCAGCTAAAACACTGCATCCAGATGTGGAATCCATAGCTGAAATATGACCTTGAACAACTAGAGAAAATGCAAAGAAGAGCTACAAAAGGATTTGGAGTTACAAGTAGTCAAGCTGTGGAGAAATGTTGAAAAGGCATGGACTGAACTAACAACAATAGAAAGATGGAGGAGCTGAGGAGACGTAGGCCTAATTGAATCCTACAAGATTATTACTGGAAAGGAAGCAGTAGAATGGGAGAGGATCTTTGAATAGCACTTGAGTACATAAAATCATTTAGGCCTAATTAAGAAACTGAAAGCATTAAGGCAGCAATTCTTCAGTAGGCCTACAAGAGTTGTGGACTTGTCCAATGGTTTGAACAATATATCACAGCTTTTAAGAGGAAAATAGGAAGGATGGTCTGTTAAGCATTTACAGGTTAACTTGCAGTGGTTCGAACACGGAATTTGGATAAATACTGAGGTCTTATGAACCACTTTAAGTCCCTTGTTATGTTAACTCTGAAAGTTACGAGAGCTACGATGATTACGACAGCAACTACGATCGAGCCATAATCTAATCTGCCTATTAACGGATGGCATATTAAGGTGTCTATAGCAATAAATCGAACTTCATGCCTATTAAAACCTCTGCCTGAATGAAGTTAATTGGCTGAGATTTACTGAATACTGACTGATAATCTAGGCCTATTTTTCGCTATAGTGAATAGGGCCTACTATAGGCTACTAAGCTTGTTCTAACCTATATGGACACGTACGTGCTATTGAAGGGATAAGGTCATCCGCGCTTTAGGCCTAGCTGGGAAGAGCTGGGGGAAAAGAAATAGGAAATGACCAGCACAGTAGGGAATGTACTAGGCTATATATGCTGTATACGCTTTCTCCATGCGTAATTAATGTGATGACTATAGAGTTCGCCTAAGTAGATAACCAGATAAGGAAGGCGGAAAGTGTGAAGTGAGTAGGCCTATTCACTCTCATACGATGCCCGTCGACGACATGCAGTATAGCCTAGAGGAACCCGCTCTCAACAGAGGCAGCGACAAACTAATAGATTTATGTTGCAAATAAAAGAAACTGAAGACCTGTTCTATAGAAAAAAAACACTAGAAAATAGCAAGCATTGTTTCAGACCAGTGGCGTAACTAGGGGTTCGTGCGTCCGGGGGCAAGAATATTCTGAAAAATGATTTTCTTACTTCCGCCAAAAATTCTGATGACCTGAAAAAGTGGTTACATTGTCAGAAGCCTCATTTTGCGCCCCCCCTTGGCGTGCATAATAGTTACTTTTTTGCACTTTTTTAGCTATTCTTGCCTGATTTCTTTTTTAATTTTCTAAAGCCTAATTTTGCGCCCCTGTCCTGCGCCCGGGGCGGCTGCCCCCTGCCCCTCCCCTCGTTACGTCACTGTTTCAGACACCAATCTCGCATGTTTTCGACAGCATCTTGTCGAGCACAAACGATCGATGAATACAAAAACCACGAACGTCAACGGGTTGTCACTCGCTCTCTTCTTATTCATCTGCCTCCACTCTGGTCCATGCCTTTGTTAGTAATCGATTGGACTACTGTTCTTCGCTCTACTGTGGACTACCTCAAGTCCTTCTGCATCCTTTGGAAGGCGTTTTGCGGCAGTGTTTAATCTACTCCCTTTGCTGTCGGGGGGAATCGAGGGTTCTCGGGGGTATCCCACATATTTTAAAAGTTGACATGACTGGGCAATTTTCTCGAGGGGTAGTAACAAGAGTTTTCCAAGAGTTTTCGAGGAGGGTAGTAACGAGAGTTTTCCCAAAAAAATGGGGGTAGACCATAAATCCTGGGGGAATTATCCCTAAATTTCACACTTTCTGTACAAAATTACATGTCTTTCATTTTTTCTGGGGGTGGGGAAACTCGATCCTGGGGGAACTTCCCCCCAAGAGACGTCTAGATTAAACACTGGTTTTGCGGGCGGCAGCTCGTCTAATTGGTGGTGTCGCTAAGTTTGGCCACATCTATGCATTTATGCGTGATGTCCTCCACTGGCTCCCGGTCCAGCAGCGCATCCATTATAGGGTCTCCTCCATTGTCTGGCACTGTGTTCTGGGCAGATCACCTGTCTATCTCCGGGAGCTCTTCACTTTAACCTCGGCATGCTCTGGTCGCCGATCTCTGCGCTCGGCCTCTAGAGGTGACTTCATAGTTGCGCATGCTCGCTCTGCTACTAGACAGCGTCGGGCTTTCTCGATCGTTGGTCCTTCTTTCTGGAATAGCCTCCCCTCAGACCTTCGTTCTCTCCCGCGAGACCTCTCTGATTCTTTCTATAGACTACTTAAGACCTTCCTCTTTGACCGGGCCTGGGTCGGGAGCGCCTCTGAGTAGTTATCTTGAAGGGGCGCTATATAAATTCCATAGACATATAGATAGATAGATAGATAGATATGCTAAGCTTACATGCATCCGAAGACAGGATAGTTTTACTATTAACTGGAATTGAACGGGAGTAAACCTTAATAATGTGGGGGGTATAAGTCGATGATGTAATAAGTGTCCGTCCAATTGTTCAGCCTACGTACGTGTAGCGTCACTCACATGTAGACTATACTTAACACAGTCACATAATTATATTCATCAGCGTGCGTTGGGCGCCTAGCCTATACATATTTCTGGTTGTGATCAGTGCGATGGCATGCGTGTCCTGACGATACGCATGTTGATGTGTCGACCTATATATAGCCTATAATAGAGTAATCGCTTACTATTTCTTGCTGCAGCCAAAGGATGGCTGCCTCGATGTCCTTGTCTTTCTGAGCCTGGCTGCAGTTGATCGTCACGCTCTGTTGGCTCAGCATCTCCGTCGGCAGCTGCATCTCTGGGAGACTGTCGAGTGGACCTGAGATGCTGACCGTCGAGCCCTGCAGACTGCCGCTGATCGAAGTCCTTGGCGGGTGGATCCTGCTGCTACTGACCCTTCGCTTCGTCAGGGCGTGCCTCAGCCTAAGCGGTAGAAGAACGATCCTACCCCCTCCTCTTCCACTTCGTGACCCAGGCGACGAGTTCCCATCGTCCGAGGACCCTCTCCGCAGCCTTGGCGGCTCCTCTTCATCCTCCTCGGCGTATTCCTCTCCGAACAGCTTGGCGTCTAGCGTCCGACCCTTCTGTAGCAGATAGGCCAGTTCGAAGTTGCTGCCGCGCCGTATCTCCTGCAGTAGCGATGGGCGGCAGTTGTGGCGGACATCCGACTTCGATCGTTGAACACTTGCGCGCGGCCGATCAGCCGCGACGTATACGCTACTTTCGGTTGAACCGCTGTGACGAAGCCGATTGCGGACGGAACCATCGGAATTTCTTCCGTCGGACTCGACTTTGTGTAACTTGTCGTCGGGACTAATGGTCGAATCATCGTAGGCAACGGATGTTTCGCTTCGATACTTCTCCATCGCTTTCGTCGATTTTCACTCCATGGATTAAGTAGGCCCTATTACGGACTCACACGACTACAATAAAGCAGAGACGACAGAAAGACAGCTGCTTCAATTACAGGAACTTCGAACTTAACTAAATTCACGAAGCAGTCGAAAAACGCAAACGTTGCTTATGTATCCGCGCACCAGCAGAAATCGTGAGGATGTGTTGCACCCTTCTAAGATACGTATATAGGCCCTATCGCCGCGTATACGTATAGGCGTAATGAATAGGCCTAAGTCGCCAGCGTCGTAAACATATACGCATTTCATACATAGCCTACAAGCCTACACGAAAACAGGCTATGTATGCATGTTGTATGTATGTATGTTATATATTTGTATGTTATAATTATATGTGTATGTTATATATATAAATATATATATATTATATATATAATGAAGCCTGTGTGCACAAGTAACGGGTGTAGCCTACTATTTCACTGCGATGTGTCGCTTGCCGCTATGTGCCATTGTGTATTGTAACGCCAAATATATCAAGTAGTCGGTTGTTCGTTTTTATGAAGAGGAATGTCTGTTGGTCTCTTGCCGCTCTCTGGTCATGCTTCAGTGCTGACTTTGGGCGAAGGCTGTTCAGTGCACCGCCAATCATACAGTGCCACCTGTTCACAGGTTCGACGAAAGGAAACCTCGCTGCTGTGCAGGCAAGGCGTGTGCTGCGCACTACAGCCTTTCAGTCGGCCATGTATAGTGGGCATAATATATATGGCAGGCCTATGCGGTCTATAGGCCTATAATAGAAGGGTCCAAGCCTAAGGAGATACCCAAACAGACAACATGCAGTTTAGTAAGCATACAGAGAATGAGCAAATTTATCTTCACTCGTTAGAAAGATGATATTAGGCCCCTATAGGCCTAGGCCTTCTTCAAAATAGTCTTAATTCAATTGCTGCTCTTATTAGATTAATTTCATGCTCATTGTTATCAATGAGGAAGAAACCGCAATCGATGAAGCTAGTTTTTCAGATTAGGTCAAAGTTTAAGTCTAGGTCCTGAAAGAGTGTGTTTTCTTACATAAAGTGTGTAGTTGACATTGTCAAGTGTGCAGTTGTTTTATCTGGAGTGTGCATTGTGTAGTATTGTCAGGCCCGCATTAAGGGGAGGGTATTAAGCAGTGTTGCTCAGTAATTGAAATACATGTAATTGAATTACGTAATTGAATTACAAGTTCCATAATTGTAATTGTAATTGAATTACATTTTAAGTCCAGTAATTGTATTTCAATTACAATATTGCATGTAATTTGTAATTGAATGAAGTGTCAATTACGAATTACTTTCATAAAGTAAGCAAAAATGCCAGCCTGCTAGGTTGACCCTGGCTACCTGTTTAACTAAATAAACTTCTCTGCATTATGGCAACATAATTGTCAACATTATTCTATCCTTACACCCCTGTTAGACTACAATCTTACAAGACGCTTTGATACACCCCAAGGTCAAGGGCTGGCCAACATTATCAGACTATATTCATGCACTCATTCTTAGCTAGCTTACTGCGGCTGCCTGCAGATAACAAGGCTTTCATCTTCAGCTCCAGTTGAGCGTCTTTCTAGCACTGCTGGACAAATTGAGTCGCTCACCCAGGCGCAATCAACTAAGTTCTCTAACAGACTATCATTTTGAAAAACTTAAGAATTCTACTTCTAAAATCAAATAAACTCTAACTCGTTGTAATGGATCATAATTGTAAATCGTCTTTTGGATACTTTACAAACTTATAATACAATTCAATGTATAGATTACAATTTACAGGTCATTGTACCGGCACATTGAATGTTTTAGTTTAAAAATAGAGAAAATTATTGAAAAAAATTTGAAATCATTTGCCAATTTTAAAAGAATAATTGAAAGTAATTGGTAATTGAATTACAATCAAAATGTAATTGTAATTCAATTACTTTCACAATCAAGTAATTGTAATTCAATTAGGCCTACATATGCAAGCATGTAATTGCAATTATAATTGAATTACATTTGCAATGTAATTGATACAACACTGGTATTAAGGTTGCTGCAGCACCCGGGCCCGCACAGTCTTGAGGGGCCCACATTTTCTGAAGTGAAAACATTTTCATGTCGATGTGCCTGTTATTCACTTATAATAATTGTTAAATCTAGCACCGGGCCCTTAATGCGGCCCTGCCTACAGTGCCTAGGCTAGGCTACTGATGGAGGCGACTCAAACGACACGACCATGGAAAACCAAATCGTAGGCCTACGTTCGATAAGAGCAGTAGCCTAAATATAATGAAAAAAGTTATAGAGATGCATGTGTGAAGAAATATTATGGATGCCTCGCTAGAATCCACACAGCTTAATTCCAGAAATATTATTTATAATGCTCATAAATATTGAATTTCGAGTCTTGTGGACATAGGCCTATTGAGATAAAATTTGACTATAATTTGTCCCAAAGCATCAACGTAGGCTAATCTCAGGTTATGTTTTTTCAAGAAACTCCAGATTGTGTACAGAAATTCTTTGTTTTGTGATGAAAGGTGCTTTTAATAGATCTACCTCTGCGCGCAATGCGTGACCTTCCAGTAGCCTAATAATAGCCTATTGTAACAGTACAGATTATGTTCAAGAAAATTAATAGGCTATGCCATAACATAAGGCAAGCGTCATGACTGAGTGACGCTTGTCATGGACCATGTGGTTCTACCTATAGCCTATGAATTACAGAAATGGCGGGACAGTAATTAACAGCCACACGTGGATTAAGAACTGGAAAAGCATCAGTCAAGAAAACAACAGTGAGTAAACTTATGAAGGAAAGAACAATTCTGATTTCATCGCCATGCTTTTTGACTTATGTTAGTTAGAACACTGATGTGACTTAATTGTGGCCTCTTGCCTAGGCTATAGACTAACAAGCCTAGCTAATAGCCTACTGAAGTCCACATAGGGCCTAATATACAAACCTATGCCATTTAGTTATTAATAACGCGCTGCAGGATAGAAGCCTATAATTATAGGCCTACAGGTAACTGGTTTACTTGAATGTAATGAAAATCTGCTCGTTTTTCTATAACGATCATAATATTACAGCCTCGACTCTGCTTTTGTTTAAGCGAATTGATGGTGTGAGATCCTTCAACACTGCTGTCCGTTTGAATGGTGGCTGGTGCGTCATTAAAGGTCGCGTGTACGAACCGTTAATAGCCTGAGATTAAAAATCTCTTAGATAAACCGCCATACGATCCCGCTTACTTACGCATAGAAGCGCATAGGCTATAGGCCTAAGCGTCTGCTTTTTGTCAATGTAGCTGACCTGGCAATGTGAACCGATAATCAACACATACAGAAGTGAATTGTCTCTTGTGATTGCCTACTCTTGAAAGTACAATGCACAACTAGACCCCTATTAGGCCTAAAGGCCTAAGTCTATATAGAGTCACTGTGGCCGACTGTTTTAACACGACTTTTGTGGATCGAGTTGCGGTGCGTCATCACAGACTACACGGACATAGGCTAAAGTTCATAAACCTAGGCTAGGACCTCACCCTAGGCCTATATAGGGGCCTATGCTGGAAACTGTTGCCTATTTTAATTTGACGAATAGTACCTGGATGTGCGTCAAATGCAGTCGCTCAACTTCCTTTCACCGAAGACTCATTCAGCAGTTCCTGTGACTCTGGTTGTGCTCCGTTATAATACTTCACGATTCAGCTATACTATAGCCACGAACTCCAAGTGTCGTATGGGCCAACGTCCAAAATCAATGACATTTAACAAAACGTAGAGCCTACAATTTTTACTGTCCGTTTCCATTGCATGTGGACTTATTCAGAAAATGCAGCTGACGGTCGTAAAACGAGCATGCCTGTCTCACCGAAACACGACCAGGTCTGGTTACTGAGTATAGGCCTACACATAGTTAGGCCTAGGCCCTATCTATCTACAGGGCCTATATCTACATTGGTTCACAGGGCCTATCTAGACACGTAGATAGATAGGCATACCCGTACATCTCCTTCTCAGTTCCTGACGGCGATTGGTGCGAATAAAATATATTGTCTATTTCCGTCGTCATATTTTGTCAACTCAATGATAGCCCAAGTTTAGCAACTTAGGCTATGCAACCTCATTGCTTACATGTTCAGAAATTTCTGTTTGACGCCGGTCTTATATAGGCCACTTGCAAATTTATTGTACAGTTAACAGACTGTCTACTGTTTAGTGAATTACATGTGAGATTACTGGAATCTATTGTAAAAAATTTGAATTTAAGCAGTGGCGGCACTACACCAGGGCAAGCAAGGGCAAATGCCCTGGTAAAAAGCCTTTGCCCTGGTCGTTGCCCTGCCAGAATTTTGCCCTGCAGAGAATTTATTTGGGGCCTAAATCGCCCCTGCACTGGTTACTTGTATGATTGCCCGGGTTATGCCCTGGTTACAAAAATGTCTGGCGCCGCCACTGAATTTAAGGTCCGAATTCTTCTGGATGCGACGCACCCAATGCCAGTGTTGTATCAATTACATTGCAAATGTAACTGAATTATAATTGCAATTACATGCTTGTAAATGTAATTGAATTACAATTACTTGATTGTGAAAGTAATTGAATTACAATTACATTTTGAATGTAATTCAATTACCAATTACTTTTCAATCATTCCTTTAAAATTTGCAAATGATTTAGAATTTTTTTCCATAATTATTAATTTATTCTGTTTTTAAACCAAAATATCCAATGGGCCAATGGTTGTAAATTATTGTTTATATACATTCAATTGTATTATAAGTTTGTCAGGTATCCGAAATGCAATTTGCAATTATGATCCATTAAAACAAGTTAGTTTATTTGATTTTTAGGAGTAGAAGGTTTTCAAAATGATAGTCTGTTGGAGAACTTAGATGATTTAGCCTGAGTGAGTCAATTCGTCCAGCAGACAGCAGTGCTAAAGAGATGCTGAGCTGAAGATGGAAGCTCTGTTATCTGTAGGCAGCCACAGTAGGCTAGTTAAGAATGAGTGCATGGCTGAATGGATAGTCTGATAGTGATGGTCAGTGCTTGCCCTTGGGTCTTTCAAAGTGTGCTGCAAGCTTGTAAGAGGGGTGTAAGGATAGAATAATGTTGACAATTATGTTGCCATGCAATCATAATGCAGAGCAGTTTATTCAATAAAACGGGTGGCCCTGGTCAACCCAGCAGGCTGGCATCTTTGCTGAAAATATGAAAGTAATTGGTAATTTACACTTCTTTCAATTACAAATTACATGCAATATTGTACTTGAAATACAATTACAATTACTGGACTTAAAATGTAATTCAATTACAATTACAGAACTTGTAATTCAATTACATGTATTTCAATTACTGAACAACACTGCCCAATGCACTTAATCTCTGGGTGCATTCGCACCCAAGGCTCCTTCACACCCAAGGCTCCTTCGCACCCAAGGCTCCCAGAGAGTAGGTGCCTAAGTGTCAACCTAAAAGGCATTGAAACATGATACAGCAGTTACAGTAGGAATATATATCTCTAATGTTGACTGGGTCTATTTCTACGTGTTGGAATAGAAGTGGACTCGATTTACTCATTCTGGATAATTAGGATCCAAATATAAAACAATTCACAGAACTTAACATCACTTAATTATAAGCCAACACATAAGATACATATACAGCTCAAGCAGTTTAGTTTTAGCCACCATATGCAGCATGACAACTACATGTATGTTGATGGCTATTATGATACACACCCTGGTATAAATGGCTCCGGTTGCATACAGATGGTGTAATCATGTATAGCAGTAAAGTTCACAGAATGCACAATACTGAAGCACAGTTCTAACAAGTACAAAAGATTCAAAGTCATAATGTCTAAAAGCAACAAGCAGACACATTTCAACATTCATGCAATGCCGAAAACATCACCAAAATCTTTTAAGGCAGTTCTTGCATTTGTTTCAAAAATTTTGTTCACAAAATCCGTGTGCATTCACAACAATAAATCATCATAAATCAAAATATTCACATCTTAAATATGAATACACTGTATCCAGTGGCGTAAATCATGGGGGGACAGAGGGGGACAGTCCCCAAAGTTTTGACTTAAGCCCTGCTGTCCCCCCAAAATCTGGCCCTCGTAGGTACTCTGTCCCCCCCAAAGTTATGTATAGATTTTCGCCTCTGACTGTATCCATAAAAATACTTAGACATGAACATTAATTAATTAATTTATGAAGGAAACTTTATATAGCACTACTCCAAGAAACTAATCGGAGGTCTATCTATGCTAGCCTTAGTAGTTGTCATTGAGAACAGAACATTCACCATTTAGCAAATATTCTTCATATAACTGAAGAGTCACAAGTGGGAGGTTCGCATAAACATGCAGAGCCCCGCCAAGACACTGCCAGATTTGACAGATAGATAGATATTCGTTTTATTTTCTGACAGGTTGACAGACCGCAACCAGTTACAATAGAAATATGTTAGATAATGAAATCAAAAACAAACAAACAAAACCAGACAGGTGTGCAGTCAGGTGAGACTTAGGGCAAGCGTTTGTAGATGACAGCAAGTTCAGAGTTCCTCAAACACAGAATTGAAGATGAGGAGTGACAATGGTCGATATGATCTGCTGCTGATGGTCTTACTATCCAAGAGTCTCTTGCAGATGGAAGGCACCGGGAAATCTCTCGAATCATCAGAAACGTGCAGAACAGGTATTTATTGCCCGCCAAATGGTAGGTACTGAAGACCAATTAACAATAGTTAACAATACTGGAAAAAGTATTGGCAATACCAATACCAATACTTCATAATAAACGTATTGCAATACCAATACCAACACTTTTACCAATACTTTCGATAAGTAAGTTTACGTTTAATCACGTAAAATAGATTCTTTCCATTCACACCAACAATCACAGATGGCAGAAAGAGGTAATTTTCGAAGAAAGAAGCAATTTTCGAAGCCTAAAGAATTATTTCTCGCTATTTCTTGATCACAACTTACTCAAGCGGATGAGAAAATATATCAATCATAGAAGAAAAAAGTATTGGTATCGAGTATCGCCGACAGGCTACAAAAAGTATCAGCGATACACATGCAATACCAACAAATAGGTCCCTCTCTATGGAATCGACTTCTTACTCTACGCTCTACAATCCTTTCTAGTAAATCTCTACCTTTTAGTCACCTTAAAACCTTCCTTTTTCCTCGGTACCTCGACTATCGCTTCTGAAAGGCTTATGCTATGAGAAGCGCTTTATAAATGATCAAATACAATACCATACAAAATAAAATCGCGATACTCGCGATACTGAAAAAAGTATCGGCGATACCAAGTATTGCGATACTTTATCGCGATATTAACAGCCTTGCTGAAGACATTCCATGATTGAGATTTGGTGCCACTCCAATCTTTGCCCATTCTCCACCAGGTCCAAGGTTTCTGAACGTACAAGGCATAAGCAGGTCTCTAGGGCTAAGGTTTGATCATTAGCTGGAACCTGTCACCTCAAGCTGTAGGCCGACCATTTCATTCCAAAACCGGCAGAAATGCAGCAAATCTATGGTGAACTATAAATAATTCCTATAATTCCTGCATGCAGACTCAGCAACAGTAGAAGTCCAAACTTGCCACAATTATCGAGCAAATTCTGCATTTAGACAAAGTAATCCATGAAAATGACACAGATGGCTGTCAACAAACATGGCTGCTGACAATTAGAACTATTTAGTGCATGATGCACTTGTGTGCACATAAAATTGGATACGCTATCTACAACATGAAAAGCCTATAATTTGATTAGAATTGCAACATTTTTCTAACCTACAGTCAGCTCAAATAAATGAAAGCACGTTCATCAGGAGTCAACATTTTAAACTTTTCATGAACTGCCAACAAGCAAACGCAAAGAAAAAAATTTAGATTTCTTGACATCATAAATGATTCAAGTGTGCTGTAATGTAAGTAATTTAATTAAACATTAATACGGGCCTTTCAATGCATTCAGATTGACTGCTAGGCACTAATGCTGTCACTAATAAGCGTATTTAATGGGTTGACTGAAGCATGGCCTGAACCAACATCCAAGCAAACAACATCGACTGTGGTAGAATGGCGGGCAGAAGCACCATCACGTACAGCAACGGTCGCATTGAAACCAGAGTCTTCATCCAAATCACTGGTACAATCGTATGGAATGTCACAGTTTGCAGCTCTTTCCTTTTTCACACTGAATCCACAAAGCAGGAGACAGATCATCATCATCATCATCACCACAACCCCCACCATCACCATCATTACTGTACAGGCACTTTAGTTTAATGGCTCTCACAGCCCTTCAGTACTGTAAATACGTTTTCAGGAACATTGTTGTCTTAAGTCCCATTCTGAATTGACAGACTGCTGGTGCTGGGTATGACAAGTGGAAGGCTATTCCAAACAATCCAGCATTAAAATATTGGTATCCTAAACTACCCTTATTCTCCTAAAATAACCAAAACCAACAGAATTAGCATTTTTATCAATAGATCATCCATTAATATGAGAAGCAAACTTCTGCTTATCAAGAATATATACAACAAGAAGAATGCTTCATTTTACAAAGGCTTATTGAATCAGGTTTTTATCATGATAGGCAACATGACACAAAAAAGGACCAGCATCCTAAACTACCTTTGCTTTTCTCAAATAACCAAAACCGAAACTGCTGTGAACAGCAGTTTTTCTCCATATGACATGTTTGGGTTAAGCCAAACTTCTTAAGCAATAAAAGAGGAAAAATAAGCCAAAAATTAGGAGTAAAAAATTGACTAGAAACTGAGTCACTCACTTTTTCTGATTTTCTTTACTGGATAAATTCTGCTTTAGGTTCTTGTTAAAACCTTCCGTCAAATCTCTGCCATCTCTGTCTAGTAAACTGCACCTATTACTTTCTAATCCATGTAAGCCTTTGTTGTCTTGGCCTCCAGTGCTATTGGACTTCCTTTGAAATGACATTTGCAAATCTGCTTCATTCCTAATATTATCTAACTCTCTCGGTGCCGACTTATGTAAGTGCGACTCATCTTGACTCAGCATGACTGTATCTTCTTGACACGACTTAAATTTTTCCTTTGACATTTGTAATGATTCTTGGAAGCTGACATCTCTTTCTGATGAATTACGCATATGCTTCAGGCTTTGATCATCGTAAGACATGTATCCATCTGATAGACAATCACTTTCTGTATCTGACTTAGCCACTGATGCAGATGTCAAATTATCCACAGAAACATTCTGCTCAAGCTCTTCAATCGGATGTACTGGCAATTCACTGTCCCCAGTCTCATTAAATCCTTCCTCACTTTGAGTTTGACGAATCTCAGAACCTAACTTTCTTCTTTCATTTGCTAAGTAGTGCAATTCAAAGACATAATTAATTTCACCTTCATTCCTCTCAAACCCCGTTTGTCCAGTTGCACCATCAATTACTTGTTGTTTTCCTGATGATATTTCTTCCATTGATCTGCCATCGATGTCACCCATCCCAGCATCACCATGCAACACAGCTGTATCTGATTTTCCATCACATGCATCTGCTTCTGATTCAACACCTGACTTCTGTAAAAACATTTCTTTAGCATTATCTCCCTCTGTTGCATCACATGACACTTTGTTGGGAATAAATGTCTCTGCATCTGCTTCAGAAACATTTGCTTCCGCTTTCATTAGTGACACTTCTCTAGCCATATTATTACCAGCATTCTCAATTTCTGCTTCAACTGATGCTCCCTCGAGCAGTGATTCTTTGTTACCAGTAAAAACTGCTTCGTTGGCTTCTTCAGGTAGATTTTCACTTTCATACTTAACCTCAAAGTCATCTGTTCTTGATTCAGCTTGTGACATTGTGGCTACTAACTGTCCAATAATTGTTTCAAATTCTGATGAGCTCCCATCATGCAATCGACAGATATCAGCAGATAAAAAACTTTTCTGACTTTCTGTGTCGCCCTTATCATAGTCTTCATCAAACCAACCTGGTTCTGTTTCAGCATTTGACTTTCCCTCAAAACAATTTTTCTCTAATTCTCTTGCAAGTAGTAAAATTTCTTCTGCTGATTTTCCCTCAGCATCACCATCCTGCTGTGCATTCACCTTGAAGTCAGCTGTCCCTGCTTCTTCAACTGATGCTTCTTCAACTATTTTATCACCACTGTTGTCAGCTTTCCCAAGTAACATTTTCTTATCGGACCACTGATCTGCATCATCTACTGATGTTTCCTCACAGGACAATCTATAAGCATCACCTATCACCCCTTCAACAACTGAAGTTTCCCATCTGACTCTAGAACCATCTATCACTGCTTCCTTCATTTTCTTGTCTTTTGATTTCTCTGCGTTAACCTCAATATCCAAATTCTCAGTTAAGTCTTTCTTTCTGTTTTGCAAGTCTTGGTTTGTGCCAACCGTTGGAATTGGATCTGCACCAATGTTGTAGCTGATCCACTCGACTTTAAAGTTGATGCGCAAGTTCTCATTAACGCAGTAGAACTGCAGCAATCAAAAGACAAAATAGTAGCATCAGTTGAGAGTGTTCTAGCATATTGTATCAAAACTTTGAATGTGAAATTCACTTAAAGAACAAAAAAGTCTCATATGAAATTCAATTTTGGCATGGAATAAACTGATCTTAGAGCTGTGAATATCTTACTATCACTGTGGAAACTTATCTTAACTACTGCATCAGGTATTACATTCGTTTTAAACTTGGTAGTAATGGTATACTTCAAATACACTTGTGTACTGCAACCCTCTTAAAACTACCGGTAGTTGATTAGTAGGGCTGTCAAAATGTTGGAAAAACGTGGCCCGGGTACCCGAGCTCATTTTCAACGGGGGCCCGAAGGCCCGTCATTGGTAAAACGCTTGAGGAAAGCCAAAAATAGTTGAGTCACAGTATAACGAAGTTACAAAATTTGATTTAATTAATTACATTGAAAGACCTGGGGCGTGTGTCTAACGGCGATTTTCGGTACTAATACTTCGATCACGGTCCACTTAGTTCGTCGCCTCGTATCGCCGATCGACAGGAAAGCGTGGGATAGAAATTGTCGCTTCGATTACATCCGTCGTCCAAAAGCTACAAATAGCACGGTTTTCGTCTTTTTCTCACGCTTAAACTCGCCGGCGGTCTGTCGCCGATACAGGGTATACTGCGAAGGCGGCAGATTTGAAGAGGGGCACAAGGCTCTAGCAGCACATGATGCACAGGTCTGGTAATAGCAGTAATACCTCAACGCGCTGCAACGCTTGGCTGGTCTTAGTATAGCCAGCCGACAAGTAAACAGGTACGGGTGCCAAGTTGCCAACTACCCCGCGCCGATGACTAATACACCACTGTAGCTGGCCAACACATCTTCAAATCCACAGCGTTTTAGGCGACAGAAAGTCTGTATGTAAGCTTTTAAAATTTACTTAAAATAATATGCTGATTCGGACGGGTTTTCGGGCCTTGATTTAAGGGCCCGGGCCGGGCCCTTCGAAAGGGGGCCCGTTGACAGCCCTATTGATTAGGACTTGGTGTGCCCAAACAGTGCTGGGTTGAGTGTTGGCCTTTCTCTATCACCAGCCCTCAGCTCTAGAATTTAGTTTCTGTCTGCTCTGTTAGTTCTGTGATGTCGTGTACATCAAGACGAATAACATCTGTTACGAAAAACTTACCCCAACCATACCCTAAAACCGGAAGTTGGGTAAACCGTTTGATCTTCTATTATCACCCATTTGTTCACTACAACTGTGCATTTGTAATTAAGAAACAGTTCTAAGTTGTTTAGGCATAAAACAACCCACAGCAGACCAGGACCTTTTGAAGAAGGCCCTAACATTCACAGAATTGACATATACTGAAAACTACACACCTCTTTCCTTTCGTCTTCTATTTTTTTCACTTCAGCCAACCACCTGTGTTGCTCTTCCTCAACCATCTGCTCAAACAAAGGATCCTTCTTGATATTAGTAGTCTTGGACAACTCGACAGTTGCACGACTTTGTGTCTTCTTTTCCACAGTCCTAACCAATAACACGATCAAATGCAATGCCTTTCTAAATTCATTCAATTACAACACAAGATAATGATATCCAATGCAGCTCATCTTACGACACTGCTATTCATATACCCTTCTAAACACTCTTCAACTGTGCTACTGAAGAACATTGCTAAAAGAGAAACATGACAAATGAGCAGCAACCTCATTTAAAGTGGTAAAGTGTCCAGCTACTGTACTGTTTTCTATACTTTTGTTGCTAGCAGACAATTACAATTCTTCAGCAACACAATAGCAGGCAGACACCTCTTTTGTTAAAGACAAGGTCAAGAATTTATTGGCTCTTGCACGAAACCTCATATCTTCTTGGGTAACAAGAATCACAGGCTTCATATGCTGTTTTAGGTATTAAAGAAAGATTGGCAAACACCTATGTTCTGATGAACTTAAAAGGATCTATATAAATGTCTGGTTATATAAATGTCTGGTTACATTGTAACAATCCTACCTGTCACAATGCAGAGATCTGACATAAGATTACGGTAGTCATTGTAATATATCAATCGATCTTAGCATTCTCTTGAACAAGTGACAGATTCAGGTCACAATGGACATGTATCCCAACTTGGTGAACTGGTAGGTTTCATGATTGTTTTACCCTGTTAAGCTCCACTCCCAACCATCATATAGCATCAATAACTATGAATCCTGTATCCATCATTTGTCAATTGTCAAACACATTTTAGCATCACTATACTACTACACCCTACTTGTTAATTATACATTCCTAGGCTTTTAATCATTCTCACTTGAGTTGATCGAAACAGACCAAACACATCTTGACCTTACTGGATATATAGTCAGGCACAGGTTGTAGCATGTACTAGGTAATTAATAGTCACCAAGGACTCATTACTTCACCCAGAAGTGACTACAACAATTGCATCCTAGTGAGCCTTTTTATTATTCAGGCTATATATCTGCTCCAGTTCATCCTCCATTCCATAGTCCAAAGGAAAACATCTAATATATTTTAACCAGCATCTAATACTCCATTCACTGTTCTGATGCTAAAAACATGATTCTGAAACTCCTTTGATCTATCAGACAACTGCATATGAGAAACTTCCAAAAGCTTGGTCTACATAAATGTTCACAAATACAACGTTCACAGTGATGAGCCAACAGGCAATAGTAATCACCTCTTTGTTTGATTGAGTTTTGGTGGTATTGCTCTCAATACTTCTTTGCCTCTTTCGTCTGGTCTTTTCGCAGCAGAGACTTTCCTTGCGTTGTTTGTCTTTATAATTTGAGGGTCTCTTTGCTTGTTCCATCCTTTGTCACAGTTTAACTGTAACAAATATGGATCGAGTAAAATGTTGGTGAAAACATTTCTTTTCAACCATACATGTATGTCAGTTATTATCTGTTTCAATACACTTCTTCTAAACTTTTCTGTTTCACTTTCACATGCTCTCCAAGGCCAACTATGAATATTTAGTATTAAATGCAATTGAAAATCATAATAACATCAATATAAATGTCGAATATGTAATAAATAATGTCTATTCTGAAACTATAAATGCATACTAAAACAATCCCAGGTGTTTCTTGTTTGATCACCTGTTGATCCTCAGTTAGACTGCCATTATTTGCAGGCACTGCAACTGCTTATTAGACTCCATACAGCGGACCCTCCACAGACTGCTGTCTTTCTATGGCTTTACTGTTCTAGTTTCACACTTACCAGATGGCTTTACATAAGCAATTATATGTAACATTGACTAAATAATATTAATTATAACTGCTTATGGCTGATAAGAAATAAACTTCCATAAGGAAATGAAACTAAAGTAAGATGCATTTCACTTGATGAAAGATATATATCTAGAATTATAGATGTTAAACAGATGATAACAATGACCAGAAACTATGAAAAATTATGGATTTTCTAACCTGTGAATTTGATACAGTTGAAGGAAACTGTTGATTCTCGCTCTTATTCTTTAATCCGTTGTTTTGCAGAGGATGATGGGAATCCTGGTGGTGCCACTTGGAAAGTCTTTCGTTACCACTGGAAGAGGTTTTGTTCGGTAGATGTATTCTCACTGTCGTCTCACTTGACTTGTTTTCACTGGACACCTTCTTGGTCAAGCCTTTACTATGCGATGGTTTTGCAGTTGTTGTCTTGCTACAGGCTCTTTTATGACACAATGGAAGGAAAGGTTCCACAGGCTCTGGATATATGCAACAATAGCTTCAGTAGCAATGTAACTGGATCCATATTATGTTATTTAGATGAAATCAGATGAAATTAGGCCACTGGACACATTTAGTGTCATTAAAACATAGGCTACCGGTAATGGAATGTAGCCTTTAAAGACCTGAATGTCTTTTGGTAATTTATATATAACAAAAGTTGTGATTCCAGCTTAATAAGGAAAGAAAACTGCAAGCATCTAGCGGCATCACTTGATGTGACTCATAGAGACAGCAAATGCAGAGGTCCAGCCATAAATCTGCAGAAGAGGAGCTCACTCAGTGACTATTGAAGTCAGAAAGCACCCATCCAAGTAAGATGATCCAAGCTATGAAGCTGCAGACACACCCCTTGCATGTAAAATTCAGAGCTTGTTAATATTGTTAATGTTAATATTGAAATATGGCCTTAGGATCCAGACAGAAAAGCTTCAAAAGGCTTCAACATATACTATGGTCTATTTTGTGACCAAGTATACAGATAACGTAGTTTCATTTTCTCAGCTGTAAAAATTCCTTTGACATCTTACTGTATCGCTGGCATGGCGAAGAAGATGGCAGGCCACCCAATTTCATCCTCAGCTGAGAAGCAATTGTAGGTGCAGCATAACCATGTTCAGCTGCTGAAGCTGAATGATGATGATGAATGGCTACCTGTGCCAGATGCACTCTGTCATCCTTACGCTTGGCTGCTGCATTATAGAAACAAATCCAAACCACATAAAATCCATGCTTCATACAGATCCAGTGATACAGTTAGGTTTCTTCACTAACAGATAATTGCTAGAACTGTCGCATGATTTACCATGACCAGAATTTTAACTTGGGATGTGTGAATCAAAAAAGATTACCACAGCTGTCTCTTACTCATCCAGGTAAATGTGGTAACCTGTAGATGACGCAATCTGCTAGTCAAAGACCATCTTTCTTTGGATCATAAATGACTGACAATTTCACAAAGCGAATTGGTTTTAACTGCCATCACCTGACGAGACTGGCTATGTAGAAGTCTTCGACTATGTAGATAAAGCCGATTCAAGCTACTCTAATTTAGATGCATGCAAATCCACAAGCGTCATAGCACAATGCAAAGGAATTTATAAATGATATGGACATCAGCCAAGGCTTTATGAGCATTTCTCCAATTTGACAGAAACTACACAACAAACCTTTGCACAGACATGCCCCCCAATGCACATTGCTCATAATAATAATAATAATAATAATAATAATAGAGATTTGAGTGCCGTAGTTCGTAAGCAGTCGATGACTCAAGCAACGATTCAGAAGCACAGAAGCACTCATCATATCATCATCACAAATCACACATCCATCAGCCATTATCTAACTCTGCCTAATGCAGAGATGCGCTGTGGTACAACTCAAATCAAAGAGTAAGGAAGAACAAAAACACTGGAAGAAAAAAAAGGAAGACAGATGACAAAACATGATAGGAAAACAAACAGGCAATCTAACAGAAAATTGGCATCTAATAAATTTATTAAATACTTTTTAAAGAAAACCATAAATTATGTCAGTTGAGAGCTTACCTCTTTAAACATTTCTTATGTAATTCATGTTTCACACGAACAAAAAGTAGAAAATCGTGTCACAGCTAAACAGAATCCAATAAAAACAATAAAGAAAACTAAGGCAGTACTTAATACATGTAATGCTACTTAAAAACACCACCAATCAGTACAATTTTTTGACTGTACAAATAAACTTACAAGTACTCAAAACCCAAATCAAAACAACCAAAAGTTGATTCAATTGTGGAGTTAAGAATCAAAACCACAGCACAGATGATCATAACAAACTAAATCTCAAACTGCCAAAAACAGAAATAGATAAATAAATATTTTTAAATATTTGACAACAACTGACTTAGTTCATGCTCACCTTAATTTAGTTGGAATAATCACTGGTTTAACAATTGAATCATAATTCACATGCTTTAAGGCTAGTACTTTGTAATAGAAACTTGAACCAATCTTCACCGTTAATACTCAACGTCACTAAAAGTTTCCACATGCAAAGTTCTATCAAGAATATTATTTTAAAATATTTATGTTCTATTCTAATCATTACATTATGAACACAATTTCCTTTGCTTGCTAATCAGTTTTAAATAATAAAATAAATTACATTTCTGAAGTGCTTCAATCACTGTTAAACAATAACATGAACTGGAATCAGAAAGTGGATAAGGCCACAACAGTATATTGACTGCGTGTGTGCCATATTGATCACTATTCTATTGGTTTCAGGTAATACTAATAATGCTAATTAATAATAATGCTAAAAGGTATTAATTAACATCTTAAAAGTGATATGAATAAATAGAAAAACAGACGAAGAAAATTGAATAACCACAAAAAACTTGGTTTTAGCCAAAACACAAAACATTGCAAAGTATCAAATAAAACGTGGCACAAGCAATTAGCCTTAACAGAAAAAGCTAAAGCATTCAACTTTATAGGCAAACCGAAAACAACCACAAGGCAAAGTAAGAGCAATTACTTGATCCGTACATGACATCTTACGTGGTTGACCAGAGGAAGAATCCTTCTCTGCAACCTCACAGTTTGACATAATGTTTCTGTGCACCTAAAATAAAAACAAACATAACATACTAACATACATATACAGTGTTTATGTGAGGTCAAAACCTATCATCAGCCACAAGAAACACACACACAAAATACAGAATGATATCAAATGATTAAGTACATTATTACTCGAAAGCACATCCAGGTCAATTTCTTCTTCAGGTGTGTTTGGGCAATACCTCTGGCTAAGTCCTTAGAAAAGCCCCTTGGACACGATAGCTACATGTAATTGGTTAGAGCACTCATTCAAGGTTCCCCTAGGACAGTTACTATGTTAGGACCTTGACGAAGTCCTTCACTCATGACTGCCCAAAGCCATCAACTGACAGTTGGTCATTAGACTAATAATACTATAAATAATAATCACTGGCTTTGTTGCTTTTTACATGGTCCTCGACTTCTAAGAATCAGCAAATTACGACTATGAAGATCCAGTTTGTCTGAGACTTTTAATTGAGGAATAGACATTTTACTAACATGTACCTTGGCACTAGGATATATATAGACCTTTGATCTGCATGCTCTTTGTGACTTGAACTTTACTATGAGTAGATAAATCTGTCTTACTCTGTAAAGAATCGCTTCTGACTGAATTTAACACTATCTTCCACACTTTCATTCACGTCTGCGTCCAAATAAATAAATAAATAAATAAATAAAACCTCTCATATAAGTAAGAACAAGATTAAAGCATTGTTAGGCACATAGGTTGATGTAATCTTTTCTGTTGTTCAGCCATCTACCTGGAATGGCTGGCCTCTATTAAAAAAAGTCTTGCGGTCAGCGTTTTCGGGGATTCGGGTTGACCCCGGTAAGTATATGGAAGGGTCACGGATTTTCTCGATTTGAAGCGGAATGCTTAAGATGACGAATTCTGTTTTGGATGGGTTGCAGCAGAGGAGGAGAGATAACATCCATTTTGAGATTAGACGAACCATATTGAGTAATTGCGCAATGGATGTGGAAAAATGTGCTGGGCCAGAATATCTCTAAGTGCCCTACCAACACGCTTAAGAACACAGCTTAAGAACACAAGCGATTAACGAAGCTATCCTTGTAATTCATGTTAACAATAATTACAACATAAATTTTACACACCTTAGCCACCATTTAGCTTAATGTCTCTAGCAACATATTACCATCGACGACGGTCGAAGCAGAGTCTTCTCGCATATTAATTAGACCACTTAAAGCCACGGCCCAAGGACTAATGATATGCAGCGCTGGAAACTCATTATTTAAATAGCGTATTAATTTTACTAGTTGTACTCGTCCTTCTGGCGGACCGGAAGGTATCGGGTTTTGTTTACATTACAAATACATTGAAGTTTATTATATTTATGAAGAAAAATCGACGCATAAGTAAATTTTAAACGTAAAAAATTGTCTGAGGAAAGTAAAATATCATAATTTAGTATCAGGTATAGAAATTGCAGCGGGGCGACATCTGTGAGTAAGAAAGCATTCCAGAACGCCACTGTCTCTGTGCTCATAATAAAGACGAATAGCGTCGCCCGCGTTTTTTCTCCGGGCTTGAAACTGACACTACCACTACCAGAATATGGGCAATAGCTATTTGCACGAGTTTCCATTCTTCTATATGTATCCTTCATTCCCTTGGCTTCGGCCAGAGTACTTTCCGACTACGTCTTACGTGGCTGGCCGCCTTTATCGAGGCTTTGGACTAGCGCTACTCAAAAACGGCAGTGGCGGAAAAGATTCAAAGCTATGAACCTATATTATAGGAATGGAAACTGTGGTGAAAATTGTATTGGGCATTTGGAATGCGGTCCATGACGATATAAAGAGTGAATTATTATTGGAGTGCATATTATTATTAGAATGAGCCAATATTAGTAGTCGAGTTTCTTCATAAGTATAATAAAATACAGCCCGTAAAAACAAAGTTTTTTACTATATCCATCTAGTATCCTATAATGCGTCTTACGAAGCAGTTACCTCTACAAATATATAGTCCGCGTTCATTTTACGACATAGCATGCGTTTAATGAGGCAGCGCACCCGTTTCTGTTGCGGCCAATGGCAACGCTGGCCAATGGCAACGCTGCGTATGGGAAAAGGGGATTCCCCGATTCGAAAAGTTGAGTCCCCGATTCTATAAGCTAGCCTTTTTGGGGGAGCTGAAATTTTGATAGAATGAAGTGTCTGCGAGGGCGAGTCTATCTGCCAAGTTTCATGACGATTGAATGATTGTAAGTGATCGAATTAGTCGTCGCAAGATTTGACTTTTTAGCCTGTGGCTCAAGCAAGCAAGCAAGATTGCAAGATTTCCGCAAGTTAAACTAGATGGATAAATATGATTTATTTGAACTATATTCATCCATGACATTTATTCGTTAGGATAATTTATATAGCGCCCCTTCAAGACACCTACTCAGGAGTGCTCCCAGTCCAGCCACGACTAAAGAAAAAAGACGGGTGACTTCACTGACTTATAAACCCAGTTGGGTTGATCAGGAGTAATGAAAATAGAAAATAATTTATGACAATGCATGTGTTATGTAAACAAGGCGCGATAGTTTCTGACCGCCAGAGGTGAGGGGCACTGCAACAGAAGGTAGGCCATAGAGGTCGTTGGTTGCCCTTAGGATGTGTCGTCTGCTGTAATCTGTGTTTACGCTTAGAATTGAATCATTTTTGTTCTTTAAACAAATTATTCACAAATGCTTTTCGCTGCAACACTATTAATTGCGTACTTTGTGTACGCCGCAGTTGGTATGATAATCTTGTGATGAATTTAAGTTAATATCGATGCTTAGAATAGGAAACGAATCTTATAAAGACTGGTCCAATATGTATAGGCATACCAAAGATTTTAGAGTCGTAGTCTACGACTCTAACATCTTTGGGCATACTAGTAAGGATAAAATCTTCTGCGTAGGGTTAGGGTTGTTGTCGTCAATAGAAAATATGTTAAATAACCTGCCGCATTAAAAATTTCTTTTCATGCGTTGCGTGGCGGAATCTTCCGCCACATAGCATTAAAAGCGTGAAGCACCACGCTGCTAGTAGGCCTAATCGTGAGTGATTATTATTTGATATAACGCATTTTAAGAAAACTCATAGGTGCTCGTGACCTGACCATCCATGGGCAGATCCAAGGGTACGGCGGGCTTTTGCATTCATTACTCAATAGGTGTCGGAACGGCTTTAAAAATGGGAGGGTTTCTTTCCTCAGCAAAGACGATTCTCAGAAGGTGGTGTTTCAAGATGCAGCAGCGTAGAAATTGGAAAGTTCTGTACCTCGAGTGGAAGAGCAGAAATTCAAAAATTTAAGTATATAGGCCTACTGCAGTCATGGGCGCCTGCACATGGGGCATGGGGGCACTTGCCCCCCTCCCTCTGGAAAATTGACACCTATTTTTTGTAACTACTACTTTTTGGTGTTTTACAAATTTATTCGCACTAAAGCACTCACTAATGATACTAATGATACACAAATTTAAACTGAGAAATTTAACTGTACATCGAGAATAAAAAAAAATCTAATTATATCTACAGCGTACGCATGTTGTTTCCTATAATTATGGTGATATATGTTTTGACGCTGTGCTGAGCGCTCATCGTCAATTTAAAGACACGAACACATAAGAATACTTTCTTGACATACTTTCACATACTGAATTTTTACCCTGCTATTCATGAAGCAATTGTCATCCTCTTAACATTACCTGCGACTATGTGTACAATTGAGAGGTTAGTACAATGCGTCGTGTGAAAACATGACTAAGAGCAACCCATCCATCTATTTCAATAAGTGCTATACCAACTGGAAATTGTGGAAGTATTATAGGCTAATGCTTGCTTTCTTACTTACTCAGTCACCTAATATTTGGATATTAGTTGCACCGTTCGTTGGATTCGAAACTGAATTTTCCCAAATGTTTTGCAGAGACACAATAAATTTAATGAATGAGATCGCTTAAAATGAGTCATTGTCATCCATGAAGTGCCAACAAAACAGAATTTATGAAAAATGTGATCGAATGAGTTCGACAGAGACCACAAATGACTTCAAATAACTCTAGCTTTTAACTGTTAGAAAAAACTTTCATGGAAAACTTTCATTAAAGTATTATGACTGATTTAACATAACGTAACATAACGTAACATGCTTATTTGGTAACCAACTCAGTACAGGTCATTATATATGATCGCATCGGGTTTTTACAAGTTTTGTGGGTTTACACAGTGACAGGAGACCCAAAAGAGGCTGAAGGTTTCTCTAGCCAGGGCCACCTGAGACAATTAAGTTGGAAGTATGCATCACGGCCAACTATGTGAAGTAAAAGTCTAAGCAATAAATTCTTAACTAACATAGAGCAAATAGAAATAAAAGAGCAAAGGTAAGAAAACAAAGTAACTACTTTTGTCAAGACCTAATGAACAAACCTGTGCACAGTCCCAGATTTAGGCATTTTGGTAGTAAAGTCCAAGGGTATTTAGTCTGTTGTATTAGAACATAGGCTATTACACTCATTTGTTTGGATATTGTTCTAAATTTTCAAATTTTACATTTGAAAACCTCTATGAAAACTACCCATGTTCTTAATTTCCTGTTTTGCTTTTCAAGCTCTTGTTAAAAGATTAAACCATGACCATTGTGTTCTCCCCTCCTGCAAAAATATCTGCGTCACCTATGATTGCAATAGACATCTGCTGGCAGGAAGACGAAACATGGCTGCTTGTGATATGCCTCGTTTAGTTAACTTTGACTCAGAAAATAAAATAAATTTGTAACAATTTGGATGAAAAGCACATGGCACCGCAATATTTATTCTTGGCTATTCTTGTCATCCCACTTTTCAAACTGGGATGAAAAGTTGGATGGCAAGAATATATGTTCCAGCGCATATGCATAGCTCCCAGTTTTTGTCCTGGCTAGTTGATGAAGTAATTGTAACCTTATTGTCTTTATTTCTGATTGCTTTGATTTTTTCTACTTTTATTTTTAAGATTTTCACTGTTCATTAATAAATAAGGTTACTTAGTGCTTCAATTTTTAAATTAAGCTGAAACAGGATGTTTAATGTTGATTTCAGGTGAAAAATATCTTGAATGCCCTACAGCTGATGAGAGATTTTTCCTTCCAAAAGATAAACTGGTAGATCTGTTTTTCTTATTTTCTATGAGACTTTTTAATTTAAGATCTAGATACCATATTCATTCATTCATAGCTCATAACTCCTATATTGCTGCTATTGTAAGGAAGCATAGAAAGAAAGGTTGGTTATTAGCTACACACTGTCCTGAAAGTGAGCCGGGTCTGTCCGGGTCTGCGACCCGGCATTCATTTTCGCGACCTGTAAGATAACCTAAAACACTGAATATTATTACGTAATAGACACTGCTATTTTTTCAAACCACTTTCAGCACTGGCTACACACTATCTGCAGAATCGCACCAGCCAGTTCAGAGTCTTGTAACCATCCTATTGCAGCACTGTATTAGCTCTTTGAGCATCATGTAAATATACAGAGTAGCTATCATATATCACACTTTAGTATTTTGAAGGTCCAGTTATGTCAAATGACAGTTGATGGTCTAGCCACAACCAGTGCAAACATTGCTGTATATTATTCAACTTGCACATATCAAAGTTGCTTATTGCACCCAGTGTTTAAAGTGGTGTGGGAACGGCGTTCCCACTGCTCTCCAAATTCTTTGCTTGCGTTCCCACTGCCCACCATGCAATGAAACCATGATAACACATGCATTCTAATAAAACTCTTTTTTGGAGTTCCCACTGCTCACCCAAACCACTTTAACCACTGATTGCACCTATGCCATGTCTTTATCCAACTATTGGCTAACATTTTTATCAAAGTTACTTGGCCATTGTGTGACCCATACTCTTGTCTTGCCTAGTTGTAGGTGATTGAAAAATAATGGGCAAATATCTTGTTTCCTTACTTGCTTGTGGCATGAGACAAAATGGTACACATGTGGGTCTGGGTCACTGGGAAGGGCCAGTGAAATAATGCTACAAGCAGTGATCCCGTCCTAGACAAAAAAGAACAGAAACTTCTGCTTCAGGAAGAACCGGAACGCCGCCTTCAGGCGCCATGTTATCAAACTGTATGCTGCACAAAGTCAAAGGCAACAGTATGTACCGGTAAGCACAGTGGGAGATTGCTCCAGGGGGACAGCCCAACACATTAGAAGGTATACTGAGCTTGATTTGAAGTGTGACAGCATGGCACAGTTAAAGATGGACTGGATCTGGCACAACTGGAACTTTGGCAGGCCAGGAAAGAGAATTGCAATAGTCCAAGTGTGTTGTGATGAATGAATGGATGGAGGTCACTGCAGTGCTGAACAATAGATTGCGCTGCATGACCTGTATCAGTGCAACTGGTTGAAGCAGGATCCGCAGAGGTGGTTCATTTGGTCCAAAGCACACCCATGCTATGAACTGCGTACTCTTGATTCCAGTGAAGGAATCATGATGTAATGGAGTCCCCATAATCTTTTGGTCATGCCTGACAGGTGCCCAACCAAATATACTTCGTCTTTGTCGGATTCAGCCACAGCTGATTTTTTATTTTTTATACATCTAATTCTGTACTTCCACTACAATGGCCTGTGCAGATGACACACAAGTCACTGCATAAAACGAATGGCATGTACATGTAGAGTAGGCTGACCAGATATTGGAAACTAAAAACCGGGACACTTCAATCACGAAATAAATTTGTCATGTTGTCAATAATTAATATAGGTCTAATATAACTTGCACAAATATCTATTTTACGCTTATTATATTGGTATAAGACTATAAGTCTATAAGACTAAGTGAAAAGTTTTATTCAAATCATGCTTTTAAATTTAAAATTAAATTCTAAATTTATCAAATCAGTCACTCATATTTGGCGCTTGAATGTATGCTTGATGAAGAACTTGCTCTTGCACTCAGAGCGACCTTGTGTTTCTTAGTGGCAATGTGGTCATTGATGTCTGACCTGCCGCCGTGAGCAACCGAAATAGTTGACTTACAGATATTGCAGAATGCAGTACTACCATCAGTCGCACTGCTGGACAAGAATGAAAACTCGGCCTTCAGATCGTCGTTAAAAGAACACTTTCGTTTTGACATTTTATAATTTTATTTTAGTAATTTAGTTTCAAATTATTATTTATGAAAATGTGTTTTATCAGAATATTATCACTACGACAATAATTATGACGTTTAGAACCGGAAGAGGTATTAGTGAGATTAAAACTGAATTTACTCGCCAGATGCCAGTAGTAAAATTAAGGAGACGTTTATAAAATAAGTAAGTGTATCCTTTATTTCATCACATGACAAACGCACATGAAATACATATATAAGATCGGAAAGTCAGGTAAGTTTTAAAAAACCGGGACTTATTTAGAGTTTGGCCTACCTTTCCCGGCAGCCGGGACAGCTAGCAGAAAATCTGGACTGTCCCGGGAAAACCGGGATGTCTGGTCAGCCTAATGTAGAGTACAGTTACACATCATCAGCATACTGCTTGACCTGACTGACTATTATGAATCTTCAGCACATGCAGATGATGTCTAGAAATGGAAAATAAATAAATAAATCTGCACTAGGTTGGATGAATTGAATTGAAAATCGTTCAACATCAGTCCGCTGATCAACAGACTTTTGCTATCAAAGTATTTTCATCATGTAATTTTGCTTTATTTGAATATCAGTATCAAGTTTCTCACTCTGCATAATCTTACTCAATTGGCTTTCAGTCTATAAAATTTTAATACTGTCACATGACAATGATCAAGCTATTTATACAAAAAGACCAAATAAAAAAATATTGCCTCACTTGCTCTGCAACTTCATTTTTCAATATGCTCTCTATTGAGCACGTGGCTTATTCCATACATTGTGCTCACTACCGACCTTCAAATTGGTCAATAATTTTGCCAGTAGAAGATGAAAACTGATCATGTGTTTTGTCCAAAACTCGCCTCTAAACTGCTGACACCAGTGTGCATTTTGCCATCAATTCATAGTCGTTTTCTCACAATAAATGTGACTTGCTCTGGCAAAAGGATGCTGTTGTCCAAAAAATTTGTTTTGTAAATTTTAGGCTAAAATTGATAAATAATAATTTCTGTTTAAATGTTGAAAAAATTATTATTCTATCTTTATGGGTTCCAGAGATATGAATTTTATAATTGTTTTCTACTCAAAGTACAATTTAGAGAAAAACGCATTAAAAGTTTATTATCTTAACACAAACTAAACTCCTTAGCAACGCATATTTGTTGACAACTTTTATGACTTTAAAATCACTATGGCAAACCATCTTTTTTTTAGCAAGCTGAACACAATGTCATACACTTTCTAATGAAGTATTACATGTGGGATGTCCTTACAGAATGAAGGCCATAAAATACTTTTGAAATTTGTCATAAAATGATTTTTAATTCTCCGATAATTTTGATAATCACACAAAATTATTAAATTTGTTATGAAATAGGTGAAATATTATTAAAATGTTTAGTTTTCCATGTAATATAAAATCTCATTTATTGATATATAACATAAAACGAAAATTCAAAAATTTACACCTGATTGGTGTTTTAGCTAATTTCTTCAGTTTTAGCATTGGCGACTTTCGCCTCCTTTTGCCAGAGCAGGTCACTAATTTCAAAATCCATCAAAAAACTGGACCAAAACTTGTCAAGAAATTTTTCAATTTAAGCATTGTTGTGATATTGTTAGGCATGATGTCATTATACTATTATTAATCTATAGACTATATAGTCTAATTCAATGCCTCCCATATCGGGTCACTATCGGGTGGGAATGGGTTAATCCTCATTGTTGGTTGTTGCTTTTTATTTGCAAAGCTTGATGCCACAGAATTAAATGTTAACAGGAAATGTTTATTTCAGATTATCAAGTGTACTGTTACCAGTACAGCAAAACGCTACAGAATATCCGAGATATATCTTCGTTTTAGCAACAGATCCTGGGTTTATTCAACCAATATATCATACATAGTAAGATTGACCATGATTTATCAGTAACTTTAGAATGCTTTTGATGTTTACTCACATACATTGTACTTTCAGTGCACCTATAATGTAAATGCACATTTGCTTTTTAAAATCAATGTTGAAATGGATGAAGATTAAGGCATGGACTGAATGCTTGTGCATGGACTGAATGCTTGTGTATGGACATTTTACCCTTAAACGACGAAAAGAATTTTATTGCGTAGGGCCTGATGACTAGTGATTTTATGGTAAAACGACCTATGAAGTAAAAAATTTTGAACTTGTGATATCTTAGTTCTTGACTTACAGACATAAGGTTACCATTGTTTTTTTAGCAAATGTGTTTGCCTCTTCCTATCCATCTGTCCAGAGTTGTATCTATTTTGTGTACCCAAGTTACCCCAAAGTGTACCCTCCCTAACTTTTTTACTTTTCTGTGTTCAAGCCCCTATACAAAACAAATTTCAGTGACACCATGTTTAGTGTGAGCATAAATATGTGCAGGTATTAATGCCAGACAAAAATTCAAACTACTTTCATAAATGAAGGAGTTATCATTTTTAGTTGTACAGTGAAACCAGCCCCTGTGTGATTAGCATGCGGCCAATGGAAGGCATGCTGTCGCAACCTCGCGTTACGTGTGCTCAGCATAACAAATAATAGATACCGTATAGCAGTAATATACATGTATTGCCTACTACCTTTGCACAAGTATTTTATTGTATTGTATCTATATTTTTGTAAAGTGCCTCTCACAATGCTCACCAATCAGAGGTGCTTCCAGTGCGAAAGACCCAAAGAAAACAAAGTGGTCTTAAGACAATGAAGGGAGGCACTTGGACCACCAATTAATAAGGATGAACATGTAATTGCAGGGAGCTGGTTCCATAGTGCAGGGACAGCAAAGGCAAAAGCTCGGGTTTTGACCGCAGCAGTCCTCGCTCGTGGGATGAAGAGATCTTACCGGTCAAGTGAGCGTAGCAGGCAGAGAGATGTGGCTGAGATCGGCAGATAAATGAGTTCATGAAGATACTTGGCAGCTAAACCAAAATACAATCGGTAGATTAAAATAAGAACCTTGAGCTGAATTCGAGCAAACTCTCAAGAGCGTGGATGTATCACCAGGCAAAACTCAAGTGATCCTAAAGGGTCACCTTGTAGGGTACCCTCCTTGGAAAAAATAGTATGCTGTCTGATCTATGGCTGGGGAGGGGGCGTTAGCATAATTATCAGATGTATCTATATATGTGGACCTTTTGCAGCTACTGCTTCTAACATTGAGTCTCTTCTCTGAGCATTGAAGGCATTTGAGCAGTCCAGTTTCAAAATAATATATATGTTTTCTTAGGCATAGACTGCAAGTATCATCTGGCTGCATGGGCAGTAGCCACAACCCCTTCTGACATCCTTATGCTAATTTGAAGCATGACAGAGTTTGAGATAGGTGTGGACCTCAACATGGCAGACACACTTGGCAGTCAGGCATCACAGTTTGTATTGTATTGTGATTGGTCTGATTCCACCATTTTCCCCCAAGTTTTATCAGTCTCCCACCATAAAGGATCTCTGCAATGTGTCTTGGTAGCACACCCCTAATTATTAGGTTGATTAGATCAGCAGTAGTCTCTATGATATTTGTGTGTGTTGTATTGAACTGATGGTCCTTAGATATTGTGGTGTGAAGCCTTCTGGTCCTCCTCTTGATGTTGCTGGAAAGGAACTGTAGCATTACAGACCATCTTTCCAGAAAACTGTATGTCATCGAACCTATCTTCTTCTTTACCATACCGGTAGTGCTCTCCTGTTATGCTTGTGGGTGCTTCTTCTGCACTTCTTCCTTCACTCGAGGTGAATCTTCCATAGCATAACAAACAAAGCCCTGGGCTCCTTTTATGCCGCCATCCAGGGCCGGCCCTAGCCCAAATGGCGCCCCAGGCAAAGCATACATTTGGCGCCCTCTGATCCCGTCTTCACGGTCCATCCCACGTCACAACTCAGTGATGAACCCGCCAAAAGATTCACGCTCAACTGAGTTATTTATTTATTATTACATTTTATTTAGTACACTCAACCCTGGATAATTTTGAATTTGGAGGGATGGTAACAAGCAAAAAGGCTCCGAATTAGGCCTTCCGAAAAATTCAAATTACCGAGAAACAAAATTATTTATTAAAAGAATTATTTGTTTTAGTAATCAGAAATCTGTTCTGCTTGTAGTTTTTCACCGACAGGTTTCAGTTGATCAAAATTGTAGTTTTATAAAGCTGAAAGCAATTTAAGAAAATGCCCTCAATACTAGTATTTTACAAACGAATTACTAGCTGATAACTGCATGGGCACTAGCACTAACAGCTAAAGTAGTTTCAGTTTCGTTGAAATAGTTGAACAGCCATCCTTTTGCTTTTTGATACAAGTTCTCTGTTGTGTTTTTCTTACAATTTAGAGCACCGATCACTTCAGAAACTGGCGATTCACAGGGCTTTACCTAATTTTTAAAATTAAAATTTTTATTTTATAAGATCAAATCTATAAATAATCATTATTGATTTAGATATAATTAAGAAAACTGTTATTAAAATGTAAATGTACAGATTTTTACAGGTAATTAACTTAGTTGATGCAACTGCGATGTCTGCAGTCAACAAATAAAGCTACATTGATTAAATATATTATACTACAATAATATCTCTTCAGTTGTTGGCATTTTCAGTCGAAAGCTGTCACTATGTACAATGTACATGTATGTCGGCATCAGATACACGGACGGTCAGGTCTATTACAGACACAAACTACAAAGTACGGACACGCGTGAATAATTGAATTTTAATGGTTAAAATACAATTTGTGGGGTGTCGAAATTCAATTAGGTCTACTTGAAAAGGTGCAGTGAAACCAATAATTGTTTTAAAATTAGTTCCATACGCAAAAGTTTTGAATTCAAATGAAAATAATCATTTTAATTGAAAAATGGCGAAAAGTGATAAACTGTTCAAACACACTTTTTGTGAAAATGGCGCCCCCTAGATTGTGGCGCCCTAGGCAACTGCCTGCTTTGCCTGTGCCTAAGGCCGGCCCTGCCGCCATCCTTCAAGCCTGCTAGATAACGCATGGGCAAGATATTTTTTCCTCTCGTGCACCTTGCCATTCGTCCGAATTCGTGATTCAGATGGCGTGATTTCTTTAGGTGCATCACAAAAGACCATTCCACTATGCCAGGCTTAGATGCAATGCAGAATAGTCGTGCCCTAATTCCGGTTTCAACCTCCTCCTGAAGAGGAAGGGAAATTAAGTGGGAGTAATGAAAACAGATAATTAATCGACACATTGTGCATGCTTAAAATGCACCACTTTGTAAAAACTTTAAAACTGTAAGAAAGATAAATCCATCGACTAACTTATCATCATCATCATCATCATCATCATCATCATCATCATCATCATCATCATCATCATCATCATCATCATCATCATCACCATCACCATCATCATCATCATCATCATCATCATCATCATCATCATCATCATCATCATCATCATCATCATCATCATCATCATCATCATCATCATCATCACCACCACCACCACCACCACCACCACCACCACCACCACCACCACCACCACCACCACCATCATCATCATCATCATCATCATCATTACACTAGTGGTTTTAAACTGGTGTTGGATTCTGGTTCATGCCATGTAATTTACTCTTATTGTAAGAACAATATGTTTAACATCATATTTGAATAGGAGAATTGACTTTCTAGGATAGAACTACAGTAGCTGAAGTGTGTGTATGAGTGTCTCTGTGGCACTGAACAACAGATTGCAATAAATGACCGATATCTAATGCAGATTATCATAACAGAACCTGCTGAGAGAGTTCACTTCAGCAGCACACCCAAGTTGCAGATGATGGGTTGTTGGTTCCAGTGAGGAACTTGTGACTACACTGCTACTTTGTCAATCTTTGCACCATCTTCTCAACACATCCAGATGCAATCTATTGTGTCTTTGTCTACGGTCATAACAACCAAGGATCACAGAATGGATCCTATGGCTACACAGCAACGTACAAGAGTAAAAGAGTGTGTACCTTGCCAGACATACTGTGTCTTCATTTGGTTCAACCAGAGTCCGGAGCCGATTGGAAAACATCTATGACTGTACTGCCACAGTATTCTGCATGGATGACACACAAGCAAGTGCACTCGATGGGTAGCAAGCTCTGTACAGTTGACTTTCGGCATACTGGTGTACCTGTGCTCCCAGATGGTGATGACAATAGTGTTGAGTTATTGTTGGTCCTAGTCTTGAGTTACTGCACTTACAGACATCTCTTTCCATTCTAAATGGCTCAAAACCATCTGATCCTTTACTAAAGAGTAGTAACCAAACTTACTTAATTACATGACAGAGGATAGTGTGCTGATATATTTGTACATTATTTTTAAGGTTGGTCAGGATGAATACGATTTCAGCATCCCAAGAGAAAATTTGACTTCAGAGGACCGAGGTCAGTTATTCTGAAAGTTAAATTTGAATGATCTTTTATAAATGACGTCTTGTTAATACTCAGACTTTTAAGAGTATTAGTATCTTCAAGAATTTCTTTCTGTTGTCTAATACTGTAAAGTGATTAATTAATGGATTTAAAAAATAATGAATCAGGGTTTCCAATGACTGCCAGGACATAATGAAATTTGTACTTTTCTGATCTACTAGTGCTCTACAGTGAGCTTGACTTTCAAATTAACTGTACACTGTCGATAGAAATGCTGAACAGCGAAGGGATGACGTACCATCATGCAGTGAAGTTAAGCTAACGAAGTCACTGACTCATCATGCCTATGACACTTTCACTTGTCTTTCTTGAACTAAAATTCTGTTCTCATGTGCACTCACTGGGAATGGTTCAAGCCCTGTTTGTAGTGCAACTGATTATGTCAAGTTTTTTGTAGATTGGTTCCCAAAAGAGCCATGGAAAGTTTATTCCAAAATCTTGCACAGCACTGGCAAATTCGTTGAATTTCAAGGCACCTTATTGGATGATTTAACAGGTTAATGTTAACTTATTTGATATCCACTTTCAGTCACTTGATTCTCTTGTTGATTGGCAAAGAACATGACAGCTGCCAGTTTCTTTTCTGTAGTTTCAACACCATGTATACACTGAATGAATATGTCACTAAAACACAAATTTCATCTGTCAGTGTTATTGTTATCAGCATTTTATTGAGATATTTATATAATGTTAATTTATGAATTCGTCTGAGAAGTTTAAATAGCTTTAAAAGATAGTTGTCAATTGTTTGAGAAATGAGATAAGAGAAAAGGAAGGTTCCTGTGTAGGGCTATGCTAGCGAATTAAACAGTTAGTCCTTCCCACCCAGGCCTGCACATCGGGCAACGCATCTCCTCCACTCGTCTCTGTTCATCGCCAGCTGCTGCGCCTCCTCCAACGACATTTCCAGGTATCTCAAGTCGTTGCTGATGGTTTCCGGCCAGTTCTTCCGTGAATTCCAAGACAGCACTTGTTTAGCTCTTTCTATCTTCATCCATATGCCACACATGCCTCATCCACTTCAATCTTCTCTTTCTGATGATGTTTTCCATATTCTCTTGCCCCATCCTCTCTCTGATAGTTTCGTGTGGTTATCTTGTCGCGCCATGATACATATTCTTCTCAGCCATTTATGATGTGCAGCTTCCAATCTTTTCTTGTTTGCCACCATCATTGGCCATGTTTCAGATCCATCAAAACTATGGCATTGTGTCAATCAGCATACAGCATGGAAACCATAGGTCCATTATTTGGTGTAATGGGATAAACAGTTGGCCAGAAGAAGTGGATATCAAGTTTGTCCTGTTGGGATTAAGCATGTCTAGAATGCACAAGCCAGCAAAGTTTCTTGAGGCCATGAGACATCGTGAATACAAGGATTGCAGCTTTATCTGGATCTGAGCTGGAAAATATAACCAATTTTACTTTGAAGACATTATTTCTGTAATTATTGGAGATCCTAGTTGAAGAAGAGAAGCAGCTACTGTAAGGAGTCATTAACACTTTAGATGATGAGCTGCATTGGTTCCCAGTCACTTAGTACACATTACTGAAAAGCAGTGTTTTTTTGTAGCATCCTTCTTTGTATCATAATTATTATGATAATATCCAGCAATAATCGATTGTCTTGTTCTTGTGGCATCCTTAATTGTATTGCATTATGATAATTTTTGTGTAATCCATTGCTTTTTGTCATTTCAGAACCTATCCTTCAGTGGTCTCTTGGCACTCCAGTGAATAACGTACCGTTACGGGACAACAGTTCTATATTGCTTACTCAGAGTACTTGTGCTTTAGATGTTGTGATAATGGTGCCACCTATAATAAATGCAGGCAAGCCCTTACACTATGATTTTATTGTCCTAAGTTTGCATTCTGTAGGTTGAAGTCTTAACCCTTGATAGTCATGCTTTAGTAAAGCAGTATTTTCCACTGCCAGTTAGTACATAGTGAACCATACTTACATTGAGGTTGGTTTTCCAAATTTACTTCAGTTGAGATACCTTGTGATTCATTAGACATAATTAATTGCATTTAGGTCGGCAGACTGTAGTTAGACAAATATGCTAAGTGCAAGAATTAAATTAAATTTGTAAGACAAAAACATGAACAGCTGGAGAATGAGGATTTTTTAAATCCAAAACTGGATAAGAAACTTCCAACTATAATAAAACATTAGAGAAACCTTTGTTCATCTTTCATCCCTTTTAAGGTTTTGTCTTCTCTTCGCTGGAATGTTAATCACAGTTAATTGTTGAATTAAGATTTTAATTACCTATTAATTACACTTTTAGCAAAATGATTCTGTTTGTTCAAGTTTAAAAAGTTCTGCAAGTTTTTAATCATTTTCCTTTGTAATATCTAGTTCATCATCCTTTTATAATGTCTTTAAAATAGATGTTCATAGATGTTCCTGCATTTGATGTCTTATTTTCAGATAATGTTTTAAACAATTTTAAGTTCAGCTGTCAGTCAGTTTCGGCATGAGGCTGCCAGTGTAAACTCACTTTTGTGAATATTTAAGGCACTGTAGAATTTCTGAATAATTAGAATACATGAATTATGAATTATGTGTTAAAGCTCTTTTGTGAAATATTTAAAGTGCTGTAGAAATTGTGAGAAATTAGAATACCCAAATGCTGTTTTTGTTTTGTGATGGTGCAGATAATCTGATTTATTTTGGAGTAACAAAGAAGGCATTTGGTGGTGATGGGAATGTCCAGTGGTACAGTATGTCAAGTTTGTGTGAAGGTCAGGAGCTTATTTTTTCAGACTGAAGTTTGATTAGGCAGTATTTTTATTTAATGATCATTGGAATGGCCTTAGCAGTTGAATGAGTTGTTTAACTCTATTTCAGCAACTATTTCATACAATTAAAACAATTTGCATGTATGCATGTATGTATATATGTGTTGACATAAAAATATAATGCCTTTTGAATACCTCACATTGTTGAGATAGCTGGAAGAGTCACCATTGGTGAGATCCCACAGAAACGCAGAGCCCAACCGACGGATTCCCATCCAGAGCTGACAGCAGACATGATGTTCAGACTTTCTGAGCTATGTAGCATTGAACAAGAGGGGCGATGATGGGTGATGAGGCTCGCAGCATTCACCTAAAAACACTAAGCAGTTCCTCGCAGGATGGTAGAAGACACTGCATCTGGGCATCTCTCGGTCACTGGGTTTTGTACCAACCCGACAGAACATTGGAGCTACGATTTCATCAACAGTGCATCAAATGTATTGAATTTTCACAAATTTGCCATGTATGCATAGCTGCACCATAAAAAGGTTTCGACTTGTAGTCTGGAAAATATGATAAGTAGCATACACCTTATAGCGGAATACGCAAAATGTAGTTGACATTGTTTAGGAACTCTTGCTGCTTTCAACGAATACTTTCTGAACAGATTGTTTTGAAGCCAAAATGACAGCTTTTTCTCATTGCCACAATGATGAAACTATGAGTTTTCACTGAGTTGTTGGGGCTGTCTGTGGGAAGGGAAATGCCATTGTTTTGGGGTCCTATAGCTAGACATTGGACAGGTGATAAGTTTTTCTTTTAGTTCATATTTGTTTTAAATATTTCTTTTGTGTGAAGAATGTCTATCTATCTATCTATCTGTGAAATTTATATAGCGCCCTTTCAGGATAACTACTCAGAGGCGCTTCCAACCCAGGCCCGGTCAAAAAGGAAGTCTTAAGTAGTCTATAAAACGAGCGAGAGAGTTCTCGCAGAAGAAAACGCAGGTCAGAGGGGAGGCTATTATAAAGAGAAGTACCCACGATCGAGAAAGCCTGATGCTGTCTAATGGCAGAGCGAGCATGCAGAACCATAAAGTCACTTCTAGAGGCTGAGTGCAGAGATCGGCAACCAGAGCAGGCCGAAGTTAAAGCAAAGAGCTCCCGGAGATAGACAGGTTCTCTGCTCAGAACACAGTGCCAAATGATGAGGAAACCCTATAATGTGTAAAAACTGTGTTTGTGGTATTGGTTTAATGGCCTGCATTATGTGCAAACACCCTTGTTAGTTTGGCTCAGGGCGTAACTCACCTACCCCACAAACCCTTTACAAAGAGTGAGCTGACAATTCTGCTTGATGGGAGTCAGAAAAGTTAGAGGGATAGAGGCCAATGCCTCTAATGCCAACTAAATAGCATACTGCAGTACTTACAAAGTGTTTTGACAACTTGAGATTTTGTTTTGTGCTGCTTTCAACCTAAATTACCCATGCTCTGTTCCACGTGCAGGCTACGTTTGTTTGGTTATTTGTCTCTAGGTTGCCAATTTCTAGATCTTGTGCTTGTCAACCATTATCTTCTCATTTTAATGGAAAATAAAGTCTTTCTGAGCAATGTTTTGCTTGAGAAAGGAGAGAAAAATGTGTTGTCATTTACTGAGGTTTTCAGTGTTTCTAACTGTATGTCAGTCAAGGTTGGTTCTGACCCTGTTCAGTGAACTTAAATTTTTTATTCAGTCACTCACAGATTTATGGTGATTACATGATAACAGTGCTTCTGTATAATTTAATTATTTATGCATAAATGTGTGCATGTATGTATGTGTGTATGTGAATATCTAAAGTGTGGATGTTTCTATTTGTTTATAATTATTTCTCTTCAAGTCTGAGCTTCAACTCTTCAGCAAGGACCCTTTCACTCTTACTGGTAGATGGGTCCAAATGGCAGTCATGTATTGATCAATGGGTCTAAACAGCATTAAATATTAAATAGAAACTATACTGGAATTGAGAAAATTGTGAAACAAGGACTTGCAGTGGTAGTCTGAGTAGAAATGGTCTGAGTAGAAATGTGAACAAAGAGAATCAAGCAAATGTTGTGCAACTTTAGGCAAAAATCTGCCAAGTGACAGAATAAATTATAAGCTAACCAGGTAAAAAGTTTGGATAACCCGCAAAGGCGTATACATTGCTACCCAAACAGACCATATGAAACTTGTAAGTCTGTCGGTGCTTTTCTGACAAGCACTAACCCACATCGTATTACATCTGAACCGATATGCATGATTTTTTAAACACATACTGCTTTATGCTCTCATTGAAATATTTGAAAATAGGTTTTTCAACCTTACTGTTGGTAACCCCAGAGGCCCGTGCAGACCATTAGTCGAGATCCATCCACTCTACAATGCCAGCACCAATCCATGTCTGAACTGGTGCATATTGCAGTGTAAGACAAAGACTGTATGAGCACCTGGACATTAGCCTATATCCCCTGTTTGTATTACTAATTAGTATTTATTTGGACTAAGAGTACACACTTTTTTCTACAGTCTTAGAAGTGCAAGACTTATTTTTCTTAATAGTTTGAGAGTGCATTCTATATAGTAATATTACTATAATTAGATACCTTTGGCTGATTGTTATCATAAGGTAGCAAATCTGACATGATTGCTGCAACAAAATTGACAGATTGGAACATATTTAATCTTCAGCCATCATTTATATTTTTTCCACCTCTCACCAATTTGTTTACCGCTGTTCTGCAAGTTATGGTGTCATTGTTACAATGTGGGAAGGAAGTTATATCAAGCTCATGGCAACCATCGATGTATGACTTGCACAGCTCACACTGAGATAACCCGCAGATGAGGTGAGGGTTTCATCAAATCTTGTATAAACCCATGTGAAAATACAATATTGAACCTGCCACTTGCAAACCAAAATGTTACTTATATTAATTTATAAAACAAAGATATTATTGTTTTTAGAAGGGGCAGCTGATTTACACTCCTCAGTGTCATTATCGTATTGACGATGACTTTCAAGGTAGGATTAGACTATAGGTTCTTTTAATGTGTTTTGTTGACCATGTGATATAAATTGTACTTTATGGATTTGTAATATTTAAAATATAAGTAGATTCAGGCTGTATGGTCAAGGTTGGAGCATGACACTCTAACATCTTATCGTGTTTCTCTTTTATGATTTTTGTTTTAAGCTGAAATTGTCATGATTAATTTTTGTTGCTTTGTTATGTGAATTTAAAGTTGCTTTGCATATAGCCTAACTAGTTGTTAAAGCAAAAAAAACAGTCAACACTGATTAAATTTGAGTGTAATAATGGAAATTAGATATCCCTTCAACAGCTGATCTGTTGATATGAGATTTTGTTAAGAAGTTGTGTGTACCAATTTGATATACCGGTAAGATTTGCTAGAAGCTGTTTGCACCAACGTTGGCTGGCGAACTGACCGCAGATTATTACAGTAATGTTTGGTTTTTCAGTTATTCAGAAGCTTTATCTGAGTTTTGTGAGTGTATATGAGAATTTTGGCAGTCAGCTTTGATGACTTCAGTTGAACAGAATGCTATCTAAACTATAAGTCTAAACAAGTCTGAAAGTCTGTATATATATATATATATATATATATATATATATATATATATATATATATATATATATATATATAATTATCTGTCCCACTAAAAACTAGTGATGCAACACTGCAGTGATATGAAACTTTTACTGAACATTCTGCTGCGAATTTCTGGGTCAACGCAACTATTTTCAGCTCATACTGTCATTTCGATTCTGATATATGGACATCATAATTTCACATGTGTTTACATTAAATCTCTGGCATTTCACTTTATGGACCACTTGATTTGCAGGCTGGGATAGCTATGCAAGTCCAGTGGAAATGATATATAAGGGTAGAGATACATGAAACAAAAGCATGGCATAACCGTGAAATACACAAAAGCCTGGGAACTACTTTTCAGGGCAAAGCCTGGGAAAATAGTCATTTTAATAAAACACATTATGATGGCAATGAAATAGAAGGGTAGAAATACACGAAAACCTGGCAGCAAAACCACGACGAAGCCGTGAAAAATCAGGCTGACTTGACAGTTGTGGCCACTTGGCAATGCTCAATGCCTACACTCTTAGCACAGCATGCTCTTTTATTAAGTTTATATTTAATCAGTGACCTCGAAACATACAAATATGTGAAAATCACGTCTGGGGAAAAAAGTCAAGCGAGTGAAGCCAGGTACAAATGCTAGTTATAAGTATAAATTGAAGTACAAAGAAACATCACTGTACTGTTGTAATGGTTAAAAAATTAAGTTCAACAAGCACTTTATAGCTGTGTTAGTAATGCTACTGGCTGGGTAGAAGTGTTAGGCATGATGTTTATATATATATGCATGAGTGTATTTTATTGTATCTGTAAATTTATATAGCACTACTCACAGTGCTACACCAATCAGAGTCACTCCCAGTGCGAGAGACCCTGAGAAAATAAGTCTGTCTTTAAACAGTGAAAGGATGCGGGGAAGCCCACAGCTTGCAGCAATGAGCGAGTCACAGGAGGATGTTGGTTCCATAGGCTATAGGAACTTTGCAATATAATTACTGAAAGTTTGAAATCTTTTGCAGATGATACCATAGTTCTCTTCTATCGGTGTCAGACAACATCATCTGAAATTGTAAGTCAGTGATTAATTTGTGTTGCTGAATACATTCTGATGATTTGAAAATTCCTTGTACTATACAGTTTCCTCGTTCGTGTAGAGCTCTAACATCGCCTAGTACATTTAGGCTAGAGTACAGTGCCTTTCCGAGCTTTCAAGCTTCCTGCGTAAAATGTCCATGTGCATACATGCAATCATGAGTCTATTCAATTTTGTTCAGGAACAATAAAGTGTTCCTAGAGCTTTATTTAGTCTTCAATATTTTACTTATAGAAAATCTTTGATCCTTTTTAGTGATCCTTGTATGCCTGCCTTTTGGTTTTATATATACTTTGATTGCTGATCATTACTACTGCAGTAGTAATGAACAGCCTCTGGGACAGTTTTGTATGTTACTCCTTAATAATAATAGTGGTGTTCAGAGGCACTTTCACCAGCCAGGAAACAGACGAATAGGGCCATTCCGGATATTTTACATTCTAAATAATAATAATAATAATAATAATAATAATAATAATAATAATAATAATAATTCGTTTATTAATTCAAACTGACAAATACACAGTACGATTACATGATATAGTAGTGACAGATGATAACAAGTGTAACAGGAGTAAAATTTTACTATTGCAGCCTGCAAGGCACCCATCTGTCCTACTGCTCATTTTACAGTGGCCCTAGGAAGTTGAAGGCTGAGTCAACCTTTATGGGACTAGTGGGTATCGAACCCGCGTCCTTCTGATCTGCGTGCCAGCATGTTACCATTCAACCATCTACCCATCCCCTTGTTTTAAATACCGAGTCGAGTCAATTTCTACCAATGGCAGAATTTAAACGAGCTTACATTAATTAACATTCTCATATCTTATGGAAGAAGTAAGTTAAATAGATGAAGTTCAATAATTCATCAAGCCAAAGATGGCAATGCCCATGGCTGCAGTCCATGTGCTAAAATTTGGAGAGAAATGGTTCTAATTTTCTGTAGTGTCTGATATCTAAAGGAGTTTTGGTGATCCCGGAATTCTTATTGTTTTGAGTTCTTTTAATTCAGTTTAATGTTTTTCAAATTTGTCCAAAAAGATGTATCATCTATTGCTTCTCGTTTTTTCTTACTCTACATCTAATTAATGAGCATGAACAGCTGAGTAAAATTGTGACTTTGAGGCTTTTCTTCAAAATGGCTTGATAAATTATTGAACATTATTAGTACCTGTTCAGGAATTTGTAATTAAATTTTTTACATAGGTTTGGAATGCAAAAAGTGTTCTCTTTTTTATTAATATTTCGTGTTTGTTTCAGGTCACTAATGTCTATATGAGTTCATCTGCAACAAACTTTAGCAGGTGGACTGCAGTTGAAGACTTGCCTGATTCACTGTCAGCCTTGGCTTTTAATCCACAGACAAACAATTTAATTATGCTCTATGATTTGGTAAGTAAATCTTTTATGATTTTTACCTGTTTAGAAGACACTTTGTGATGCATTTGTTGTTTGGATTTCTAAAATAGGGATTGATGACCGATTTATAAATTTGAAGCATCCCATTTCTATCTGTCCATGTTTATGACTGAAATAATTTTCTCTGTTCATTAGAAGAGTGTAAATATTGAGTCAATGATTCAAGTCAAGGTTTATTGCAAGCGTTCTAATAATTTAAGAATTATATAGTCACATATTTTATTATTATTATTTCTATTATTATTATTTTAAAGAAAATTTGTAACTTGTGCAAAGTCACACACAGAAAGATGAATCTGAGGTGTGACTAGTAAGTCGCCAGTAGTAAGTCGCCAGATGAAGTGCCGTTGGATATCCAGGTATTTGAGAGCCAATGAGAAATAATGAGATTTGAGTTATTGCTTGAAAAATAAAAAGATTTTGAGCATCTGAAAAGCATTGGTAGTCGGTTGAATTCCTTGGGGCAGCAAATTCGATGCACGAGAGCCCATGGCAGTTCTGTGGGGAAATGACCCATACCTGAAGATTGCAGACTATGGGGAGGGATATAAAGATATCCTAATGGTTGAAGATAGATAAAACTGCTCATTGTCAGCATTTTATAGGTCAGACAGATCAGTGTAAATCTTATTCTGAATTCTACAGGAGACCAATATAGGTGACCGAAGCAAGGTTAAGGAGTTTGTGCAAGAAGATGCATGTAGCACCATGCGAGCAAGAGAATTTTGGATATGCTGAAACTTGTTAATGTGTTTTATTTGAGCTCTAAGCATTACACTGAAACTTTTAAAAATAAGAAAGTTGATTCCGTGATTGCCTCAAATTCTATGCCTCTGGAGATCACCCATGAATCCATCTGTCCTCTGGGCCCACGTGTGTGAAAGAGTCGCAACTTTACGCCCGCCTAACAGCCAAGTTCGGCCTTGGTAGGCCGAAAATGTCAGCCGTCGGAAAACGGGTGCATGAACTGGGCGCAAGCGATGGCCTAACAAGTCCCGAACCAGAATGGGCGTGGCCAAATTTAAATTGGCGTGGTAAAACCCAGCGTCAATGGTTTATGCGATTATGGCTGGTAGCGCATGCGCACAAATATTTATAGACAACTCGAACATCGAGCAGTTGCTTTAACGCATTTTTATTGGAGATGATCCGTTAAACACAAATGTTTCATCACAATATTACTATCCCGCTAAAAATAGCTAATGAAAAGATTAAGGTTGTCTTTCACAAAACATATTCAACTGTTATTTAACTTGCAGCTGCGAAAATTTAATTTTCAACCATGGCAAGCTAGAGTCCTTGCCGTTATGACACGCTAATTTTAAACAGTATCGTGAGGCTAAATTCGTCACAAATTATTAACAATTCGTGAAAGTGTCGTAAAGTTCATCGGCCGAGAACGATTCGGGTGGATTTCGGCGATCCCTAAACGCTCTTTGGCGTCTTAAAATTCTGTTAAACCGACGAATCGCAACAGCCGCCATCTTCCAATTCGTTCACAAAGACGGCCTAAGGACTTTACGCCTGGCTGTTCGCAGGCGTACCCGTAGTCGGGCGCAAGCGGGTTGCGACGTCTTCATGCACACCAATCTAATTGGCTAGGCCGGCTTACAGCCAAATCTAGTCTCGGCCTAGAGATACGACCCTTTTAGTCTGTCTCACACACGCGGGTCCTGCAGACTACTGCTATGCAGTACGCACCCCTATCATATGGTAAAATCCGAACAATGCCATTGGGTTCAAGAGACGGTTTCTTAAGCAGTGGATGAACTTTGGTATGAGCAAAGGCAGATGGGAAAGATCCCTTATGCAAAGAAAAATTGATAATTGATATAGTGCTTGTTGAACCCAGAACATCAAAGCACTCTTTCAGGAGAGATGTAGGAATAGTTTCAAGGTGACAGGTTTTGTTAGGTGAGAAGATAAGTTTTGAACCTCTGCAATAGTTATTGATTAGTACATGTAGTAGTCCCTGACTGGAGGTGCAGCACTTTGTATGAAAGAATTTGGCTAATGCAGAGGAACCGATGGCCTAAGCAACATCAAGGTAGGAATCTAATTAGATGGAGGGATGATGAATTATCTTCAATTTTCTGATGACATGGCCTTCTCACTAGGAGGGAAACGGAACTACAGTATATTAGACCTATGACACAGGTACATCCAACCATTAGAAGATTCGGCCTATTGAATAATGCAGAGAACACTAAAACAATTTTCAGGGAAAATTAGAGATTTGCAGTCACCTTTTGATGTTGGACTATGTGTAGATGTGCAGTGAAGGACTTGTGTCTATCTTAAACGCACTCTTAAAAGGGCTACCTTTTGATTGTAGAATTCAAAGCCTACTGCAGAAGTTCATCATGTCGGGAAGAATCTGAGTGTCCAAGTTTCTACTGTTTATGATCCATTTAATTTCGTGGCTGACAGCATTGTGATGGGACTTTTTATTCATCCTATCTCAAGCTTTCTCTATGCCTATGGAGAACAGGTATGGTCATATTTAGTAATGTTGACTATTGACAAGATTATTGTACATCAGACTTACTAGTGGTCATCCCAAAGTTTGAAATTGGCTTAATCTTTATCGGTGGATACAGGTGGATAAATCAGCATATTTCTGATGCACCAACTCAACCTGTGCCAGATGGCCATGTTTATTTGAGTCTACAGCTAGCCCACATTGTGTAACTGGTGGCAACTGGTGGCAAGACCAAGGCCCAGTATGGGCCAATCACAGTTAATGTGGTATCAGGTGTGATGACTCACTGTCAAAATATAAATTGAATTTACATTTGATTGAGTTTATAAATGGAATGTACTTTCTGTTCATAGTTTAAGTGGCAAGTAGATTTGATAGTTTGTAATTGATATAACTCAAATTATGTCTGTACCACAAAGTTTTTAAATAATGAATCACAGTTTTTGACCATCTGCTGTAATTCTGGCACCATACATGGCATGTATCTACCATATAAGTTATACTCGCCTATAAGTTGACGTCGCATATGAGTCGACCCCTTAAACTTTGGATAGCGGAAAAGGGTATGACTCGCGTATAAGTTGATGTGTGTTTTTACATCTACCCGATAATTCTGGACATTAAAAGCACAAAGGATAAAACACATGAACAGCAAACACATGCGTCGCTCAAAATAGAATGTTATCTTACAAATTATTTACCTCTTAACATTACCAGTCTGTGATTTTAAAGTTAAGGCTGATGGTATATAGTAAAACACTTTTTGCTACTTCTTGCTGTTTTTCAAGTTGTCACAGACTCGTTGTTTCGTTTTTGTGTAAGTTACTGTTAAAGTTATTACAATTTTTAAGACTAAACTGCCGGTACCAGTTGTGGTATGGAACTTCAAAAAGTTACCGGGTAATTAAAAGTCTCCAGTTAATTTCAAGTTATCCTCGTAAATTTCAGTTTCACTGTCATCGTCGATTTCTGAGTTCCCTGCATAGGTGACAGTGCTTAAATGGCGTCGTCTTGCAAACTGTCCATGGCGGTAATAATGCCGCATCTTTAAAACAACTGCTGTACCATTTCTCTTGGCAAATTGTCCCAGGAAGGCTTTGCCCATGTATACAAAGCCAAAGGACAAGCAGATTTTGTTCTCATTGCCAAGCCCGATACCATAATCATATGATATAACTGGGCTGGTCAGATACACATGGAACACATTCCATACTAGCATGCCTCTTTTCTGTAGTGCGCCTGACCTCGCGTTCCGCATGCATTGCATTCAATCCTTTATTCAGTCCTCATACATCCAACCTTTGGAATGAGCTTTTACAATACGGCCTCTTGTGAACACATTCTTTGGGCAGTCTTTCACTACTGCTTATAAACAAACATTGGCATAAGTTTTATCCGGTCTTCTAGACAGCTAATGATCACAGTGAAATGCATTCATTATGGCCAATAGTGATGGACACTTTTAACTACTGTTGTACTGTAGTTACTAACTACTAGTTATAACTTCCTTCAAGTAGTTAACAAGTAGTTACAACTACGTTTAGTAATAGGTAGTTACAAAGTAGTTAAACTACTTTTGCAATAGTTATAACTACAGTAGTTGACTATTTTTCATAAATACTTTCATATTATATTATTCAGTGGCGGATCCAGGATTTCTTGCGTGGGGGCAAGAGCTCTTTCCTAGGGGCGCCACATTCTAGCCTACTTCTACGGTAATTTGGTAATTAACTTTCAATCATAGTACATGTACAATTTTAAGTAATGCTATATATATGTAGTAGACAACTAGTACGTAGGCCCTGCTATCTTATATAAACTGTTTCACAGTGAGGAAATGTTCAGGGACAAAATATTTTTGCAGAACTTGAAAGCCTTGATTGCCGATTAATCGCTTCTTCATCCCGCTTAGGTTGTAGGCCTAATTCAACCGTTGCCGCTTGTTCAGTTGCAGCGCTAGCACATCTAGACTCAAGCAAGTCGCCTGAAAAGCCGACATTGTCACTCGCTGTAGGTAATTTGGTGATAAATGTTATAAGTTTCAGGCACTGTTTAGCATTTGCTTCAAGACTAGCTTGCTTGAGAATTTTACGCCGAGCCACTCCACTCAACTTTTCCACTGGTTTGCGTTTATTGGATTCAGCCATCATGATACAATTTTTAATTATGTCTAATTTATCACAATGAAAGGTAATGTTATTTATTTAAAGAACGAATTGATTTTATAAATACCAAATAATCTCCGTTTCACAGCAGTTTAATCCATTATGCGGATCGCCAATCCAAAAGCCACTAGCAGAGAATTGCAATTGGCTAAATATCCAAAAGGCTGCGTGATTTGGGTTTAAACTTTCGATGCCAACTACATTATATATATATATATATATATATATATATATATATATATATATATATATATATATATATATATATATATATATAGGCCTCTATATATATATACATCAAATCTCTAATGCAGTCGGCATATATACTACAAACTATTGGAACATGACAGGGGAATGTGTACCAGCTTGGTGATGGATATATGCCTGATGCTGGACTGGCTGCAGTGTTGGAACCGGTATCACATATCGAGGATGACTCATTGATGGGCATGTGTGTGGACTCTGGAGGAGTCATTGGACTTTGAAACTGCATCCTCAGAGTGATGCACTTCTATGGCCTGTATATGCAGTCTGTCTATCTGGCCTCCGGCCTCTCCCTAGCCCCTATTTAATTTACATACGTAAAGATACACAAAACAGCAATACTTGGGGAAGTACAGTTGACCGTAGACCTAGCCGACTGAATCATGATTTGCAGTTTATTGGGGTTAAGAAAGGACTAAACCTCGGCCATACAACACCCATGGCCCGTTCTGGCAACCCACCATGGATGACGGGCGGGTCTGGTCTTGAGGGGGCGCCGGAATACAACCAGGTGGGGCACGGGGGGGGCGGTTCGCCCCCCCCCCGGGCCTATGGCTAAATCCGCCACTGATATTATTGCAACATTTTAATAGGAGGTGTAAAATGTCAACAAGATGGTATTTTTAACATGTAGATCTAGATAGGAATAGTGAATATTTTTGGCTAATTTCTGCGCAGTAGCAACCGATAATTTGTTTTAGTCCATATGGACATTGCTTCAAATAATGTACATAAGGCTACATGCTTCAGTACTTTATGATTTGATATAAATAACTTAGTTTAATATGTTTGGCAATTGTTTGCCTTGTTGAACATTGTTGTTCATGTGCTTCAGCGTGAAACTCCGATTCAGTGTCCGCTCTGTAGTCGGGAGCGCCTCTGAGTAGAAATCTTGAAGGGGCGCTATAACAAGTGCTCATACATACATACATACATACATACATACATACATACATACATACATACATACATACATACATACATACATACATACATACATACATACATACATAGATGTAGTTAGGAAAGTAGTTAACTATATTACTGGTAGTTAAAGAAGTAGAACTTTGTAACTATTTATCCACTGAAGTAGCTAAAAAGTAGTTATAACTACTTTTTGACAAGTACTTAGGAAAGTTTAACTACCACTGAAGTAATTGACTTATCGGCCAAATACCCAAATTCAGTCATGTGTCAAATTACATGCTTGAGGTTCTGCACTGGTTACCTGTCCGTCAGCGTTATAGAGTACGGGAATAGAAGCCTCCTTGGTATAGTGATGCCAGCTAGGCTTCCATCCAACTTACCTACTTGACCTTTGTCAGCCTGTGTTGGGTACTCGGAGTACTCGCTCCCTATGCTCAGCGGGGAAGGGGGTGCTTTCGGTTCCATTTGCCCGTACCTCTATCATGCAGAGTCGTGCTTTTTCTGTGGTAGGCCCGTCGGTATGGAACGGCCTCCATCTTGAGCTGCGCCTATTCCCTAGATCACTCTCTGACACATTCTATAAGCGCTTGAAAACTGTTCTTTTTGACCGTGCTGGAGTCGGGAGTACCTCTGAGTAGTTTCCTTGAAGAGGTGCTATATAAATACTTGAATGAATGAATGAATTAGTGCCCATACATATGATGGCTAATAGTTTTGACTTGAATGGTGCTTTCTCTTTCATCATTTCCAGTACAGTTCCCAGGCAGGTCAAATATGTGCACTTCATCAACATTGTCGGACACAAATTTATGGTCCTAGTTCAAACTAGTCTATAAAATCAAACAATCTAGTCTTGCAGAGAAAGAAACTGCAGGTTGGTTAACTTGAGACAGAAAGGTTAAGCTCCCAGATGAATGTCTGTGTAGTGACAACCAACCAGTGAGGCCCACCCAAGCAAGAGAACCTTGAAGACCTTTATTCTTTTTTTCAAGAGTGAACCAGTGGACTGGGTCCCTCATATAATCTAATATATGGTGAATGGTAATGAACGTTGACAGATTGGCCAGTGCATGGTTGAGGGTTGCAGCTGACACATTCTAAACTGGCAGGCTTGCAAGGATGTAATTACAACAGTCAAAGCTCATCAGACTGCTGAAATGTACAAATGTCTCTGTGGAACTGTACAACAGATTGTGCAGAATGACCCATGTCTGATGCAGCTGATAACAGCAAGGCCTGCAAAGAGAGTTATAATGGTACAATGGGCTTATGTGTAGTGACTGTCAATTGGTATAATATTATGATGCTAGTGCACATGCTGTGTTATTCGTATAGTTTCTTGCCAAATTTCTGTATAACTTCTGACTGATTTAATTACTTCGAAAGGTATGGCTTTCAACCGATGATGGGCTCTCTTTTGATGCAATGCCAAGTCCGGTAAAATCTGACATAATAAAAGTATGCAGAACTGGATATACTGATGGCTCCCTTGCATGTGTTACAACGAATAACAAGATTCTTTACAGCAAAGGAAGCCCAGGTTAGATCACTTAAATCATCACAAGATTTCTGATAAACTGACAAATTTAGTGTGAAGTGTTTAAATCTACAGTATGTGTTTATTTACTTATTTATTTTAACTCTGCTATTCTGCCTCAGCCTGCAGTATACAATGTTTACATATTTAGTGTACAATATTTAAATTTATCTGTTTATTTGTTTATTTATTTGAACTCTGCTGTTCTGTCTCAGCCTGCTGTTCTGTCTCAGCCTGCAGTGTCTGCCAATCTCTTAGTTCCGCAGTCCACGGAGACTTACTTGTCCCTGTCCCATTCGCATGCACCTCCATCATTCAATGCTGCATTTTCTCCGTCGTGGGCCCGACTGTCTGGAACAGCCTTCCATTGGAGCAGCGTCTCTTACCTAGGACCAATTCTTTGGCTTTTTACTTATCTTTAAAACCGTTCTCTTCAGCTGTGGCTGGGCGGGAGCGCCTCTGAGTAGGTATCTTGAAGGGGCACTATTTCAAGTTCATGTTGATTCATTGATTGACTTAAATCATCACAGATTCCTGCTAAACTGACAAATTTAGTATACAATGTTTAAATCTATCTGTTTATTTGCTTATTTATTTTGACCACTTATTGTTTCCAGAGAGCATGAGGTGCATAGTCTTGGTCTGCCTTTGTTTCTTTTTCCTTCGAACCTTGCATATAGTGCATTGTGTGGTATTTGGTCAACTGGCATTCTCTCTACATGTCCAAATAATCAGAGTTTTCGCTGAAAAACTCTGTTTAGCAGATTTTGGCTACCTACTGATTGTCTTATGTCATTGTTTCTTATTTTCTGTAGCCTTGAAATCCCTGCAATCTTCTGCAGCCAACTCATTTCTGTTGTAAGAATTCTTTTACCATCTTGCTTTTGCATTGTCCAACATTCCGATCCATATAAGAAAATTGGTTGTTATCATCGTCTCGTATATTTTTGTCTTGTTTTTTGTTGTTAATTCTATGCTTCTCCATATCCTGTTCATTAATCCAAATGCTTGTTAAGTGCATCCAATTCTCCTTTGTATTTATTTTTCATTGCTGCTATCTGTGTTTATTAGCCGTCATAGATAGATGAATTGTTCTACTTGCTCAATAGCTTCTCCTTGGATGTCGATAGTTATTGGCGTCTCTTGGTCTTTTCAATAACCTTTGTTTTGGTTTTCCCTGCATTCATCATTAGGCTGATTCTTCTTCTGGTTTCATCAATCTGTGTAGTAATATCCTGTAGTTATGGTCCACCTCTAGTGAGGTGGCCAATGTCATCAGCAACTTGGGACTGCTGAAGCCGACTCACGGATATAGGCCCATAAAAACCCTACGGTTCTCACAGAGTTGTATATAAACAACACAGAGACACCAGATGCCAGACTTTCTACAGAAAGAGGTTAGAAATGCTATCAACAAAATGAACAGAGATAAAGCACAAGGCATGGTTTGAATCACTACAGAATTACTTCAAGGAAGAGGAGAAACAGTTGTTAAAGCTATGCATACATACTCTTGTTACAAAGATTCTGCAAGAGGAAGAATACCAGGAGACTGAGCAAAATCGAAGATGCAGAACTGTCATGGGCTCTTGTGCATTCCTTACCACTACCCCAAAGAATGGCATTGACTACCTATTTTTCTCCAATGCATGAACTTTTTTCTTTAAAACTAGCGACAAGTTGCAATGCTTGCTCAGTCGCTTTTAATACATGCTTGTTGTTAAAGTGTTGAGAAACACCTCAAAGGTTGCTATTTCTCACTGACTTTTAAACATCTGGATATCGAACTGCATTTGACATAGCAACTAAGTAAAGATGCAGAAGATTCACTTTTCTGTGACCTTGTTTTGTACATGAATATTTTTTTAATAATAAATAATTATAATTAATACTGTCGGGTATATCCTATGTGTTCAACCAGCATCCGGATTATGTGATTTTTGTACATCTAGGCAGAATTTGGAATGTGACACCTCAGAGTATATTGGGCGGTATTCAACTGGCAATATTTTTTGACTATGTGGAGAATCTGTATGCTTGTTACGTGGAGAATGGCCAGGTGAAAACTGTCAAAGTTAATGCTACTGATGGAATTAAGGTAGGCCTAAGCAGTTGGACTTTTATTTGGCATTTATTTTGTGGCTGATATTTTAGTACACAAGCTGCAACGTTATGACAGCATGCATTTTAGCATGTTGTCTTGCTGAATAATGCAGAATAAACCATGTGCTGCCAGCTAATTGTCTAATGAGATCTGTGAAATAACTACTAATTATCTTCAATTCCTTGGCCACTGAAATTCGAAAAGGACTGCTAAAATTACTGGAAAGCATAATGCAGATTTTTTTAAAATTTTGTTGTTTGATTTTATTATGTTATCTGTTATTGTATTATTTTAAAATTATTATAGCAGCCTTTATTAAAAATGACCATATTATATGACAGGGCTACAGATGCATTCATTTTCATCTGCAAATTAGACATCTCTAATGTGTCAGTATGCAATTTACTGTTAATGCTTTATTCTACAAGATTACCATGCTGGAGTGGTGATGGTGATAGTGGTGGCACTAGCACATGCAGTTCAGCTAGTCTCTTGTGAGCGAGTATCTGTAGCATCTTTCGTGTCTCTATCCTCATGCGAATATGTCACTTTAGACGTGATTTGCAGTGGCCAATATAGTGTTTATGCTTGCCATGAGAGTCTAACCTGCTGCAGAGAGATCTGGTTGAATTTCCACTTGGGAATCAAATTCTAGAACATTCAATAACCATGATTTCTTATCTTTTTGAAATTTCTTATCCACGATAAGCTGTGTCTCCATTGGCATTCTGATCACGTGGAGGTTGACCTGATTAGGGCCTAGTGATTGGTTTTGGAGCACTGTTGTACCTTGTGCATTAGATAACTTCTGTAGAAGTTTCCAACAATAATTATAATTAATGATTTTGAACAGGTTGTAACTTTACTTGTTGCTGTGCTTGCATTTGCTGAACATGTCTGATTGTAGACGGGCAGCCTTAATTTTTCAATTCCTCTGATGGTTGAGCCTTTATCTGACAGAGACATTAATTTTTATGAATATCATGCAACTCCTACTGGAAATACCAGTTTCACAGAGTTCATGAGGGGAATGCTTTTGACAAGCAGGTTTGAATTTGCTTCCTCAACTAAAACATACAGTGCATACAATTTTTGCTTTCCTCTTGGTTTTGCAATGCATGTATTTTAATATACCGGTAAGACCGCAGTTTAACTCTTTAATGACGAGCTGCATTGGTTTCCCAGTCACTTTTAGTACACTGTCGTTGTTAAAGTGTTAAAAAATAATATTTAACAGGATTAAGTGGTGATGGCGCATTGTTATTGTATTAAGTACATTGAAAGTGTGCTCTTGCTACAGAAAAATGATTAAGTTCAGCATTTTCATTTGTTTGAAGCTGAAGACTATTAGAGTTTATTGAAGTGCTACAATGATGGGGTATGAATGTGATTACCAGTACAATGACTTTGATTGTGCATGTGGTGTGTCCAAGAGGTCTGCATGTTTCTCTAGCACCTGAATTTTAATCACATAAGGATTTTGCTTGTTCAGGCTTCTAATATGACCTGGTATGCTTCTTTGGAATTATTTCTTTCTTTCACTGGTGTTTCTGAATGTTTTGAATAGTGTTTGGACATTTTTTGTTGGGGTCTTGCCATCGTGGACTCTCCAAACAAATGGGTTTAAATTTACTAACCAGGCAAGTACAGGCCAAGATAGTCCTTGGATCAGTGCTGACCATTTTACTGTAATGATGCTATATATGAACATTTGCTAGCTGTGAACAGTGTCGTTCGTCACAGACCTGGTGTTAGAGGGATGCCCGGATGCTGTGTCTTCTACCACTTCTGTGGGACTGCTTGGTGTTGGACTTCATGTGTTGCGAACCTTGTTGACTGTTGTCGCCCCTCTTCTTTGATGTCAATTTTCTGTTCTGGGTCCTCTTCTGTTCATTCTTTACACCTCCCCACTCAGCAAACTCACTTCCTCATTCTCTGTTGATCATCACCTCTATGCTGATGATACACAACTGTTAATATCTTTCTCCCCTCACTCCCTTCCAGATGTACTAATTCATCTACGTAACACTATCACCCAAATATCAGCCTGGATGACCACCAACCTGCTGTGCCTAAACCCTTGAAAAACAATTCCTTATTATTGGTCTCTGCTACGAATTAAGCAAACTGACCTATCCTTCCAGCCTTTTTCCAACAGACCTCACTTCTCCCATGCCTTACTCTTCTTCTGTCCACTATCTTGGAATATTCTTTAGTGAATAAGCTGGTCTCCCTGAACTGGCTTTTGTGGGTGCTGTGAAATTTTTGAAGATTTACATTACATTACGTTACTCTGGATAAAGAAGAATGTTAAAGACAGGAGGTGCTTGGATTGGCCCTAAACTCTGACTTACTTGACCCTCCAACTTCCAATCTGCCTCAGCCTGAACAAAGCCTACCGTTGCAGTTCCTGTTCCTCCTATCTCTGGTCTCTGTGGCAGCGGGACTTGGATCTCCATTTGATATCTCTGGAAAACCCTTTAATCAATACATTGCTCATGAATAGGCTGGTGCCCTGCTGTCAAGTGGTGCCATAGAAATGTGAAGTTATGATTTCAATTATGATAAATTACAGGGAAAAATAATTAATTGGATGGAATTTTGGCAGGGACCTCATGGTATTTGCTAACCAGTAATATCCTGAAAGGTCTGTCTCTGTCTCTGACAAGGATGAAGTGAGTGATATGTAAGAGTTTCATTCTTTTCGTTATTCCTGTCTGCATGATTCATTTCCTCTTTCATTTCTTTGTTGATTTATGCATTGTTTTGACTTCATTTCTGTATAGCAAAGGTGGTTCTGTTGTAATAAAAGACCTTGAGCTCACTGATGAATCAGTGGCCTCACGTGGATTTGTGGTGAAGCTACATACTTTGGTCGTTGAAAAGCTTGTTCCAGATGCTTCAAGTGCAGTTACAAATGCATTCAGTGCGTAACTTTCAGTGTAGTTTTGATTTGCATTTTTTAAACTTTCTTTTACTGTAATTTGATTTATGTTTTTATTGTTGTTTTATTAATATACTAGCAGTTTTTACCCGGCGTTCGCCCGGGTTTTCCTCAGCGCCCGTGTATTTGAATTTAACGACATCTTCGTCAGCGCCCGTGAATTTGAATTTAACGATGTGCACATTTTTCGTGTATCCCTCTGGCGAATTTACGCGCTGACTTGAAATTGTTTAATTGTAACTCTACGCGATATATACTCCTGCATTGAAACAGACTATGACCACATCGAAACTTAAAATGTCCAAATATCGGAATTTAAAGTAAATTTTGAGTTGAAATAAAGTTGGGTTGAGATCTATAGAAATTCAAATAAAAACGTTTGTTAAAAATTTCGTATCCCTAAAGTTTTGAATTGGCGAATTTTTAAGTCCGATGACCTATAAATTCAGCCGTGGGCATGACGACTTCTGATTTGAAATCAACGGTAATCGTGATTGGTTGCGAATCAGAGCGTTGACCTAGATCCTCCGCGTGACGTAAGATTGCATATTAATTTAAGCCTTCGTGACGTGAACAAATGGCCATACTATGGGCGGTATTAAGATAGCCTCGTTTAAAAAGTTGTAAATGTAAAATGTCCATATATTGGCGTTTAAATAAAATTGCGAGCTGAAAATAGTCGCGTTGACCATGACGTGGCGTAATAATGTTTTGAAAATTTTTTCAAATCACTAAAGCGTTCCGTTTCGGAGCCTTTAGCCAGACGGACAAACATACGGAAGGACAGAAAAAAGAGACTTTGGATTATATATATAGATTATTTTATTAGTATAATTATTAGTACTGTTATTGTTGTTATTACTTTAAACTTGATAATGGACAATCAGAAACATAAAAATAGACTTAAGGGAGACACTTAATAGCATTTGCCAATTGTACAGAATATAATTAAGTTAACAAACTCTAGATATAGGGCAACTTTTCTTTCATTTTTGGCACTTAGAATAGCATGTGCCAAACACCAGTTAGGAGTTTCTGATCTGAGCAGCAGACAGTTTCCAAAAAGGCCAGTAATCAATTACTCACTAATTATAAGCCTCAGAGTCAAAGTCATTGTGGTTAAAAAAAGGCTCTTTGAGATGAAGATGCTTAAATTAGAGTAAATGGCAATTCCCATGTGGCTCACCTAATGCCTCACAAAAGGCACTGAGGCCCAGTTCATTATTGTACATTTTAAATTAATATTGCACCAACTCAGCTGTGGACAATCAGAAACTTTATTCAATTTCGGAAACAACAATTATGTGCAAATTAAGCTCTAAAGAGTTTTTAAAGACTCCACTATATTTGGGAGAGAAAGATGGGAATGATGATTTGCTGCAATTTGCAAATTATATGAGATGAAAAATATCCTCCTTGTAAGATTTTCCTGCAATTTTTAAATTATATGAGATGATAAAGTATCCAGATATATGACTTGTAGGTAAACCAATACTATAAAATAGAGCCAGCAACTGGATGATCCTTTTTTATCCATTTAATTCATCTTATTGATTTCTGTCATTAATTCTTTCTGTTAGGTGTGATAATTTTCTATGTTGTTAGACATGAGATTGAAGTTGTTTTCAACCATTTGGAAGTTGCCAGAAATAGGTTGCGTAGGCCTATTTGTATCCTTAAATGTAATGGAGTCTTTGCTTGAAGATAATAATTAAGTTGATTGATAAACAAAATAAATTGATGATAAAAATCAAGCCACTTGCTTTTTCTTAATTCACCAGTATTAGGAATTGGCCTTTTGGTGCAGAAAACGGGTAAAACTGTCATGGTCAGGAAATGTTTTTCGTACGGTAATTAGAGCTATACCAAATATTGGTGTTTGGTTAGCTTTGGACTCAAATAGTGTTGAGAATAGCTTATTCATGTTCAGCTGAATAGTTTCTTGAATATGAATTATAAATGTGCTTAATAAATTTTAACATAAAGTAATTGTAAAAGTTGTTTTTATTTGTGGTTCCTTTGCTGAGCCAAACTTTCATTTAACATGTCTTTTGATATTTGCCAGGAGAGTAATCTTTTACTCTAATATTTTCTTTAAATTAAACTTTAACAGCCTATAAGGTTTTTAAGACTTATCTTTTAGCTTCAACGAGCAAAATCTAGTATCGGTAATGGAAAGTTCACAGAAAAATGAAAACTCAGCTAACCTTAAATGACTTTATTGTTTAAAAGAGTAGTCTGACCAGATCAGAGGCATGCAAAAGTATATGTGGCCATTGATCAAATGAGAACAGTAGATACCCAGCTGTATTCCATCGTCGAGGATAGTGGTTTAAAAACGTGCTATATTCTGTCTAGAACATAGATGCAAAATGTCATTGAGGAAATAGTTTGCTAAGAAATTATTATGTCAGCGTCAATTTTTATAACAGATCTAATAAGGCATCAATAAAGCCAAAGAATTAGCCTTTCTTAAAAGCAAATTTATATAGAGGATAATTATTTTCTTGACTAGTGTTCTTTCAAAATCTAGATAAGGTTTTTGAAGACTGTAGAAAAAGTGAGTTATTTTAAACTTTGTAAAATATTTGTGACTAATTTCTTACTCATGTTAAACACACATACATGTATATTTTTCAGCATGTCCTCCATTTTCTGTTATCTACCATTTTTATTCATATTCATTTTCAGCCAACTTGTGCATTTTCGTATTAGGCCTTGATTGTAAGAAATGCTGTTCAACACTGCTTTGCTAATAATTAACTTCTGCAATGTCACAGCCCATGTTGAAGACTTTGTCTTTGCTGCATTTTGTATGTTTCAGACTTCGAATCATGGAGTGACGTGACTAATGAAGGTGAACTGGTGCTGACAGGTGGAAGTAGGTTAACTATTAGACTATCATCTTCAAGGTTTTCTTATTGCATAATAATGCAAGAAATTATGACTAAGGTGGCTATCGGTCGCTAGTCGAGCACAAAAGTTAATACAAACTGGTTAATGATCAGCGACGGAGACTTAGGGGTGACAGGGGGGACGGTCCCCCCCCAAACTTGAGGTGGAAGGGACGGAGCTGCTTATATCCCCCAATATTTCTGAAATATTTCATGAATATAATAATAATAGCTATGAGTGACAGCTGGTACTTATCAGCACTCAAATAATAGAGCAATTTTGTTCAGATGACAGCTTAAAATGCTACCATTATAGTGTGGAAATTCAAAAAATTTAGATGGGGAGGGGCACATCCCCTCCCCAAACCCTCCCCCAAACTCAAACATGACTCAAACTACATGTAAGCTGGTTCCTATCAGCACTCAAATTATAGAGCATTTTTTTTAATAATGACACTTGTGTTTTGAATTTTACTAATTTTAAAAACTTTGGCATTTTGCAGAGTGAGAAATAAATTTCTAGAAAAATTTACCTATAAAATTTGACCTAAAAGTTTTTATCTCAAATATCAAAAATATGAACAATGTGCAGGGTTGACTGGTGGTGTCCAGTAGTTGATGGAAAGCATGCCTACTAAAAGTCAGACTATTTGAGACTTAGTTTTATTGTATTGTATTGTATTGTATCTAAAGATTTATATAGCGCCTCTCTCAGAATAACTATTCAGAAGCGCTCTCAGCACGAAAACCCCGGGGAAAAGAAACGTCTTTAAAGAACGAGAGACCAAAGAGGAAAAACTAGTCATTAGTTTAGCCCTTAATGAGGGGGAAGGTCATTCCAAGTAGAGGGACCAACCACAGAAAATGCCCGGCGTTGAGCCAAGGCAGTCCTAGTCCTAGGAACAAAAAGATCTAGCCAATCAGCAGAGCGCAAGGAACGAGATGAGGTCACAGATAACGGCTTTTGCATATAGTCAGAAAGATACTTTGGGGCACTGCTCAGCTGCGCCTTTGAGACTAGAAAGAGGATCTTATAATGGATGCGTACAGTGATAGGAAGCCATTGCAAGACATCAAGCATATATGCAGAGATATGCAAAAAGCGAGGGAGTCAGGCTATGAGCCTAGCTGAAGCATTTATACACATGTATGTAATGTGTTATAGATTGAATTGTGTGACATGGTGCTAGCTGCTAATATAATATATACTGTCTGACTTACTGACTTATGGCCTTGGCGATGCTCCCGCACGCATAAGCCGCTCGTTTATGGAAGACCTCCATCCGGACCATCCCTCTCTGTTGTATGCCCGGTGCATAGCCTCCTGAACTGACCAGCCCATCTCTCCACAGTCCTCCCTTATCATATCCATCCATCGTTTCTTCTGCCTTCCTCTTTTTCTTTTCCCGTGCACATGTCCAGGAAATATACTGTAGATATTGATTAAAACAGAAAATGTTCACTTCAGAACGTACTTCACAACTTCTTCTATTATATTATTAATTCTATTTTTATTCACTTGTCTAACCTCACTCTTTGTAGTTCTTTAGGTTGGTCTTCACACTCGAACTGGCATCATGTGGAAATGTAATCTCATCAGTAGCTAAACCTATCGGTGGCTAGTAAACGTGACCTCCCCTCTGCTTGCCTTCTCCCCTGGAATGTTTCATTCCAGACTTCCTTTTCACCCATAAATGAGCTCTCCTGCTCTTGCCTTCTCTCCATGAATTTTCACTCCATACTGAAACCAAACTTTAAACCTATCATATCCTCCACCCTATCTTGGATTATTTTATGACCACCGTTGCATTAATAATTACTTTCCATGCTGTCTATGTGTGCCTGATCTGCCTAATATTTTTTTCCTGACTTGACACTGGAGCAGACCGAACAACTTGGCCGTTCTGGTCTGGACTTGATTTGATGCAGCATTGGTGAATAAGCTGGTCTCCTTGATTCAGCTTTTGTGTGACACAAAAGTTTTTCTATATATTTGCATTGCATTCATTGTAATTAGCTTGTATTTTGTGTTAGTGGTTTAGTGGTGCACTAGAAATATGGTTTGTATTGTAATTATGCCAACTTCACATAATGCACAAGATTTAACCCCTCATGCAGTAGTGAAAATATGAAGTATTACTACTATGTTATTAGCTCTTCCAATTATAAGATAATGGAATATGAAACAACTCGATGGTTTGAATATGTTTAAAGGTTGGGGTGCAGATGATGCATGGAAGACAATTGTTGTTCCATACAGAGCAAGTTTCCTCGTGAAAGAAGCATCTGGAACAAAAGCAAAAGTAATAGCATTGACCAAAATTCAAAACAGGACAACGGTAAGTGGTGGGAAGTGGAAGATATTTGACTTTCGAGTCGGCTCTTGGAGTTTGAGGGAAGACAAATGCCGTCATTTATTGCAGTCTACATGGAGAGACTCCAACAATTATGCAGCGGTTGATATTGACCTGACAATGAGCACAACAATTGAAGTTTCTCTTGGCTTGTCAGGTACTTACCTATTGTAACTAGCAAGTGTGCTCCTCATGTAGCTTCAATTGCACTTATAATGTTTTAAATTAAGTTTTTCCTATGGCTCAGCTTCCATTTTTCTGCTCTTTTGTCCAGTATTAGTCTCATGCTTGAATTGCCCATTCCTTTAAAAATTGTTTTGCAATTCTACATCTCACATACTGATTATCTTTAAATCGTTATTATTTATAAATCCTATGATATTATTTATCGTTCCTACAATGTCGGGTCATACTAGTTATTATTATTCATGAAATGCCCTATTATCATATAGCTAATTTAATTCTAAACTTTTTAAAATAAATTACATTAAGATCTTCAATTGTTCATTTGAATTAAATACATTTTCTATTATGTTTGGTTTATTTTCATATCAGTATCTCCTTCAGTTCTGTTGCAAAGTTTTTGGTGTTCACAACATGTAAAACTTAAATTATTTGCTGATGGTGTGAAACAATGCAGCTCATTGCCTGCAGTCATTTTCGAGATCTGTCTTTAACCACGTGGTAGAAGAGCTTTTCGGTAGTCAGGACACAAATTGCAAAACCAGTACTGTTTGGCAATGTTTTGCACTGAAAATCAAAAGATTTTAGTCTGGAACTCTTGGAAATTTTTCTACCTTATTAATGGTGCCTATTATTGCTGTTGCAGCCCCATTTGAAGTAGGAAGTGGTTCATTCCTATTTGGTTACCTAAGTAATCCATCCATCTTTCGTGTAAATTTCTATCCGTCTTCCTCTATCCGACCTGTGCTGGAGAGACTGTCTGTGGAAATCAAGCCCATTTTGAACAGGAAGGTCAGTCATCTACTTATTGTTTAAACATGTGACTTGCTGCTATAATAATTTATTTTATTGCATGCCTCTGTGAACGTCAGTCCTTATTTTTATTTTTATTACTTTCCACTAAACCAAAATGTCATGACTAGGTGTACATCGTTCCATTGGCTGGAGAACTCTTTCTCGTTGGTTGCAAAACTTGACAACTAGGCTTCAGGATTTTGGTGATGGAAGACTTCTAGAGAATAGTACTTATCTCTTAAACTGCATGTGAAGTTAGATTTTTAAACTGTTGTAATTTTAAATATTACTTTTTTACCTTTATCAATTTTGACATCTTTTTTTACTGTTTTGTATGCATAGTAGTTTGTAAAGCATGGATGTTTGTCTTTAGGTAATAATAATTACTTAATTTCCTAGTGGTCCCTAACATTGAAAAAGGCTTATTCATTCTGTTCTTCTGACTTTCCTTCCATTGCATTTCTTGTTAGTACAGTGAAACACCATTAACACGCGGCCTGAAACACGCAGTCTGAACCGCGCATTACACGTGAGCAGGTTAACAAGTCTTCCAGCTTACAATCATTTTACTGTTGTACCAGTTAGGTATAACAGTAAAATACATGTACACGTATAGCCTACCTTTGCACGAATGTCTAGTCAGCGAATCTCAAACATCATTATCAGTTAAAAAATTACCTTTGCCCTGTATCAGCAGAACCGCAATGAATGTTGGCAACGCCGAATCCCACATTTGTTGAATTGTTTTCCCTCTTCACAGTATTGATTAATTTGTAATTTGTAATAGAATGTCAGTTATATAGCACTGCTCAAAGATCAAAACAAACCAGCCTATAATTATGATGCCAGATACCATTATAAACAGAACATTTTTTAGTTAGTAAACATTGTGGAGATGACCAGAAGAGTCACCAGTTACAGTTTCATGCACACACGCTGAGGGGCCGTCCATAAATGACGTCACGCACCTAGGGGGAGGGGGTCGGAAATTTGTGACGATGTGTGACATGGGGGGGGGGGGGTCTGAGTAGTGTGACGTCACACCCGGTCTATGTTATTAAATTTAACAATTAACAACAATTTAATTTTAATAATAACAGCACTAATTTTGACGATTAAATTTTCATTATTTTTTAATTATTTTAATGTATACGGGCACCATTATTAATAATTTTCTAATTATTTCAATATTTGGTCACCGTTAGATTTTAAAATATTAATGCTTTTGCTATTTGTTCCATGAAGGAGCATTTTGCTTCGCCATGGAAATTGGTTTTAGGGGGGTCAGAGCTTTGTGACGTCATTTTCAGAGGGGGTCTTACTTTTTGTGACGAAGTGTGACGAGGGGGAGGGGGGGTTAAAAATCGGCCAAAATAGCGTGACGTCATTTATGGACGGCCCCTGAGCCAACAAACAGCATCCCAAGCAGAGTTGACAGATGACTGTAAGTTCAGAGTTCCTGAAACATGTAGAATCAGCCCCAATGCATGCCAACAGAGAGTGCAGGCATCTTCAAACAGGCCACCGACTTTGTTTCTCCTGCTCGTAGATGGTTGACTAGATTACCCACGCATATCAGCGGAGGGCAGTGATCTTGGTATCGTGGATAAACTCTGCTTTGGTTTACATGAATGAATTGAACTATGGAGTTGGCTACTTTTGAACTATGGGCTACTTACGGTAATCGTTTAAGCGCCAATAAGGAATTATCTAATTCCATAACTGCGTGATCCTGCATAAGTCTACAATCAATTTGTACTCCACGTCACAGGAAGGATTACTTGTTATTGACGTAAGAAAGACATATAAACTGCTAGCGAGACAGTTCAAGGAGAATCAAAATTCCATTATAGGATTTCCTTCAACTATAGTACTCCATCAAGATGTCTACCAGAAAGCCAGATAAGATATAAACAATAAAACTAGTTTATCTATGCTGCTTTTAGTTAGATAAGTTTGGTATTGTAACTGGATTGCTTATTAAGTTAATATCATTGTCAAATCTATATCATTTTGTCTGATGTTTATTTTTAATGTAGATTACTCAATGTAAGTAATTTATTCCTTTCAGCCAAGTTCTTAGCACCACACTACCTCTGATGAATTGCATTAGAGGTGTGCAAAAGAGTGTGTTACCTTTACGATTTTGCCTATTTCATGAGAAGTTGAAAGCTATTGTAGTATTCCTCAATATTCAGATAGCTTGCATATTCAACTTAGCCAATGTTGACTTATGTCTTTTTTCAACTAGACTGTGACAACTCTTAGAGTTTTTGCACTTGGAGCTTCAATGCTGTGCCCAAAGACACATATACTGATCACAATGTATGGTGCTTGCTCATGTGACCGAATGCTGGCTTTCATTTACCCAAACAACTTATCCAGAGAATATTTCCTGCCAAGAACAAAACTTCAGAGATACACACCAGTGATTGGTTTAAAAGTATGTTTTCTTATCTACTATACTTGTATATATATTAGCGCAAAAATAGGCTTAGTTTTGGCAGGTTAGGTGACTTGTCTGTTGATAAAGGCTAGGTTGTTGATGAAATATATTACAGCCGTTTTCATTTTCTGCACTATTTCTGCCACATGCCACTGTTCAACTACAGGCCTAGATAGGTTCTGTTTGTAAGTAAGTAAGTAAGTAAGTAAGTACGTACTTTATTGAAACGCCTGCAAACGCACTGCGGGAACATCGGATAGAATATTAAATCATAAAATCACAAAAATCACAAAAGTCAAAAAATTCATAAAACAGAATAAAACAGACATCTATGGATCTGAGAGAGTAAGGTTACAGTAAGAAGAAAGATCAGCAATAAAATCAATTAAATAACCTACGCGTAATAAAGCCACATCGGGTTAATGTGTCAGGACGGAGAGAGTAGGTAACATTCTTTATAGGAGGCAGAAGACAATTTAGAACATGGCTGGGGTTGTGAAGCACGGATGAGAAAAGAGAAGAGTCAGCACGGCCACAGAGGTCATCGAACATCATCTGGTCGGCAGGCAGAAACTTTAGCCATACCATTTTCCGTATTATTGCATTAGCTTTTGTGCATCTAAAGAGATGTAGCTGAAATCATTGCTTTAACCCTGGTTTTAGATGGCTTTCCAGTGTAACGTGTTGATGATAATTGTTGTAGCCCAACTATCGACCACCTTCTCGTCTTGGTTACGGCATTCCAACAAGTGACAACATTTACAATGCTGACCCTAGTGTGCCTCGAAGACATGAAGACTTTAAAATTTCAAAGGTACTTTCTGCAGTACAATACAACTAAAATTTGATGATGCATCCTTGAAAAGTTTAAGTGTATTTGAGATACTTTACATATTTGTAAGTACTAGTCATTCTTAATTTTACTAGTTTTCTCATGCATGGCTATTTGAGCATGCAATGTATCACAATTCTTCAGCATCAAATTGTAGCTGTTCTTCAGCTGGTAATTATAATATCGTGCATGGTTAGTACTCTATAAAATAATTATTTATTTTGATCATCAGAGACGGTTGCTATTCAGCTTTAAATGCTGGCATATAGCAGAGTTACTTAGTGTGTGTTAGAATTATTAGCATTATGTTCTTTGTTGGTTTCGATCATATTGTCTGAGCAAACCAACATGATTATCTCGGGTGATTCCAGAACTAAATGTATCCACATTAAATTGAGTGTTCCTCAAGGCTCTGTTCGGGCGACCCTGCTCTTCATTCTATATATGGCTCAATTCTCTCTTTTCCCACTCTCTGGAGCTGCTAGTCAGCTCTTTGCAGATGATGTGCAATCTTTTGTCCATGGGTCTCCTTCATCCCAGCTGCACTTAGTTGAGTGCATTCAATCCCCTCAAATTCTCTCCACTCCTGGATGGCATCAAACCGTCTCTACCTTACTTCCTCCAAAACCCAGTTTATTTGGTTTGGCATCCCCAACAGCTTCTATTCCCGCACTGTTCCTTTTCTTCAACTGTGCGTGATCTGGGTGTTACGCTAGATAGCTTCCTTTCTTTTAAGTACCATATCTCTAACCTTAGATGTTAAAGATGTAAATTAAATGAGAAATTAAGTGAAATGAAAGAAATATCAGTGTCAAAACAAGTCATCCATACAGCATCGTAGTGATAAATCCCTTTCCAGTCAACGAATCACAACGTGGTATCTCTAGATTATGTGAGCGAGGCCTAAGGGAGGATCCACTTACCCGTTCTGGTGGGAGTAGATCAAAACGAGGGGACAAATATGTGTCCCAATTTTCACTCAACATTTTTAATTTAACCAATCCCTTCTGTCCCGTCTGTAACCTGTCTTCATTCCCACACCAACACCACAACCTTTGTCTCTTTTCCATCACCATATCTATACAGGAAAAAACAAATCAATGTGTAGCATTAAGATTCAAACAAATTTATTAAAATGTCAAACATTAAAATGCTGTCCCTGAGGTTAATTAATTCCATGGATAAAGGAACAGATCATTGATGCATGTGTGTCTTCAGCTGTTCTTCCTTCCAGAGAAAATACCTGTTCTGATGTTTCTGTTGCTGGTGTGGACTTGATGGTGAGGACTTCTGAGGCTAGCATTTGGCTATGTGATGTGATAGCTTGCCCACCATAATTACATTATATCAGTGCTCAGCAGTTGAGATAAATGTGTATTAATGTCTTTCAGTTATAATGAAATTTTTCTCTCTGACACTGTAAGCTTAGCTGCATAACTATAATGTCATATTTTACATATTTAAGCCTAGGTTAACTACTTAGCCGGTATATACCAGCATCGTTTCAACTTATGCTAGTAATTTTTTTTGCTTTTGGTTACACCCCTTTTTTCTGGGTTGCCCAACTCTTGCAGCTGAGAAGATTGTGCTATATGAATTTGTATTTCAGTTAACCATATTTGCCATGATGATTTCTTTGTATTACAGGAAACAGGAAGATTTAAACAATGTGCCAGAGCCAGGACAAGACCAAATTGTGGCTGTACTGACAGAATGATAATGTCTGATGAAGCCAGGTACTCGGACTGCAAAATGCGAGTATGTAAAACAGCTGTCTTTATTGTTTTACGTTCTGTCACTATTAGTGATTGCTATGACTAATATGAGTTAATACACTAAATTTTGTGGCAAGTTTTTTTTAAGCATGAACAATTTGATCCTTCTACGTGAGATGCTGATCTGCATACTGACCCAAACTTTACTTGTTGTTACTTAAATAGTCACTTTATGTAGTGCGGTGCAGAACAGTAATTCTGAGCACCGGGACAACTGGCAACCCTGTATAGCAAATCTAGAGGTTGGGCTTGACCTGTGTGCAGTAGCCTGCCGACACTAGTTATAGGAAGATTGTTTGCTAACTGATGAACTTTTTGTATCACTTAGGCTAGCATAGGCAGCACTTTTGTGAGGTACTTCAACTGAAATAATATGTGTTTTGCATTTTTGGTGAGCAGGAAACTATCTGAAATGTAAACAAACTTACACTTTGTACTAGACTTGTAAGTTACAATAATATTGTTTAAATTACAGGCTTTTACGATAACACAGCCAGCAGTGCTGGAGACTAATTTCATCATGCTAGAGTATGGAGAGACAGTTGCAATTCCTGACAATTATCTCCTTCGAATATTTGACGTGAACAACCGGTCAATTCAGGTGCAATACAAGAGAGGTCAGTCGGATCATCACTTGCACTCTCTCAATTGTTAAATTGAAAAGAAGGAAATGAAATATGGCCACTAAGGAAGCATAAATGGTTTTCATGAAAGTTTAGTCATGACTTTTTTAAAATTACTGATACGATTAGTTAGCAGTGTGCGCTTATGCACTGCTACAGTTAGGAAATCTAAAAATTCTTCAGTTTGTATATAATAATAACAATAATAATCTTCGTTTAATGTTTAAAACTGACAAGTACGCAGGATGATTACAATTGTTAGTACGAACGGATGATCGCAAGTTATTACAGGAGTCTGGCAATGCCACCTAATGGCTGATGGCCTAACACCGGAGATCAGCACCGAGCCTGACACTCGCAAAGCGAGTAGGGGCAGTACCTATACCTATACCTGCAGTTGAACTTTAATCAAGTTTGTTTTCAATAAGTTTTGTAACTTCCTGCTCCTTAACAGGACATTATGTATTCAACTGAGTGGCAGTGTGTGGTACATAAAGAAAAGCTTTGCTTCATTTGTAGTTCAACATAAATCTTTTAGACCCATGTTTCTTTAACATAAATTTGGAATATTCTACAGTCCATTGACATAGAGTATCCAAGCTAGTAACATACTACAATTCTGTACAGGAAGTACCAGGTTTTGTTACTATTCTCTTGCTAAAATGTCTAACATTGTCAGTTAAGAACCTGTAAGTTCAACTTTTAAAGTCAATACTCAATAGTGACTCAATACATTTTAGAAAAATGACAATAAATTACTATAATTATTCTGAATATGAGATTATTAAATTTTGGATTCCTAGATTTGTTAAAGGCATCAAAGAATGTGAATTTTCTGGAATATTTATAATATTATTTCAATATATCAGGACCCAGTCTCTTTCAAACTCTGAAGCAGTTTATTGACACCTCTGATACAGAAACAAGAGAATGCCAATTTTTAACAGATAAGTTGTGACATTGTATGAATGTTTCAATTATAGGATTCTCTGCAAGTGCTTTTTCCACAGCTCTTCGAAATGACAAGCGATTTGCCGAGATGGCTAAAGAACATTTTGAGCCAAACAGTATAGAAATTGTGATGGAGGTTTGTCATGCTAAATTTTGTCTAAGCTGGTGTTTGCTATACACAGGTCTCTGACTGAATTATAATTCAACCTCTCTACAATATTACTACTGCTTCACTGCAACCTCTCTACAATACCACTGCTGCCTACTAACTGTATAGCAAATTACTGGTACATCAAGTTCTGTGTTAATACATCTTTCTCAGTGTTATATTTAAGATGACTCTGATTTTTTGCGGTAAGCTGCCATGCAAAGTATTAACTACAACAAGATGTCCATATCAGGACTGAACACTGAACAGTTACATGAGTATGCATGCATGACCAAATCAGACATTCAAGCAGACTGTTAATTTTAAATGATTACTGGTGGACGATGTATAGAAGAGAACAAGAACTCAAGTCCGACTCAAGACCGATTTTTTTGGGACTCGGACTTGGCTTGTCGCGACATGAACTTGGACTCAGACTCAAAGTCCCAGAGTCGATTTTTGACTCGCTGACTCGGTTTCCAAGTCACAATTTTGTCTCGCGATAAAATATGACTTGTTACCTTTCTTACTTATGCGTCCAAAATAGGTAGTCTAAACTAAAGAGCACATTAGATATCAACAAGCATGCCATTAGTGGAGGGTTGGCGTTCAAAGAGCATCGGGTGATCATACCCCAACCAGCCAGAGATGATATTCTTTGGCACCTGCACACCTGCGGCAGAATTTCTGGAGTTTGCAGCATCTGGGAATTCTTCATCGCGATACCCCAAGTGATGGCAGCGCAGAATCGGCTGTTAAAACCGCCAAACGCATGATCAAGGCCATCAAAGGGGAGTTGACCCGTTTCTAGCGCTTCCGATCTAGCGGAATACCCCATTCATGCAACTGCACCAGCCATATGGCAATCGGACATTAAGCGATACAGACAATAATTATATACGACATCTGGCAATTTTGCAGCCCTCTGTGCACGAACGTTAGGAGCCGTAGTATATAGTATAGATGTGTTAGCAATAGAGCAGTATTAAAATACCTTAGTCTAATCTCACAGTTATAAATCAGTTTTTCAAAGCGTAATTCTTCAATTATTCTTGTAATTAAAATTATGGCTGAGGCCCTGAAGCCAAAAGTTGTAGCGGACAAATTACATTACATTGCCGCTCTTCAAAAATATACTTAAGTCTTTATTTGTTTAAGATTGATTAGGCTATATAATTAGAGTTTCCTGTTATACACGCTTTTGTGCAAGACTGTTTTTGCTTGGGCGCGTTATACATGGCAGTTTTATAATAATAATAATAATAATAATAATAAAATAATAGTAATTCTTTCAGTATTAATGTGCTGTTATTTTTCTATGCCATTAAATTGCGTGTTTCAGTGTATTTTGGTGTTGAAGGACTCGGACTTGATCTTTTGTGACTCGGACTCGAGCAACTCTGGACTCGGCTTAGGTGGACTCGGACTTGACTCGGACTCAGCTTAGGTGGACTCGACTACATCACTGGAAGAGAAACAGAGTTCAGTTATTGGAGCTATATAGCAAGTGAAAGAACAGGACACACTAAGACATTCTAGTTTTGAGCCTTCCCAGACAGCTATGCTCCACAGTGCAGCCTTCATAGCTACTGAATAACCACAGTGCCCCAGTCTTTGCCAGGCAATCTTTGTGGGCCCTGACAGTCACAGCAAGGCTGTCCCATACAGGCCCTACACTATTGGCCCAGTGGGGCAAGTCTGCAGTGGCCCACAAGCCCTGCTTGTGCATGTCAACAACAGGTCCCACACATGTGGTCTAGCCTGAAGTGGCCCAACAGTGGCGTTTTGGCAGGCAAGTTGAAGGCCTCAAAGTTATGGACCAATGATGGTATCACTACAAATTCCTTGAACCTAGAGCCAACCCTCATAATGTCACTGGGGCAGATGTTGGCCAGAGTTCAACCCAGTGAATGAGGTTTTTGCAGCTTAATTAATACATTTGAATTTATTATGATTCATATTATTGGTGTATGGGCATCTTCATTTGTTTATGGAGATGACAGCCTATAGGCTCAAATAACTTTGTGCATATATGATCAGCCATAACCACATAAAATATTGATGCCTAGTTTATCCACAAAGGGAAATCCAGCATTATACAGTATCTCGTTTAATAGTAGTCTCAGACATTGCCATCACTTATGCCAGCCTTGTGTGTAGTTTACTGCAGACTTCTAGTTAGAGACCAGCTAGCCCGGACATAGATGCTAGTTGGTGACTAGGTTAAGCCCTGCTCATGTATAGTTTATATACATGGCATATATGGTCCATGTCACTGATAATTTTTCACAGGAACACCTGGAACAGTCACTAAATTCTATAATCAGTTATGAACCAAGAAGCTTAAATAAGATGGCTCTGATCCAAAGTTTATCAACATCTCATCGCAACAAAGGACGTTGACATCGGTGTTCTCACCATTTTTATGATATAATACAGCTCTTTTTTTACAGTGGCTCTTTATTTCTTTGTAGACCAATAAATTTTGCAGTGTCCAAGTGCATCTGTGATTCCATTGAACGACAGGTGCGGTGGGCAATGTGTGGGCTTATTGCATCAGACCAATGGAATTGTCCACAAAGAAACGATACCTCTGATCCTCCCAGCATGGGCAGTTATGTTTGAATGGGGCCCGGTGGTCGGAGATGTGTGGGCTAGCTGTCAATCAAATTATCAATAAGCAATGCCCTTGTATTGCCGATGTTCACAACTAGGCAATGGGGCAAGGTATCTGGGTATCAGTTGGTTGCATTAACCAACTGATCAGTTGGTACAAGCGAGGACACATGCAGTTACTATTCTACCAAAGTCATAACCCTCTTGAACAAGCAGTGGTCAACTGCATTAACTTGGTCTTTTAATGTATGGTTCATAGCTTTTCTCTTCACTAACCTCTTTTATTTTGGGGGCCCGATAGCGCATTGGATAACACACTGGCATAGAGAACGAGAGGTACCGAGATCGAGTGCCGTAGGCGGACATGCTTTGTAGGCTGCTATTAGCGCCGTGTATTACAGGCGGTCTGTTCTGTTAGTAGTTAAGATTTATGTCTTCTGTCATTTGTGTTCTTGTGAATTGTTTCAACTGTATAACTGTACACTGTAACCGGTTGCGGTTTGTCAACTGGATTGTTTCAATAAAGAATATATTATTATTATTTATTACTGTGTAAAAAGGAGAGGACACTTCTACACCATAATCACTGACTGAGCAAAGTATATGGAAGATTTTGACAAATAAATTTGTGTCTGTAGGGTTCGGGTCTGTATCATCTGAGGGCTGAAATCATGAAAGGGTTATCCTTCTGTCCACTCTACTCTGAATTTCAGGTATGATCATAACTAATCTTTCTTACAGTGGCATAAAGTCTGTAATCTAGAGTGGGGTTAGCAATTTTTTCCCTCCTGTGTCATGTAACAATTTCCTTTGCGATGTAAAATCCTCCTCCCCTCCTTGAAACACCAAAGCTATGACCTTTGGTCATGCAAGGCATGTGCCAATTAATATGAACTGCAAATGCCTGAGCTTCAGCACTTGGTACAAGCTTGCACTTCAGCTCTAGCAACATTATTAGCAGGTGACAGATTGGCTACGATAGGAAAGATTAGTGGTTTTGACCACAAATTCCGCTCTTGCAGCAGTGAAGACTATAAGTGATATATTTATTTTGTCATCAGTTTGTTTATGCTGGTAGTGGTAGTAGTACCCTGCATGTAATCTAGCCAATGTAAATTTCTACTTTGCAGGTCTATGTCAAAATTTCTGAGCTGCAGTACCCAGTTCCTTATGTGATCAACTTTGCTGTTGCCCTTCTTTTGGGTGGAATTCTCTTCATTGTGGCACTTTGGTATCTCAAGAAACATCATTACAGTTCAGCAATTCCAGCCACTGGATCCAAATGTCGTGATCTTAACATGAAGAATGTAGAACCGCTACACCCACCACACTCTTTGCTGGCCGTCTCTTTTTCCATGGGTGATCGGAATCGCTTGTCCTCAAAGGGGGAACAAGCATCTTCACCTGAATTGCTGGAGAGTGCTAAAGCTCAAGATCTGTAATCCGTTCCACATTAAAAAATGTTTACTGGGCCTCAGCATGAGCACACTGCTTAGCAAAGCAGATAAAACAGAGATTGTTAAAAAATATTTCTTCATGGTGGTGTAGTTGTGACAGTTCCGAATTTCCTCTTAGAAGTTTGCGTAATTAGAGTTTTCTTTGTTAGTGCTATTAGAATGTTTACATAAAATAAATTACATACCATTTGTTTATTCCATGCATTTTGCAGCAAAATGCCTATAGCAGATTTCAGTTGTCGGCAACTGCAGTCACAGAATACAGTGCTGACAGAACAACTAACATAACATCAAAGCCCATTATAAAGATTTAAGCATTTCCACAAATAACCTGTTATCTACAGAAGTAAGGGAGTGTTAAATAACAGCTGTATGACACATACATAAATGCATAGTTTACCAAATAGCAAGACATCAAAGACATCAGTCAAAACTTGGCACAAATCAGGTGGTCACAAAAGCTTGGAATACTGTACAAAGTACCATTTGTTGAGTGGGCTGAAGCAAATGACAATTGTTACACTTTCCATAGCATACAATACAAACACCGTCAATGTCAAATAGCAAAACTTCAAACAACAATGATGAAGCACAATAAAGGCAAACCGGAGCTGGAACAACGATCACTATAGACTGTAAGAGACGTGCTTCTGAACTGTGCAAACAATGCAATGTATATGGCACAATTCTTCAAAGCCACCTGCTGGTATTTGTTACTCTATTAAGGAAACCATTACCAAATAGTGGTAATGGTTTCCTACGAGTAAGATGTTAAAAAATGTGCGATATCCCTCCAGTACTCCAGTATCAAAGTTAGTCATCAGAAGCATAGTCTTAGTTTGAACGATATTTAAGCGGAAGCAATCCAACAACTGGACAATTATTCATTGTTCTGTACACGGTTTGACAAAGAATTGCATGAAGCACTCAGTGGCGTAACTAGGGGTTCGTGCGCCCCCCCTGCCCCCCTCGTTATTACGCCACTGGAAGCACTGGGATCTTAACTCTGGATGCAGCGGTGAAATGCAAACATAAAATCAGTCTGCTACTTTGCAAACCCGTTAACCTCAGCCTACCATTTTGATTTTAAAACAGTTTGTTTTGTTATCTTTGGTAAACGTAAAAACGTTGAGTCATAAATGAAAAGCTTGGCAGAAGTCATGATTGTTACAATGACAAAACATTATGCACAAAGAAGATGTTATAGGCTGAACAAGAGTAACTTTCATTGGAACATTCAAACTGAATTCATACCACCATATGACTAATAAATAAAGTAACCTAGCTACATCATGTCCTGCAAATATTCAAATTACAATCATCACGAAAAGTTCTGTTCATTTTATCTCTACATGTTGAAACACAAGCATCTGGCTAGATATTCTAAACTACTGCTGTTGCTTCTACTGTTATTACTCATTCTAATGCTAAAAAAGAAAAACATTAAATAAACATTTCATGCAATGAGTAAATACCTGTAAAAAAGACTGAGAAATGATCATTAAGATGCAGTATAACAAATTTAGATATTCTGACACCATTTTAACAAAGGTTTATGCATGCCAAGTTCAAGCTTCTTGTGATTAAGTACACTCCTAAGAGTCACATAATAAGTGAGCAAGAAACTTTCTGGTGATTAAAAGGTGACTGATCGATCAGAGTCATGTGATGATGAGAAAGATTTAAATTCTGTTACACAGAAAATTGTGCCAGAAAAAGCATTGTCACCTGTTTCTTAGGCCATGAAGACGAATATTCTTTTGTCACAGTGGGCAACCTTGTGCAAACTCATACTACTCAAAAAGCTCAATGAAAAAGAAATTACTTATTTCCACTTTACGAACATCAAGATAGAAAACGAAATTTAGAGTAAACTTAACAGGTCATGAGTGATGTGACCCAGTGTGGATGGTATTACAAAGTTAATTGGAAAGTGAATGACAATACAGCATATAAATATTTTTTCAAACAAGAAAATCACAAGCTCCTTTATTTACTTTGGCAAGCTACATTTACAAAATATGGGCAGAATCTGTTACTGGCAATAATGCATATTTTAGACCAATTTGCTCTTGAAAAGATTGTGTGCACTATGAAGGTACTTGCAAAACATTTGTACTTCTGAATAAATGACATCATTTCATAATTGTAACCTGCAAATTTCTGAAGCTTTATTTAAAAGCTCACTGCAGGGTGCCAGACTATTCATGAGCACTGGATCATATCAGAGGGGTTGTCCAAAGTTAGCAAGAGGAGGTCCAAGTCTGGTTGCCAGGAGACCATGGAGAGGAGGGAGAGGAGCTGCTAAGGCAGATTCCATCTGAGACAAGGATTAAAAAGTATAGGACAGGATGGATCTGAGTAGGAATTCTTGAAGAGGTGAGACTTTTTGTTTGTTTGTTGTTAGAGGTTATAGAGGATTGTGAGTTAGGTGGTGGTGGGTGATATTGGTGGAGGATCTGGGAATTTACAGAGTTCAGGAGGGAGATCGCTTAAAAGTAAAAGTGCAGTGTGGTATATGAGAAGTTACTGAAAACTTACGGCAATTACTGGAAACCTACATAACGTAATATTGAAAACTACAGCATAATTACCAGTCACTTATGGTGACACAAAGTTGTAAAATTCTGCATGTTTGCCAATAATTTTTGCAAATAAATATGCAAACCTAAAGAATACTGTGATTCTGTTTGTCCTCTCAACTGAATGGATTTAATTTGCTAGATTAGCCCTGTAACTTGTGGAGAGGAGGCCATTAGCCTCAGATAGGTTGGCAGTGGAAGGCCATTCCGACTGGCTAAAAAATTACAGTTGGCACTCGTTGGTTTGGCAAAGGCACTAGTAGGTAGGCTTAACCGTATGGCATGAAGTCTATTATTACAAACATTTTTACGTGCAGTCACACAGAAATGTGAATTGGTGGGGGAAGGAGAGAACATAAATAAGATCACTGTAGCACAACAAGAAAAGACATTTAGTTATTTAAAAATTTATCGATTTAGGGTTAATAGCTATTTGTACTCAATGGATTGAAGTTCAAATACAAATATCCAATAGAAATTTTGAGTGTCTTGCTGGCAGCAGGTGTAAGCTAGATAGGCCAGAACAGATGACACCATAGCCATGGAAAATGGAGGCATTGATCAGTAAGGGACAGAAGACACGTCCACCTCAGAGCTGGTTTGTTTTGTTCGGTCCAGCATTTCTGCATATTTAGTATTTGGATGGTGACTATTGATATTATTTACCACTTCACCTAAGCCTTTCATCCTTAAGGGTCGGTAAATAAGTACGAACATAAGTATGGAGATTAAATAAGGTATCCTGTCATTTGATTGCTGCGGTTGTCTCTGTGCCTCAGCTGAATGATCCTTTGACCTTGGCACCTCACTTCTGAAGCATTTCTATAAGAGCATGTAAAAAATTGTGTTACTGCTAACCTCTAGCTTTCACTACTCTGCTCATTTTATTTTAGTAGGTAGTAAAGAGACCTAAGCTAAGGTGCAGGTAAGTGTATGATTTGTCTAACAGAAGTATACCTGGGTGCACACAGTTGAAATAGTACATGCATAGCATTTGGTAAAGCAGAAATTACAGGTAAATCAATGTACCACTAAATTACTTGTAACTTATGGTAACAGTAATATTGCCAATCTTAACAGTAATTTATTAACCTTGGCCATGCATGACTGCAGAGAGGTATGTAAAAGACATTGTCCAAATTTGTTACAATTACAATAAAGTATTAAACACTTCCAACATACAATTAATTAATCCTATATCTTTGCAAATTCTAAATCAAGAGATTCAATTCAGTAACATACACACAAGAAGAAGGCTTTTTATGCAGCACTACATTTGCAACAACACCACAAAGTAGTTCTACTACTGTTGACCAGAGTTTATTATATTTTCTACCAAAATAAAGGTAGAGATGCTGTGAAAATTAAATTTATTAAAACAAAATTTTCTAATGAAAATGTGAGGGCTTGTACATGATAAACACTTGATCACATGATACATTTAACACAAATTAGAAAAACTGCATCAATTCCTTGGGCTATAAAACTTAGTTAAAAATTAAAGTTGTAAATAAAAAAATTGCAGTAGTAATAATACTCTCTATATCTAAGAGTAGTATGATTGGAAAAGCAAACAGAAAAGCAAAAATCTTATACATGCAAAAAGTGCCAAAAATGTTAATGCGAGACAAGCAATAAGAAAAGCATGTCAGTGTTCTGTATCAGACAGCTAAGAAATGTGAAATTTGTAGAACCCTATTATTTCACATGACTTACTCAAAGAAAATAACAACTAAACAACAAAATAGTACCACAAATACAGAAACTGTCTTTACTGTTCTCAACAATGAACAAGTTGTGTCAATTTAATAGCAAAACCTGAAATTATTACATACACTAAGAATACACGTTTTCTGTCACTGCAAAATTGTTCCGAGCATTATCTAAAGTGCACAAATGACTTGTTACGTCAGAATGCATAGATTTGGCACATTGGGATCAGTTAACTGATTTTGCATGACTTTACATGGTTAGAAAATAATTCAGTTTCATATTGTAAGACACAAGTCAGCTAGCTACTCAGCACTAAAATTCTCAGTACTATAAGAAAAAGGACCTTTGAGGGCATCAACCAACAGATGAATTTGTTTGGAAAGGATACTGAAACCTGTTTTGTTTATTCTGTTTTTCTTAGGGTCTCATGGAACTCTTTATATTTAGTTTAACTTCTGTGTATGGCTTGTGTTCTCACTATGTATAGAAGTGTTGCATACTTCGATTGCCTTCTGGTTTCAATCATCATCAATGGGTGACCCTAATTAAGTGGGACTCTGGAGCTTTCTGGATCTGCCATTTGTATTGTGATCATCTGTGCAGTGCACTGCCAGTACTTGCAAAATATGACATTGATTATCAGGTGTAATAGTGTTGACCACTTATAATATACACAAGAACAGATAAAACAGCTTATTTCTAATAACGTAAATGCACAGCTAAGAGACTTTTTACCACAATACAAAATTGTACAACGATTTGCCCAGACTAATTGTTCACGGATGGATATATGACCAGTTCTACTCTCATAAGCACAAAAGCATACCTTATACAGACATCTATCCTTCTACGACAAAACTAACATTACACCAATGGATATATTTGCATAAGTGTTAAGTAATAAATTTTCATCTTTTAGAGGGTATAATAAAGTAGTTATCTGGAAATTTTAATTACAAGATTTTGCAAAATGATATCAAGGACATTTGAAAGATCAAAAATTAATATGCAAATTAAATAATACTAAAAAATGATTCACCTAATTTGTTGTAAGACATTCAGGTCTGAGCAGCTTTTTAATGCAACAAATTCTAAATTGTCTCAGTACTGGAAACTAAGTCATACGCTGCAACCAAAACCAACTCTCATGCAGCAGTTCCTTGCAGTGTGACAAATTTCAGTATAGCGTCTCTTTCACTGGTGTATCTTCCACCATGGCTAACTCAAACAAACCCACAGCCATGACGTAACACTTAACTTTGACATTACATGAGACAACTGATCATCAATGCTGAGTAATTATATCTGAAACATATGAATAAATAATTTTTAAAAAGACTAACAGAATAACCATTAACTTCAAAAGTAAACAGATTAAATTTTGACCTGATCACAGGATTAAATGTATACAATCTTGGTCTGGATACATGATCAAATAGAACATTGAATCAAAAGATTACATGATCAAAGAGAACATTGAATCAAACGATTACCAAGTTTTCAGCCATAATGAAGCATGACATGTAGATAATAATTATCAAAAACAATTATATGAAAGCAAGGACAAGGAACATATAAAAATTGCAGTAAACACAATGTTACAATAGAAATTTTGAATGTTACTGTAAAATCTAGGTAACTATTCAAGATCCTCAAACCCATTCATGTTTACATCCTGAGAACATGAGACTGAACAGGAGTGAGGTCTGTTAGCCAGTTAAGAAACCCACATTTGAATTGCCATCACTGATACACTAGAAACAAAAGAAAATAGCCCATAAAGCTAATGATAACAGAGAATCAAGGAAAACAACAGGTCTGAGCATCTACTGTGATGCCACTGTCAATTGTATGTTGGTTTCTCATAGATGATGTCAGTGATGTTTATTTATGGTTCAGATTTTGCAGATTTTGACACTAATCATCAGATGGATTGAAGAGCTGTCAGGTACAGAATCATGTGAAACTACTACCGAACCAAATGAGACCAGTGTTTAAAATGATAAAGTAGCCATGATGTAACCATATAATGGCTGTTTGTGAACAAATGCCTGTATCTCCAGGCATTAGGCTATAATCTGTACCGGTGTAAATGGTGAAGTACATGTAAATGGCAAGTCCTGCAGCGCATTGGACCTGTGTCCAGAACTCTGGGATTCACACATTGCCGGCTCAAGGGCCTATGAGCCATTCATGAATTATGTACGTCAGTAAAGGCCCTGTATCCTACTCACAGAAATGACACCTTTCCTGATACATGATTCATAGTGCCCAAACCACAAATCTTAAAAATTCCTAAGCACGATCAGACAAAACAGATGAAAAACAGAAATTGAAAATAGCTAACATACCAGTTCATTGCATAACCATTGCTGCTCAAAAAACGAACATTCGTGAAATTGAACCGATTTCATTTGTTCAAGCACCTACTCTTTCTTATCCATTATAATGCTAATGTGTAATAACATTTCATGTTTATTTAAATGTTACGCAAGTAGGATTTGCATCGTATGAATGTCAGACATTCTTTTCATGAGCTTCCTTATGAAGTTGACTACATTTATACAATGCCATGTTCCAATGTGCATTAAAATTAAACTAACGTCATGTCATGGACGGCAAAATAATGTCATAAATAATAGCATTCTAATAAACCGAAAATCTTCATTTGCATTAATTCTAGGCAGACAAAATCCACTGCCTTTGATCCGTTGCAAAACTTGACAACAGAATCATTCAGAAAAGCACAACATACAAATACAAACATTGACAACACACTCTGAAAAACCTTCAGCATTTTATCTTTCAAATACAACAGTCAGTGAAACTTTGATTTAAAGAATAAAATGAAATGAATTCAAACAATGCTCCATTCCTATTACTCACTCACTACGTGTAAACTACAGACCAGGTACACATCAGTCTGGTTGCTTTGCTGGTGTCTTTCCACCTCGAGGTTTGAACATTTCCGAAATTTGCCACAGAGAATCTTCACTGAGATAGTTGTCAAAATTGTTGAAGAAGGCTATTATCTTCTCATTCTTCTTTAAGTCATATTGACTACAAAATTAGAACAAGAATATATATTTAATTCATAAATGATAACAAATCTGTAACAGAAGCATGGATAATGGCCATTATTTGATTTCACATTTAAACTGGCTTTCAAGCTATACTGGCTCAAAATATATCAGAAATAATTAAGAAAATTAAAATGTTAACACTTTAATGAGGAGCTGCATTGGTTTCCCAGTCGCTTTCAGTACACTCTAGTTGTTAAAGTGTTAAATTAAAAATGTTTGAAGTGAATTGTGCCTATGAAGCACAAGCAATCTCTTAAGCAAGCAAACCATAGTTGCAGTAGAGACTATTCAGAGGCACTTTCAGCGCGGAAGCCCCGGGGCGAAAGAAACACCCGGAGAGAGCAAGAGGTTGCGGGGGAGAACCCAACAACTAGATTAGCTATAGACGAGGCGGAAGGCCATTCCATGTGGAGGGACCTGCCACAGCAAATGCCTAGCATTGAGCTATGGCATATCTAAAACAAGGTCCAAAGAGATCCAAATGATCGGTAAAGTGCAAGAGATGAGCAGAGGTCCATGCCCAGCCAACACAACTCCTTCACTGGTTGCTAGGGTCCTTGAGGCAACCATGTCGCTGGACCTTGGGATATCTTCTAATCGTCTCTGTCGTACTTCAGATAAAACGCAATTCATCTGGTTTGAGTCCAACTAGACATGGAATTTCTCCATGCTAGGTTTCCTGACGTTCACTATTCTTCCTCAGTCCGTGATCTAGGCATTACACTTGGTCCAGTTCTCTCGTTTACTGACCATGTCAATCATATCTCTCTAACATGCCTTTATCATCTACATCAGCTCTGCACCATCTGTCACTCACTCTCCCCTCATGCGGTTACCACTGTCATCCATGCGCTAATCTGTAGTAGGGATGGCTTTGGCCACTCCATCTATGCTGGTATCTCTTCACTAAACTTTTCCAAGCTTCAGTCAATACTTAATGCTGCTGCCAACCTTATTGGTGGTCTCCCAAGGTTTGCCCACATATCTGCCTTCATTAGAGACTCTGTCCACTAGCTTCAAAATTCTAACTCGGGTTCTGCACCTCAGTCTCTTCACTCCATGATTGCTCTAGTCTCCGCTCGGCCGCCAGAGGCTTTCTGGTTGTTCCCTGAGACTGCTCAACCTAGAAGTTTTGCTGATGTAGGCCCTCTAGTTGGAACCAACTTCCGCAGGAATTGCAGCCTGAGGTCCTCGGTCTTTCTCATCCCCTGTTCCGCAAATGTCTGAAGTCCATTTTATTTGTTAGTCATAGCACTTACTTGGGTCGGGAGTGCCTCGGAATTGCAGAGTGATGCTTTATAAAGTTTCGATTACAATTACAATTACCAGGTGTGTACTGTCTCAAACCAAAGCAGTGCAGAAGTTATTAAACACTGACACTTAGTCACCCTGATCACCAGTAAAATTAACAGACAAATAATCAGCCAGTCAACTTAAATAATCTTCTCACATACAATGACTGCCAAGTCATGCATCCAATTTGCTAAAGAAATATTGTATATGGAATAATGCCATATTGAAATCTTACCCCTTTTTGAAGCGACTCATATTCTGAAGTATAGTACAATATTGCCAACACTTGGAGAAGTTGATGCTTCCATCAGGAAGGAAGTCAAGATTTCCAATGTTTACGAAAGTCAGATCTTGTAGCACTAGACCTCTGACAAAATAACAAGTCATCTTTGTCTTAACTCTATCACAGCAAATACCATCAATTTCATTCATATAAGGAAAAACATGTAGTGAGGGTGACTAATGTGACTAGCAACAATGGACAGGAAGATGATAGTGGTAACTTTCCTGGGCTGGGATTCACAACATGTTGTCCAGGACCTTGGACACAGGGCAGATGACCCACTCTACAGTACACAACTGGGGAATTGATGAAGGCTAAAGCATAAAGCATATAAGCAAGACCTGAATTAGGACTTAAATTCATTCTTTGCCAAAATCCACCATCTCCAGATGAGATAACTGGGCCTGTTGGTGCTATACCTTCACAAGAGGGTGAAAGTGCAAACTTACATGTAGGGAATACACGGAGGTTCAGTGTCAGCGAGGGCCTGTCTGTAGGCACGGAAGGACGAAGAGCTGTCTATCAGCTGACAAAATTCTTTCAATGCCTGTAAACAACAATCAACTGTTACTTGACTCATCAGTTAGGTCTTACATTTCAAATGGCATCACTTCCACCTGGGTTAGTGCAACACTAAACATTTGATCAAAGATTAGTTAATTAAAAATCTGATTAGTGCTGGTCTAAGTAAGAGGGCTAAGTAAAATACCTTACCTTGTGTCATATATACTGTAATATGTACTTACTGCCTTGCCTCTTAATAAGAAGTGGTGCTTTAGTTTTTAATATGTTTATGTAAATTACATGGAACTATCACAAGATCAGACTTTATAATGATTGAACGATATATTTAGATTATATATTTAGAACCAATAATAAGGCAATGATGGCAGGAGGGCAGTTAAACATATACCCTCTTCATCATTTTGCCAACTTAACCATGATACACCTGATAATCACTACAAAGTACAAAATACCACAAGAGTCGACACCACTTAAGTGCATAACGGACAAGTGCATAATTCACTTATATGCATAATTCACTTATATGCATAATTCACTTATATGCCGGTCGCATTTCAATGAACAGTATTTCAATGGAAGACAACTCTGGGTATGTGCATATCACATACATGCATAACCCGTTTATCTGCATAACCAACTACAGGTCCATTATGCATTGCTCTGTGTCTATCAATACTGCTTAATTGTATAGGCAGCTCAGAACAGTCTGGTCGCCTAAGCAGTTCGCCTGTGGACAGCAAACAATTCTGGTCACCCAGTGGTCTGTCTTAGCTGTACTGTGGTCTGTATCAGCAGATGGGGTAACATTCTTACCGGTCGACATTCAGGAGTGTGCAAAACGCCGCATAAACATTCCGCTTAGATTTACTTTAACTGAATGGTTACTGAAGGCATTATAGTATGTATGCTCCATCTGTGTTACCAAATAACATAGTACATGTGAACTTCTGTTATGTGCATCAGTCGGTTAAGTGCATAGGTTCAAGAGAGTCCCGAGGCTATGCACTTAAACGGCAACGACTGTACTACCAAGCAAAACCAAAGACAGTTAAAGCCCTTACTTCAACGTTTTGTTTCTGCCATTCCAACCGCCGCACTGGTGCTGAATCAACAGCAGAAAGAATGGCAAGATAAGAGTTGAAATTATTGAGGCGACGCAAGTGCTACAACAAAATATAAAGAAAAAGTCATCACAAATAACCATTTATCAAGTGACTTTTATATCACACAAGGTTTGTACTTTGGATATCACTATGCCTCTAGAACTAATTATAAGCAAACTAAACTATGGTAGGCTAATCTAATATATTCACATGTAATCCATACACAATTGAACATGTCCACCACTTATAGATCAATCTCTACACAATTGAAAATAAGTAATCAAACAAAACTAAATAAATTTATTACTAGGTTTTATATCTATTGCCATTCCAAGCCGGTTCACACACCCTCAGAATATAATCATGTCTATATAACACAATGACCTATACACAGATCCACACAAAACTAAATAATCTAAACCAGACTAATGTCACAACTGACTCTACAGTACTCTTCTTCTTATGTCAGCTTAACGAAAACTAAGATAAATCAGAATATTCAGAATGAGTTTTAAATACAGAGTAACCATACTTGAATAGTCAATATGACCCTAAATTCAGAACTGTTAAAATCTACTTAACTCTTTAACGACGAACATGTACTAAAAGTGACTGGGAAATCAATGCAGCTCATCGTTAAAGGATTAATGGCATCTGGAACAAAATGCTTCAAAATACTGCAGTCACTAGAACACAACCCAAATACCATACCACACTGGGGTAAAGATGACAACTTAAGTGTGACTCAAGATTTATGCAAAAAGACAGCTAAACAAAACAAATAATTTTTATGCAAAAACACAGCTAAACAAATCAAATAATCTTGGGATAGAAAGCTATTTCTACTTCTCTTGATAAAACATGTCATAATAGCTCAATCTACTTGGCAACAAACAGTTTAGATTAAAAAGAAATGTCAAATGACTACCAACCTTCATTATTTTGATGAACTTCATGAGATGACGTTCTCTTTCCTTTGGATCGTCCTGCTCAAGAATTCGTGTGCGACACCTGACAAAGAAACCAAAACATGAGGACTCATCTATACATGGAAACTTTACAATATAAAATAACTATGTATGTATGTCTGCATTTGTATGTACATGCAGGCATTGGTGTTCAGTATCTCTGACCGTTCGGAAAGTCGTTCTGCACTCAGTGTCAGAAATAAATTACATACATACATACATCATCGTTGTCAGGAACTGATTATGCTGACAATGATGCATGTATTTCTGACACGGAATGTAGAACAAAGTGCCGAAAGGTCAGAGGTACCGAACACCAATACGGGAGTGAAGTGGCAGAAGATCAACTCGAACGGTACAAGCTGCTTTGGAAAATTTCTAAAGAAAACGGAGCAAAAAGGGCAACCAACCAGTATGACATCTTGTTGAAATGTTCTGTGAACTCTGTCAGATTTGGACTGTGTTCTTCCGACTGCTCTCGAGACCAACGAAGGACTTCTGGAATCTAGAAGAGATAGTGTTACATAAAGTAACAGAACATATTTGCTAGCACCCTCCAAATACCTCGATAGCTTATGTCTCAAACCATTCTCAGTTGGCTCTAAGCCAGTTACAGCCACAGAAGACATTAGAACATCATCCAATTAACCTTCTTCTTACATAAATTTGTCCAGCAGTTTAGTTCTAGCAACCATTCTTAGACAAGCAAATGGATGGTAGAATAAAAAATCTACATACTTTGCAGAGTTCTCCAACATAGAAAATCTTACAGAAATACATTGATGCTTTATAGTAGCTAACTTTGTATAGTATGCTACTGTTTGATCAACTACAAAGATCATTGCAGATCAATGTAACAAAAAAATATGTAGGCTACTACATGAGTTTTTTCCACAGATCACAGGAGTTCATAGAAAATTTTTGAATCCATGGTTGCATTCGTGTAATACTCAAATTTGTGTTATATCAACACATGTTATTGCGAGGGTCTGGCACAACAAGTTACCAAATTCACATTTTTACCAATTCCCTGTAGAAAAATTTCACCTATAAATCTGACAATTTGATAAAAGCTGGTTGAATAACACCACAAACCACGTCATGCTTTTACTTACCTCAATTCTATTAAAAAGTTCATTATCTAGTAGTGTCATCTGTTCAGCAATGTTCACTGCTTTGAAATCAGTAATATTGTGTATTCTGTTAAGATAAAACAAAAGCAAAATCCCTTCGTAAACACTTCCAAACACAAGCAACCCAAACCTAATAAAACCACACCAACAAACACAACAAATTGCACACTGGCTGCCTCCAATGAGGTCCTTCAAATGTAGCAACACGCTATGTGCAGGTGTCTTTCCTGTCACAAATGTCCTCAAATCTGACCATGATCACATGACCTTAGACTATTGGCAAAGGCCATTAATAACTGATTCAGATTTCCTCCTCCTCTTTCCAATTTTCAGAATCTAGTTCCATGTTGTCAAAAAATTTCAAACATGCATACCAAATTCAAAATTTTATTTTTATTCCATTCTTTTTTCAGCAGATATCATGAAATCGAGTACCAAATTGATTATGCTTATTATAAATTAAGTACCACACCATACTAAGTTAAATTGCGTGCAATACTTTTGCTAATACTGCAGTTATATGATGCTCTCAATATACTGCTGTATAAATGTCAAGATCACTAATACATATATAATTTCAAAATTTTACATATATCTCTTGCATCTGATGGTGTAAAACCAGTTAAAGAACCAACTGTCTCAAACGGAACCTTAGCAGAAAGTGGGAGCAAACTTACTTTGCAGTAAGTTGGTAAGATGACAGAAGGGTGACCGTGTGACTGGCCGCCTGTTTCAAACGGTAATTTTCAAACTTTTCTAGGACCTTCTTTCGCATAGTCCGAGCCAGATGTAGCTCACCATCGCTGAGAAGCTGGTAGACGAGGTCCATCAGAACCTGCAGCATATGTTCATCTGTTTCTCGGCTATGAACAATAAAAACAAGTACAAACACTAAGTAATAAAGAATCAGTAGCACTTAACACTGCCTATCCTGCCTAAAACATATTGCTAGGATTGCTTACATTAAACAATCAAATAACTTCAAGCGCCTATGAGAAGCACTTACTAAATAAGTTGTGTTGCATTTCAACTTAAAACACTTGTTTAGATCAGTAAGATAGTCAAGTGTGCAGCGCTTTTGCAAGATACTTCAAAGTGTCCTGATACATACATAAATGCATAGGAAGTAAATGCAACGGTAATTCAATCGGGCTGTGTTAAGTGGAAAAGCTCCTGGAGTCATTACAAATGACCAGTTTTCCTTTAATTACATGACACTGATGCACTCAGACATACTTCCGTTCAGAGAACTATAGCCAAGCATCACAGTTCTTAACCCTTTAATGATAAGCTGCATTGGTTTCCCATACATTTTAGTACATGCTCGTCGTTAAAGGGTTAAACCCATGAAGTCGGTAATGGTTAGCCATAGAGTGCATTGCACAAAAGCCAGGATATGTAAAAACTTAGCAAAATTACACACAAGATGGGCTTTAAAGTACCAGTTGAACTTCTTGCTTACAAAATTACCATCAAGGACTAAAACACATATAGGTAGGTTTAGTAAAGATTATTGTGCATTATTACATTCTTTCATTAACTATAATCTTTACTGCTTATTGAAGGATATTTCTATTACAGCACTATAAGTGTTACAATACCACTTGGCTCCAACGTTATTTATAGAAATAAGTCTTTACACAATCAGTGATAGCATCTAAAAAGCCTTTTCCTTTTCAGAAACGTACCACAGTTCATCTACCACTCTAACTAGAAGCGAGAATGTGTTTCGTGAATGCTTCTTCTTTTTGACGTCATTAATTTTGCTGAACCGGTTGTATCTTAGCAGCAGCTTCGTTATGAGGTCACTCGGTGATATGAATGTGCGATAGGTCATCAGGAAAGCTTCTCGAAACAACAAATCTAAACAAAAAAACATCATAATTCTTATCTAAAGGCTGATGGCTTCCTCTTATTTTCCACTCAATTTGATCATTTTTTATAAAAAGAAACAATATGCTTTCTGCTTTCAGAAATCTGTAATGGGACAGTAACTTTAATCCTTTCCATGCCATAACAGCAAATTTACAACACAAATACTAATTCTATGCAAATCCTGTATGAAGATTTAAATTACATGTACACTACAACACTAATTGTTGTAGCCTACATGTAATTCCCGTGTATTATAATAATACACGGGAATTTCACAGAAATTCGTTAATGATTAGCACGACGGGAAAGGCTATATAACTCAGTAGGCTATATGAAATGGAACATTTCATCAAACAGAAAAATCTCAGGAGCAGTGCAAAAAACGAATACGACAAGAAAACGACTGTTAATTTGTATCTGAACTGTTTGGTACAATAAGTGCATGTAGTCATACAAATCAAGTTCCGAAAATGTGCTAAATAACCAAGAACTTGAACAACTGTGCTAGACTACTTGTTAAGGCTCTGACAACGGAGCCTTTCCTAGTTAGTGCAGATCTCTCTAAGTGATACCAATGAATGTAACTTACATTAGTCAATTCTCCTGGAAATAAATGCGTTAACTACAGGGATCAAGATGGTGTGATACAAAAGAGGTTTGATTCTATAACTATGCGAGATGTGAAATTGAGCATGGTTAGAAAATGCCACTACAACAGTGTGTGCATTCATTACGGTCAACAGGTAAGCCACCCAACTGAACAGACCTAATCAAATTTGCAGAGTTGTTTGGCTTGAGATAGAGTTAGGCAAGTTTGCATGTAACAGTAACAGTTTCATTCCTTCTTAAGTCCTTTGTTTAAGTCTGCATCATTCCAATATTTTCTCAAAACATATTCCCATATGCTGCCTCTTGTCTGACTGGATTAAGCTGCATTTCCCATGAACTTGCAGTGGAGTCTTGAAGCGTCATAGCTCCACATTAGAAACTAATGGTCATAGAAATTATCAGTCAATACATTAGAACAGTAAGCAATTTTGGATACCTGCAACTGTAGCATGAACAATTAAGGCATCAACAGTTCCACCGCGAATGTCCGGACCGTCTTCATTCTAGCAAACAAGAAGAAAACGTGATGAATGTGATTTCCATTTTAGTGAAAATAAATTTACTTTTCTTGTGTTTTCTGACAATGACCTATATTACACACTCGATTTAATTCTTCAACTAACAAACTGCAAATTTATTTATGTATCAGTTAAAACAAAATGTACTCTCTATGGTTGTTTGCATAATCACTTCACTTGATCTTCAAAAAAATTATAAATGTTCGCTGCAGCAAACCGAGATAGCTAGCCTAACCATTGTGATCACTGAACCTATGGTATGGAATTCTGTGCCTGGCGACCTAACTAACTGAACTACCATGCACCAGTTTAAGACTTGTGCAAAAGTATACTTGTTAGTCGACAAGTAACATTGGGCTAATGTTTTTCTGCGAAAAGTATTTAAGAGAACACTGCATTTATACAGTTAATGAAAACTGATGTAATAAGTCATTGTTAAAAATGCCATCTTGAAAACTGTTAAAAGAAATCAGGTGACTATCAGCAGGATTTGTCCTTTGGCATCACAATTAGATGCCTACATAGTTTGCTCGATTGAACTGTATAACGGATTGTTGTATGATGTTCAAAATAAAAACTATAAATTCAATAATGAAACACTAGTACATAAGAGCAAATGATAAAACTGTTAACAATCATTACCCAATGTTTTGTTAAGTGATGCAGCCACAGTTCCTCTAGTCTAACAGTTACTCTCATCCTACATTAAGGCATACACCACTTTAAAATCAAATAATACAGAAATAATTAAATAATAACACTGAAGTACTATTGGTCGAAAGTAATTCCTCATATTTTTACTGTGAACAGTAAAATGACATAGAATGGTTCCCTTACTTCCAATGACTTAACAAGAGCACCCATAATATCACACAGACATACCTATGGTGAGCACAGCAACACATCCACTATCACAGGGATGCACCAACAGCATTCAAAAGGTCAAAAAGCAGCTAATTTGCGAGACTCAGATTGAGCACAATGATGAAACTTACGGGTTTATTAGAAATCAGCTGATCAGTAACATCTTCATCTTCAAGGGTGTTCACAATGGCATATTTTGGTGTTTCAGGAGATTCAGCATTCTCACTAGAGGCACTGGCATCTGAAGGATCCAAGCTCACAGGAGCAGTATCAGAGGACGGTTGCTCAAAAAAAGAAGCACCGCCCTTGTCATCGATGGAAGCACTGCCATCATCCATCACCAGCGTCTGCCGATTTGCAGGTGTATAGTAGCCCGAGTCCAAAGTAATCTGACTAGAAGACTGATAGTCACATTCAGAAGCACCAAATTAAATTACACACAATCATAGCAGAAAATTGGTTGCTGTTGCATTGTTACAGTGCAGAACAGTGTGTGGGCTCCAAATTTCCTAACAAAAATATTGTAAATCCAAAACGCACTGTAAGATTTGTTGCAATGTCTGTGTAAAACAGTGGCCGAGTTGTTACTTATAACAAAGACTTCATTTACAACACAGTTTGGCTTTCAATGCAAGATTATGAGTCTTTGTTGTACCCTTTGTATCAGACATAGTCAAGTATTAAAAACAAAATAGCTTTCAGCTGGAGCCCACTTTTCAATATGGTTGCCTTAGACTTTTATTGCTTTGTAAATGTTAAAATAAGAATTTGTCAAAAAATCCAGCAACCCACAAAACATATTTGCATTAATTAGATTGCCCTTATTGTTTCTACAATTAAGTTAACCAAACGACACCATAATAATTAAGGTGTCATGTCTGTAAGGACTTGTTTGACAAAACAGTACCAAAAATGGATGAAAATCAGTCCTATCTGAAATGACCATACCTTAGCCAACTGACTGATTCAACATACCTGGTCTCTTTGTTTCGGGGGTATCAATGGTGGAGGGTTCAGCCGGCTGTCCTCGCTTGTACTCTTGGTGAGACCCAAGGTCACGTCAGGACCAAAGTCAAAGGACGACGAGCATCCAAGGCTCAAAATGCGACTCTGAGGATCCCAAGAGCCAAACGGTTCAAAGCCCCCAAGGTTCCGCTCACCCTGATAATACGTCTGATGGACAGTGGTGGAATACATGGAGTGTCGCATGGATTCACTGACCATTGACGACGAACATTCTCCAAAAGCACTCAGGTATGCTTGCACTGCAAAACCAGCCAAAACATAAGTAAAGCATTCAGATACATACTCTGGACTGTTGGTCAGCATGATGGCAACTGAGAAAATCTATCATCATGAAGCTCAAAATGTAATTCCTTGTAAGAAATGTGAAATAAGGAGCAATGGCCACCATAGGCAGTTCTTAAAAGTTCTATAAAGAAATTAAAGATATTCAAGCCTGCCTATGAGTTGCTGGATTACTCCATACTTAGGACCACACCTCTGAGCATATCTAATGAATGGGTGGATGTGCTGAAGTCTGTTTAGTTCATGATCCAAGATACCTAAAAACTGACCTGTCACAATCAAGGTTGAAAGCAAATAAGACAGCAGTATTTACTTTGGTGACACTAGTCTTTCATGCAGTGTCTCTTTGTTATCACCGTTCTTTCCCTAGTTCACAATTCATCTGATCTTTTGCAGAACTCGCATTCAATCAGTGTTCAAGAGCTGACTTGAAAGCACACAGAGAAGTCATAAATGAGATTGTGCCAAATAAGTTCCACTCATACAAAGCTTTTATTTAGACCGGCCTAACATGCAAGAACAACAACGTACCGTGTTTCTTTGGAGGTATTGGAGGTGGTTGCTGAGAACCCTCAGTATGTGATACTTCAGGGTAATTAGCGTGCAATGGTTGTACAAAGTTATCCTGCATTCTGGTAAAACTGTATGATTTTTTGTGAACTTCAGTGATCTTTGTAGACGCAAATACATGGGGAGAGACATTCTTTGATGGCACGCGTGGAACGACATCTGGCTGAAGAACTGTAGTGTTGTTATCGGCTGTTAGGGGCAAGCAAACGTTGCGAGTGTTGTATGTGGGACCAACAACAGCTGGAGGTGATCTGCATGTCTGCTCGATAGTGAAGTTGTCATAATGAGAACCAGTACGGACATACGAGGTGCTGGTTGAACCTTTCTTGACAGGCAGTGGAGGAGGCAGACTGGAGTTGGTGGCTTCACAGGGTATCCCCACCAGGAAGCTTTTAGTAAACTCAAACACGTTGGAAGAACACTCTAAAGGTGTGTCGATGTTGTCATACTGGGAACTCCTCGAGTCACGCCGATGGAGACTATTGCTTGGCAATCGAGAAGGTTTTGGTGGAGGGTCATCAAGAAGCTCCTCTGAGGACCCACTCAACATTGAACTAATACTGTTAGTCGGTGAGCAATTCGATGGAATCGTCAGACTCGTTGTGAAGGACATTGACGATCGACTGCTCAGTGCATCTGACTCATATAGTCCAGCAGAGTTTCGCTTTTTCTCGGGCAGAGGCGGAGGAATTTCCTCCAGACTGTTTCTTAAAGAAAACCGACCAGGCATGCTGAAAAAAACAACAACACAATAGTCAAGTTTTCAAATGACAATTTTCAGTTTTCAAATTCTGTATGATAGAACGGAATTTTTAATTCTGCTACAACTACAATCTAAAGGCCATTATTACGGTTCATCTGGGTTTGACAGAAGTTCTCTATTTCCACTTTACACAGTCTAAGGCTTCTCCAAAGATTCACTTCCCAACGCCAGCCACCTTTCAAGACCTTTCAAGCAAGGGAACAAATGATCCTTTTAATTGTCTAATACAGTCAATCAACAATTGTGCACGTGCTGAGTAACAACCTGTTAAACTTTCCAATATTTCCTAAGTCCCAGTAACGTTGAGGCATAGGGGGCTTTGGAGGCGGCACATCATTGGTTGGCGTATTCGGGGCACAGCTGCCATCAGGTTCATCTGTTGATGTCCCGTGAAAGTGACACGCATCTAGGATGTTTTCAGCTGACTTGGATTTTGAGTTTTTTGGATACGACAATCGATTCACATCATCATGGTCGTCATCCAATGTTTGAGGTGACTGAGAATCTCTAAACAACACAAAATATACAACCATCACAATTCTCAACTGTGTATAACTACAGGAGCATTCTAATTCATACACATGTACAAGCATGCAAATATTTAACCAAAACCAGTCACATGTCTCTTCAAAGAATTGTTTGAGGCCCAACCTAAATCAACAATATATTTGCAGATAAGGTAACAAGCACACTGCTACCTTGATGCTTGACAAGTATAAAAAATGTACACTTTATATAAAAAATATTGCAAGTAAGTAGAAGTATTTCAATCTTGCTCAGTAGCCACAGAAAAGCTCAGATACACATATAATGGTCCAAACAAATAAACTACAGATACAAATAAATAACTTTTTCCTCCTATTTCTTCAATTTCATATAAATTATGAGCTTTTATATTTCTTTCTGTTATGTGCAAGTAATTGTCAAGAAGATATAAGGTAGCAAATCATATTTAATCATTTAACTCCAAGCACTTACTTATTTATAACAATTTCAACCGTGCTAGAGACATCGGCTGAAGGAGTTTGGAAATCAATGTTCTTTGCATGTTCTTCTGCCATTTTCACCAGTTCCTGTTTGAACAAGTCAACAGAATCTGCCAATGATGATTACGCACATAACATCAAATTCACATCTTCGTCATCCAAATCTGCCATTTGTGAAGATTATGCACATAAAATGATTGCTTGATTTTTGTGCAACTCAATCCGACTTTTAACAGGTATCTCTTTTCTATACTTATTCTAATTCCAGATGCCATGCCAAAGTAACTTATGTAAGTCTATGATATAAAAGCTTGAGTACCTCTAGCTTTTACTTTCCAAATTTCTGGTGGGCTGTCAATTATGTGTAATAACTCCTTAATACAGTAACATGGCTTTGAGTAAAATCGGTGGAAAATGCAGGTGACACAATACAATAGTTTACTTGGTCTACATTCTGTTTTTAGCAGTAGAAATAAAGTTTGGATGAATTTTTGAATGTGCAGTAATGGTGAGGGATTTACTCAATGAACTTTCATTGACCTGTCAACACAATTTTACATTACTTGACAGCAGAGACCCACAGAATCGTTGGGCAAAATTCCCATCACCACCTCTGAAAGTTGAGTCTGATAACATTAAGCACTAATGCAGATGGACTAGTCAAAGACAATATTGGTAAAACTGCCAAATATTGACAAATACAAGAACCAGGCTTACACAAATACCCTGACTTTAAATATATTGCCAGCAATACAAGAAGGGATATATAAAGACATATGACTATGTTGTGTCACATATCCCAACACAAGAAGAATTTGGCGAGTCAGTGTTATTCTTGATACGCATGCCAAAAGTGGAGGAACCAAAATGTCCATAAGGTATGCCACTAAGGCTGCCAATCATCTCGGATTCGCTGGGACAGTCCCGGAATCGGCCTTGTGCGTTCCGTATCCAGGATTTATCCCAAATTGTCCCGGATTTTGGTGTAGATATCCACTTCACCAAATGTTGTTTTCGTACACTAAACTCGAGTTATTACACATAATTGACAGACCACCAGAAATTGGGAAAGTAAAAGCTAGAGGTACTCAAGCTTTTATATCATAAACTTCACCAAATGTTGTTGTTTTCGTACACTAAACTCGAGCAGCCAGCTATAAATAAGTTTTACAGAGTGGCCATAGAAAAGCAGGCAGTTAGGTTAGTTAGTAATCTATACTCTGTAAAATTGCACAGCAACAACATTGTTGCCATGTCTAGCATGAATCTAATAATAGCTTTTGGCAGATTGTTTAAACTGCCATTAGCAATTAGCCTCCTAATCTTGTTAAAGCGGAACTGTTGACGAAAAAGATTTTAACATGACCTGTGCTCAATTTTATGACTTTGTACACAGTGATTAAAACAGCATCAACTCAGCAAAAGTACACGTTTAAGCGCACTTCTACTGTCCCGTCGCAGACCCAATAAATGACATCTGCATGCATGTATAATTGTATATATGAACTTTGCTTGTGCTGGGCCCATAAGCTTGGTAGGTTACTGGAATCTAATAAACATTTTCTTCTTTTAGTTGATTCTAATTTTCAACATAGGCCACTTGTCGTTTGATGGTTTTACTGCAATTATTAAAGACTAATTTTCAGTAGACTGTAGATCCCACACATTAGGCTAATGCAAAATTCATCACATACAGTGATGTAGACAGGGTAAATTGGTAATGGCAATCGAGTGACTATGCGTACGTCCCCGAATGGCAAAATCAAAAGCTGGCACCTATATGTCAGTGTTCACACAGAAAAATGAGGAAACATTGCTGCTATGCCTACCCTCCCTCAAGTTTTATGTTCCACACTGACAAACTGTTCTTCAAAATAAATGGCATCAGTAAAGCATTACTGGCATTGTCTTTCAGCATCAGCAAGTAAAATACCTGTCATTCCATTGTATTTTGTTTTGTATTGATAGCAGAATCCGCATGACTGGGAAATGTTATTGTCTTTCCAAGCAAAGTGTTGACTGACCTGGACACTATTTTTGACAGCCGAGATCAAATCAGTGGCTTGCTGTTTATTGACAAAAACATCTTCGTTTGAAAGCAGCGCACGATCGGACAGGCGCATCAACTCAGCCAAGGTCTGATGTAATCCACTGAATGCAGATGTCAGCAGTGAACTAGGAACAGCAAAGACAGTCTCACATGTACACAAGAAGCATACCTATACTATAAGTCTGAAAGTTTGCCCTTCTGTTTTTTGTTTGTTTGTTCCTCTCCACTAAAGGCTCGTGAACCGAATGCTCTAGCGATATGAAAATTTTACAAAACGTTATCACGCGAATTTCTAGGTCAACACAACTATTTTCAGCTCAAAATGTCATTTAAATTCTGAGATACGGACATTTAAGTTTTGATATGGTGACTACTGTTGGAAAATTACGCCACCATATCTCTTGACATCATTCATCAATGACGTCACTGTTGTCCCAGTTAGCTACATAGGTAAGATCGTAGGCTGCGTCTCATCATCTCATGCGCCTCTGTGTATAGACGTTTTTATTATATTGTATTTGTATTGTATTTGAACACTTGTTATAGCGCCCCTACCAGATTTCCCATTCAGAGGCGCTCCCGACTACTGCTTCCGAACGCTGAATCGGAGTTTCACGCCGTGAGCAATTGCGAGTGAAGGACTTGCCCAGGGTCCCTACGCGGCGACTTTGAGGTGGATTCGTACCCGCAACCCTCCAGCTGCAAGGCACCGAACATACCCCTAAACCACCGCGCCCCAGTTGTATTGTGGTGTGTTGTATTGTGTGTTGTATTGTACTCCACGCTTATAATGCGACCGAGCCACCCGCAGTAAAGATCCGAGAAATTAATCTCTGATAAACCGACCCGACCGGGAAGCGAACCCGGGGCGCCGGTGTGACAGGCAGGCTACCAACCCACTCGGCCACACAGGATCCTTAAACATAGCCCGATATTATAGCGTGGGTAGGTTGCGGTTTGCTTCCCAAAGGTGGTTTATTTAAGAGATTTAAAATCTTGGGCTAGCATGGCCCGTGCACGGGGAAATTAAAATGGTGTGGCGCCCACTCAAACAAGCAAGCAGTGGTGAAGGATCTCACCCGATCAATTCAATGAAAAATTAGCAGTGTCGAGGCCATTACGGTCGCTATATAAAACTGAGTACATTTACATTCAAAGACGGGACTAAACATGAAAATCAAGCAAAATACTAATCCAGGGAAAGACCCGAAAAATTACATCTCGCAAACTGAACACTAGCAATATGAAATTTTAAGGTGACGTAGTTTGACATTAAAACCATCGAACCTGGGCGACTCGGCATATGAGTCTAAATTGTTTGTTAGCTATTCTGTAGTAATAAAATTATTCTAAGGCAGCTAATCTGATAAGCTAAACACTACAGATATATCATAAACATATCAAATCATTATAGTCATAATACAGTCTAGATAAACTTTTGGTTGTGTCTCACATGTTAGAAGTGATTCATATTGTCAACCTGCTTACTGGACTCTGCTGTAAACAACAAGCTAGAGTGAGAGTGGCCGGCAGTACTATCATGAGAGTTCGGTGTTAAGAAAGGGTTCTAAAGCAGAGGTGGCCAACCTTTTTTTGGATTACTGGCCGCTATAACTGTTGGCATGCATGCGGCGGGCCTCAAGTGTTTGTCCTCACAGCCTCAGAAGAAATACAAATGTGTTTTCATATTTTTAAAAGAAGCATAAAAACAGGTGTGACTACACTAGGTCACTAATACTTACAACACTAAATTTTTTAATGTTTTGAACATCATTATCATGCAGTATTGCAGTACTTAGTAGGCCCAGTATTGGGCTAGGTAGGTGTAAAATTAGACCAAAAAATTTATTTACAAAGGGGTCGAGCGGGCCGCCAATCAACAGCCCGCGGGCCGCATGTGGCTCGCGAGCTGGCCATCCCTGTTCTAAAGGGTTAAGGTGGCAGACATGACAGGGTTATATGATCTCATCATACCTATTCAACATCAAGGCAAAGATGATTATGATTATGGTTTTGACTTTACCCTTAGCAAGCCACATGCGAAAAATTGTGACGATGGGAAACTAGCCAAATGGGCCACAGGTGAAGATTTCACATTTATAGGTACACTACACTTACTAAGACAGCTGATGTCGGGCAACCAGCAATCTTCCTATGTAAATACGTGCACCACTCATTAGGGTGATAACTGAGCTACAATATTTCCACTGGTGATTCATATACATTTGGGATGGTTGTAAAGATATCAGACCTGTTTCATTTTCAGATCATGTTTTACAACCATGACAGCAAACAAGGACAAAATTAGCCTATGATTTCAGTAATTCAAAGTTGTATAAAGAGTTTTTTGCATGGTTTTGCATTCCGAAAAGTTGCACACATTTATGGGTAGTAGCACCAATAGTAATGTAGGTAGCTTTCATACTAATGATCTTTGTAACTTTTCAAATGAAAACGAAGTGATTCCAAAAGTGCTTTAGAGTGACCTAGGGTCAACTTAATCAGGCTTTGCCAGCTTCCAATAACTTAGAAAAGTTAATTTTGAAGGACTTCATGCATTTACAGTAGCAGCACCAACAGATAGATGTCTGACCACTCCAACGTAATATCAATAACCACTGGAGATTTGCATACCACCAAGACTGTGAAGCAAGTGTTGAAAGGAGCAATGGTGCATCCCAAAATGTTGGTTCACATATCAAACCAGCAATCACAAAAACAGCTGCTTAACTCTACAGTTTCAAATGTTACTAATAAAAACAGATGAAACACTAGATTAGTAACATATATGTATTTATACTTTCTAGTAACCTATTTATTTAAAATAAACTTTTCCGAATGTTGAAAGTTAGTGTGATGACAGACATATGCCACATCATCACAATTTGCCTGTCATATTAAAAATATAACCATGTACAAGCAATAGGCCTGTTCGAATTAATTGCCAAACAAGTTTCATGTTTACACTTTAACTCTCTCTTAGTGGTTGATGAGACATAATGCCTTTTATAGTAAACGTGAAATGGACCAAAACTCTAGAAAAATCTGGCCAGAGTCAGCTGGGAAACTGATAAGTGAGTTGCTGTTTAATGTTTATTATTTACTACTCAGTGGAATAAATTCTGGAAAGCCTCAGACTTGTACAATCTTGAACTTTCCGTCTTGGTCTCAGTACCCCCGTCTCTGGTCTTGGTCTCAGTCTTGGACCTCCTCTGTCTTGGTATTGAATATTGCTTACAACACCGAAGTGTATCAATTTCAACAGTACCGAAAAGTCAAAGACGTCATGAGAATAAGAGCAGTTACTTTCTATCTCTCCTTTGGAGTTGATTATGTGATTGTGAATGGCAAGTGCATTTAGTGCAGTTACAGTGGAATGGTATTTACAGCATGCAGATTGGGAAGGGAGGTACAAGTCGTGAGACTACAAGTGACAGTTCAAGCAATTTGCAACCACCTTTCAATAATTGTGGAAAGGAATTAACATATTCAAAGTAAATTGTTTTTCATACACTTTGGACACAGTTATGTTCAATACATGCGTTCATCAAAACACAATTTCATTCCACTTTTGGACTAAAATTTTTCAAATATTAAAATTTAAAAAAACAAGTGAATACTTGAGTTAAAAACTTCAAGTTACCTCTCTTGGTTAGGAAAGCATTTTTGTATGAGGCCCATAAACTCCGTTATCTGGTCAAGAACAATTGTTATAGATCCATGTAACTGTTCTAAGATTCCTTTGTCGACTACATCCTGGATGTAGCGAAGGGCCTGGAAAACTTTCTTTGTTTCACCACCCAGTCTTTCCACGCCATCACTCTGAGAACAGTAAAATACAGTTAAAAATCCTTTCCAGAGAAAACAAAATGCTTTAAAATTGTAGGATATTGTTGGTATTTCTTGCCAAAAGCCACCATTGTTATGTCTGCTTAGCAAAAGGAAAATAAAACTAAAAATACAAAAAACACAATATTAGTTTCAATCAAGAAGATTCTCTTACACACAACAATAATCATAGCATTGCAACACATCCATATATTTCAAGTCAAGAGATAAAGAAAAGGAAGTCTCCAGAAATGTTGCTATACAGCAGTACTGTCCAACCTTCTGCAAATCAAATGAACTTGCTTCCAAGTGTACATTTGCAGTACTTAACGAAACACCAGACCTGTGACAGTGTGAATATGCAAAACTAATCTAATCAAACTCCCATGTCTAAACTTGAACAAATAATTCTGTAAGGAGACATGGCACAAGAAAACAGTGGGAAGAACTACCACGAAATCTTGGGCAGCTGCAGCATATCTTAGAGCTGTAATTTAGTCAGTGTGTATCTATGTGCAACAGTGCTTTAAAGCATAGTTTGGGGATTTAAATATCTGCACACATACTAGTTCTGTAACTGAACATGCAACAGTCTGGTGGACAGCAAGCTGGACAACCAACCCGAAGGTCGGGTGTTCCAATCCACATCAGGGCAAAGATATTTTGAGATTTCTGCTCCACTTGTGCCATTATCAAATCCGGGTAGAAAATAAAAATGCTGATCATGCAAGAAGATGAGGGGTGAGGAACACAAAAATGGTCACCACTCCTCAAATGGCAAGGCTAAAACAGTTAATTCGCTAACATTTCAGACTCATGGCTGTCACCCTGGCTACCTTAGGAGACTGCTCTTCCTCTTATTATTATCTATATAGCCAAAGAACAAATACCACAAACACTTTAACCGTACAAAGTGGCAACAAAAAGCCAGCATGCTATATCAAGGTCACTGCTCAACTCTGAAACGCTGAAGAAAATTGAAATTATTTGGTACTTACATTCTTCTTTACTGGGACAGTTTCCTTTTGTCCATCAGTAAAGCTACCAGTTCGGGGCAGAGATGTCTTCTTCCTAGGCGTTGTTGACTTTGCCACTGCATTCTCAGTACCTAAGGCACTAGACGACTTACGTATTATTCGTGACTTCAAGTCATTTCGGAACGACACGGCTTTCTTCAGAACACTTGACTTTGTGTCTTCCGCTAATCAAAAATACATTTTAAAATCGTCAAAAAAGGCTACATTTATGAAACATTATGACTAATATACAAAGCTAGCAATGGCCCTAATCAGGAAAATTCAAAGATAACACAAAATCTGTGCAGTATCAACGGCACACACATTGCAGATGTTATGGTGTAAATAATATATATATATATATACATATATATATATATATATATATATATATGTGTGTGTGTATATATATATATTATATATATATATATATATATAATTAAATATGAGTCACAATTGAACCTTCAGTAACAGAAAAGTGTGACCACAATAAGTCAGAAAAGTACACATATTGAGAAGTTACAGGATACAGTGGCTGCTACAAGAGCTAAATACTGACTACAGGTGTCAAAATCTTACTAAACTAAGGCCTCGGTATTCAAGTCCATTTTTAACAGGTACTCAACTACCAAAAATTTCCAATAGGCCTCATGCAAGTCATTATCTGCACTCCGGCCTACATGAAAGTTAGTTACGCAGTTACCAGACTCGCAAGACCACGATATCTTCTGCCCACATATGCACACAGCAGCGCTCTTTCCATCGTCTCCTAGACACTAAAGCAGTTTCTTATTCTATGTATGCTGAATAAAAACTGTTGCCTGAAACCCAGTACCTCTTAACTCTTTCGCAGCCAAGTTGTTTTTGATAAATTTCACCATTATTAGTTCATGTGAAGACAAACACTTAAAATCTGTTGACATATAGACATGTCCTATATCATTTTGTTCGTATTTGATTCCTAAACAATATTCTATCTTGAAAAAGCTGATCAATTGATGTGTTTGCCTCAAAGTTCATAAATAAATGAAATATTAAAAAAAATAAAAATAAAAATTATAACATTAGAAATTCATAAAAAATCGACGAATAGAATCAAATGTAATAAAAACACTTATAAATGTAGCCACGTGTATGACAAACTTGTAGCAACGGGTGAAGGGCTAAAAATTAGTGAATTTATTGGAAAATGATCTTATATTGCGTCCACCCTATGATGTGACATCGGCCCGCACAACGGTTAGTTCCACGACGTTGCCGTATTTCAAACCCAAAAACGTCCACCACGTCAAACGTAGCCTATTTCTTTACAAAGCGTTTACAAAATTGCCTGACCAATAAATTTTATATTTTGGACTTCGCTGATGAATAGAAAACATATAACTACAGAGAAGTGATCAAATGAGCTAATGTTTATCCTAATAAATAATAAGATCGGCCGCAACGGCAATGCGATTGCCGATGGGTGGCTTTCATCAAATGTCGAAACCTATGAGTCGTCAAAGATATTTATTTTAGAGCCTATAAAACATTTGTTGAACGATATAATTAATTTATGTGGAGTTTGCTGATGAAACAACATTAAATTATTATAGAAATGGCCAATTTTACAGAAAGGGATGGGACTATTCACATTTAAATGGCTGGATGTAAATATTTCAAAATATTGTCGCCAAAGTTGCCTTTTTAACTTCACCAAATCATTGGAAAAACCCATGTCAGGGTATTTTCGGAATCTACAACATTTCCTCTATCTAGCATATATAAATAGAACTCTAAATATAGCTAATTATATGCGAAATGGACGCGTTTTCGTTGTGCGGTCGTTTTCGACCGCAATGGCCGCGGAAGAGTTAAAGCATAGCATTTCAGGCAAGACAGCTACAATAAAAGGGAAAGTCTTCAAAAAGGGAATTCTATATATGTAGATGTGTTCTGATCAAACAGATATCGGACACCTGCGACACAATTGACACCCTGGATGTGTCACGCTGCTCTGCTTGATGCAGCATTCAACAGAGTCAATCACAATATACCAATCAAGCATCTCAGCACCCAAAATGAATCGCTGGTTGATATCTGGACTGGCTTACGCAGTGGCGTAACGAAGAGTTTCAGCGCCCAGGGGCAAGAGTTGATGACTGCACCCCTTTTTAGTTTTCTTGTTGACTTTTATTCGTTTTTCTCATAGTAATGTGTACCACTGACAGCTAATTTTGCCCGGGGCGGCTCCCCCCTTTGCCCCTCCTTTGTTACGCCACTGGGCTTACGTCCTTACTGGACGAACAAATAATAATGGTGACCATAGGCTCAGACTGTATGGCTTGGACACCAGTTCATTTGATGTACCATAAGGCTCAGTACTCAGATTATACATATTGTACACAGCCAACCTGACTACTGTCATCACAGCTCTGGCACACACCTTTGCTTAATATTTTTAAAAATCATAACATGGACAGAATCCCTGCAAAATCTGACAAACAAGGAACAAAGTCCCATAAGCAACATTCCCAAATCCTATCTCATTAGCATCAACTATCGAAATGTGTACAAGATAGACACAGAAAATTCTTAACACTAAAAGTCTAACTCAAGCACTCCCAACACAAACAACAAATACTACAACCCTGTTGACAAATTCATAAATTTCATTCACTCATTCCGAGGACTTATATAGTGCCCCTCCAAGATACTTACTCAGAGATGCTCCCAGCCCAACTCTGGTGAAAAAAGAACAGTTTTCAGATGCTTATAAACGGTGTATGAAGAGTCTCTCATTAAAAGAACATGCAGATCAGAAGGAAGGTTATTCCAGATGGTCGGCCCAACCACAACTGCATGAACAAGGGCAAGCGCAGCATTTGGTGAATGTGAACGGGAAATGACCCACAACTGTCACAAATGAAAAATGCAAGCACGGCATAAGCGATTTAGATGTTCGAGAAGGCAAGTTCCTGATCAAGAACAGCCAAGATTGTGGACAGATGTCGAGCAGACAAAGTGAGGGAAGTCAGCAGAAATAGCCAAAGAATCTATTTTTCAAAGCTGGTGCCTATTATCAGTCAAATAAATTGCGTTTTGGATGCACTAAGCGCAGACGATTGGACGACATCCAATTGCCAAGCGCCTCCATAGCCCGCTGCATAGTGGCTAGTGCAGTTAGAGCATTAGATGCTGGACAATGCAGATAAGCCTGAATATCATCAGCGTAGAGCTGACTAAAACACAACAGGATGCCAGGACAGTTGCAATATCAGCAGTGTACAAAATGTATAGCAATGGGCCGAGAACAGAGCCCTGCAGCACACCAAAGGAGTGGCAACCCAAAGAGACCTAGTGGACGCAAAGACACTGCAGGACATATGTCCATTCAAAAAGGGTGAATCCAGTCAAGCAGCTCACCAGAAATGCCAAAAGAAACTAAGAGATGATGCATAAGAACCTCGTGGTCGACCGTATCAAAGTCTGCACTGACATCAAACAGAGCTCCAGAAGTGTAAATTGGGTCCTATCAGTGGCACCATATAAATCTGAAAGTACATGAAGCAAGAGCAACTCAGTGGAATGGTTAAACACTGAGAACGGCCAGTGTTTACATGTCCGAAGCACAACCGGAAGAACCTGCTCATCTTACTTCATGGATGACTATTTTGTTTCCTTTATGAGTATCTTGGTGTGTCACCATCTGAGGCATGCAATTCATTATTTTAAATTGTGAGGTTTCTTTTGCTTGTTACTGACCATAGTTCACTTTGCCCCCGCACTATACGAGTTCTTCTGTGCATTGTACATAGGGAAATTAACATATCTTCTTAAAGCAGTGTCTTGACAGATAATTCTTACACAACAACTTGTAACAGTATACAACCAGTACATTGTCAGTAGAACATAAACATCTGAAAACATAATCCTACAACTGCAACAGAAAGAGAACCTAACAGCTTTTATATAAACAAAGGCAACTGAAGGTACTATCAGTGATCCCAGATTCAAATGTCACTAAAGTCCCCACTACGGTCCGAGTTTTGGTTTTGAAGGCAAATGATGAAACTGAACAAAGAACCTTTAAACTTTACATGAATAGAAATAAATATAGGCCTACATAATGCTTCATATAATATACTAAATATTTTATTACATTAAGGAAACAACCACCAACTTGTGGGCCTGACACATGTATTCAAAGCATGCCCTCTCAGTCCCTGCAAGACAAAGTTGCAAAGGCTACAGTTGCTGAGTGAATTTTCTGTTTCAAAATTAGAAGAACATCATGGGGATCACTCCAGAGTATGTCATGCCCATGTGAAATTCCACTCAGGACATGAGTAGAACTGCTCAGCACGAATAAATGGTCAGCAAGGAGTGATCGGCAAACTATCTTCTGCAGTTCTGATATGCCAAAAGTTCAATGAAATAAAACCAGAAACATTCAAATTCAAGTTAAATGCCTTTTCCATTGTGAACTAAATTTGTTAACCAGTGTTTGCTTTTACATGGACTACCACTGTCTGATAGGCAAAATGTCATGTATGGTCTTGTTCATGGATGCAGCATAGCAAAATACAACAGCAACAACAGTCAATGTGATTTCTACCACTTGCATCACTGCTATCGAATGTCATGTCACTTTGTGATTAGCAATAATCTACTGACCATATAAATTTGGCTTTATAAACATTAAGGCAAGGTAATGACCTATTTTTACCTTACCTTACCAAATACTTTTTAAATTGTAACAGTCGAGGGTTCAAGCATCTGTGACAAACACAACAGCAGCAATTCAACAAATCAGCAACTTTGCAATTATGCCTCATTGACTCTTTCACAATTGAAAAATCTAAAACAACTCACAGTGTCTCCTAAGGAAATGTCCATCATCCAAAAAGACATGAGGCAACTTTAACAAGTGTCCCATAGTCACAGAATAATCCGAGGGTCTTCTGTGGTGCTGATGGCAAGAACCTTCAAATTTTTCGCTCTGGTTCATTAGGAACATTTCATTCTTCTACCAACAATTGTTCCAACCTCTACATTAAAATTTCTATTGGCAAGAAGGAACTGTCCGAGTGTGTAGTTCTGTCACATCAGCAGTGAATCACTTGCTTCTGCGTAATTAAATCATAACTAGGATGTTAAAGTCATACCCCAAGTTCAAATTTCGCGACCTGCCTCTTGTGTGTGTGGGTAGCATTATCACGTTCACAGATAAAAATGTGGGTCAAGTGATGTTCAAGTTATAATAGAGCATATTTGTCAGTTGTAGTGCCAGCTGCAACATACAGTTATCGAAAAGTTACTGTTCTGTCAAATGCAAACAAGTTGTCATATTCGGCAGTGATATCAACGACACCAATGAGTCTCATGAAAAGAAAAATGTCTTGCAAGCAACTATGGGAACTGCAAAGATATTCTGTGTTGACATTTTACAGAAAGTAGTAAGTTTCTTGCAAGCTTTCAGGTTTAATAATTTCCTCACCAAATTCAGGTTGTTTTGTACAAAAGTTTCAAGGTTTTATAGGCCATTTAAATGTTCTGTAATAATCTCAAACTGTGGGAATCTCAGGCCATTAGTTCTTACTTTTCAGTATTGCCTCAAAAGTTAACTGCATCACATCAAACAATGCTGGTAAACATGAATGAATCTTGGGCGAAAAATACCAAAAAGCATAAAAAATTATACTCTCTAGAAAAAGTGAATTTCAGATTGTATCTGCTGAAATCCTGCAGACGTTTACACAAAATTCATTCTAATATCTTGAAAACTATCTCAAATAAGTGCCATAAAAAGCAACTGTAATCAAATTCAATAATTGTAACAACAGAATAGTGTAATAGCATAAAGAGTAGCTTAGTCTCTGAGCCAGCAAGCACGTAAACATTCTTTCAAGGTTGCCTTTCATACTTTCCCTTCATGATGGTGAACTCAAAAAGATTGCTTAAATTTATACTAATTTGTAAGCCCATGTCCTTCCCAAAGCCGTCTGCCCTTGACAATGCTTTAAAGTGCAATTGAAACTAACTCTATATTAAACTCAAAGCCAAAAGGAAGTATGGTAGCACTTGTACTATTTTTAAACACAGAGCTAGCAACCAGGAAGCCAGAATGGCTCTGTTTATTTCCAACACAGCCACAGCAGTTTCAATTACATCAGGATTCAAATATAGGATTTCCTGAGGGCGCTGCAGAAAGATACAATCATATGGGGAGCATGGCATCACAAGATATACATTTAAGAGTAATTATAAAACCAGGAATCAACCCTCAGAACTAACTTAACCTCAAGAACACCAACGCACACATACGCACAGATATATACAGTATTATCTTGGGTATAATGAGTACTTTTTCATAAAAAAGATCTGCGGCCCGGGGCCCGACCTCAGTTTCAGCGGGGGCCCGTCGGCCCGTCACTTAAAGAAAGCAAGAAATACTTGCGTTACCTTACAGTATACACAGCACATAAAATGGCGGCTGATAGCTTGCTAGTCGCTAAAAGTGATAATTCGCTAACTTACATGTAACTGCTAGTCCGCTAGATAATTAATAACTGATGCCCACATTTTATTCCCAAAGTTTAAAAGTTACCTGCAGTCTGCACTGACGTGATTAGACAGTTAAATGCACAAAACAATGGAATGATTCTAATAAACTACTAAATCTTTATTTCAAACGAAAGCAACAGCAATGGCGGTTTGGCGGTAAACAACGAGATCTCGCGTTAAGATCTAGACAGTCCAAGTAAGTCAGTAAGTAACCAATCTTAATGGTAGTATTATTAACAAATTGCGCTAGGGCTTAAATTAAAAGTTAGTCACTCGTCGGCTTGCGGGTCAGCTACGGGCGGTAGGGCTGACGATAGGAAGCATGTTTCCCAATTTCTGTTCATAAACCGAATGCAATAACAGCCAGTGTGTCACCAGACTTTTACACAAAATTCATTCTAATATCTTGAAAACTATCTCAAATAAGTGCCATAAAAAGCAACTGTAATCAAATTCAATAATTGTAACAACAGAATAGTGTAATAGCATAAAGAGTAGCTTAGTCTCTGAGCAAGCAAGCACGTAAACATTCTTTCAAGGTTGCCAAGTCATACTTTCCCTTCATGACGGTGAACTCAAAAGATTGCTTAAATTTATACTAATTTGTAAGCCCTTGTCCTTCCCAAAGCCATCTGCCCTTGGCAATGCTTTAAAGTGCAATTGAAACTAACTCTATATTAAACTCAAAGCCAAAAGGAAGTATGGTAGCACTTGTACTATTTTTAAACAGAGCTAGCAACCAGGAAGCCAGAATGGCTCTGTTTATTTCCAACACAGCCACAGCAGTTTCAATTACATCAGGATTCAAATATAGGATTTCCTGAGGGTGCTGCAGAAAGATACAATCATATGGGGAGCATGGCATCACAAGATATACATTTAAGAGTAATTATAAAACCAGGAATCAACCCTCAGAACTAACTTAACCTCAAGAACACCAACGCACACATACGCACAGATATATACAGTATTATCTTGGGTATAATGAGTACTTTTTCATAAAAAAGATCTGCTGTGCTGGGATCTGGGTGTGCATTATACATAGGAATGACTTCTAAGATGTTGTAGGTAAAAACGATCACGAATGAAGACTGCTAATGCACTAATCGAAGGCAACAAAAGAAGTCTACATCGACTGAATTACCTTATACTTATTGGTTTAATTTATTTAACTTGAATTTATTAGGTAAGTTTATAACACGAGATTTTAACATATTTTTACAATTTTTTATTCAGAATCCATATTATGTTTGAAAAAAATACCTCCAAAACAATTTAAAAGGACATAGTCTTGCTCCAAGAGAACTTCCATGGTAGGTCAGTATAATAATTCTAAAGGTTTTATAGCACCTATTTCAATGCTTCTGACTTCGTATTTCCATTACTTCACCTTGGCATTACACACAGATACTAATACTTGTACATTAGGATAAATTTTGCAAGTTGGGGTGTGCATTATACATGCACGCACATTATAGCCGAGATAATATGTGACGTTGGCCAAGAGAAGGGAGCACTTGTTGGTTTCTAGATCAGCCGGAAAATGGTGTTTTTCGTAATACCGTGATAATTGATTTTTGCGTCTAATTACTGTACCTGAAGCTAATATTCGCTGTATAGCGACCTATATTACTCCACATGATGCATTAAGGCCAAAAATCTGTTATTAAAACATCAGGTAGAGACAGTTTCAATATTTATAGGTGATTTCCTGCCAAATAATATTTTATATTTTCTTTAAAAAGTTCATAAATTTTGGGCCAAACATTGTGAAATTTTAACCCTGATTTTCTGAAGGTATAAGCTTATGGAAACTGTTAACAAGTCCATTCCCGATAAGTGGTCCCTTCTCTTGGCCGACATCACATATGGTACTAAGTATGTGTCTCAGGATTTGAGTATCCATCATTAATTATTATGAACTGGTATAAAACAGTGACGCACCAAAACCAAGTCAAAAATTAGATCAATATCCAGATGATCGGTCCACTAAGAATAAATTGAGAATAAATTATGAGTCACCAACCAGCTCCTGGGGAATTAATTCAACTGAAAAATACACTTCTGAATGATGCTGCGTCACTTATTGATAACTCAATTGATGTTCTTCATTCTGATGAATTTTTCAGTTTGATATAATACTTCAGGGTAAATAAGGGAAAATGTTCAAAATAAGTCTCATTGTCACGATTCTGCATGAACTATACTACATTTTAGTAGTGCATACGGTTTCATTTTCAGAGTTTATACTGCTGCTATCGCTGCTAGTGCTTGTATTGAAATCGCTGTCTAAACTATCAGGTTCACATTCCAATTCACCAATTCCATTTCTGGAGACAAAGATGAATTATCATCCGTAAAAATTTCATCAAAAACCTAGGCTGCTGTCTGCTTAGGACCTCTTAATGCTATGGGTTTATTTTCTCAACAGCATTAAACTGACACTAAAATGTTGTCAACAAAATGCCTTTACTACATGATAACTCTTGTTTTACCCATTGAATAACTAACCTAGAATACATCTACTACTAGAGTACAGCTAGTCTAGAATAACTTCGTCTTCTATGACGTATTTATACAGCATCCCTAGATAACTAAAAACAATACCTTGTTGGCCATATATAAACATCATTCCTCGCAGCATAAAGGCTATACTATGACATATATATATATGTCATCCCCAGGCAAGGGGTTAAGCTGAGAACAAAATGACATCAGCAACTGACTAAAACAAACAGATACAGGGAGAGATTTCTAAGTCCAACAACCAAAAAAAGGGGTCATCCATCAAGGATGTCAGCAAAAGATGACATGCTTTGGACCCCACCCTCCCTCCTTGTCAGCTTTTGGTCTTAACCTCCCTCCCTCCCTTTTGCGGACGTCTACATCTCAGGCCGACAGTCACGCGTGTGTTTGCAAGCCAAAGGCGCCATACAGACAGTGATCGACTGGCTACAAGAAACCTGTGGTGGGGCATATGGACTCGCACACCATCAAATGACTTGTCCGTTCTGCTGCTTTGGCATGTCAAACTCAGATCTACGGTTAAATGTCATGATCATTCTGTTTACAATTATTCCACAGTTCCTGTGCATGCTTAAGCTCGCTTACTGTGCATTGTTTTGCTAATATATTCGTTCGTAATTTGACATTTAACATATATAGGCTAGCACAGAGAACGCCCCTGAGAAGATAGCTTGAAGGGGTGCTATATAATTGTTAATTTACGTTACATTAAGCGATCGTTCGGGTTTCATATCCGGATGTGCAGTAATACCCTCTTTACAGTCACAGCAAAGTCACACGATAAACTGTCAAATGAAATGTAGATTTGGTTATCATCAGCAATGAAATTAAATCCCAATGAATGATTGTCCAGCAGTGTTCCTAGTGGCATAACAATTATTTATTATATATATACATAGGCGTAGCTACATGAAGGCAGGAGGAGGCAATTGCCTCCTCTTGGTTTTTCCATATAGTGGAGTTTCAATTGATCAACGACGCAAATGACCAGGATTTTGGCAAGTTGCCTCCTCTTGAAAAACTCCTGTTACTACCCCTCCTCGTCCTTGGGAAATTCCCGTTACTACCCCCGCCCTCGAAAATCCTTGGAAAACTCCGTTAGTACCCCTCGAAAATCCTCGGAAAACTCCCCTCAGTAGCTCCGCCCTCAAAAATTTTGGAACGCTTGTTCTTGGAAACACTCGTTACTCCTCCCCCCGGTCGTCAACTTCCCCCCCGGTCGTCAACTTTTTAGATTCTGTGAAGTTGCCTCCTCTTGATTTAAGTCTGGCTACGCCACTGTATATATATATATATATGTATATATATATATATATATATATATATATATATATATATAATGTAATATAAAATATAACATGAAAAATGTAAGCAAAAGAGGATCAAGCTTGGGACCTCGTGGAACACCACATGTCGACAAAGCACTCAACAAATAATTACCATTTAAATTATATATACTGACGAAGTGTATGGACTAAGACAAGTGGCAAACTAATCAGAAACCCAGACTAGTGCTGGAGATGATGCAAAATGAAAAGGATAGCCCACAGTATTGGACAAGTTCCGAACAAGTGGTGTCACCTTACCCATATAGAAACAGAACCAGATGTCACTATGAGCATCAGGAAGTACGGATTCTGTTGAATGAAACGTGTGACATGCCAACTGAAATGGGGAGATTATCAAGTTGGAAGATCGGTGAGTCTGCACACGATTCGTAATTGCAATTAATCACTTCTATCATGCTGATGGCTAATGCATGAAGCTAATGCACTAACAGTGCACAAAAACCAAGCCACAATCACGTCAATATCCAGAAGATCAGTCTGCTAAGAAAGAGGCAGCCAATGGTGGATATATAATAAGAAAAAGTGAGACCCTTAAGTAGAGAATGAAAAGACAAAAGCAACAGCCAGATACAGGGATATCATTCCAAAACCTAGAATCGGCGACAAACAAAAATTCATTCACCAAGAACAGTTCTAGTCTGAAGTATAGTCAGAAAGAAAGATAGTCAGATGAACCCGTATATTTCGGACTATAGGTTGTGGTTTTGTACATGAGAGCCGCAGGTGGCATCTTATATACATATAGGAGTGAACTGATTTTACACATTGAACGTGAGGTACGAGTTAACTCGTACTTCATTTCGTGGTCAAGATGCAACGTACGAGATAACTTCTACCTCAGTCTGTTGGGCAAAGGGCTGCCACACATTGGCCTAGGGCTGCCATGCATCGGCGTAGGGCTGCCACGCCCTGGTGATGCTGAACCTTCTCAGCAATCAAATTAAATATGCATATTTGGTAGATGAGGCAAGTTTAAGCACAAGTTTATGTTGTTTAAACCTAGTAAGATCACAGACGACAGTGGCGCCACCAACGCACCAACTGACTTCTGCGACGACTCACGTAAACGATGACTAATTCTTAGTACTTAAAATCACCCTCTTGGTAAGTAGCTCTTCACCAATTCAATTTTAAACCTGCTTCCAAGCCGAAGTCTATTCCCTACATAGAAGTTTATATTTAAAGTGTAAAAAATCCACACACGCACACCACCAGACTGGGTAGAAGTTGGAGAGCGCGATATTAATTTGGATTTGGAATTCTTGATAGCTGGTAATACTTAAAAACAATCACCGTGGTGTTCTACTTTCCCGGACATTGCATTTAAACATCTAAGCCGTGGAAAAAGTCATCTTCGGTGTAGTTTGGACCGTTTGCATCCATTAGAACAACAAACTTTATCTCCTAAATCTTTCTTTTCTCACGGAACTTCCGCCATTACTGCCCAGAAGACATCGAATACATTTTCCTGAAACTACTTTCCTCAGAAGATGTATCTTTTTAGAACGGTGGCATCTTTTATGCACTCTCCGTTCAAACACAAAAACATACATCTCTTCTTAAATAAATCATTTTATGAGCTTATAATTATGTGTGAGCAGCATGACTTAGGTTTGTTTGCATCTTATAGAAACCAAAGTTTGAGTAACAGTCATAAATATCATCATTATAACCCCCTCATAATAACAGTATAGCCTAACATAAATCACCACAATGTTGCTACAAATATCATGACAGCAGTCTAATATCTGCGCCGTTATACCTTGAATGCGACACCTTTGCAGCATCAACCGGTGACCCAAGAACACTCCATTACCAGTGGCGGCGCCAGCATGGGGCTAGGGTGGGCTGAAGCCCCCCCAGCCCCCCCAAAAAAAGTGGAAATCACTGCCAATGCCAGAGAGGAGGGTAGAAAAGGAAGGAATTGGGGTTTTAGCCCCCAAACCTTAAATCCTGGCGCCTGGCGCCGCTAACACTTAACATCATCAACCTGACGGACGGCGCCTTCCAGGCTGCTTCCTAGTAGCCTATTATAGGCCCTATGCATGTATTGTATATGTATATATATTCGTTTATTGAGAAATACAATCTGACAAACACGCAGAAATGCTAACATGAGTGATAATGGATAATTAAAGTTCATTAGAAGATTTTTAGAATAAACTAGTAAATATTTTTATATAATGATCTGGGAATTAATTGAGAGTTGTCCTTGGGTGGGAGAGTAGGGCCTATGCATGGTTGCGTGCTCTAGGTCTTAATTGGTGAGAGGATAGGGGTCGAGAGTGGAGGTATAGTATATGGCTGGGTGCCTGTTTATGGCTGCCGCTACTTTGTGATTACATTATTGTTACTATAGGCCCAGGGGCGGAGACTTAGGGGGGGACAGCGGGGGATGGTCCCCCCCGAAGCTTGAGGTGGGGGGACGGAGCTGCTTATATCCCCCCCAATATTTCTGAAATATTTCATGAATATATTAATAATAGCTAATGAGTGAAAGCCGGTTCTTATCAGCACTCAAATAATAGAGCAATTTTGTTCAGATGACAGCTTAAAATGCTACCATTATAGTGTGGAAATTCAAAAAAAATTTAAATAGGGGAGGGGCACATCCCAAACCCCTTCCCAAAACTCAAATACGACTCAAACTACATGTAGGCTAAGCTACGAGTGACAGCTGGTTCCTATCAGCACTCAAATTATAGAGCAATTTTTTCAAATGACAGCTTAAAATACTACCATTACAGTGTGGAAATTCAAAAAATTTTAATAGGGGAGGGGCACATCCCCCTCCCCAAACCCCTCCCCCTGCTCGGCGCTTCGCGCCTCGCCGATCGTCCTTCGGCCGATCCGCCGGTCCCCCCAAACCCAAGACCAAGTCTCCGCCTATGTATAGGCCTGCCGCCTACCTTATTATTACTTCTGTGTTTTATAATTTTACATTCAATTTTGATGTCCCATTGTGCGTTTGCTATTAAATGAAGTATTAAAGGCTATACTTACTTACTTACTTACTTACTTACTTACTTACTTACTTACTTACTTGCTTACTTACTTACTCACATCATTCGGAGAGTGTTTAGGATAATGGTAACACTCTGGAACCAAGAGCAGAAGATCAGCACGGATGCGTGATATCTTCCCGCTACTTTCCCAAAGGCCGACTCAATCTTTCATTCGCCAGATGGCGTTGGTAAAATGAGTAGTAGGACGTGATGGGCGCCTTGCATGGCTGTCGAACAGTTAAATTCGACTCTTGTAATAACTTGTGATCAGCCGCTCATACTATGAATATAATTATAGGCTAATCGTAATTCCAAAGATGTATCACAGAGTAGAAAAGGCTCTAGAGAAGCAAAGGCAACTGAATGCATGATTATGTAGGCCTAAGTAGCACGTAGGCTACGCTACTGCGGACGTGATAGTGAATTAATTAGGTTTCAGTAGTTCAGTCTAGTGACCGTATAACCGACCCGAGCGACGGGGCAGAGGGATCCTCATGAATTCACAATTAAAGGATCTCTACATGTATACAGGGATCTACATGGGCTACCGTATAGGCCTACAAGGGATCTTTACTCATGGGCCCACTGGGCCATCGTTCGTCACAGTCAGGGCCGTTTTATTCACTAGGCACAGTAGGCACTGTTCCTAGGGCCTACGAACCTTTCAGGGGCCTACGAAAGTCTGAAAATGAGATATTGAAAAATAAGTTAAATGATTGAATTTGACGCGAAAATGAAAAAATGAAATTTCAAACTCTAATTTAATATATTTTGTAATTGTACTGAAACAGCTTAACTTTAAGATATTAGCTTAAGGTTTATATTTATCATTTCATTAAGTTAATGATTGAACATTTCTGGCCCACCGACGATTTGTTTCTGGCCCACGGAGATCTTTGCCTAAAGACTACACAATTTGAGAATAAACGTTCAAATTTGTCATTTTTAAGGCTTAATGAGTTCATCTGATGTTTGTGACTGATATTATGCCTGATAAAGAAGGTCAAAATTAAGATTACCCTGCCAGCATGCCCATACAGAGCCCATCTAATTTTTATATGGGCTCATGGGCTTGGGCTAGCCCATATCGGCCCCATCTGGGCACAAGGTGAGGAGATCATTATCCGATTAAAATTGTATGTTGGAGACAAGTGGGCTTATGGGCTTGGTCTACCCACTTCGAACCCATCTAGGATGGAAGTCAGAATCCCATTAACCGACATTTCCAATATCCGAGTTTTAGGTGGGCGATAAGTGGGCTCGTGGGGTTGTTCTGCCCACTTTGAGCCCACTTTGGACTGCTGACAGAAGTCCATGAAGCGACGTTTGCGACGTCCGGTATTTGCATGGGAGATAAGTGGACTCGGTTCTCCTTTACAAAAGCTCTAACCCGAAGGTTTATAGGAATAACCTCACTCGGTTCTCCTTTACAAAAGCTCTAACCCGAAGCTCTAACCCGAAGGTTTTATAGGAATAACCTAACTCAGGCTCTCCTTTACAAAAGCTCTAACCCAAAAGGTTTTATACCTGTAGTGAATAACCTCACTCGGTTCTCCTTTACAAAAGCTCTAACCCGAAGGTTTTATACCTGCTCCCAAACCGAGGTAGGAATAACCTCACTCGGTTCTCCTTTACAAAAGCTCTAACCCGAAGGTTTTAATAGGAATAACCTCACTCGGTTCTCCTTTACAAAAAGCTCTAACCCGAAGGTTTTATAGGAAAAACCTCACTCGGTTCTCCTTTACAAAAGCTCTAACCCGAAGGTTTTATAGGAAAAACCTCACCTCACTCGGTTCTCCTTTACAAAAGCTCTAACCCGAATGTTTTAATAGGAATAACCTCACTCGGTTCTCCTTTACAAAAGCTCTAAACCGAAGGTTTTATAGGAATAACCTCACTCGTTTCTCCTTTACAAAAAGCTCTAAACCGAAGGTTTTATAGGAATAACCTCACTCGGTTCTCTTTTACAAACGCTCTAACCCGAAGGTTTTATAGGAATAACCTCACTCGGTTCTCCTTTACAAAAGCTCTAACCCTGAAGGTTTTATACCTGTAGGAATAACCTCACTCGGTTCTCCTTTACAAAAGCTCTAACCCGAAGGTTTTATACCTGTAGGAATAACCTCACTCGGTTCTCTTTTACAAAAGCTCTAACCCGAAGGTTTTATAGGAATAACCTCACTCGGTTCTCCTTTACAAAAGCTCTAACCCGAAGGTTTTAATAGGAATAACCTCACTCGGTTCTCCTTTACAAAAGCTCTAACCCGAAGGTTTTATAGGAAAAACCTCACTCGGTTCTCCTTTACAAAAGCTCTAACCCTGAAGGTTTTATACCTGTAGGAATAACCTCACTCGGTTCTCCTTTACAAAAGCTCTAACCCGAAGGTTTTATACCTGTAGGAATAACCTCACTCGGTTCTCCTTTACAAAAGCTCTAATCCGAAGGTTTTATAGGAATAACCTCACTCGGTTCTCCTTTACAAAAGCTCTAACCCGAAGGTTTTATAGGAATAACCTCACTCGGTTCTCCTTTACAAAAGCTCTAACCCGAAGGTTTTAATAGGAATAACCTCACTCGGTTCTCCTTTACAAAAGCTCTAACCCGAAGGTTTTATAGGAAAAACCTCACTCGGTTCTCTTTTACAAAAGCTCTAACCCGAAGGTTTTAATAGGAATAACCTCACTCGGTTCTCCTTTACAAAGCTCTAACCTGAAGGTTTTATAGGAAAAACCTCACTCGGTTCTCCTTTACAAAAGCTCTAACCCGAAGGATTTAATAGGAATAACCTCACTCGGTTCTCCTTTACAAAAGCTCTAACCCGAAGGTTTTAATAGGAATAACCTCACTCGGTTCTCCTTTACAAAAGCTCTAACCCGAAGGTTTTATAGGAATAACCTCACTCGGTTCTCCTTTACAAACGCTCTAACCCGAAGGTTTTATAGGAATAACCTCACTCGGTTCTCCTTTTACAAAAGCTCTAACCCGAAGGTTTTATAGGAAAAACCTCACTCGGTTCTCCTTTACAAAAGCTCTAACCGAAGGATTTTATAACCTATAGTTGAACAATTCTTACGTTTAACTTCGATTTCCGCTTCTTTGTGAATCGATGAGTATCGACGAGTTTCTGTTCGAAAATAATAATGTCGTGTTGATTATTGGTCGATCTGTGTCTTCAAAAGGAGTAGTTTTTCGTCGAATTTCGAAATAACTTTTTGTGATAAAAATTGTCGATGATCTGCTGTTCAAAGTTACATTGTGGTGTCAATCTTTCGATTTTCGATTTGTGTCACCAAATGGCAAATGGCCTACCGTTTCTCGTCGAATTTCATCTTTCTGTTTCTCCTGATTGACGAATTTCGATATTTTTTCCTCGAAATGTTTGCCGTTAGGTCTACGTCTTGTCGCCTTATTCCCAAGCCTCGAACAATCGGTCCAAAGATGACGTCATCAGAACAACAATCGCGAGATGACGGCTTTATAGGTCTACGTCTGTTGCCCTAGTTGACTGCGAGGCTTAGTTGACTGTGAGGCCCCCTTGTAACGGCATGGCTGTGTTACAGCGCCATATAAATTGTCAGTATTATTATTATTATTATTATTATTATTATTATTATTATTATTATTATTATTATTATTATTATTATTATTATTATTATTATTATTATTATTATTATTATTATTATTATTATGTAGTGTCATTTCAGTGGAGTTCAGAGATCGGTGGCAGTGTCCCGGAGAGGCAGATGGCGTTCCCCCGTTGAAGAGCCATTGAGATCCGCTGGAATAGGTATGATGACTCCATTGGATCATGGGTTACGTCACTTGACCGTCTTCCCAACTCAGAAACGAACTGTAGTCCCTCTCTGCTCCAAGCGCCGCCAGTTTCTAAGGCGACCACAACAAACTCGTGGGTGGTAGTGATGGTGGAATATTTGACCCTCTTGGAGACAACCGCGCGTTCGGCAGCTTCCCCAGCTCCTGTAGATGTATGGCCAAGATGAGACGTGGCGTAGGTGTCGGGCACTGTCACATCCCATGCAAGACATCGTCCACGTGACCAAGGGATCAGCGTGACACCGTCTGGTCGCTTTCCATCTTCTCTTGACAGACCGAGTGGTTCTTTCTGTGAGGGGATTTTTGCTCTGCCAAGTGCTCTCCAGATGATGTCGTTTAACATACTGTGTCGTTGATGTTTTCCGCCGCCTCCTCTGCAAACCAGCCCATGAAGTCCTCTTGCGTCGACTTTTTGTCGACAGTGGTGGCACAGATGTGGTTCATAGAGTGCTGTCCCTAGCCTCACTCCGACTGCGATTCGTACTTCCTCGTCTGAGAGGCGCAGGCCCAAAGCAGTAACAGGGGGAGCTAGCATCCAGTCTCCAGAATGAGGTGCTCGTGAAGCTAGCAGGCGAGCACGATCGCGTGGACAGCTAGTGGACTCGAGCAGGCCTGTCCATGCCTTGTCTGTACATCGGAGGTCCCATTCTTTCTGACGATGAGTTGCTGCTCCTGTTGGTGGTTCTGCACCTGACAGGGTAATCCAAGCGGTAAGTGCTGAATTTGCAAGTTCGTAGGGTATCTCAGCCGACTCTGTGGGTAAAATGCATGCCTGCAGTTCGTTTGTACTTGCAGCAGAAGCCAGAAAGGCGGAAAGTGCCAGCGTAGAAGCACAACGAACTCCCAGACCACCATCCCTCACCGGCAGAGAAGCCTGAAGCCAACGGTCATCATCAAGGTCCACATTCAATATGGCTGATAGCCCATCTCTCAGCAGAAGGTCGAACCGAGTCAAGCTTGGGCAATCAACACAGACGGCTGTTCGCATACTGTACAGTAGCTTCGGAACACTCAAACTGTTTTTAAGCAGAACAAGAGCATCATGTGTGTAAAGTATGGTTAATCTTTGTATTGCTCTTTGAAGATCATTTGCTTTCGATTCCACGACCATATCCACAGCTGGACCCTGTAGCAGAGGTGCACCCAACAAGGTCATCGCCTCAAAAGCCACGTTCGTAAAATCTTGAAAAGCCGGGTCATCGATCGGCAACTGGGTGTCGTGGCAGGCGATTTCGCATTTGCTGCGGTTTAATAGCAAACCCAGGTTCTTTGCTTCCTGTGCAATCAGATGGACATCGGCGGCCACTGTCTCCTTACTACCACCCAATGTCAGGTCATCTAAGTATCCAATGCGCAGCTCCGATCTCAGCTTTATCAGAATCGGCTGTACTACGAGGCAGAACTCCAGAGGGCCCAAAGGATCGCCTTGCTGTGTCCCTTCTTCAGATCGTATGATGTTTGAGCCATAGCGCAACAATGGACGATTGGAATAGGCAGCGTGAGCAAATCGGTATAACTCTGGTATGTCTCTAGCCACTGCCTCTAGAAGAGAATCTCTGCGCAGAGTGTTGAACGCGTTAGTGAAATCTAGCTTTACTAGGATGCTGTCTTTAGGCATTGTGGTTACCCAACGACGTGTCGCGTGAACTGCTGCCTCAGCACCTCCTGGAATGCCTACCCCAAGCTGAATGGGGGCGAGCAGATGAGATAGTCTTGTCACCGCGTACGAATTAGCACACTTAGCAGCGAGGCGGCGCCACGTGTAGCCCACCGCGATCGGTCTTATTCCTCCGTCCTTCTTGCTTAGGGCTAAAAGGTTTGCTCCATAGATGACCTCATTCACCTCTTCAGGTAAACCTCCATTTAAAAGGATATTGGCAAGATCGGATAGATGTTGCCCGATGTTTACGTCCACTCCGAAGGCCATCAGATCCTTTAGGTGCTGTGGGGTGATGCCATCAGGACCGCCGGAAGAACCCGCTGGGAAAGAGGATACTGCTTTTGAGACTTCTTCTTTCGAAACCTGCAACGCGATGAAGCGCTCTGAACTGTCTGGATCGCACGGTTGTCTTCTGTCCACTGGCGCAGACGGGTGTTTATGCTTAAGCGCGGCCAGAGTTTCTGGTGTGTCCAGAGCCGGCTTATCCTCGCTGCAGATGATACGAATGGCTGCTTTGAAGTTGCCTTCTTCAAGCTTGCTGGCAACTGTAGACGCCAAATACTTGGCAGGATCATATTTGGTTGCTTTGGGCTTGCGACTTCGCGTCGAATCCAGATCATCGTTGATCGAATGGTTTGGCCCCTTCAACCGCCAATCCGCAATGCGAGACAGAATCGTCTTCGTTACGTTGTGTTTGCGTCCACCTCTCTTTAGTTTTACCAGCACAACGCCTCCAAAAGCCAGCAAATCGCACCATTTGTCAACGCAGTTTGGTTCTCGCACGATAGCCTGTATTAGGTCCCCCAAGAGAGCAGCACAAGATGGTCTAGCAGCTTTTGGGATTCTCTTGATGAGAAGACCTGGCGAAACAGGGTGTGAGAGGCGCGAAGCCAACGGTGGATGTGCTTCGTCCGCTGACAGACTCCGTGAGGAAGCGATCTGTCCGCTCGCGGTGGGAGACGGCTGCGTTGCTGTCGTTTGTTTTGTAGGGCAGTCGGCCGGTGGCTGGTCAGAGCCCGGACACGGGGCGGATCGAGGACCGTGCCGGTGAATCGACCCGTCGGAGGCATGGGTCTTAAATGACGCCCAACACACCGTGCAAACCCCCTGTCCCTTACACGGTTTTTGACTCATTTTGGTAAACAGCGATAAATTTAACGAATCTTTCCGTTACGCTGCCATTTAAAATAACAATACGTCGCCATTGGTGATTGTGACGTCGTCGGCCTTTAAGCATGGCAGGCGGCCATCTACGAACATTTTGAAAGGCTCGACAAACATTGATTTAGAAGAGAAGTTTATCAAACCAATCCTGTCGTATTCTAAGCGGATCAACTTCAACTAATAAGATTATCCGAGTCACGAGTCGTTGTTCGACGAGAAGTTGTAAAAATCCAACTCTAACGAACACGCGATCCGCAGAATATTAGTAAATAGTGCAGGACATTTAAAATTGTCTTATTATTATTATTATTATTATTATTATTATTATTATTATTATTATTATTATTATTATTATTAACATTATCATTATTATTATTATTATTATTATTATTATTATTTTTTTATTTATTTTTTTTTTTTTGCCCCGAGGTAAACATGATCCCTCAGGGACTTCAATATTAATTAAAATGATAAAAGTCTGGAACGGTTAGAACTCCTCGGGCTCGGGCAAAAGGCTGGCAAAGGTACCGCAGATTGCAACAGCGTTGAAGCGCTGTATGGCTAGAGATATACGTTGGAACAAGTATGTGGCTTCGCGTTGGTCTCCTGACACAAAAGCTAAAAGTCTCCCGATGTCGGTTATCAGGGACATGCAGGCGGCGCCCATGGGGCCCAGCGTTTCGAAAGCCAGAGGCACAAATTCGTATTCCTCCAGCAGAGCAGTGTATTTGGTTGTTTTCCTTAAAGCCGCTATTTCCGCCGCAGCACCAGCTCTGATGGCTGTCGCTGAGACATATGACGCCGCCAAGGTATCGATCACCGTGGCGTCCCACACGAGGCTCCTGCCTACCCGCCACGGGATCAAAGTAAGGCCGTCAGGTCTTTTGCCGTCTGAGCGAACCAGGCCCGGCGGTTCCTTCACTGCAGGGAAGCCAGCTTTTATGAGGCTCCGGCATATGATGTCGTTTATTGCACCATGCCTAGCGATCCTTCCGAAGCCGAGAGGGCAAGACAACCCGTGATTGCCTCTGACGCTGACTGACGCTCCACATCCGCAGGAATGTGGTTGGCAGATGGCTGCACCCAGTCTCAGGCCAACGGCGATCCTGACTGCATCGTCGCTCAGGCGAAGGCCACAGGAGGCGATCGGCAACGCATACAGCCAGTCCCCTGCGTGCTGCGCCGAGACTGCCTTGTATCTCGCCCGCTCTACGGGATCCACGAGGTTTGCCTCCACCTCGGCCACCTCCCTCAAAATGAGGGGTAGGTCCCATCCGGCCTGGGAGCGGGGCGCCTCGCAGGCGTCAGCGCTGATCCCTGTCCTACTCCTCCATTCCTCCAGACTGGACAGGAAGCGGATGTCTGCCGTTGAGGAGAGCTCTCCAAGGATGGACGACTGAAGTTCGAGGGTGCCCGCGGCCGAGGCCAAAAAGGCGGGAAGTGCCAGCGAGGACACCCTACGAACGCCCAAACCACCCATCTTGATGGGGAGAGTCGCCTGTCGCCACTGAGATACTGTAAACTTGATGTTGATTATTTTAATTTTAATTTTAATTTTATTATTTTATTGTTATTATTATTATTATTATTATTATTATTATTATTATTATTATTATTATTATTATTATTATTATTATTATTATTATTATTATTATAAAATTTTCTCAAAAGAAGGATAACAAATCTACGATATGCAGATGACATAGTGTTAATGGCAAGCACAGAAATGGAACTACAGGATCTGGTGACTCGATTGGACAGGGAAGGGCGAAAAAAGGGCTTAGAGATCAACATAGGTAAAACAAAGTGTATGGCACTAAATGGGAATCAATGCAACATCAAAGTACAAGACAGTATGATAGAACAAGTGGAAACCTTCGTGTACTTAGGATCACTCATAACAGAAGACGTGGATTGCAGCAGGGAGATAAGAATAAGAACTGCAAGAGGACTTGGAATAGGAGTAGATCTGATGAAACTGTGGAAAAGCCATAACATAAAAATTAACACAAAGATTAAATTAATGAGGACACTTATATGGCCAGTGATGATGTATGGCTGCGAGAGCTGGACAATCAAAAAGAGGGATGAGGAGAGAATAAAAGCATTTGAAATTAAATGCATACGAAAAATACTGGGTATATCATGGATAGAGAAAAAAACAAATGAATGGGTGTTAGAGACGGCGGGAGTGGAAAGGAATTTACTGGAATCAATAAAAAGAAGAAAGATGTCTTACTTTGGGCATATAATGAGGAAACAAGGTGAATGTCTAGAGAAAGAAATTATGCAAGGAACGGCACCAGGAGCAAGAGCAAGAGGGAAACCAAGGAAGAGATGGATGGACAATGTGGGCGAATGGTTGGAATTATCAACGGAAAGGTTGCTGTGAGAAACCGAGGACAGGAGAGGATGGAGAAGAATCGTCTACAATGCGACCAACCCTCGTATCGAGAGAGAGAGAGAGAGAGAGAGAGAGAGAGAGAGAGAGAGAGAGAGAGAGAGAGAGAGAGAGAGAGAGAGAGAGAGAGAGAGAGAGAGAGAGAGAGAGAGAGAGAGAGAGAGAGAGAGAGAGAGAGAGAGAGAGAGAGAGAGAGAGTTCGCAAAGCAAGTAAGTTCGTGGCACGCGTTGTCTCATTTCTTCCAAAGTCAGAGATTTGTTGCTGTAGAACCAACATGAATTGTCTGGTAGGCCTTAAACTAATAGGCCTAATTCAAATGCCGACCTTCAGTGATCGAAAGAGGCCTGCTTGAAACTATAGATCTACTGGCCTACCGCTCACCTCATTAAATTTAAATACAACTGCATTGTATAGTCGTAATTATGCATCTCTTTGCAACGCTTTATATACCAGTCTTCGGAAGTTGTTGTCCTCGAGACCAAGGTCTTCCATGGTCTCGAGTGCACTCGAGTTCGCTTTAAAAAGGCTTGGTCTTGAGGCCAAAGGTCTTGGTCTTGAGGTTCAGACTTCAGAGTCTTGGTCTTGAGGTTCAAAGTCTTGGTCTTGTCAATAATTATGAACAGTACTTATTAGCCAGGGCCGTTTTAACGTGGATCAGTTACAAACTACAAAATCACGTCCTCGAAAACGGCCATGCCTGCATGTTTGCGTCATAACTTAATTTCATAAGACAAATATCTACGGACGGATACGATTCTTGTTGGTCAGGAAAAACCAACGGCAGCAGCAACATCTATGCCCGGCTTCCATGCCATGGAAGCCCGGCCAAGACTTGTTTTAGAAGCCACGGGGGGGGGATATATGAATTATAATGACTGGTGAATCATATATTGATTCAACAACAATTGCTTAACAGGCAACACCACACAATGAAAATTTATGCTTAATGGAATCAATAGAGCAACCCGAAAGTGTTAAGGTTTGCGCTGAAAAGTAATTGATCCATTTACAAAAGGACTTATTCAGGCGCTTTCAATTCGGTATTAATATTGGCAATCCTTTTCTCTTTTAGCCTGAATAAGGAATGCCTTTGCAGATGATTATTTGCAACCCTGCGCCTAAGCCTAGTATTGTAAGTAAGCTTCAACTTACGGACCGGTTGATAAAGATGCAAATGTAAGATGCAACAGATTGAATTGTTTTGGTTAAAAAAATTCATATACCTTAAACAGGTATTCAGGAAGAGAAAACCAGAGGTATAGGACTTTTCTTCCAAGATTCAAAGTCAAAAGAAGACACAATGCTGACGGTAATAAATGCTGTTTGAAGCTTTGTTTGCATTCTACTATGAATATCATTAAATGGCTATTGCGCTTCTTCCTAGTATCACATAGACGGACTTCCACGGGTTAAAGTAGGAAAATTTGTTCAATGTCCTATACATTAGCCATCTTAGAGTGGGTTCTAATTCGCTGTATACTATTTTAAGGCGAACAATCTACCACACACCAGTCTATGCAGATTATCCATGTTTCTACATAAATGTACATATCGGATATCATCAGAACTTATAGATAAGATAATCCTTTAGTCGTCTCATGTTACATGTATAACTGGAAATGTTTAAAAATAATGTTAAATATTTATCACTGGCCGTGTTCGCTACTCAAGTAAACTTAAATGGATTAACTTTCCCGATATTGGCTTGAATAAATGACTTCGTTTCACGGGCATTAGTTGATGCATTGTGGATTAGACATTGGCGTCAGGGAAGTACTAATGAATAAGCAATCTATTCTCTGTCAAAACCAATTTATCTAAACGAACTCTTGTATGATAATAAAACCACTTTTCTAAGATATAAAAACTCCAGAGTATTCCATATTTTTGCTAGATATCACTCTCTCTCTCCCTCCCCACTCACCTCAAGTTCTCCAATCAATCCATATACCACACTGCACCTCAACTCTGCAACGAACCTCCTACTGAATTCCGCATATTCTCAGTTCCTCGCCCAATACTGACAACTCATCCACCGTCATCGGTCAGGTTTTTCTTCTTCTTATCACCGCCACAGGCTTTCCACTTAAAATGAGAGTCTCACCTCTTCTATAATTCATACCACAATCCATCCGATCCTCTGCCTTCCAAGTTTTCTCGTCCTCAGCGAACCCCGTCTTAGCAACTGCTCTGCCTCCTCTCTCTGGTCTCTCTGACAACCGGATTCGGACCTCCACTGGACATCAATCTATGGACAACCCCTCTGATAGGACGCAGCGCTCGTAAATAAGATGGCGCCTGGCGCTTAGCTTTAGAGTAGCGCTTTATAATTGTGGAGTTTACGATTACGATTACGAAAATGTTGAACTGCTTCTTCACATTTTGCCTAAAGGTTGTGCTGAATCAGCAAAAGATACATAATATCATACGAAAGAATATCAACGATATATGTTCGCAAAATGTCTCAATGTGTTGCGGATGGCAATATGAAGGGTATTGTGTTTATACTGCAATATGTTTGCTAATATTATACTCTTATTATATCACTATGTCAAACCATTGCTCGTTAAATTTTTTTTCTTCGGATGAGCTGATTTTCTATCAGTTGCATCAGAACCTTTTCCATATAAGTTTACTGTTAGCGTAAACAGCCTTTTTCTGGCAATTCAGCTGATTTCTCAACAGCTTATTTATCAAAGTATGCGCTTCAAGAAGCTCTAACAAATCTATGTTTTTGGTTTAGACCAGGCTACTTACATTCCTTCCTGACATCATTGCGTAATAATGTTTATATAACTTTGTATTATCTAAAATTGTTTGCGATGATATGATAACTGGTCACTTACACCTTTATGAAAGAACAGCTGTCATACGTATAGATATATAAACCTATAATAAATGTATAATATAAATTAGAGTGACAATTTAAAGCTAGGCAGAATGTCGCTGTGTATTCTATTGTCTTTCTTGAGTGTTGCAGTATTTCTCCACTTCATCGGGAATTTGCTCTATCAAGTGACATCTATCCAGCACAGGGGTCGATTAAACCAAGAACAGATGACACTGTTTAGTAAGCATTGGTATCAATGTAAATCAGCTCTTAATCAAGTGCAAACACTTTGTTGAAACTTTTTTAAACGCACATGTTTAGATATGTTAGTAATGAGTGCATAGCGTTTTCAGTGGTATCTGCAGGGCGCGATATAAATGTCTGTATAAATAGACATACACCTATATGCATACATAATGTACGCACGTGATACATACGCAATGAATTATCTCTTTCACTGATTCATTGCACCTCGTTCCCATGAACTCTTGCGTCACATTTGCCCACCTTTAATATCATTAATTTGTTGGTTCAGCCAGGAAATAATAGCCATGAAATAAATAAATACCAACATGAAACAAACATAGCGCGTTATTAGCCTTTAACCTTTGTTGTGTTATGTTCATCATCAACGTGTTCATCGTAATCACGATCATCACCATAATCATCGTCATCACGAGCAACAACGGCATCCTCATGATCATGATCATCATGACCATGATCATTACGATCACGTGATGATCATGATCATCATCATGATCATCATAAACCTTCATCATCATGCACACAATGTCATCATAAACACTATCCCAGAATCTCTCAATGAACACGCATTCGTGGCGAGAGTCGGAACAGGAGTTGCATCTATTGAAAGGATCTTTTGGTTCCGATCTGTAGGCGGGTTTATGCTGGCATTTTCACGGGGTATCAACAACCCCTATCATGACAAGAGGGTAGCATAACTATGAGTACATCAGCTCAGATTTATCATTCGTAAATCATATGCTGTTGCAATGTTTAGTTATTAATTTTGTTTCAATAGTGATTTAGTGGGAAGAGGATTGTTCCAAGTTACAATGATTGCCCTATTGTAACTATTGACACTAACACTTTTGTGTGGCTATTATAGTATCCGAAGCACACTCCTTGAGAATGGTATATTTGCATTACATGATATTACATAATACAGTACTTAAGAAGATTAATATTTGCCAGTATAAAAGCTTAAACGTTTTAAACTAGACAATTGCACGTTGTTGATAAAGTGGAAGCTTACTGTGGTGATTAGTAATGTTTTAAAGTTCTCTGCCATGCAGTGGCGGGTGGAATTGCGTTGTAGCTATCAGGTTATCGCTATTGTCAACGAGGATATCGACAGGACGATCTGCAAAGGACATTCACAGGTGGATTCGAGTCCAAACTTTCTCTCTTTCGATATCATGTTGATGGCTTCCGTGAATTCCGCTGACAACATAGTTAAGGTAGGTCTCTGTAAGCAACATTGAGGCGTTGAGACAACGCAGGACGGTTAGTCAAAAGCTTTCTCAACGTGGTTATTAGTATGGCCTAAATTGGCTCTAATGTGCAACATTTATAAACAATTCTGGCTGACTCTCGCTCTTTTGCTGGGCTGTAAGTGGCTCAAAAGCGCTACTATAAAGCCACCGCTCGAGACACCAGCCTGTTTACCAGCACTGCATTGTGTCAGAGAGATTCTCCAGAGAAGTCTAGGAAGTTTTGAGTCCGGTTACCAGGGAGACCACAGAGAGGAGGCAGAGGAATTGTTAAAGCGGATTCGTTGAAGAGGAGAAAGACCGGAAGGCGGAAGATCGAATAGAATTGATATATCTTTATTGTAACAGCAGCAGCAAGAAACAAATAATTACAAAATAAACGCTTATGTCCAACTGAGCAGCAAAGCCACTGTACAAATGGAGTCAAAAAGAAGCTATAGCTTATGGGCATTGACCCCATCTTTTCCATAGTTAGTAGCATAATTTTACATTGTTGACATTTCAGAGTAATTATACTATTCATGTGCTATTCAATCACGTGACCAAACGGTGTTTAAGCACATCATATGTTATATATTAAAAAAAATCAGAAGTGTTAGAAGACAGAAGGAATAGGAGACAAGGATAGCAATGGAAGAGAGAACGGGAGACAGATGTAGTGGAAGAAAGACAAGAGCGAAGACAAACTAGCGGAAGAAATGGGGAGAAGGTGAACAGAAAGCCAGTCTACTTTAATTGGGTTAAACAGCAAATTATCTTTACAGAGTTACTAAGTTCATAAGACAACGGGTTAAACAGCAAATTATCTTTACAATGTTTCTAAGTTCTTACGACAACGTCCATTTTCCCTTGAGCAGTCCTTTCCATAATCCAAGTCATACAAGTCAATAAGGTCTATTTCTCATGTCAGAATACATCAGTCCTTACCATAGTCCACTATGAAGAATTCTTTTAGTTTAAGTTTAAACCGTTGCAATGTTTTAATTTCTTGTAGTGTGGATGGCAGTAAATTCCACAAGCGAGGGCCAATAACTTGAATACTGTTTGATCTACATCTTGTTCTGGCATATGGGATTGCATATTTCTCAGCCCCTCTGGTACAGTAGGAGTGAATTTGGGACGTGAGTTGGAAGTAGGTTTGAAACTTATGAGGGAGGGTGTTATTTCTAGATTTGTGCATTAGGACTAGTATTGCAGTTTTTGCTATATCATATACTTTAAGAATTTTTAGTGACGAGAAAAGCGGATTAGTATGGGCAATATAGTGTGAATGGGAGATAATACGTATTGCACTTTTTTGTAGTAAAAGGACCCGAGTTAGTTTAACCGTTTTGTGTGGTGATGCCCATATGGGTAGAACAGGGTAGATCTGCATTTCTTGAAGAGTTGCGATTCTAGTTTGGAGTTGAGAGCCTGTGTGGGTGATACGCAGAGAAACCTGAGGCAGGTGATGATGTGTGAGCGGCGATATAGGTGGCGAAATTGTAAGCTTGCGGAATTCAGAAGGTAGATCGTTCCAGATTCGAGGTGACGTGAAGCATATGGATCAAAATCCTACAGGGTTATGATGTTTGAAAGTAGTTTGAATGTAGTTAAGGTTTATGTTTTTCGCAATAGCTTTTTTGGATCGAAACTAAATATTGACTCTAAGTCCTTCCTGTTGTTATCATGTACTGCGATAATAGTAATAACTTAGGTGACCCTAGCTAGCGGGACTATTGTCCTTTCGGGGTTCCCTTTTGTGGCTAGTGATGAAAAATAATCTTGCTGCTACTGTGTTGTGATGCTAACAATGGCAAATATTCATGTTACCTTTGTTTCACTTTAATGACTTCAATAAAAAAATTGAATTGAATTGAAATTGAATTGATGTGCGTCAATGGCTATGCAATAAATCACAACACACTGTGTCTATGTTTCGACAGGAGACTGGCTTAATTATAAGAGCATACGTAGATCCTGCAACGATGACTGAAGATAACGATGATTACGACGACGAAGGATCTTGTCCATCGCTAACTTGTGTTCTTCCAGTCGCTCTATGCTTCACTGTTGTCGTGGCTGCTTTAGTCATCGGTGGTTTTTGCTTTGCAAGGTCAGTAACCTATCCACTTCTCAATTGAATTTATATAGCACCTAGTTCGGGTGACTAAAACAAAATATAAAATCATGGCGCCAAGTAAATCAACTCTAAATAGTAAATGCTTGCTAAAACTCCCCACATAGTGATTGTATCCAGGGCGGAGAGGCTTATAACGTGATGTTAACTGCCTAGGACCATTTCCAGACCTTCCCCAGCCGTAGCTTTTGGTCTCATCTATAAACCAAAAGCTCAACCTTTCGTTGACAAGCTGAGGCTTTCAGTAATGTATATGATTACAATATGGAAATAGGGGCCTAACCTTGTATAAGCTTTAGCTTTTGTATGGCTCTATTTGTACTCGATTGTGAGATTATGTCTGTTATTGAAATAAAATTATGTGATTAGTAGTACAATAACGAAGAAGAATAAAATAAGTTATCTGTTTAGAAGTGTGGCAATATCTTCCCTGCTGTTCCTTGATCTCATCTGACCCCATCTAGTGTCCGACTTTGAATATTATGTGTGCAAATATCAAGACTCCTATTAAGCTAATTTTGGTACCACTCAAAAGCGCATGCATCATTCTCACCAGTAATTAACTCCAAAGCTGTAGCTTTTTCACACAAGGCCTATAAAAAGCTATAATATAAAAAGCGTCACCAGTACGATACCGATGACGATTATATTATACTGGTCGCTTATTTCAATGGAAAACGTCAATGACAACGTTCTTTTCTTAGGACTAAGCTGAAGCCCAGGAGAGAATCGTACGTGTCTCCATCTCCAGAGTCACCTCCACCTCCTTACGACGACAGTTGTCGACAGTCACAAGGTATAAGATTCCTAGTATCACTGTTCTTGCAAAGTTTAACGAAATCACAGTGCTTGTGTGAAATTAGAATAGAGATCATCATAGAACGAGTATGCGCATATTACGAATATTAAGATTGGTAGAAATTGACGAATATTGACGAATATTAAAACTGGCCAACGAATATTAATTTTTTTTATTTCTTTTCATTATTAATTCTTCAAAATCCTGGATTAATTGTACAAGGTTCAGTTACAAAAACTAGGCTTTAGAACAAGAGCATTTTACAGTTATGCATCTTATATCAGCTAGTAACTTCACTTAGAATAGCACCGCAAAACGACATCAGATTCTTAAAATAGTAAATCTTTGTCTTAAATTAGTTCGAAAACAAAATGGAAACAGTGACATCATCAACGAATACTTACGAATATTTACGAATATTAAAAATGCTCTAATATTCACGAATATTTACGAATATTAAAGCTTCAAGTCACGAATTCTCGTTCTATGGAGATCATGTCAAGCAATTGACATGATACGAACGAGTCTTTCTAGGGTTTTATTCAACTTGCGATGTGTGATGCGCTGTACCGTACTTTTTTCTCCATCAAACATTTGATAGCTTTAGAATATTTTCATACTAATTACTTCATTTGATTTTTCCAAATAATACTATTTCAAAATGCTTCCAATAGCTTTTATCGTTTCAGATGTTTTGCAGCTAGATGTCAAATTTTATCAGCATATAATGGCTAGTGATGTAGAGTGAAGATTTTTTTACAGACACGATATCCAATTTAACTTTATTCACATTTTATTTTATATAAGTGAAACTACCCAGTTGTGTGCATAAATTTTGTCGTTCTAGAAACCTGAGCAAGTCTCTGTTTCCACGCGACTCCTGTAGGCCTACAACGCTTGTATAATTTGATGATCATAGTAAAACTCTTATGAACGTCATGAGAAATGTTTTATTCTAATTTTCAAAAGTTTATCAATTTTCGTCTAGTTACTTTAAGTAGATTAGCTGACTGTTATAAAACAATAATGACACTCAAACTAGTAATGCAGCCTCATCCTTGCTATTGCTATAGAAGTCTCATTTCTGTTTCAGTGCCAACCTCAAAGGGCAGCCATACAGCGTGACAGATGTCAGCCATAAAGAGTTTGACAAAGCTATTGATCAGAAATTCGTAGATCTTCAGAAAATAGATCTGTACGTGTAATCAAAAAATCTTTGAAATAACATTAATATTACAACGGAATTTGTGTTGCTTTAACTATAGATGGATGATTTTGTTAATGATTATTTGACTCTGCACGTACTGTTTTATTTTTATTTTATTTTAAGTTCTCTGTTTAGAAGTTTGGCAGTGCCAATTGCTATGTTAACAATAAGACCACTTTATTCAAGTTGCAACGCGCCATTGCTACTTCAATGATTGCTTCTATTTCCTGTAAATAGGTCAATATTCATAATGATTATAACATTAATGACAATTATAGGACATACAGTCTAAATTTGTTTTCCTGCATATAGTTGAAGAAATTTGCAAGCATAAAATCGTCTAGACATGCCTGGACTGATGGATGAACGCTTCTAGATGATTTTCAATTCGCAAGATGTTTGAATCAACGTTATTGGAAGCCTGACATTTATATACTGCAATTATGTTGATATTTATCGCTATTTATGCTATATAGGCCTATTGCTGTTAAGTTCAGTATGAATAAATTTGCCGACAAGATAAAAGTAACACATTGCGCAGAGATGAATGCATTTTACACGAGTTTATGCGTATGAAAATCAGTCTGATATTTTGGCTTTTCAGGAGTAACTTTGTTGATTTCTCGTAAACATGAGCGCATCGGATAATGCTTTCAATCTGGTGCTGTCTGTTTGTATAAGCTAATCCAGAAAATTCTATTACTCGCTTATCATAACAAACAATATATTAATTGATGATCACTAGTAGGCCCAGATAAAATGGTGTATGTTTGGAATGAAAAACGTTTTTAGTAGTGGAGAACAAATTTTCTTTAATTGTTTAAACATTATTTAGCCATAATACTATTCGTATAAACTCTCATGGTCATTAATGAAACACTTCTAACAATCAGTGTATGAAAAAATTATACAGTTCGTTTTAGTTCGTTAAAAGCAATCTTATACATAATCCAATTATATGTCATTTATTTGTACGTTATGGAACATAGGTTGTTATGTTCACATGAAAACTCATAATATCTCCAGATTTTCTCAGGTAAACTCAAGAAAAACGAAATATATTCTGTGCTTTAAAAGAAATCATAATTACACACCAGTGTTCGAAATTCATACGCATTGGAATGCATCAGACACAGCTTGTGTACTTTTCTGTCAGCCTCATCGACCGCGCTTTGACCAGCGCCCATAACTTTTTCAGGTGTGAGAAGCAGACAAATTGTCATAATCGCAAACTATCATAATCGCATTCATAGAAATACTAATAGTATTAGTAACTTATATAGCGCCGTTCATGGCAGTATGTGGATTCAGCAGTGCAGAGGGTATTCCACAGTGCAGCTGCAGAATGGTGGCAAATCCTCAGTTTGGGCCAAAGTGGTCCTACTCGCCGGTCCTAAGAGCATTGATGTCATTCCTGCAAAGATAGCAAGGCAAAAAAGAACAGAATGCAAGGAGATTTTACCCTTTTGGTTTCATATTATCTCCAAGCTAATGTATTTTAAAAGTTACTATTCGTAATAATTATAATTCAATCAATATAATATACGGTGTATTTAAAATATTTTTAAAAGTGTCACAACAAACATCAGCAATTTAAAAAAATATTTTCTACTAGAAGTTATTCCAAAGAATGCCTTCTTAATATTAAAAAAATTAAAGCACTTGAAAATATTGCAGTTTTACAACGCTTGTTCATAAAGAATTAAAAAGGCTTTAAATTGGTATAACGTATAAGCAAGATAATACTGATAACAATTTCTGTAAACTGCATCTAAAATGGCATCTTGCTTTGCTGTTTAAAATCCTCTTAGCAGAAAATATGTTGTTCCAAGTATTGGAAACAGCGAAGACCAGGTCGCTGAAGCAGTTGATGGTGTATCAGGGTCATGTTTCGGCGTAACAGGATTCAGCGTAACAGGTTTCGACGTAACAGTTTCCAGCGCAGAAGGTTTCGGTGTAACAGTTTCCGTCGTAACAGGTTCCGGCGTAAAAGGTTCCGGCGTAACAGGTTCCGTCGCAACAAGTTCCGGTGTAACAGGCTTCGGCGTAGAAAGTTTCGATGTAACAGTTTCCGTCGTTACAGGTTCCGGCGTAACAGGTACCGTCGTAACAGTTTTCGTCGTAACAGGTTCCGGCGTAAAAGCTTCCGGCGTAACAGCTTCCGTCGCAACAAGTTCCGGCGTAACAGGCTCCGGCGTAGAAAGTTTCGATGTAACAGTTTCCGTTGCAACAGGTTTCAGCGTAACAGGTTCCGTCGCAACAAGTTCCGGCGTAACAAAATTCGGCTTAGAATGTTTCGATGTAACAGTTTCCGTCGTTACAGGTTCCTGCGTAAAAGCATCCGTCGTAACAGTTTTCGTCGTTACAGGTTCCGGCGTAAAAGCATCCGGCGTAACAGGTTCCGTCGCAACAAGTTCCGGCGTAACAGGCTCCGGCGTAGAAAGTTTCGATGTAACAGTTTCCGTCGTTAAAGATTCCGGCGTAACAGGTTCCGTCGTAACAGTTTCCGTCGTAACAGGATCCGTCGTAACAGTTTCCGGCGTAACAGGATCCGTCACAACAGGTTCCGGCGTAACGGGTTCCGTCGTAACAGGTTCTGACGTAACAGTTTCCGTCGTAACAGATTCCGACGTAACAGTTTCCGGCGTAAAATGTTTCGGTGTAACAGTTTCCGGCGACCAAATAGACTTAATAGTTACTCCCAGTTCCTGTGAAAAGACAGAAATCGCAACATATTTCAGGCTGCTAGCCTGCCAAGACAGCAGTGTGATTCTCCTTATAGATTTTATTTTAGTTATAGTTACAGTTATAGTTAATGGTTTTTCTTTTTAGTTATAGTTATAGTTAGTATTATTTTTTAGTTATAGTTATAGTTATAGTTAATGGATTTTTATTTTCGTTAATTTTAGTTACAACATAGTTTCAATAATTAAGCTATAAGCAAAATTGTGCATATTTAGGCTACATGCTGTTTCACAATTTGCTCAGTGTTTTGAAAGCTTTTGGAGCATGGGTGCATTCTACTTCACGAATGCACGACATTCCAAAGTAACTGACAAATTGCATAATAAAAAAATTAATAATTAAAGTTACCGGATCTTGTTGACTAATGGTGATACATGTGTCAATGTAGAAGACAATTTCATATTTTACTGAAGTTTAAACAAATTCACAGAGAGCAGGAAAGTAATAAATGATTGATTATGTACAATGCGTGCAATCACTCCAGTCATTGCAATCATTTCTGTAACTAGTCTGAGTTCCAATTTTGCGATATTGCGCTATTCAAGTTTGGTCGCAATCGCAATGAAATAGAAACGTTTACAAAACAATTAATAATAAAATGCCGCACTACTACTGGGTTAATTCACACATGAAAAATCCGGGGCTAACATATAGGCTATTATTTATAGCGCATTTTTACGTTCTCATATAACCAGGTATGTCGAATCATTCATATTGCACTTTCTATTTCTATTTTTTGTATTAACGAAAATAAAGATGAATTTTCGTTATTGTTATTTTTGTCATAGTTATAGTTATAGTATTTTAGTTATAGCTATCGTTATCGTTAACGAAATCATTTTATTTTCGTTAACGAACATTTTCGTTATCGTTATCGTCAACGAGAATCACACTGCAGGACAGAAAAACATTTCGAGACTTCTGTTCTATTTGCGCCCTTGGCTAATTTAACGTTAAAATAAATACAAAGACCACAATTATGCAGCTTTACGGAAGGAACAGTTCCCCAGGGACAAGTCTGGTCACCAGCCTTTATGGCTGAGACTAAGAAAATGAAATCGTTAACACTCGACGACATGGATGCCTCTTAGGGCAAGCTCAAGAAACTGTTCTCTTCTTTCCTATCTAGACATTAACATGGCTTGTTTAAGGGGTTATTTGAAATTCCTATCAGTCACATAAGTTCCAATCCAGTTCAAATCCAGCCATACCCTGGAAGACCATGTGTTCTGCAGAACATTGGTACTATAAAAGTGTCCGGATTAGATTAGATTATCTCTCATCTTGCTCGCGATAAGGCTTAGGTGCATATTTTTTACTCTAAAGTTAGATGATAGCATCACGAAACAAAAGTAATTCTCCCGTCGTTGTATCTTTCAACGGTGAGCCATGCGACACAATTGACCCCGTGTCTACAGTGATGGGATTTGTGGTCTACCGCCTCAATGACAACAGAACAGTAAGAGTGCCTTCTCAACGTCCACTACAGTCAAAAAAGCCACTAGGCTTTCAATTTGGATCCTGAGTGGCCGAGTGGGTTGGTAGCCTGCTCGTCACGCCGGCGCCCCGAGTTCGCTTCCCGGTCGGATTATCAGAGATTAATTTCTCGGATCTTTACTGCGGGTGGCTCGGTCGCATTATAAACGTGGAGTACAATACAACACACAATACAACACATCACAATACAACTGGGGCGCGGTGGTGTAGGGGTATGTTCGGTGCCTTGCAGCTGGAGGGTTGTGGGTTCGAATCCACCTCAAAGTCGCCGCGTAGGGACCCTGTGCAAGTCCTTCACTCGCAATTGCTCATGCGCTTCGGCGTGAAACTCCGATTCAGCGTTCGCGCAGTAGTCGGGAGCGCCTCTGAATGGGAAATCTGGTAGGGGCGCTATAACAAGTGTTCAAATAAAAAAAAATACAAAAAACAATTTACTGCTTAGGGTGCATTGTTGTAAAGATAGTTATCTACATAGAAGAAGGCGCGGGTTTTAACCATGCAGACTCGCAATCGTTATTGTAAATCTGTCAGTGCTCGTGCATAAGCTGGTGCTCTCCGCTTATCTTTAGAGTAGAGATATAGAAATTTGGAGTTTAAGTTTACAATTACGATTAAGATCTCAACATTTGTAAGGTGCTATCTAAAGGCCAAAACAGGGCACCAGCTTATTCACAAGCGCTGAAGACCTGAGCTCGGTAGATAGAAGACCAGGAGAAAGAAGCAAAGGAACTGCTAAAGTGGGCTGAGTGTACGATGAAAAAGATTGGGAGTCGCAGGACAGGATGATCAGGGTTGGGAAAAGGAAAAATGTTACAGAAATACCAAGTGAACATCTAAGTCCGGTTGTTAGAAGACTAGGAGAAAGAAGCAAAGGAACTGCTAAAGTGGGTTCCGTCTACGATAAAAAAAGATTGGGAGGCGTAGGGCAGGAAGGATCAGGGTATGGAAAAGGAGAAAAGAATTAGATTAAGTGGTCTACATATATCAAGAGACTTGACTTTAACAAAAATATGACAGAAATTTAACTTCTATTGCCGTAATATGTTTAATTTTACCCTTTCTATGTTGGTCTTGGCACCAGATACGGCATCGTAGAGTAGCTTTGTGTCAGCGTAGACAATGCTTGACGATACTGGATCAGTTTCAGCACAGTCAGCCCGAAGCCAGTTTTCGTCGATTTTGACAATGATCTTCACCCTTTAATATGCAGATGAACAACTAATTATTAAAACTGTTATTTAGATTAACGCAGCAATATCTAATTCTGATTGATTGCTCAGCCTAATTTCGTAGTGATAATCATTTCTTTTGAGATATCTTAATATCTTGAGTGTCCTGATAAATATTTAAGAAAATATTTTCTTAATCTTGGTGACAACTTGGTGCTAACAATGCGTTGCACAAGTAGGCCTACTCGGATGCAGTTAGAGTAGCAACTTATGGAGGACTGCAGCACAGAAAATTACTCTTAAGTTGTTAAGTTATTTAAATATGATACCCAAATAGGCTGGAGAGGACCTAGGATCACACGGACTAGAGTAGCGCAGATGATAAGTCTTGACAATTCTAAATGTTGACCTTCATACAGAATGGCATCGGGCGCAGGACAAAACAGGTAAGCATTACATAGTTCACAGATGACGCTTAGCTGAACATGTCACCAGAAGCAGAGAGAGGGGTTTATATACAATGTTCAGTGTTTCTTAGATTTATATAAGCTTACTGTGTGTCATTTGTCGTGAGCATAGGATACCCGGATGCATACGTCGTCAAATTTGGTGACGTGTAGGTTACGGAAGTGACGCTGCAAACGTAAACCAATTATCGTCTGAAAACTACGTTAACAAAGGCCAAACTTCGAGGGTGTCTTGCGAGTAGCCTATGCAGCCTAATTAGATTTTCTAATGTGTAAAGTTTGCAGTTTGCATAGCTATCTATTCTTAAAATTAGGTTAGTTTCTATTAAAGTCTGAGACAGATAAACTCCACGTAAGTTAAAATAGAATCTAATCTAATATAATGACTTATAGGTCGCTAACAAAATGCAGAAGGCATCAATGTATGATAGAAAAAATTGTTAATGTTTCTTCATCTGTGACTGAGCATTATTTCAAAATGCATGTACCTTATAATATGGCCATTTCTTGGCTATGAAGAAAACTAGGACAGCGATGTTCTTAGTAAATTGTGTATTTATATGCCTAGCTTATTATAGATCATCCCTGTATTCAAAACTTATAGTCTTATAAACTTATACCAATATAATAAGCATAAAATAGATATTTGTGCAAGTTATATTATATTAATTATTGACAACATCACAAATTTATTTTGTGATTGAAGTGTCCCGGTTTTTGGTTTCCAATATCTGGTCAGCCTACTGTATTGGCAACCTACAGAAATGCAAATACATGGAAATGAGAATGTCTTAATCGTTAGCTCGACTACGAACTCATCTCTCCTTCGACTCATTTCCTCCGCAGAATATTTTTCGTATCTTTTCTGGTATCCCTATTAGCTTTAACAGGACTTGCCCATGAAGCTGGCCTGCACACCTATATCTCAGAGTGCAGTAACCACTGATCAATTGTTTTGAGGATTAAGACTTACTATGACAATATAGAAGTTTACCAGATTAGATAAGATGACCTTAAGAATAGATCTGAACTTTTTGTGGTCTCTTTTGCAAAGTAAATCATGCAAAACATAAAATGAACGTACTTAGCTGATGATATACCAACGCTTTGGCAACATATGGTGGCATTTGTTGAGCAAAACGAATCCAACGCGTTACTAATCCGATTTAAAATTCTGTTTGGTTCTGACAGGATCTGAATCATAGCAAAAGTAATATGAAAATCTGACAAAAACGGCGATACGCATAGTAAGAAATTGCTCAAAATACAATACAAGTGTCTGTAAGTATGTAAGTATGCGGGCATGCATGTATGCATGTATATATGTATGTAGGCAGGTGTGTGTGTATGTATCCATGTATTTATGTATTCATATATATGCATGTATGTATGTGTGTATGTATGTGTGTATGCATGAATGCATATTTTATGTATGTATGCGTTTATGTATGTTACAGTCATTCATTCATTCATTCATTCTGAAATTTTATATAGCGCCTCTCACGGCTAAAAGTATAGACTCAAGCAACTATTTGTAGTAACAAATGTTTGAATCAGCCGATCACGAAATAATTCCCCCACTGTAGTGTTTGTGTTAGGATAAATTGAATGATTGAAGGATTGGTGTACTTTTTTCAAATCTTCTTCGGAAAATGTGAAGCCAACACCTTGATGTCTTTCGGCTTTGTTTTCTGAATTGAAACCAAAGTATACATTAAGCAAAGCTAGAGGAAACCTTTAACGTACTGTATATCCTATAATCTCCCTCTCAAAGCCCTACCTGCACCTCACCGTGGTGAGAGGGTGAACAGCCAAGTAGGGGATAGCCTGGTGGGGCTATACCATCAGTGGTGAAGACCTTGGTCGAAGACCTTGATCGAAGAACCACCTTGGGCGTTTCGCGAGGTGGGAAGGCTCACCAGGAACCCTGAAACAGCTGGCCAACGCAGGAGGCAGGTGTTGGAAGGACACCTCAGACCGGAAGAGGCCAGAATGGCCCAACGATCTCCTTACCCTACCAGGAGAGGACTGGTCACCGCCTGGCAAGAGACCAAGAAACTCTAACAAAATGGTGGAGGGAACGAGGAGCAGAGGACGTCAGAAGAAAAGATGGATAGATAACGTACTGGAGGACATAGAAGACAGAGGATGGGACTTAAGAAGGGCAATAGAACTCGCAAGAGACCGACCGAAATGGAGAAGTTTTGTTAGAGCCTCATCGTCAGCGAATACTTGACGGAGGAGAAAGAAAGAAAGAATATCCTATAATCTAGACATTTCGCAAATTTGAAAGCAAGTAATAGATACATGTACATTAATAAATCTACAGTATGATCATAAAATGGTTTTAGTAAATTAGTATGACTGCTCATTTGTGAGACTCTCTATTTGTATTTAAAAACTATTAATTATTTCCATTTTTCTTTTTAACTGGCAATACCACTTTCTGTAATGGGTTGCGGCGTGTCAATCTAGAGGTTCAATATTATATATATATAATTATATAGTGAACTAAAGGAATACGTCGCACCTTGGCAAGATGTAACATTGCACAGTTCAACCTCTGTTCTTTCCGTGGTGCCACTGCACAAGGTAACTTTGCTTCGAGCACCGTAGTCACATTGTCTGGTGCAGGGTGTCCAGTCTTGCACGACTATAACAAGACAACAAATAGGCTACAGATTTCCAAACAGTAAACTAAGAACGATGATGAATATTGTAACCAGATTGCCACCAGCTACACATATTCGCGGTGAACAATTCTTATCTACATGTACCGACAACATGAGCTGTTCTTTTTGGCATGTATGACATACATACATACATACATTCATACATGCATACAAACATAAATACTCTTTTTCCCAATCTGTACTGAATTAATGAATATATGAATAAATCAATCAAATTAACGACTGACTGAACTAATTAAAGAATGAGCGAACAAGCAAATGAATGAGTGAATGAGCACCTTTGAAAAAATATGTGTGTCACGTAGCTGTTGAAAACCACGTGGTACAAAAAATGCCTTCCTTTTTCAGCGTTCAAACACTTACGTGTTAGTCATCGTCATAGACTGAAAGATGTGTAAGCTTACTACTCACCGGTTGTGTCAGTCCATGAACTATTACTTGTTTCCGGAAGGCATTGTAAACAGCGGTTGTTGGTATTTCTTGCTGTATTGGCAAAGCATCGTCCGTTTATAGCACAGGCGTCGCTCTAGAACGCAGAACGCTGAATTACTAACGTAGCCTTGTGCAATGAGCTAGACTTGGAGCAAAGTGGTCTTTGACGCTTTTGCGAGCTACTTAAAGGCGCTACGTTAAGTTTCAAGACGCATACGCATCTAAACTCTACTCGCATACGTACACGCATTTAGATATGTAAAATGTACATACCTACATTCTGCTTGAGACGTAGCCAAACGACCGAAATATTGCTATATAACGGAAAATACGCGAAAAATTTTACTCTTTCTTCTTGCTTCGGAGCAATTTCTTCCAAATTCATTATGCAGTGTCTCAATTGGCGGCACTGCCCTAGCGTCCATCAGAGAACTCTGCGCTCCAGTCTCGAGTCATCTAGTTCGGCGATCGCTGAACTCTTCGGTACCGTGGACACTAAACTATGTAGATGCCGTACTTTCAAACATCAACTCCAGCCTATCGTACTCAGTGGTCAAATTCAGCCGGATCCCCGCTTTGTGCAGCATCGCTTACAAGCTGCTTTAAAATGCATCTGTTTCTTGTGACTATAGGTATCTAGTACAAACGATTAAATCGTGCTTTAGGTAACTGAGTATATTAAACGAACCCTTTGACTGCATGTTCTGTTGTCATTGCACTGAATGCAAGTAGAATCGAATACCACGAATGGGATGTTGTTGCTGTAGACAACTCCGTTCATCGTTATGGAAACATCCTTTCTGGAAATGGCCGTTGTTTCAGCTGTTGTCGCTCGCTTTCGTCTGTGTGTTGTTGTTCCTGGAACTGGACAACTGTATTCACCACTGGTTATAAATGTTCCGTTTGTCTCCACGTAGCTTCCGGTGTTTCTATCCTAAAGCAATACAATTGCGATAGCGTCTATTGAATGGAGATTTGTTCCAACTCACACAGTAGCCATATCGACTCTGGTTAATTTTACCTTTTTCTCAAACATTAAAATTATCTAGTATAACCAAGGATGCTACTACTTCTGAAGAAGATTAAGAGAAGGAGGAGAAGGTGGAGGAGGAGGAGGAGGAGGAAGGCAATGATTTAATATCGAATCGTAAGTGATTTCAGTAGTTCATTTAATATTGGTAGGGGTTCGTCATGTTTAGGAAATGTTCACATCTTGAACAAATACGGGCATATAGTAATGAATCATTAATTGTAGCAATGGTCAAATAGAAGCTGTAAAATAGCGACATCTACCGTAAAACGACACTTGAGTGGTGCTGTCGAAATGATTCCACTTCCAAAGACGGCTATGACGTCACAGGGACGCAGGCGTACGTCACAAATGCCATTTCGAATGATGCTGGTTAACAATGGTGGCTTGTTCTCTTGGATTCCACAGTCGGTGCCAATGTAACCTTGCCAAGAGTAATAAGCACACTACTAATGCCAACCTAGCTTCGTGTTTAACTAGTATTCCATCATTAGCCTAGTAGCAAAATACAAAGGCTATAGCAATGACTGTTTTTTCTATTGCAAAACTTCAAGAGAAAACAATTTCGGAGTTTAACAACTGGCAGAACCCTCATTTACTGTTGCAGTGTATTTGAAATATTTATATAGCCTAAAATAGGGTTCAATCGCGGTTGAACTTAGGTAATGATCGTAATAAGACAAGAACTTCTATAGCATCACTGTAACAATGATCAAGATATCAGTTGAGGGTCGCTATCGGTAATGAAGCCTATAGAGCTAAAATGAATGGCCTACTTGGGCCATTTATTTATATGGCACTAGTTAGTTATTGCTAGCTACTTCAAAACGTTAGGACAAAGCGTGTAATACTGATGTCTTTTTTATTCGCGCCTCATTCAGTAAGATCAGGGCTGTTGTCTATAATGATAATTATATCTGGACCACAATCTATGTAAGTCACGTTTTCGACGTAAAAAAGGCGCACTACAAGTTTTTATATTAGATAAGTCTAGATCAGATTATATATACCTTGGTTGCAAACGCAGTTTGCTTCAACACAAGTGCCATGACCGCTGCACTGATTCGCGCATGTCCTTTCATACACAGACGTCAGAGTGCTTAATGTGCTGTTGCTGTCGGCATCGGAACTGTTTATGTTTGCAGCCAACTTGTTGACGCAGTTTTCCTCAAAGATGGACGCATATGCGCCTCCTGGAAGCCACTCATCGGTGACCTAAACAAATAAAAGTTGTAGGAAAAAGGTTACTCCACAGAACAAGGAGACAGACTATCCAGACGTGTAGGCCTGCATCTGCTGAGAAACGAAGTTTACTGATCAAAGCGATACATCAATTCGCAATAAATATTATATGCGCGTTGTTTTTCATTTCTGTGAGATAGATATCTTGATGTCCTTAAAGTTTCTTGCAAACATGGCAGAAATTTGGTTTGAGATTTATGGCCCACGTTCGCCCCCAGCCAACTCAGCTAAAACGAGTACACTCACTGTCGGTTCGGTGGGAAGATGAGACAGCAAGGAAGAGGATTGGAACCTGCCATCAAATTATGACGAGGCTAAGAAAATGAAGTCGCTAACATTGCATAATCCGTGGATGCTTCAGGGATAGATTAAGGGGCTGCTCTTCTTCTCCTCCTCCTACTCCTCCTTCCCCTCCTTTCTTCAGAACTATTTACTTAAACAATATTTCCGAATATTCTGAAATGACATTCAGTCATTTACAGTGTATGTTTATTGTCAATATATTTTGCTGTGGTTACCTTGATATCCGTTTTGCATGCTCTAATGATCCCTGCCACGTCGACGCTTGCGTTGCAATCCTGATACACCAAAGAACTGTTGACCATATTTTCACAATACTGTGTAACGGCCAATTCCGTTTTTCCTTTGCGAGTGGGCCAAGTCAGCGAGACATTCACTCCAAAATTCGGATCGTATGAATACGGAGGGAATACGACTTCGGGATCCAGAATGAAGTCTGAATTACCATTGATGGTTTCCCTGTTGCTGCGTCTGCTTCTGCTTCTATTACCCAAAGCAGCTTCTTGGCGACAAACTACTCCTGTGTTCCATCTGTCAGGAAGAGGGTCCTGCGGCTTTGAGACCATCTGCAGTGACTTATCTGAGTTTGAGCACTTGAAAGTTGTAGAATTTGCGCAGTCGCATTTTGCTACTGCTGCATTGAACACAGTTGAACATTGGGGTTGGACTTTGAAGTAGTTTTCCGCATCGGGGATTCTGAAGACACAATTAAATAAAATGTCGATAATGTGTTTGCCGACAGGTTTCAAGCAACAGTGCCATTTTATGTCATGTTAGAGAAAGAGGCGCTGGTTTCGTCATAAATTATTTATTGCTTTGACTCTGTAAACCTAAGCGTATATTTCTACTTGACCAATGTGCAAATGTAACGGAAAGAAAGATATACTGAAAAGAAATAAATGAAACATTTCGTGCAAACTGAAGTTATAGGACTAGGCCTAATGTAGTTAAAATACGACGATAAAGCTAAGGGCTTTGGACGTTGAAAATGAAATATCGTGCATGTAGATGAAATAAATGTTATCTTCTTAAATGTGTTTAGCATATTGTGATCTACATTGTTAAGGTATCATTATTTACGTACTTCATATTCATTTCAGATATTTATATAGCGCCCCTTCAAGATTTCTACTCAGAGGCGCTCCCGACTACAGCGCAGACACTGAAGCGCATGAGCAATTGCGAGTTAAGGACTTGCCCAGGGTCCCTACGCGGCGGCTTGAGGTGGATTCGAACTCGCAACCCTCCGGCTGCAAGGCACCAAACATACCTCCTTGAGGTGGATTCGAATCCGCAACCCTCCGGCTGCAAGGCACCGAACATACCCCTACACCACCGCGCCCAACATATATCACATGGTGTATTATGTGCTGAAGTCCTGAGAGCAGATGGACCAACCTGAAATAGTCGAGATTATTTGCGCGTTGTACATCGTCACTTCTGTAACCGTTACTGTTTCCGCACAAGGAATCTGAGCTCGTTTTCCCATGGTATACTGGTGGCAGATAGACGACTATGTTAAACCATGGACTCCACGAATTGATTTCCACTCTAAGGCCGGATGGCATTCGAATCTGCGAACCATAGCATTTATCACTGAGCATTTTCGCGCTTCTGTCACATATAGAGCAAATTCTCTCAAACTAATTGCGAAGTATACATGTATAACTTCCGAAGAAGAGGCGTTTTGTGAAAATATATGCTATTTGAGATCTTTTTCATGTATACATACACGTATATGGATATTATGCCTCCAATATAGTTATGCTTAAACGTATGCCATGATTGTGTGCAGATCTCTGTGGATTCTTATGTGAAAGAATGTGTACACATTTCACAAGAATTATGTATCTCTCCATGAGCACTGTCTTATTCTATGAAATCGTCCTGCTATACAAACAGTTTGTAATGAAAAAGTTTAGTTTAAAATCTATCTGAGCAATAATTTATAGTATAGCATTTTGGCCTTACTTCATCAACAAGTTTAGTCCCTCTTAAGCCGACACTATGAACCGAAGGAATAATGAAGCTGGCTACAACATTTAGAGTGGGTAACAATTTCCACGCACTTACACTGAACAGTCTGCCAGCACCATCTCTGTAAATAGTAGAATCGTCGACCGGATCTTGGGATAGAAGACGAATGACACTCGGTGATCTCTGAACTGTGGCATTCCACGGTCCCTTTTCACAGATGCTTATCTTAAAAGCACTGTTGCCTTCTCTCACAATAACTCCGCAGTTACAGCTTCCCATAGAGCAGACTTCTTGGCGGACTTGTATCTGTCGATTGAAGACAAATAGTTTAGCCTTCACTGTGGTTATCAAATACTGTCCTTATTTCGGACATCTGACAATGACTGTGATTTGATCGGTCTACTAAATGCGAAACTTGTCTGAGTGGTTATTTCAGTTCACAAGTTTCACCTATAGAACAGACTTCTGTTGGCAAAAACCTTTACTTTAGCGAAAAGCTTTATTATTTATTTATAAGAGTAGTAACAAAATATTTATATCGCGCTGGTTTAAATCCAAAAACCTTGAAACATTCCAGCCTGTCAAAATTATTCCAGCCGACGGGATATAATAATTATGTTTATAGAAATGAACGTTTCCGGTTGGAATACGTTATACTGTGGCGTACGAAATCCTAGCCATCATGTTATGAGTGCAACCATGGCAAATAATAATTATAGTGAACTTAAAGCAATATCAGGCCCGCATAGTACATGTATGACAGTCAATATCGACGGAAATTGGGAGGTTATGAAGGCTGTTTAGATCGTCTCAAATGAAGAACACTTAACGTTTTCGATTGTCTCTATTCCTCTATTGAAGGTGTGAGCGGTTAATTATCACTGAAATGTTGGAGATATTAAAGTTACCTCCATAGATTGGTTGGTTCTCACCAGGTAGAAATCCCCGACTTGTGAGTTCAAAAAGTAACTGAAAGTTATAAAATTCATTTAGTAGGCCGAGTGTGATAGATATTTGTTTCCTCACAATAGCAGTTGTTTATTTGCTGTCTACTGAAATATCTATTACTTCATGACATTTTATGGAATTCTTTAGGCCCACATGTTTCACACATCAGTATCCATTCTGTCATTAATCCATCCTTCCATCACCCTCACACTCATCCGTCCATCTATCCATTCATCCGTTAAACCTTTTATTTCCATCATTCTATCCACTCATCAATTCAAGACTTAAGACTGAAAGGATGATTGAAATTAATCAATCATATTTAGTTTAATTCAGCCCATTAAGTCAGTAATTCCCCACTCCGAAATCCTATCTACTTACCCGTAATCAAATGTGTAGATGTTCGGATCAGTTACCGAGCTGCAGTATAAGTACGATGTTGATAGTGAAACAGCTTTCACCTGTTATTAAAGAAGCATTAGCAATTAATAATAATAATAATAATCTTTATTGAATAATCTTTATTATTCTTTATTGAAGCGCCTGACAAACGCACTGCGCTGTACATTTACATGTTATGCAATTCAAATCTTAACTACTAACAGAACAGACAGCCTGCAATACAACGGCGCTAATAGCCGCCTACAAAGCATATCCGCCCTACGGGGCTCGAACTCGGTACCTCTCGCTCTCTACACCAGATGTTATCCAATGCGCTATCGCCCCCCTTCCCATAATAACGTGCTGTTTGCTGAAAACATAATTAAAACGTGCTTCAACTGTAAATAAGTTCATTTGTTTGAAATTTTGAATTTAACTTCCAATTAATTGCATTTAGATGGAAGAACGTCAATACTAAGGTGGATTACCATGACTGGTGGGATTAGGTAATCGCGCCACAGAGAACTGGAGCCGGTTATAAAGTCGTCTCTGTAAGGTTCGAAGGTCATTCCGTAGGGCAGTTGACTCTGCGACAGGCTTGGCAAAATATAAACCTGCGCCAATGCTGTGTATTCGCTTATCCATCTGATGTTGCAAGTCGACGTTGCCGCTTCAGACCTCATTCGGAAGTCGTAGTAGCAGCAGTCCGTATCAGAACAGTGACGACACGTGAGAGGAATTGTGCTACGAAAAACTATTGTGTAGGTAGAGCCTTGTGAAGCATTTATAATATAACTCGAGTATTCGCTCTAAAAGTAAAACAATGAGTAATTAAAACTTGTGTCAAGTGAACATTTATAAACAATAAACAAACCAGGATGAACAGGCCATAAGCATTGCAAATCGCTGTACAATTTTAACATGATAGTTTGCATTCGCTTGGAGAAAAATCCTATATTGTAAAAGACACGCTCGTGTTTTTGGCGAAGATGGCTGCTTGTTAAATCTGGACGCGTATAATAGAACATCGAGTATTGTGGCAAGCTATTCCTTCTACACATATGTGGTTCGATTAAGCTTGATATCGAAAATTTTAAGAAGCTAATTTCCATTTTCACATAAGGCTCACTTCCAAAATGTCTTTGAAGTCTCGTGTGACTGAGGAATTGAAGTCATGTAGCCTAAGTTAATTAAAGTTGAGTAAGCTACCTCCAGTGCTGCGTAGAACTTGATCTGACTTAGCATAGTAGAATTCGTCGGTCCGTATCCAGGTTCATAGCCGTCCCAATAAGATTCGGCTTTACAACTTATCTATAATGATGAAAAACAATTTGTAATTTTCCTTCTTTTTATATTAAATCATTCAGCATCAATTAAAACTAGCGCAGATTTTTTTACGAATGTTTCAATAATGGTAGCCTATGTATTGATTGCAATGAAAACTACTACTACCTTACTACCTGTAATAGTAGTAGTAGTAGTAGTAGTAGTAGTAGTAGTAGTAGTAGTAGTAGTAGTAGTAGTAGTAGTAGTAGTAGTAGTAGTAGTAGTAGTAGTAGTAGTAGTAGTAGTAGTAGTAGTAGTAGTAGTAGTAGTAGTAGTAGTAGTAGTAGTAGTAGTAGTAGTAGTAGTAGTAGTAGTAGTAGTAGTAGTAGTAGTAGTAGTAGTAGTAGTAGTAGTAGTAGTAGTAGTAGTAGTAGTAGTAGTAGTAGAGCAGCAGCAGCAGCAGCAGTAGCAGCAGCAGTAGTAGTAGTAGTAGTACTAGTAATAATGCCTTGTGTATTAGATATAAGAACGATAAAAGTAACAAATTAATAATAGTAATAGTAACTGGACTTCTATAGCACTTATTTTGTATAATTTTCAAAATTACTTATGGCTATTTACTTACTGACAACTAATTTACTAACTTACTTACCGGAGAAGGCACTTGCGTTAAAGGCCATACACTAACTGAATTCATTATCAATGTAGGCTAATCTGTTAGGCGTCCTGTCGTCCACTAAGATAGCCATTTACACATTTACTCGCTAATTATTAATATGATCGAAGACGTTGACCTCTCTTCCTAGTCGTCCTCTGAGGTGGTTTTCACCGAGAACAATTGGAGTGCTGACATTCGCTGCGGTCAGATAAAAGCTCGGAAGGTCTTCAAATTGACCGGTTGATCCACTCATGACGTTCACGCGCTCCATTATTCGTCCGTCAAACAGGAAAGTTACACGAAAACGCGCATTTGAGTCGTCCGGTTGCCTCGTGTATTGAACTCTACACGTGAAGTAGACTTCCTTGGTCAATCCGCTCCCAGTTGTATACGGACCCCAAAACAGCGGAAAGCCAGACATCGTTGGAAAGTAACCTAAAACGATTAAATGAATAAGTCGACTGTAAGTAATTAGGGCACCAGCTATTTGCGAGTTGTCTTCCCACTGACAAACATTATACAGCGAGCCTGCCTAAGTGGTCAAATGAAGCCATTTGCAATTTAAATAACATAGAACTGAAATACTTCTTCTTGGTCCAGGTGATTGTAGCAGAATACTGAAACGATATGGATCGCTGACTGCATTCAGACAGGTGCCTCTTTTCGAGTGCGTATGTCTTAAATTGATAACATAGCAGTAGAAAGATATCAAACTGCTATTTCTATAATCAGTGGCTCGATTGGTAAATGTCGTTCTTATAACAGACGCGAAGCAAATTTTGATAAATCATTAAATCACACTGGAAAGGCGGTTCAGCTCGTATGCACTGTTCAAGCTTAAATAAATTATCTTAAAACACGCAGGCAACTAATCTAAGAAACGATGAGCTGAGTGTCAACGTCAATTATACTATACAACTAACTCATATAATAATTTATTATGACTACAGATACGAAGCGATAATACTTTCAAACCTTCACCTCTGTCAAATTTCAAGTCAGGGTCCGAAGGATTTACTTAATTTAGGATTTAGGTCTACTCTGGGAATAAAAGACCGCCGTTTCTCATATGAGAAACATGGCCTCAACACTGGACTGCTCTAACATTCTGTTTCGTCTATGTTAATTAGCTTGATGATTGCCTTACATTGAAACGAGCAGTGAAAGCTATGACGTTGCTTACTGCTGCAAGAGAATCCGTTCCAATATTGACTCTGTTGGCAAGACGGTCTCTCTCCAACACAGTACGAAAGACTACAGCCTGGGGGAGTTTTCAGCTTGTACAAGAAGTAGACGCTCTGAGTTCCCTGTGCTGGACATTTGTGAATTTTTATAGTATTCACCCAGTTGCAGGGATTACCAGCATAGTTGGCACACACTGTTGCGTCCGTCGTTGTAAAGCCTATGAGAAATAAAGAAATTAAAACTACATTTCAAAGTAAGTAAAGGAGATTGATAAAACAAAATAAAGAGAAAAGTTGGCTAAATCTAATTTTCCAGTTGCCAATGATGAATTTTAGTCCTATGAGCGATGTGCGCTAAGGCCTACAGATGAACTGATTGTTCTTAATGCTGTTTAACACACCATTTGGGCCTTTATACGCGGCACTTTGTGAGGTACGTTAATAAAAGTCTTGGTGTACACTGACCGTACACGGTCGGTGGGAAGATGAGAAGGTGAGGCAGAGGATTGGACACCTGCCGTCATATGCCGAGGGTAAGAAAATGAAATCGCTAACACTTCATAACCATGGCTGCCTCAGGGCTAGCTCAAGGGACTGTTCTTCTCTTTATCTGTCTATCTGTCTATCTGTCTATCTGTCTGTCCATCCGTCCGTCCGTCCGTCCGTCCGTCCGTCCGTCCGTCCGTCCGTCCGTCCGTCCATCCATCCATCCATCCATCCATCCATCCATCCATCCATCTATCTATCTATCTATCTATCTATCTATCTGCAGCCAGCGTGTGTGAAGAAGCGCTGCCTTCAAAGAGTGATGGTGTGGCTCCACAACATATTCTTGATTCCATAATGCGTTTATTAATTAGATGAATACTTAATTTTCTCATCTGTATGTGTTTGTCACTTTGTTTCTTTACCTTTCTCTGCCTTTATTTCCAATCTCGTCCCTAAATAGCCAAAGTCTTTCCAAGTAAAGATTTAAATTTGTACACTGGAGGCGTTGTATAAATTCTAACACCTATGCGCAACGTTAAACAGCGGTAGGCCTAAGCACAAATTTTCATCCTATACCCTAGGCCTGACTCGTAAACTATATTAAATTGGAATGCAATATGCAAATTAAATAATCGACTTTTATGTGATGAATTTGGTTTAAATTGGTTTATTAGGGCCTACATTCCAAAGATAATTAGCGTTAGGAGGGTGGCACATAGGCCTGAAATGGTTTATTCATAAGTTCAGACATTAAACTGCTTTGACTTACCCACTGTAGGATGAGAGTTGAGGCCCCGGATGTAGATAGGTGCCTTAGTGCCACATCGATTGACAGGAACTGGATTGTTCACTGCTCTTTCGACAATCCTTTCCCCAGCGTAAGAGTAAAATCTGTACCACAGCGCTGCATGGAAATGAAGAAAAGAGTAGAACACTTACAACTCCGTTTACACAATTCAGCGCTATGCCGTAATATTTGTGTGTTGCCCGCGGATAACGAAAATCAGACTTGTAGGCCTACAATAGGTGGGGGCGGTGGTGTGTAGGGGTATGTTCTGTACCTTGCAGCTGGAGGGTTGCGGGTTCGAATCCACCTCGAGCCGCCGCATATGGACCCTGGGCAAGTCCTTCACTCGCAATTGCTCATGCGCTTTGACGTGAAACTCCGATTCAGTGTCCGCGCTCTAGTCGGGAGCGCCTCTGAGTAGAAATCTTGAAGGGGCGCTATAACAAGTGCTCAATTCTCATACATACATACATAAAGAGTACGGCAAACATTTAGTATCGGGGTTCGTAAATTTCTGATAATATATAACATCTTTTGGCGAGCTGTCATTTGCCGGAAGAAAACGGTGATGGCGCCCTGTCATTGGCCGATAGAAATGACGGAGTAAAAATTGGAGACGCCAAACAAATTTGAGAGAAGGAACTAATGTTATAGTCTACATTGAGTCTCCAACGGGCAATACTGTAACAGGAACTTTATTTGTTTTCGATGACCCAAGAACAACCAGCGAACACAACTGGAAATAGCATAGGCCATATATAACTTTAAACGCATCATGCGGTTAAACTAAAACATACATTAGCCTATGCATAATACTACTGAACATAATGGAGTAAGTGTGGCTCAATAATAGTTTTGACGCATTCGTACCGTGACCTAAAAGGCAGTATGATAATGAACTGTGCCTCTATCGATAATCGTAATCGTATTATCCAAACTTCTAAAGCGTCACTCGAAAGCCAAGCACAGGGCACCAGCTTATTCACGAGCGCTGCGTAACAGATAAAAGGATAAGTGAATTTAACACATTTGTCTATAAGAAGCTGTGGCTTAAGCGCAGACACGGTGATTGTAGCCACACAGCAGAGGGGAACGTTTGTGATATGACACGTTTTAGGCAATGAAGCTGCGCATTAAATTTTATGGTTACTTAAAGTCTGATAGGAGCATGCTATAGCCCACAAAGTCCTAGCTTCTGTAGCAAGGAAATATCTAGCTTCTGCGGCCACAAGTGTTCCTTCCGAACTTGTTCTCTGTCTATACGGGACTATTTTAACTAAAAAGCAAGCATCCCAGACTGCTACAGTTAAGGATTGAGACCCTTGTTTTAGAATTTTGATTGAATTTTTTAATTCTAGACCCTTAAAAATAAACATAAAAAGTCAATGAATGTGCGATTAATCGCGTTAATTTTGCGTTAATTTTTTTAATCGTGCGATTAATCGCGATTAAAAAAATTAATCGAAATGCAGCCCTAGTTACTTTATCATATCTTATCCTGTGGTGACGCTACAGCACAGCAAGCCAGGGAAAATGCCCTGGTTAAAAGTCTTTGTCCTGTTCGCTGCCCTGCCAAAAGGCAGACAGAAGTATTGCCCTGCGCTCGTCACTGGTATGACTGCCCTGTATGACTGTCGTGGGTGGGCCGGGAGCGCCCCTGAGTAGTTTCTTGAGGGGCGCTATATAAATGCTCTGAATAACCTGGTAAAAAAACTGTCTGACTTTTTACCATGGCATTTCCCTCTGATCTTATATTCCATGATTTCATTTTATCTTACTATAGAGGCCTCAAAAAATTTCCTATTGTTGTTTTTTTTATTAAAATAAAGGGGATGACATGTCCGAGATACCTGTTTACGGTGGAAGAGACGCGTAAGAAATTGTTGCTGTTGACCTCTATTAACCTAAATTGCCTCATCAACTAGTTAGTTAAACATACCTTCGTTGAGAACATCATCACAGAGGGGTATATCGACTCTGTAGTCATATGCGGCCAATGTACTTCTTCTGGGATTCTCGATAAGGGTGTAATTTCTGCTATCACACACCTGTCCATCAGTCACACGGAAATCATCTAAACAAAACGCATTAGTTGTTTTTTATGTCTGTTCAGTTTACTAGGTTTTGTAGCGCCATGATACATTCAAAAGAAAAAGATATAGAGTAAAAAGAAGTCACAAGTATGCGTCTGCTGCATTTTTAATACCTACCTCTGCCCAAACAATTCTGATTATGGAATTCTGCTTAATTCAGTAGCAAGCGTTGATTGATGTACTGTAGGCCTAATTTGTGCATTCAGAAAGCTGCGCTGGATCCACAGCTTAACTGCATCTCATGGCAACAAAGGTCGTTGTTGCCGGAAGACATTATTTTTGAACAATTCTCACCGTTCGTATACGGCATAATACAGTCGAAACTGCTTAGAAAAAACTGACGCTATATAGAAGATTCCAGATCATAATATCATGTTGTCCAAGCCACATTTATTCATGCGACAGCGTAGGTTAAGGGTGCATTGTTCTAATATAAAAGGGTTTCTTAAAAAAAGTTTCCAGCTACGAAACCTTTCAGATTTGAGTCTGAGGTTAAATTGCTGTTGTTAAATGTCATCTCTTGAGAATAGTTAACGATTTTGTATCTCTGCTGCTTTGCCGTAGCTCCAACTTAGAGATCTGTGCAAGAACTTCAGGCTAGTAGCACCTTGAAGCATTTCTGATGCGATCATGTCATAGGACCATATTAGCGTATTTAGCATAGCCATAGAGCGAAACTGATGTCTGCAGTTGCCATTTCAAGGTTTAATATTCAGTGCATAGTTATATTGTGCATTGACACAAATACATTCTAGTCGTGATCGTAATTTAGACTATAGTAAGGATAATCGTATTATTATCTCACTTAACTGGAACCAGTTACCGGATCTCTGCCTTGGTTTGGCGCTGCCTGGCGGGTGTGGCCACTGTTTACTTACAGGAACTCTGCTGCTCCACCCTGAGCGTCCAGCGCCGTGGTTCTCCCCGCTCCTCTAAGCAGGCTGAGCTTCTTATCCTCTGGTCGCGGACATCTATTATGCAGCGTTTCTGTTGCTGGCCCTGCGATCTGGAATGTGCTCCCTGTCACTCTACGCCTAATGCATAGAGCCCTTGCGGACACTTACTTCTCTAACCTTAAGACCATTCTCTTTAGCCGGGGTGGGAGCGCTCCTGAGTAGATAATCTTGAAGGGGCGATATATAAATAAAAAATATCTGAAATGAATGAATGAATAGTTTCCGATATTCCTACCAATAATTAGTTACATTTAAATTAATGCTAACCAAGAATGAAGAATCCGCAGACAATGATGATTCCATGCCGGTTCATTCTGTTTCTTTTGCAGCGTACACAGCCAGCCAACAAGTTTCCGTTGTTTCACTACATACACACGAATGCAGCCAGGTTGCTAGACAGCTGCATTAAATACGCGGAGACACGCTGACATTGATACCCAAGCGACACCATTAAGTAGCCGACGCATATTGATTACTGGACATCAGTAGAATTTCTGAGGTTTAGCAACTTCCTGGTTCTTAACAGTCGATTTGCATGAAATTCCTAGCTCTTCGGTATACATTACTTCTTACAACGTCTTTTCTAATTCATTTGTCTTTATGTATTTTAGATGTTCATCTGCTTTAATCGCGCCCTGCATTAGAATACCTTCCAAGCCAATTTTTAAAAATGGCTTTCATCCATATTAAATAGCATTAATTGAGCACTAAAACTTTAATTTAATTCACATGCATAATAGGCTACTTGCATAATGATACTTGCACACAATCGTATAGCAAAAAAATGAAATGGTAAGGAACTAAAAAAGGACGATCTGTCCCGCTATCAGGGTTATAAAATTACTAAATTAATTCAGCTAATTAGGCCCTTACTGACGCTATGATGGCGCAGAAGTAAATATATTCGCAACTAATAGACTCAAGCTGAACTTCGTGATCGAAATTTTTTTCGCAAGGTAAATAAATATCTTAGTAACTAATTCGACGCAAGCTGAACTTCCTGATTGAAAATTCTGCCGAAAGGTGTGCAACCATCTATGTAATAGAATGCGCTGCCCATTATAATTTACACAGTTGTTTTACATATCATTAACTCTCCATGAGAGCAACTAGTTTGCATTCACGCGTAGCCCGGCTGCTTAATGCACTTTTAGACAGCAGTGTACTAGCTAATATCTACCAGTCGCAACTTTACCAAGTCAGAGCGGTATGTGACAATCATTTATCTTCAGAGCTTCTCGTTTTAAAATAGAAGGTGATTTGAAAATCGATCGCGCTGGATTTAGTAGGCGATCGATGCGCGGTTGACCTCGAGACCTTTTGTGTACAGCGTGTTTTGTGTACCGTATTCGGTACCCGACGATTGGTCATAGGACGATTGGTCATAGGACGATTACTCATAGGACGCATTGGTTGATACGGACGGTTGGTTAAACGGGGGCCCGTGGCGCATTGGAAAACATCTGGCACAGGACCGAGAGGTACCGAGTTCGAGCCCCCGTTGGGCGGATATGCTTTGTAGGCTACTATTAGCGTCGTTGTATTGCAAGCTGTCTGTTCTGTTAGTAGTTAAGATTTCAAATTGCATAACATCTAGTAAATGTACAGCGCATTCACGAGCGTTTGTCAGGCGCTTATTAAAGAAAAGATTCCAATTATTATTATTATTATATGCGACTAATAAACCGACATAAATCGTTGTAGTCGTTAGTTATGGACATTCGTTTTTGACAAATACAGTCAGTGCCAATCAAGACACTTATTATGGTAATACTTACAGGGATCAACTCACTTCAAAGAACTTAACGTTTGGTCAAAATAATACACGTTTTACCCTGTATGTAACTCAAGTATGAAAGGCATCAATTAGGGACATTGCTATCTAGACTTTTACGTATCGTTCGTATTTTGTATTAAGTATTTCACAGTAAAATGATCCAGTAAATAGTTTTCATGTTTTAAAAACTTCTTTGTTTTAGCATTCGATAGCCTTCGATAGTCCCATCGCCGATAGGACCTATGACCGGTAGCCGTAGGCCCTATGACCAATCGTCCTATGACCAATCGTCCGTATGACCAATCGTCCTATGACCAATCGTCCTATCATATATATGACCAATCGTCCTATGACCAATCGTCCTATGACCAATCGTCCTAGAACCCCGTATTCGTATCTAGCTGCATACTATATGGCTGTCCATAAACTGCTAGAGTATAGGCCTACGCTACACTTACTAACCGTCGATAAGCCTCCTCTACTTGTCGATGCAATAAATTATTGTATCGATCCCAGCCTGAACTTTCACAAGTAATGCAAATTAGATAAATAAAACAATTGTCTGGCTCCAGGATCCTCTTGCAGTCTAACTCATCGAGCGCGATCGATTTACCGATCCACCAGACCTAAGCTAGGCGATCGACCAAGGAGATCGATCGATCTATCGCCTCAAATGAGAAGCTCTGTTTATGTTCCGACAGCCACCATGAAGAACAAGATAGTTGAACTGCTACTGGTGATTCATCTGATTTCAGGTAAATAGACAATCATTTTACTTTTCACAGTCCGAAGAATTTATTATTTCAGAGAATAAGTTTGTTGCTGTAACTGTCCTGATTTCCATCAAATTCTCATTCAGTGTAATATTATAAGGTATAGGCTAAGCTACTCAAGAGTAACCTACATTTGTTGAGTTTCCTAGCAGTTCTCTTCGAAAGACGGAACGCATTTCAATCTAGTGTACAAATAGGAAGGCGAATGTGCAAAATGCGAGAGCCTCTGAATTGCATGACTGAATAATGAATTGCCAGAACGAATGACGAATTTGATTTCAAATCAGATGCAAAGATCGCTGCCGTAATCGTAATCGTAATCATAATCGTAGACCCCAAATTTCAAAAGCACTAGGTCTACTCGAGAGTTAAGCGTATCAGAGTGGTTGCCCAGAAATACCCTAGCACTAACATATCAACAGGTTCCAAACTGATAACAAATCCATAAAGGCGACAGTACTATATCACAATAATTTTGTTGAAATGCCATTGAGTGATCACTTTTTGATATGGACGAAAAGGATCCATGTTTAGAGTTTCTGGAAAAAAAACAATTTATTCTTGATAGCAAAAGTGTAACAAATAACTTTAGCAATGCCTACCTCTCTCTGTGTAAGTAGGCCTACACGAATCAGCTGGAACAATCTGCTGAGCAATGCTGCAAGTTAGTTCTGTCCTAAAGAGATGCTCTGGATGTATTTTTGTATAATAATGAAATTCCGCAGTTGAGTTATGCGCTGTGTCGTTATAAAATCTGGGTGTCACGCAGTGACGGATTTACATTAGGAACAAGAAGGCCATGCATGACCAGAGGCGGTACATTTCAAGGGCGGTGAAACTTGAATATTAACAACTTAAAAATAGCAAAAGTGCCATTAAATGTATTATTATTATTATTATTAAGGAGATTTATATAGAAGGCCAATCTACTCAGAAGCGCTCCCAGTCCAACCACGGCTAAACAATACAGTCTTGAGGTTTACAAAGAACGTAGTGGTGTGACCCCTAGGCACTAAGCGAGTGCAACAGGGAGCCCATTCCAGGTAGGGCCAGCGACAGAAAAAGAGCGCCGCTGCTTTATGGTAGTCCGCGAGCGAGGGACTAAGAGTTCGGCTTGATTAGCTGATCGGAGAGCAGATCGCCGCTGGACATGCATTAATTAAAACTGCGAACGAGACAAGCGTGAAATAAATATAATTATAATGATATTTGCATAACTTAAGGCTTTCGAACAAATTTATTAAGGGGATGGGAGATTGTTGCATCCTCTCTGGCATCATATTTGTTCAAACATACCTTTCTCAGAGCATATTGAGACCGTATCCCTACCAGCATTTCCATAGGCATTTGATGGGACCCATATGGGCTCTAAATGAGTCCATGTGGAAGATCCCATATGGGATATTGGTCCTATGGGCTTCACTTGGGTATGCTGGTAAGGTTGTCTTACGATAAGAGCTCTACATACAGTTCTCAGATTAGATCAGAAAAGAGCACATCTCTGCCACGAAATGCTGACAATCTGACTGTAGTAGGGCAAACTGTATCGAAATAAAGCGCCTCTAGCAGTAATGACTATTCAGAAGCGAACTAATGAGTGAGCAAACTAATGAAAAACATTACCGATGTCAAAAACTGGGTTGGAGGAGTAATAATGGTTCCGCTGGCGGATTTCGATGCAGAAACAACTATGTACATGTGGTAACTGGATATTGGTCATAGTGGTTATTTACGTGTTGCCTTGCAAAATATGTAGTCCAAACGGTCAGACGCACTTGTGAATGTGATTATGTTGGTCATAATTGGATCATGTCTCGAGCATTAGCTATTTTTTAATTTCGCAAAAGATTAAATTTGAAAATGTGTTGCTCTCAGTGTGCATCGGAGTGAATCCAATCAATCCATGCGTGGATTACGCCTTCATGTATATGGCCAACGGTCTAAGAAGCAGCGACTTCGATTCCAGGAACTCACAAGTATCACTTTGCGATGCATTTCTTGATCCAGGTGGGTTTAATTATTACTGATTTCGGTTTCATATCACACAAAGAACTTTACATTACTTCTATGCTACTGAAATTTGTCGGCCTGCATCTGACTACCACGAATCACGAACATTGCCGATTGAAGCTTAACGTGGTACATTCATAAACAAAGCCTTGAATTCTCACTGCGACATCAAAATTAATTATTATCATTAATAAAAATAAGAACTTATTATATAGAAGGCATCGTAAAATTCGGCGCCACCTCAAATACGGCGGACCTAGGTCACCCTACTGCCTAAGGCCGGTCATTATCCCTATGCAGAATTAGACAGAAAAACAAACTGTTGCGGTATGTCAACTTAGTATTTTTAATAAACGAAATCTACTACTATGCAACCTGATAATTTGACTACCACGAATCACGAACATTGCCGATTGAAGCTTAACGTGGTACAGTCATAAACAAAGCCTTGAATTCTCACTGCGACGTCAAAATTAATATGGATGCATTAATAAAAATAAGAACTTAGGGATTATATAGAAGGCATCATCAAATTTGGCGCCACCTCTAATATGGCGAGACCTCGGTCACCTTACTGCCTAAGGCCGGTACAGAGTATCCATATGCAGAATTAGAAAGAAAAACAAACGGTTTCATGTGTTTAAAATAAAAGTCGAAATGCTATCAACCTTATAATTATTATAGTCATGCTTAGCTATCAAAATGAACTTCTTGACTCAACCTACCTGGTGGAGTTTGCTTTAATTGAGCATTGAGCAACGACTAAAGGATTTCTCAAAACTTAGCTCTTTTGGATGCTGAAATCATTAAGCTTTTATCGTTGAGTTTTTAGGAAAGGAATAATAAAGGAGTTCATGTCGATAATGTGTACACTTTATAGTTTATCCTTCCTGCCTCGTCCGGTCTGTTCCTCTGGCACAAATTTGAGATTACATAACAAGATATAATGTATAATGCATGTACATTAAAACATCACATGTCATGCGTTTTTTAGCAACCTGGTATCGCTTTGAACACGACGCAGGCAATAGGCTCATCGAGAGACCTGTTGAACCGTGGTACTGTGGAACTCAAGCTCCAATATGGCTGAACGGAACACATCCAACAAGTAATGGACATTCTGCTGAGGCTCTCTCTCTCTCGTTTTAGCATATGACTCTCATCAGTAGAACCCTTGAGCAAGTCCTTTGGGCCCCGTCTTGGCCTCATTGTGACCCGCACACGTCCGCTGTGGTTCTCGTCCCGCTGTGCTTCTCTGATTGATTTGATCTTTCGAAGTTGGCCCGAGCCGGCTAGTTCTCCAAAAAGGAGTCCATGGGCCTTCTGAAAACCGACGGCAAGAGACCGGGTGGTCTTACCCTAAACCCTTGTGCGAGCCGTGCTGACCTTATTTGGATGCAGCGGTTACAGACACCCTGGCCGCTTCATATCTACCAAGCACTTTCGCACGGCCGGGGCTGCAGCTCTAGGTTGCGACGGCTGTTTAAAATGCCAAATACAATTAATTTGAGGGGCTGCCGTCATCCACCACTTTGCCCCCCACTTGCTTTCGAAACCTTGGGCTCGATGAACGCTGAGCAACTGGCTTTTATATTGTCCCTGAGACCAGTGCCTTAGCACCGCATCAGAGGACGCACGATAGACTTGCTATCTGTTTTGGCGTTTGGCTCTGACACACCAAAGTTTCAACGCGGTGCCCTTTCGCGGCACTTTTACCGCATTTTACCGGATTTCGAAAAATAAGGGCTGTTCTAAGTGTTTTTTCATTCTTAATTAATATTCAAGTCCTTGAGGCATCTTATTTACCTTGGGGTATAATAATAATAATAATAATACTTTCAATAACTTAGACCTTGACGAACAGCTACCATTCCTGACAAAATTCTGTGCTTCTAAATAATCCTGAGAGATCCTTTTTACCTAGGGGCCAAATATTTTGTTAAAATAATACAAAATAATGATAACATATACAATAGTATTGCTCTAAATAATTCGCTGTATTAAAGGTCACAAACTCTTATTGTCTACATGTTTTAGACAGGTCCGAAGTGACAGTTGGTGTGTGCGCGACGTTTAGTTCTGCAAACAAATGTGGATGGAATGGAATGGTTCGTATACGTTTGTGTAATGAGTCTGGAAGCAATTATTTCGTTTACCTACTGGCTGTACCACCTGGCTGTCCATTGGCTTACTGTGTCGACGCCGCTAGTCGCAAGCAGTGCATTCCACCTCTCGTTTGGCTTGAAGATGAATTCCGATGTGGAGGTAGGTCTGTGCAATTGTAATTCTAACTGCTCATTTATAGGCGCCTCTTCAAGAAAACTCAACAGAGGTGCTCCATACCTAACTATACAATGCCACATTATGTTATCGAATGGAATAGCGTTCGACCGCTTGTGAAATAGAGAGACAGAATGTAGAAGAAACTCATGTCACATATATAAGTTTAAAGCCTGTTCGACATCTAGACAACGATACTTAATTTAAAAGGATTGTACGAGATGGGATGGTTTTATAACGTTGTACTCAATTGCAATAGACTATTTAGTTTCAGAAACCACTACTGGACATTCGACAGTCCCACTGACCAAACTGACAACACCGAGCACATTGGCTACAACTTTGAGTTCCTCCACAGAACGTCAGAGCTTGGCCCCGACTTCGAGTTCCACCACAGAACGTCAGAGCTTGGCCCCAACTTTGAGTTCTTCAACAGAACCTGCGAGTTCCGGCTGGAGTACATGTGGACCTTGGTCAGTCTGCTCCAAACAGTGTGATTATGGTTTTCAGTCGTGTAGGAGAACTTGCAGTCAGCTGCCGTGCATAGGTTCAGGGAACACCAACCGACTGTGCAACGAGTACAAGTGTCAAAGTAAGACGACATCGCTGTTGAACTACATACAGTAGGCCTGCATACAAAGCTAAAACCGTATTGCACAACTCCGGCTTCTGATGTAATGAGTGAATGGAATTACGATTTTAACGAAAAATTCATTATTGACTGATGAACCGCAAGTTTATTCACAAACAAGTTCCATAATAGACAATATCACACTTTGGAAAGTTAGGTTTTCTGGAGTTTATGAAGCATATCAAAAAGGTCCAAGTTTTGCTTCAAAGTTATTACTCCGTTTACAAAGTGACTTTAATCATGCTGATTGTAATTTAGCATTCATATTGACAATCATTTTCTGTTTTAGCCTTATGCTTTTCTCAGCCCTGCACCTAAGTTTACAGTTGTAAATAGACTTAAACTTATCAAACGATTAATAAAGATGCATATGTAAGCAAAAACATTTTTGCTTTAAATTTATTTTCGGCAAATTCATATAACTTACTTTAAACAGGTCTACCGGAAGAGAAAACCAGAGGAATAGGACTCGTCTTCCAAGGTTCTGCGTCAAAAGAGGACACGATGCTTAAGGTAATAAATGCTGTTGAAGTTTTGTTTGCATTCTATTATGAATATCCCAATTATATGCTATAGCGCAACTTACCAGCGGCCTTAAGTTCCGTTTGTTGAAGCATGAAGATTTGTGCAAAGTCCTATAAATATGTCATCTTAGAGTGGGTTATAATTCGTTCAATACAATTTGGTCGAACAATCCATCACACAGCCAGTCTGTGTAGGTTGTACAATGTTTATACAGACACTCTGGCCATAGTCAGAACATGGAGAAAAGGGTGATGTCGGCAAAGATCCATTGGCCTTAAACTATATAATATATATATATATATAGCCTACTGGAAATGTGTTCCAATTATTATTAATATTACTACTATAATTACTACTGCTGCTGCTGCTGCTATTTGCTATTGCTATTGCTGCTGCTGCTGCTGCTGCTGCTGCTGCTGCTGCTGCTGCTGCTGCTGCTGCTGCTGCTGCTGCTGCTGCTGCTGCTGCTGCTGCTACTACTACTACTACTACTACTACTACTACTACTACTACTACTACTACTATACTACTACTACTACTACTACTAATAACTACTACTGCTACAAGACTATCTATTCTGGAGCGCTCCCAGCGCAACCCCTGCTTCTACAGTACGATCTTAAGGCTAGAAAGGAGCAAAGTAGTGACCCCGGAGGCTTTAGGCGCAATGCCACGGGGAGCCCATTTCAGGTCGCAAGGGCCAGCCACAGAGAATAATGTTGAATATTTATCACTCGCAGTGTTCGCTAGTCTTGTAAATTTAAACAAACTAACTTTCTAAATACTGACCTGAATAACTGACTTGCTTTTTACGCGTATTAGTTGATGCCTTGTGCATTAGCTACCGGCACACTATAAAAGTTACTAATGAAGCAATATATGTGTAGGGAAACCACTCTATCTGTGCGCACTCTTGTAAGGTATTTGAACGTCAAAGTAATAGATATTAATAGAGATGTTGGACTGTTTAGCGTGCTATATTTTGCTAAAGGTTGTGCTGAATCAGCAAAAGATACACGATATCATCCGAGAGAATATCAACGATATATGTTCGCAGAATGTGTCAATGTGTTGTGGATGGCGATATAACGGGTACTGTTTCAACATTACTATAATGTCTGCTAATATTATACTATTGTACTATTGCTATCGAAGAGAGAAGTCCTCTTTTTCGTTTCCTTTTTGTTGTTTTTCGGATGAGTTCATTTTCTATCAGTTGCATCAGAACCCATTCCATATAAGTTTACTGTAAGCGTATTAATTGCCCTTTTCTGGCAATTCAGCTGATTTCTCATCAACTTATTTATCAAATATTGCGCTCTCAGAAATCTATGTTGTCGGTTTAGTCCGCATTTCATTACATTCCTGACACTATATCATTGCGTAATCATACGTCATATAAAACTGTATTTGTCTAAAATTGGTTTGTTGCGATATGATAATGGATAACTTAGTGACATTTACACCTCCATGAAAGAACAGTAGTCATAAATGAATATTTACAAATCAGTGTAATTATATGCATAAATATAAATATGTATAGTTTAGAGTGACTGACGAAAAGTAGTTAGGATGTCACTGTAAATTGTATTGTCTTGCTTATTGTTGCAGTATTGCTCCACTTCATCAAGAATTTGTTCTATCGAGTGACATACATCCAGCACAGGGATCTCTTGAACTAAAAACAGATAACTCTGTTTAGTAAGCATTTGTATCATTGTAAATCAGCTCTTAATCAAATGCAAACACTCTGTTGAACATAGATTTGAAACTATTTTAAACGCACTGTTTAGCCGTGGCATCTTCAGGGGGGTATCAACGACCGTGATCATACGAAAGACAAGCTCAGAACATTATAACGAGGACATAAACCAGGTTGACAATTCATCATTTGTGGATGGTATGCCGGTGCTGCTTTTAGTCATTAATTCATTTTCAATAAGGATTTAGTGGGGAGTGGATTATAGCAGTGATCGCCCAGTTGTGACTGTTACACTAGCACTTCTATGCAGCTATAACGGCTAGTGGCCTAAACAGACACGTTGGAAATGGTATGCCCGATAGCGCATTGGATAACACACTGGCATAGAGAGCGAGAGGTACCGAGATCGAGCTCCGTAGGCGGACATGCTGAGGAAGAGAGTTGTAGGCTGCTATTAGCGGCGTGTATTGCAGATTGCAGGCTGTCTGTTCTGTTAGTAGTTAAAATTTATGTCTTCTGTCATTTGTGTTCTTGTGAATTAATTGTTTAATTGTCATAAGTTCATAACATGTAAATGTACAGCGCAGTGCGTTTGTCAGGCGCTTCATTAAAGAAAAGATAGTATTATTATTTTTTTTGTGCTACATTACACAATATTGCATAGCATGGAACTCAAGAAGATTACCATTTACCTGTATAGGTTTCAACGTTTTCAACAAGGCAATTGCGCCTTGTTGAAAACGTGGAAGCTTATTCCGGTAATCGGTAATATTTTTAAGTACTGCATTATGCCAGGTGGAAATGCATTGTAGCTATCAGGTTATCGCTATTGTCAACGAGGATATCGACAGGACGATCTGCAAAGGACATTCACAGGTGGAATCGAGTCCAAACTTTCTCACTTTCGATGTCATGCTGATGGCTTCCGTACATTCCGTTGGCAACATATATAAGGTAGGTCTCTATAACTAACCCAGAGATGTTTGGACGATGCTGGACAACACTTAGTCCAAAAGTGTTTCCATTATTTTGTGTTTGCTGGCTGATCTATAATGGTCTGTTAAGTGCAACATTTGAAAACTATTCTGACTTCCTGTGCCGCTTAAATTATATTCAGCGCCAACAACAAGTTTAAAAATGCTCATGAAAACATGAACGGTCTCGTGTCATGGAACATTCAGAGTAACCCACTGCCAAACTATTATGTCTAATTTAATTAAATTCCTCATTATTGCGTGGTTCTAGGTTCCTCTGAAAACAGCCTGTAGTCATTCTCATCAAAGATTTCTGTTAAATATCTATAGGCATTGCGTCTGCACGAGTATCCGCCGATACTATTCTCGATCGTAGTCGTAAACTTAAAATTTCTAAAGAGCTACTTTAAAACTGTGCCGGGCACCAGCTTATTCACGAGCTCTGCGTCGTATCAGAGGGGTTGTTCAGAGATATCAGTTGGAGATCCGAGTCCGGTTGGGAGAGCGACTACAGAGAGGAGGCAGAGAACCTTCCGACCTGCTAAAGCGGGTTTCGTTTAAAGGGTAAAGATTCTTGAGGAGTTGAGACTCTAGTTTGGAGTAGGAAGCCTGTGAGGTGATAAAAAGAGGAGCTTGAGGCAGAGAATGGTGGGTGAGCGACTGGCAGAGGCGAAAATCTGTACATAACTTAGGGAAAAAGATCTCAGTTTAAGGGCTGGATTTTTGCATTTTGGGGACAGAAGACCCCAGTCAAAATTTTGGGAGACAGTCCCCCTCTTTTCCCCATGATTTACGCCACTGAGCGGTGGTAGTGGCAGGGAAAACGGTGAATTTGCGGGATTCGAGGTGCCGTGTAGCAAAATGGACCAAGACCCTACAGGGTTACGAAGTGTGTCAATATCTATCTAGTCAACAAGGCACAACACACTTTGTCTATGTTTCTACAGGAGACTGGCTTAATTATGACAGCAAGCAGAGATCATGTAACGACGACGACTGAGGCCATCGTTTACGAAGCATCTTGTCCGCGGCTAACTTGTATTCTTCCAATCGTTCTATGCATCGCTGTTGGCGTTCTTGTTACAGTCATCGCTGCGTTTTGCTTTGCAAAGTGAGTAAACGCGATCATTCGAAAATCTATCCTCGCCTAAATTGTATTTATATAGCACTCTTATCCGAATGCTAAAACATGTCATAACGTGGCGAGAAGCGAATCAGAAATAAATACTTGCTAAAAGTCCTTAACAATTTAACTAAGAGAGTGTACCAAAAGTGACTGGGAAACCAATGCAGCTCGTCGTTTAAGTGTTAGTGATTGTCTCCGGGACAGAGAGGCTTCTAACGTGATGTTGTCTACTCAGGGTCATTGTCACACCTTCTCCATTCCGTAGCTTCGGTGTCATATATTATTAAGACCTCAGCTTATCAATTAACAACAGTCCTTTTGTTCATTCATGCTATAAGTCTTTGATCTCCTATCCGATTCCACCTAGTGTCCGATTTTGAAAGCATTTATGCGTTGTGTATGCATGCATTAAGACACTTCGGACCTATTAAACTCATTGCAGTGCCTCTGAAAAGCGCACGCACCTCATAATTAACACTAATTTTGTAAAGTGGAAAACTATGATATAATATCAACATTGGTGTGGTGACACTAACGATCATATGCAATTGCTTATTTCAATGGAAAACGTGAATGAAAACGTTGTTTGCTTAGGAGTAAACTGAGGACCAAGACAGAACCGGTGGCTCCATCTCCCGAACCACCGAATTACTACGAAGTTTTGGCGGCAGACTGTCGGTAGGCTATACGATCCCTAGTATAATTTTCTTCGCTAAATTAACGAAGTCCTGTGTGAAATTAAAATAAAAGTAACAATCGTTGGGTCTTTTCCAAACTGCAATAATTGAGACGCTGTACTTTTCTCTCAATCAAACATTTATTTCCCAAAAGTTTATAATTTTTACACTAATAATATTGTTTCAATTGATTATTCCAATAATACGATTGAAAAATGATTTCCGAAAATGTGTTCTTGTTTCAAAGGCTTTGCAGCTAGAGGTGGAATTTTTATCAGCGTATTCGTGAAGTTATTTATAGGAACAATATTTAATTTAATTTTGTTGCATTTAATTTAATTTAAGTAAACTATTATATAATCGCGTACAATTTTGTCGTTTTAGAAACTTTTATCTTGAACAAACTTCTATTACCACGATACTGAGATTTGATAAATATGATAAAAAAAACTCTAATGTATATAATGAGAAAAAGTTTCTTACTAATTTTCAAACCTTTATTAATTTTTTCTGGTTATTTTAAGCGCAGTAACTTGCTTTCACAAAACTATAATGCAGCTTAAACAAGTTCATAATAGCCTTATCATTGCTACTGCTATAATAGAAGAGTCACGTTTCTTTTACAGTGGGCTGCCAGACTATGCAACGGATATCAGTCCTAACGAGTATGAAAGAGCTATTTAGGCTATTGATCAAGATTTATTTCTCAATCCGTGGATTTCCAGAAATTAGATCTGGGCATGCAATCAAATAGATCCTTAAAGTCAGTATATCTAGCACGGCATCGTGTGGCTTTAATTAGGGCATACAGATCGACGAGTGATTTCGTAAAGAAATGTTTCGATCGTTTAGTGTTTTATTTATTCATAGATTTTAAGTTCTCTCTATAGAAATGTGACAGAGATCAATTCCTATGTTAAGAGTAGAGTCAAGTTGCAACGCGCCCTTGCTAATTCGATGATTGGTTATTATATTCTGTAAATCAGCAGATTAGTATTAATAAATGTTACAATATTAATAACATTTTGGCCTAAATTTTGTTTTTGATGCATGCGTTTGAGGAAATTTGCAAGCGTGCTATGTCATCTATAAGCATATCTAGACTGCTGAATGCCAGACATTCATATTCGACAAAATGTTTGAAGCAACGTTATATGAAGCGATATATTCTTATATATTGCTGTTGAGTTCAGATGAATTAATTTGCCGACATGTTAAAAGTAACACGCTGCGTAGTTCTTTGGTATTCTTAGAAAACCATGGGAATATGGTTCATACTAAAATACCGTCCATGGCAAATTTACTGCTTTACTTGTGACCAGCGATTAGAATATTGTTATTGCGCTCTTAATTGTCTTTCAAAAATAATAATAATTATGATAATTACCAACCTGGCTGTTGGCTGTTGGCAACATAGTGAGGCATTCTCAAAGCATAAATCGTTGATTTGGTTTCTTAAAATATTAATTATTGCCTCTGTATGCTTGACGACCTGTAAAATATATAAATGCATATTAATTCACACTGCTACATAATGATAGCCTATATAATTTATTAAAGAAGACCTATTGTATTTAGAATGCGGAGCACTGGCTGATCGAAAACTATGAAAACATTTTCAATCAGGCGAGTCACAGAATAAGAAATAATATAACCCTCCCGTTTCTAATTCCAATCTATCTTTAAGAATCATAAAGCCAACCTTAAACTACTGAAAACTAAGCTTACTGAACGATTGGAGCAAGATGGTTCAGCGGGAGATTGATGTCATTCTTTCTGATTTCTAACAATGGTCATCGTTATGCCTACCAGGATTCATCCCTTCCACCTTCTTAGATTTCTTTTAACATATAGATAAAAACCACTGCTGCAATGCCTCCACCTCTTTCTCGATCTCGTTGTCTCTCTCTATATCTATTTGTCTCTATATCTAAATCGACTGGTATTTATTGACTGCAAAAGAACTGCGAGGTTCATCTAAGATCCACAAACCTTAAATGTTGCATTTTCTTTTGAATGTAGCACAATCACGATGCCTTTGTTAATCTCCTCTGTCAGCTCTGTTTACAAGGAATTTTGAAAACATCTAATTACATAGGTCATAATTAAAAACGGATAACAACAAGTTAACCAACGGATTAAACTGTAATACATTTAATGGGCTATGAAAGGAGCGAATTAGAACAATGAGATTAAGAATACATTTTTAAAGTAGGCCTACTCATCGATTGATTTTCGCGCCTTTATTTCATGTACGTATTATTATAAGTGTGCACGCATGTGTTCATAGATATGAGCTTTTTCACGTGTGTAGGCCTATTATATGTATATGCTTGCTGCTGTTTTGCCTAAAGGTTTGCTCCTCGTCTCATGGGGAACTAACCAATTCAAACATTTAGATTGGTTCAATTTACTTAACGTTGATGAGCTTACTAGAAGATCTGCGACTAATAGATTGTTTTCCTCTTGAAACAATTCGGCCTAATAAAATTTTGCGACTTCATTCGTTTATCTCTATGCTTACCTAAACTTAAAATTGCCTGGTCACTAAACTGAAAAGTGTTAATTATTGCACGGTTTAGTGGTAACCTTGGCAGTTGTATTCGTTGCAAAGCCGGATATCAGAGGATGATTCTTGGTCGGGTCGGGTTCGTTTGGGACGAGTCTGTAGACCGTAGTCACATGGCTTCGAGCAGTTTGACCAAGAAGGTTCAGTGTCCTCAGGATCAACCAGAGCAACAGGCAAAATAGTAGGTGATGCTATAAACAAACGAATAAAGCCAAAATTGGATCGTCATTCAATGAAATTCGGACAGGTTAATACGTCCTCTCGATGATGGACTTCCTCCTTCAGTTTGCTGTTCCCATCCACCCACATCCAAGTGCCATTATAATAGCATCATAATGATGGTATAATAATGATACATTGATATAAATCAAGGCATTGTTTTATTGTTCTGAGGCATAAGTTCTTTTGCTGGTGCTAAAATGTGTTGGACCAGAGGTATCGTTCAGGTAAGTGTGAGCTTTAATTCTTTAAAGGCGAATTTATTTTGAACCATACATTATCGCCCATAGGCTACTTCATTTCAATGCGTGTATCTGGACTGGATGCCCTGCACAGCAACCTCCTACATGAGCTGATCCATAATACACAGTAACAGGTTTGGAGCCATGTTTCATTCAGATGGGAAGCCTATGTAGTATGTACATATGTATGTATGTAGGCCTATGCTTGATTCACATGGTTATGTACACGTATGTATGCATGTATGAATGTTTTAATCAGATGGGTGTGTATGTATGTGTGTATCTTTGTCATCTTTGTCCTGCTCTTATATCGACCATAAACCATTCCGATGTTACACCATCGTGTTCGTGTACAATTTCTTCATCGGGCCTCCAAGATGGTGGCAATAACGTCTGGATGGCAGCACGATCCTCTGAGTGAAAGGCTGCCATCAGATCGACATAATCAATCTACACTCTACAGCGGTTATCGAAATTCTCTTCTAGTTTCAATAAGACTGTTGCGATAGAATAATTGTGCGATCTGCTGTCAATCGTTGAAGGAGCTCTTTTCCTGGCGTCTTAACGGAAGCGGATGCCTACTAACTCTTGAAAGAAGGAGACCAACAAAGAGCTTTCCGGGCATGACAGCAGTTAAATGTCTCAATAGTTCATGTAGTCCCAGCGGCTGTTCCCACGACTGCCCTTGAAGAAAGGAAGGATAAATAATCGGATCCGTTATTTCGGCAAAACATTTACTAGCGCCCATCAAGTACTTCTCCAAAGCGCTGCTTGCATGACTATCCAACTAATCTAAAGAAGTCCGACTTAGGTAACTAGAAAATACATGGTGAGATGTCATGAATCACTTGAAACATTACTCATACTAAAGAAAGATTGTTCCAAGATGCACAAGAAAACTCGATGAACTGGCATAGATGTACGGATGCCACTAACCTGTTAACAGTATGTATCAACCATCGCGAATCGTCAAAGATATATCGTATTACATCAAATGGAAAATACTGCTATTATTGTGCTGTGTATTCGTTTAATCCAATGGAAATCTTGTTGTAATAGCGCAGCAAGTGACAACGAATCAAGACTATAGCTGTTATAACATTAGAGACTGAACTGTTTTGGAAATCATAAGTCTGTTTCTAATGTGGCTAATTCGCGAATATCTAGAAAAGAACCTCTTTACCTGTTATGAGCAGTGCAATCATAAATCCAAAGGTCAGTATGTCCATGGCTAACCGTTATTTTAACAGAGCTGATATATATGCCTTGAAAACGCTGTCGTCTGTAGCTGGGCTAATTTCAGAAGGTACCCGTAGCTTTCTGGCTTCTGCCTTCTCTGTCTAACGCTGCTTTGCGTCTCTCATTGAAACAGAGAGGGCGACTGCAGCACATAGTTCGTAACGGACTCCTATTGACGTGCGCCGAGTCAATACACTACCCTGTTCTTGACAGGTAATGAGACGGGAAACGGTATTTATAAATGTTTTGGTGAAATTTAGTTAAAAATGACTCTACGACTCGTGCACAGCAGAAACGAATGGGCGGATTATAGATCCGCAATTTTTTTAAACTATACTTCCTTTTTGGTTGGCGTATTTCTCGATATGGAGCTACGCGTTTCTCTTCATATTAACAACACTTGCATTGAATCTATTTATCTACACTGGCATGCTTTATGCTTGAATGTCTGATACCAACAGTTTTCAATGGCTTCGATCAAAATGCACCTTCTTGTAACTGTTTATCAAACTTCAATGTCACTATGGCATGTATGTATGTATTGCATGCAAGTATGTATGTATGTATGTATGCATGTATGTATGTATGTATGTATGACATTGTACGTATGTATGTATGTATGTATGACATTGTATTCATGTATGTATGCATGTATGCATGTATGCATGTATGTATTATGTGTGCATGTATGTATGTATGCTTAACCGAATATAAGTATGCATGCATGTATGTATGTATGCATGCATGCATACTGCACATGCACGTATGTATGCACGTATTACGTATGCATGTTTTTATGTATGCTTGCATATAATTATGTGTGTATGTATGCTTATGTGTATCATTTATTTATGTATGTATGTTTGCATGTATGTATGCTTGTATGCATGTATGTATGTATGTATGTCTGTCTGTATGTATATGCGGGCATTTTTATGCATGCATTTATTATGTATGTATGAATAAGAATGGTGGTTGATGGATGAACGTGTTTGTATGCCTTGGACGTCGATTGTACAGATTCTAGTCTTCGCTGGCGTTGGCGACAGAATGAATCCCACTGAACGCCGCTGCGTTCACACACGCCCGCGCCTGAGTTCCTTTCATCGAAGAGAGAGAGAGGGAGATTCCGTGTATCGCAGGTCGTCTGCTTTCGCCGTAAACGCGCGAAACGTGTCCACGCACGTTCCTCTCTTATTGATTAGCTTAATAAACGAGGAGGCATCGCTAGGATGTGTGCTTTGTGGGCAAGCCGTCATGGTCCTGTGACTTCATTGTTGCGCGTTTCGCTTCTGCGCCGCTAGGATCTATAACTGTTCATCCTCCTCTGCATCTGATAACGTGTTCATATTGGTCTTACCGGTATTTACGCAGTAGCTGCGACGGCATATTTATTTAGCTTTTCAAACGTGCCTCTGTGCGTACGAACTGGTCAACATGTTTGCGTTATAGGAAAGTGTGTCTCTTCTCGTGCTTTCAATCTGATTGGTCGAACTAATAATGTAATGTAATGTAATTGAACATTTATTTAGCACCCCTTCAAAATATCTTTTCATATTGGGCTTACCGGTACTGCTATGGCTAAAACGCGAGCCTTTGCCTTCATTGGCCTTGCTCTATGGAACCAGCTTCCTCCTTTGACTCGTTCCTGTTTATTAACTGGTGGGACATGTGCCTCTTTTCGTTGTCTCAAGAATTATCTCTTTTCTCCGGGTCTTTCGCACTTGAAGCGCCTCTGATTGGTGTGCACTGCGAGAGGCGCTATATAAATTGACATATACAATATAATACAATACAATATGTACTCAGAGGCGCTCTCTGCGCTAGCCTATAATTTTATTATGTTAAATGTCATTATGAACGAATATATTACATTAGTTAGCAATACTACACAGTGCTGAAAGACAGTAAGGCCCACGCACACACGTGGAACCAGCCAACGGATTCCCGCGACAGCTGAAGATGGCATGGATGTTCAGAGCTAATTTTTCTTAATCTGACACTTACAACCTCTCGATTATCAGGACTCTCTGACCTATTCTCAGGATAATAACGTTGCTTGCAATTATTATATCAGTGATAATGGCTACGTGCTTGTCTTACGCATGGAAGTGGAGTTTTAGCTATTTATTTGATCCCACAGACATAGACAGTGAAATATTAACTTATTCATAGCTTTATCAACGAGTGCTAATATTCAGCGCAAAGCATTCAGGCCATTCATTCATCTATCGATTTGTTGATTGGTTGGTTAGTCAGTCTTACTTACACAGTAAGTAAGTCAGTCAGACAGTCAGTAGTCACTCATGTACATTTTCATTCAGAGGGGCCCGTGGCGCATTGGAAAACATCTGGCACAGAGACCGAGAGGTACCGAGTTCGAGCCCCCCGTTGGGCGGATATGCTTTGTAGGCTGCTATTAGCGCCGTTGTATTGCAGGCTGTCTGTTCTGTTAGTAGTTAAGATTTAAATTGCATAACATGTAAATGTACAGCGCAGTGCGTTTGTCAGGCGCTTATTAAAGAAAAGATATTATTATTATTATTATGTACATATCACTCTTTGAAGCCTTGGGATATCAAGATATCAACCGGCCTCTTCTTTTCCATTCAATCCCTCACTTGAAAGTAGCACCGGGCGGAACAGCTCTTAGGAACGGTGCCAACATTAGCACCCTCTGTTGAGCAATTCTTTATCGCTAGACCTTCAGTAACCCGTACAGACGAAACTATATAGCATCGGGATGGAAATCGTAGGCCTAGCTGCAGGTCTGTCTGATCCAACAGCACGAAGAACACAATGTTCGAATCCATCTCAAGCCGCCGCGTAGGGACCCTGGGCAAGTCCTTCACTCGCAATTGCTCATGCGCTTCGGCGTGAAACTCCGATTCAGTGTCCGCGCTGTAGTCGGGAGCGCCTCTGAGTAGAAATCTTGAAGGGCGCTATATAAATATCTGAAATGAATGAATGAAAATGCTGTGGAACCGGAAAACAGAAACAAGTTTAGGAGCACCCTGGTGTATTCTGAGTTAACTATCAAGGCCCGCTCAGCTGGTTTAACTTTATCTAATTCTCTCTTCGAATGGTTGCCAGCACAGTATCTGCCGCGAAATTTTGGCAAGCCGGGCATGATTAGGAAGGTGCAGTTGGGGACGAACTGAGGCCGACTCATTCGAAGGATCCGTCAACATCTATGCGGATTCTCTTAAACTCAGTGACACTTGCAAAGGGCAAGATTAATGCGTAGGTCTTGCTGACTTATTGAAACTCATTTCTCGCTCAGGGTATCAATAAAATTGCTTAGTTTGGCTCAGCTGCACTTTAGCTGCTTTTCATTAACTTCTGGAAGGAACCGTTTGAACGAACAAGGTGGGCATGGATCCGGGCAGTCCAATAAATTCGGGATATGCACGGTGTTCGAAAGAGCGCAGAACAGGAACACAAAACGACTAGGAAGCCTCGTGGACATCAAAAACTACTTAGAGGAGAACAGTCAGAACACAAGTGGTTATTACGATGACAACATTAAAATATTGATGCAAGACCAGTAAGTTTAAGTTTTGTTACCCGCATCTACTTTTCAACTTACCAAAATTTCACATTTTTACATTGGCTATACTGAATTTAGCAAAAGAAACTTTCTGTTATGTTATGTTATGCTGGATATATTGCTGAGAGTCTCGGTTGTGCGCCGAGGTCGATAACTGAGATCCTTTTTGGCATGTCATAGCAAGCTCATTGATACATTGCTTATACTGGTTTATCAGAGAGACCGAACTATACTGGTATTTATCAGAAAGACCTAATCACACCGATATTTATCATAAAGACCGAATCATTCTGGGATTTATCAGAAAGTCCTGATCACATTATTTCGCACGTGCCACTGCGAGTAGGCTACAGACTGGTCAAAGTGTAGAATATTGTATGTCCTATCGAACTTTCAGTCTGGCATTAACAGGGACTATTTTCAAAACACACCTGGGCGGTAAAAACCTTTCGAATGCCAAGTCTAAAACCATCCCAAGGCCATAATAGTATGCCAATCCCAGACTTCCACGGCAGAACTGTTACAGTCCAGTGATAGTGCGGCATCCTTGCCTCAAGCATACACAATCGTGGCGTTTTGTTTACCTTAATATACTACAGTGAAATATTAAATAACACCACGAAACTTTGTACCACAGTATCATTTACCATTTTTCTATTATAAATGCACAAAAGTGCTAAATACAATTTCGATCGGTCACTTATTGAACATCTACTTGCGTAAAAGTCCAAATTCACCTAACAGACGCTTACTATAATATTCTAGACACATAATAATTATTTTAAAACCCCACATTAATATTTTGTGCTGCATAATTGACCTGGTGCTTACCAGCACAGCTAACAGTGCCAGCTGACTTCATGTAATCACAGAGTGCTTAAGTCCTGTGCACAGCATTTGGGCCATTCATTCGTGTCATTTATACAGCGTTCCTCGATGACCAGGGCTTGTTAGAAACCTCCCGGTGTTCCCCCTTTCCGAGCGTCACTTACGGCCTCCAAGTAGCACTCGGCGGAGCAGTGCTTATGAACGGTGCCGACATTAGCACCCTGCGTTGTCATCAACATTACGTGATTCTTTGCAGCAAGACCGTCGACAATAACCTGCACAGAGAATGACACGACAGAGCATAAGGATGGAAACAGTAAATCTCATTGCATCTGTCTTTACATAGACACTGTTTAATTGAACGGAGGCGGTGAGGAATAAAGTTGACTTGATTTGAATTGCAACAGAGAATTAGGTAACACTGGACAACAAATTTTAAATTTTTTTTGTATCCGAATTTTTTTTAGCTGTCTTATATAGAATTTGGCACGCTGAATCCAGTGGTGTTCTCAGAATTTTTTTATCGGGTAAGGTTTTGAGAAAAATGGTTCGCCAGATTTTAAAAGAAATGCAGAAATTTACTTAATGCATACATTTACAATGTCCTTGTCATTTATTTTTTGGACATTTTAAAACTGAACAACCTGCTGTATTTGCGTTTGTATTCAATGTTAGAAGCCTCTCTGATCAATGTCAAACAGTAATTAGACAGCATACTAGTGTTCCACACACCCTGGAGTCGTTTTTCCATTGTGGCAATGTCCTGATGAAATCGTTCGTCATGTTAATCTGTGACATCACGAAGATTTGCTGGGAAAAATCCAGACGGGAATGAAATAAACGTATTTTAGTAACATCCATCAGATGCAATGCGTGAACTATCTTTTCAACCAACTGAATATAATTTGGTGATTTGTTATTGCCGAGAAAGTTAACGTCCTTCAAAGACTGCCACCCATTTGACTCAAAATTGTTCAGGAGTTCGTCAAAGCGACTGTCATTCATCAGTTCTCTTATCTGTGGACCAGCAAATATGCCTTCTCGTTATCTTAGCTTCACCTATGCGAGGAAGCCTGTCTCTTAAGATTTTTGAACCCCTTCCTTTTTTTGTTCAATGCCTTGACAAAGTTCTTCACTAGTCCAATCTTGATGTGAGGAGGTGGCAAGGAAATCTTACTGGGTTCAACAAGTGGTTCGTGATGAACTTTCCTTTGGCGTGGCAACAAATGTTTGCGACGTGGCCAGTGGGTAGCTGGAATCTATTACACTACTGTCTCACTCACAAATGAAAGAATATTACTTGGTCTACCCCAGTTGCATCCAACAAGGAGCTAAAGAAGTGAAACAAGTTTCAAATCACCATTATAGATAACAGTAATGCCTACTGACTGGATAGATGACAGTAACAGCTTTAGTTCATTGTGCCAGCAGATTCCATCCCTGAAGCCGAGAGCCCAGCAATTCCCCTTGACCCCTTCAACGAATTTCAGTCCCTGACTAGGTCATTAAATTTTAGCTCACGTTGAGTTATCAAATGAGGCTCAGCGGCATTTATACGTAACCATGGTCTGTCTCTTCTAAACGAGAGCCAATCGACAAATTTTACTGTCATTTTCGTGTTCAGGGCCTCAAAATTAGTAAAGATTTGCTATTTTCATTTAAGATACATTTTGTGTGTTGTCCAGTGTGATATAATTAGACGAGCAAGACATAGGCTACTTAGCTAGTGGTTTTTAACATGACATGCACACAAACCTGATCCATCCAAGTTTCGTACTCGAGTTCAGTAGGCGCTAGCTGGTGATGCAGTCGTGCGTGGTCTGTGGCGTTCTTCAGATCCACGTCAAACCAAAGCGCCTGCATCGCTATCTGTTTCGAACAATGCATAAATCTTTGGTCACTCTGGATGCAATCCTCAATTTATTTACTAGGTCTATGAATTACAAGGGTTGCCCTAACGGCGACTCTCTTATTCATTATTATTGGATACAAAAGTCTCGTTAGACGATTTAAAAAGACTGTATAATATAATTTCACGACATTGAAGCATCCCAATTAATCCTAGTCGTGTTGAATCTGGTGCGTTCTTTCTCTCGTTAGGAACCGCTTCAAACTAAGCATATCGCAATAACATCTCTCCTCACTACTCTATTCAGCTAGTTAGAAAAGTAAACAGGCTATTTTATTCGCTATGGAGAATTAAAAAAGACTCACGATTTGTATATTTACATCCAGTGCTTGAAAAGCTGCTGTGTGTGCCAGCAACTTCAGCACCCGAAGAACGTATTTTTTCAAGAGAGTGCACGGAAAAAAAATAATTGTTTAATCTCCAAAATTTAACTTCAATTAATCGATTAATTTGATAAATTTGGTATCTGCTACGTAAAGCGTGAAAAACTGTTAAAATTTAATCACTGAGCCAGTTACTACTTTCTTCGTTTAAAAAACCTTCAATCATTCCACATGCTGGTGGTGATACGTTAGCGATGTGTTTGAACCACGGTAAGCAAACTGTTTATTGCAATGAAGACAGATAATTTTGTCGCTATCTTAGACTTTTCCATTAGCATTTACCTTAAGCGCTAAATGATCGCTTAACTTCCTCTCAAATTGTTCACATCATCGTTGTTCACCATATTGTTTACTCCTGAAATGGGACGCTCGACATCATAACAAAATAAACAAATTAATCGAACAGGCCGAAATAAATCTAAAAATTTTTTTAGCGATTAATCTATTAATCGCTAAAATCTGCAGCTCTAATTATTTCAAAAGGCGGAATTTCTATGAGGCCCCACAGTCTTGTTCGGAAAAGTCATATATATAAGATTTGAGGTTATGTATTCATGTTTGAAGAAATAACTCCGCCACTGTTCGTACTCTGACAGTGTCCCAAGTCTGGAAAAAGGAGGAGGGCGTTAAACTGAAACTACTACTACTGCTACGCGAACTGCATTAAGCCTATTGGAACGGACAGCCAACTACAGAAAGGTGGACCAACCCAGCCCTCATCTCCCCAGGGAAGGCGAAATATGACAACCAGGGTGAGTAGGACCTGTCAAAAGGGAGAACTTACAAAGGATGTGGATGTCGTGATTCGTGTTCCACCGGATCCACCTCCTAAGAAAATCACGGATCCAGTTTGGTCGGCAACCAGAGTTGGACACATGGAAGACATCGGCATCTTTCCAGGCTCGATAAAATTTGTCGGAGAAGCTGGCACACCGAAAGCGTTGTAGGTCCCAGGAGTCGAAAAATCGTCCATTTCGTTGTTGAATATGATTCCAGTTCGACGACCTCGCGTTTTGGATCCAAAACTAAGAAGAAAACTAAGAATACAGTTTAAATAGCTAACCAAGGATAGATAACATTTATTACTATATCCTGATACAAAAAACAAGAATAAATTATTTATTATTGGTGTTAGTTACTAGTATGCCATAGTATCAACAGTCAATAGTATGATGTTTTGTCGTCAACTTCAGCTATATTCTGATACAAAAATACGAATAAATTATTTATTATATTTATTACTATGCCATAGCGTCAACAGTATAATTACAGTATGATGTTAGTAAAGTTGAAACTACGCTATGCATTCAGATGTTCATATGGTTAGTACAACGCTACATATAATAATATCGGGGGCGATATACAGTAGCTATTATTCGCATTGGATAACATCTGGCGTAGAGAAGTGAGAGGTACCGAGTTCGAGTTCTGTAGGGCGGGTATGCTTTGTAGGCTGCTATTAGCGCCGTGTATTGCAGGCTGTCTGTTCTGTTAGTAGTTAAGATGGTTTCAATTGCATAACATGTAAATGTACAGCGCAGTGCGTTTGTCAGGCGCTTAATTAAAGAAAAGATATTATATTATTATTATTATAATTATACAGTAGCTTACCAATGCTATTATTCTAAATATTACAATACAGAATCTTATATTAATAATTCACATTAAATAAACTAACTACATGTAATAAGTCAGAAAAGATTGTACGAACTATAGATTAATAGTTCCAGTCATTGCGACAGCTGCGCCATCCGGTGCCAGTATATTCATGTGTGAGGTTCCTGAGTCAGGTTTAATGTCAAAAGTCGGACCATAATAGCTGATGTCGTGCGTTGTGATGTCGTCTATCTGCAGACGTATTTCCTCGGCGTATTCCTCGGATGTCAGGTTGGCCACGAGCTTTCGGAAAACAACCATGGGTGCAAAATGAATATGTTGCGCATTTTGGATCCAAAAACTAGGAAGAAACTAGAATACTGCTTATGTAGCTAACCAGGGATAGATAAAATTTATTACTATATCCTGAAACAAAAAAACAAGAATAAATTATTTATTTACTGGTATTAGTTACTAGTATGCCATAGTATCAACAGTCTATAGTATGATGTTTTGTCGTCAACTTAAGGAAACTAACTAGCAGAGTTAGACCGATATACGTACAGTTTGGTGAAGGTGGTTCTCTTATATCGGCCTCGCCGCCTGGAACTTTTACCCGTAGTTCTGCAGGGAGAGTGTGTTTTATTTGAATCGTTGACTTAATAAATGCTCTAGAAATGCGATCTTACATGTAGGCTATCTGCGGAGTTATTTTCATGTAACGTATTAAGCACGCTAGTTTACTGCTTCGGTCTTTTGGCACGTATGCTGAAAATTTGATCAGAGAAGCTCAACAAAAGTAGGCTGCTGCTGACAATACTGTGTATGTTGTTCTCGTACTACATCACATTCATTTGTTACGAAATAATTACTGAACACGTAATATTGTAGCACTAAGGCCTCATGACGAAGAAAGTTTGTCACGAATGTAGCCTATATGAAAAGAAATCATAGTTAGCTACAGCTGTAGATAGTTTCAGAAAACCATTAGCCTAATATCAGGTAATTATGAGTACGTAGTTTCTGAACTTTTCAGAATTGTTCTCTATGCGTGCACAACAATTCATGCAACCACAGGACTAGTTATATATACTCGAATGGACAAAAGTTGACAGTCGTGTTTACAGTAAGACAAGAATCGCTTTGCATATTGGCTGACACATCGCCTATATGAGCAGTGTTTGTCTTTCAAATGCATCGTCATATTTAGCACGTTATCCAATCATTCATTTGAGCCTTAATTAACGTAACATATCTACACTACGTTGGTCATTAATGCGTCACGTACTTCTGTAACATCGACGAAATCCTCGTCTCCCAAGTTGCTGCGCTTTGCGTAAGCAAATTTATAAGCTTCTACAATTCTGTGATACGTCAGAATTTTACTGGAATCGTCAACCATATCGACAGGCGAGAAGTTGTATCCTGAAATAGGAGACAAACTTAACAGTCATTTAAAAAAAATTAATCTTCAATCTCCTGCACTATTCTTCTCGTTGAACAAAAATCTGGTTCCTCATTCAGTCTTAGCGCAATCATCCTTAACGAAAGGATGGTTCCCCAACCTCCAGTCACAGATCCTGGCTCTCCTCATTCATTCAGTACTCATGCACCTATGTAAATCAATTCCCATTCGCCAGGTGGCCCTCTCCTAGCGACTACATGCATTGCTTACATACAACAGTATATGCATGTATATTATGTATGTATGCTTGTTGTATGTAAGCCGAGAGAGTTGGTCTTAAGTCGAGGTAAGAGCTTCGCTGGTTTTGTACTCAAGTGACGATATTGGCTATAATAATATATTTCGTTTGTGGGAGCATTTTGTTCGTTATTTCTACTTCGTCCTGGAAAAATGCAGCAAGATACAGGCCAGCTCATACAATGCATACATACAAACATACATACATACAATACATACTTGCATACATACATGCATTAATTCGTACATAATACTTACATACATACATGCATTATGTACATACATACATACATACATACATACATACATACATACATACATACATACATATATACATACATACATACATACATGCATGCATACATACATACATACATACATACATACATACATACATACATACATACATACATACATACATGAATATATACATACAAGTCATACATACCAACATATATATATATATATATCTGTATGTATGAATGCTTGGAAATACATGACTAAATGTCTTACCATCTAATATGTTAATTATAAAGTCTATAACGGCTCCACTGGTTGGCGGAGGAGGATTGTAGAGAACGTATTGGCCATTTTGGATCGTAACGTTAACAGTCGGTTTCAACGACGCGTGGTAGGCAAGAAGGTCTTGCTGTGTAATTATCCCGTCTAAAGCAGATTAGATAAACATTTTTAATTTGTACTTCAATTATAAAGTTCATAGTTTACTGTTTCGGATCGGCTTAAATGCTGACATTAATTTAGCCTCGGGAATCATCTTATATCATCTTATGTAGAGCTCCTTGTCCCCCGGGCCCGTTTATGTCTCAAGCAGCGCCGAGCCTTTTCGGTTGTTGGACCCTCAACCTGGAATGGGCTCCCACTTGAGCTGCGCTTGATGCCTCGCAGCAATTTGCCTGCTTACTGCCGCCTCCTCAAGTCTTCTCTGTTTGAGTGGCTGGGCTGGGAGCGCCTCTGAGTAGGTTCCTTGAAGGGGCGCTATATAAATGCTCGGAATGAATGAATGAATGAATGAATGACGCCTATGAGACATGCGGTTCTAAGAATATTATACTTCGTGCATCAACGAAAAGACTTTGACATCATCAGTCTTAAATTATTAGGCTTTTATGTTTACTTAGAAATTATGACATATATATTATGAAAAGCTTCGAAACGTGCTTGGTACATAGTTTATTAAGTACGTTTAGGGCAGATATACAAAGCCGGTGCCATCTTGTGAAGAAGAAGGACAAGAAGAACAAGAAGAACAGGAACAAGAATGAGAAGAGCAGTCCTTTAAGGTGGCCTGAGAGGCGGCCATGGGTTTGAAGCGCTAGCGACGTCATTTCCTTAGCCTCAGCATTTGAGTGCGGATGGCCAGTCCTCTTCTTTGCCGTCTCATCATTCCACCGACAGTTCACGGTCAGTGCACTCATTATAGCTGAGTCGGCTAGGTGGCGCAGGTGGTGCAGAAATTTCAAAACAAGTTTATCCATTGTCGGGATTTGAACCTGCATGCGACCTCTCGGTTGACAGACGGTCCAGCTCGTTAACAACTAGACTACTCTTGAATATGAGAAGAAACGAGATTCTAGCTGACGGAAAGCGACAGTTGAGTGTTGCCAGAAGGAACAATTATAATTTGCAGATGTTCTATCTATCTATCTATCTATCTATCTATCTATCTATCTATCTATCTATCTATCTATCTATCTATCTATCTATCTATCTATCTATCTATCTATCTATCTATCTATCTATCTATCTATCTATCTATCTATCTATCTATCTATCTATCTATCTATCTATCTATCTATCTATCTATCTATCTATCTATCTATCTATCTATCTATCTATCTATCTATCTATCTATCTATCTATCTATCTATCTATCTATCTATCTATCTATCTATCTATCTATCTATCTATCTATCTATCTATCTATCTATCTATCTATCTATCTATCTATCTATCTATCTATCTATCTATCTATCTATCTATCTATCTATCTATCTATCTATCTATCTATCTAACCATCCATCCATCCATCCATCCATCCATCCATCCATCCATCCATCCATCCATCCATCCATCCATCCATCCATCCATCCATCCATCCATCCATCCATCCATCCATCCATCCATCCATCCATCCATCCATCCATCCATCCATCCATCCATCCATCCATCCATCCATCCATCCATCTATCTATCTATCTATCTATCTATCTATCTATCTATCTATCTATCTATCTATCTATCTATCTATCTATCTATCTATCTATCTATCTATCCATCCATCCATCCATCCATCCATCCATCTATCCATCTATCCATCTATCTATCTATCTATCTATCTATCTATCTATCTATCTATCTATCTATCTATCTATCTATCTATCTATCTATCTATCTATCTATCTATCTATCTATCTATCTATCTATCTATCTATCTATCTATCTATCTATCTATCTATCTATCTATCTATCTATCTATCTATCTATCTATCTATCTATCTATCTATCCATCCATCCATCCATCCATCCATCCATCCATCCATCCATCCATCCATCTATCTATCTATATCTATCTATCTATCTATCTATCTATCTATCTATCTATCTATCTATCTGTGTATGAATTGTATATAGCGCCCCTTCAAGATTACTACTCAGAGGCGCTCCCGACCCAGGCCCGGTCAAAAAGAAAGTCTTAAGTAGTTTATAAAAAGCCAGAGAAGTGGTCGCGGAAGAGAACGCAGGTAAGAGGGAAGACTATTCCAAGGACCCATATACATAATATATATATAATATATTATATACATCAATTAGTTTTCAGAATTCTGATAGATTCAATTAGCAGACCGTATTCGGCGAGATCTGCTACGATATCGTCTGCCAGTGTTCCGTTGTAATAGGTCATTGGATCGTCTGCTATTCTGCGTAAGGTGGCTCCGAGTTTTGTATTGACGAGCAGGTCGCCCTCTTGGATCAATGTCCCATCCTCTTTGACGAAAAGCTCACTAGTAGAGAACACGACATAACAGAATTGCGAAGGAAGAATAATTAGCTCACCGTAACTTCAGGATTTTGCCACACTGCAGCTTTCTCAGGTGACAACTCTTGTAAATTTATCTATTTTTGCTTAAGTAAAGACATGTAGATTGTAGAAGGTTGTAGGCCTACACGCTGTTCAATACAATACATTTTCTTCTTCGTAGTAAGTAGGTTGTGTTCAGTCAACCGTCGCTAAAACATTCGACCTCATTGACCTTTTTCCAGTTCCATGGTCGTGCCATTTATAAGGTTTAGACCAATTCATTTTAATTAATTAACACGTTCAGCGGGAGCTTTTTTCATGTCAGGTGTAATAGATACAATGTGTTTCTTAAATAATGCCCTGTAATATAAAACGGCAGCAAAAAGTAGCTTGATATTACTGACAATCGTTGTGCATCAAGTTTATAATTACAATAGGCATTGTGCAAAAGTGAAAATTAGACGAAATCATAGTTACATGTAGGTCTATATTTATAGAAAGACATAGCAAGAAATCACAGTTAGAAGTTATTATGTAGGATAGTGCATACGAGATAGCAAATTAAAATATACGGTAGTTTGAAGACCGGACTTCACTGAACAGTTCCCACTCTAACAAACTGCATGTACATGTACAAGTGTGAAAATGTTCAATGTTACATATTTTAGAAAAGACAAAAGCTCACAAATATCGTTGACTACCTGAAGTTCGGATCTGCACGAATAAACTCTTCGTGATCACTGATCTGAATTGACAATGCTTCCTCTACAATGTAGCCTTGCTCGCACATCCGAATAGCGTTTTGGAAAAGATCTTTCCAAGGCATACGCCCGAATTTCTTCCACGCTTCGTAATGCCCTCTCACGTCTCCAGGGACCGCTACCGCCTTTCCGCCTACGTATAATAACAGCGACAGAGTGCCAAATATTATCAGTACTTTATTACGCCCGAAGGCAGAAACAAAACAAACATGCACAAATCTGAACAACGATAAAATCAAACGCACAGACTGCGAAAATGTTATGCTACTCGGCAGATAATAAATCTAGACAAACAGAAATTGATCGTAATCGTAATTTCGAGAGCGCTACCGTACTCAATCAATCAATCAAAATTTATATAGCGCCCCTTCAAGATCCCTACTTAGAGGCGCTCCCGACCCAGGCCTAAAGGTACTCTAAAGCTAAGAGCAAGACACCAGCTAATTAATTAACTTAGGCCTACAATGTAACTGTCTTTCGTAGATAAAGTAGCCTAGTAAGCCTACCTAACAAATCTCTGTATGATGGTCATAATTACTTTAGTCTTATTTCCAAAAGGCATTACTCACAACTGGAAATAATTATTGATTATTAGCTGGGGTGGTTGTGACGAAAGTTTGTAAATATGATTTAACGAGTTGGTTTTCTTAAAATGGAAAGTTTCTGACCGTTTGGACTTTTTCTACGGGTATTTTTGCTAATCGAAATCGTTGCCTTGAGTCATATCTTGTGCATTACAATAAAAAATAGATTCTGCTGCATTTGTCCGCAGTATGGCTGTGTGCGCTATTCGCAAAGGTGTGAATGATAATTATTCACAGATCACAGTGTCTGATTATCGATAGACATGAAATGTATACCAGTCGTCGACGAAGCTGACCCGTTAACGAACATGTCTTGCGTTGCGGCTAGTGGCGCTCTCTCGCGGGCTAACAGTGAGACCAGTTTCTTTTCGGATTCACCTCGCGGTCTGCAACAATTTCAAATAGATACTGAAGGAATATTTGTGAGGTTCACGGAAGATACTATATTAAAAGCAAACCAAAACAGTTGGCCGCCGTGTGAGTTACGGCCAAGTCCGCACAGAATGGGCCATGACTTTTCGATATCATATTTTATTTAAGTAACCTCATTATTCTGTAGTGGTAAAATTATGCAGTCCTCGTGGGAAAGGAGTATGCGCCATATAATATTATAACGGCCAAATTATTTATCCTATAGGCTATCACTCTTATGTAGACCGTGTCACGCACGCATTCATTGTACGGTAAGTCATTAACGGACAGCCGATCAGTCCCAGTATAGCAATAAATCCCAAGTTACTGAAAAGGAGAAAGTTGTACTGAAATATGAAATGCGTTTTAACAATCACAGTTATTCATAAAAATGCCTAGCCAAGAACTGGCAAAGAAAAAACCGGAGCATAACATTGAATTAACAAATTACGATGTTTACAAGTAACAGTAGGCTAATAATAAACGTCTTTCACACTGACCCACTGAGCGAGTTTTTTATAATCTGATTCGCTGCCACTGTTGAAAAGTACGGCAAAGACTAGTCTGTAGACTATAGAAAGAAATCCCAAGATTGCTATGCAAAATCCCCAGATCCTAACTCGACCCGCAAATTCCTAAGATCTTGGGAAAAATTTCAAGGAGTGGTCACACTGTGTATATCATATAAGCCTACCTTTCGTAAATTGTCGCCACGAAACCGCCTCCTATTCCGCAGCTTTGCGCATTCACAAGCCCAACGCAAAGCCAGGTTACTATGGCCGCGTCCACGGCTGAGCCATTGCCCGAACTCAATACATCTCTAAATGTTTAAGAGTAACACTCGAATTAATTATGTTGGTCATTGTTGGAACAAGGAACAAACGGGAGAAAGGTTTTCCTGTGATTTTAAAAGAATGCAGAGTTATGTAGGCTATAATATTTTATATAATATGGTGCGAATTAGCTATGTACATTTAATAGTAATTAATTAATTAATTTAATAGAAATGCGCTATATTAGTAATTGTAAGTGCTTATGTATACAGAGACTCGAGCAGAATGGTCTTCAGTCGCTTGCTAAATAGAGGCATGAAAAGTAGAAGAAGCATTATTTATATTAATCAAAAGATCTCATGTTTAGTTTTAGGCTACGCAACTAATCGTTCAGGTTTAAAAATCTACTTAATTTACACAAGATATCTGAGTATAAGATAACATTTAACTCGCGTTTTTAACTCTTCGCGCGGAGGTGCACAAATGAAAAAGTTGTGACTGTTTACTATTTGTGATAGAAACAAGGGGGGCCCGATAGCGCTTTGGTTAACATCTGGCACGGAGAGCGAGAGGTACCGAGTTCGAGCCCCGTAGGGTAGACATGCTTTGTAGGCTGCCAATTGCAGTTCTGCTCTGTTAGTAGTTAAGTTTACTTCTGTCATTTTGTGATTGTTTCAATTGATAACAAACCGGGTTCAACCGGATTGTCTGAATAAACGAAAATATTATATATATAAGCGCTTTCATTCCATTCCAGTGCACTATAAAGCCAGTGTTTGAATTTATCAGACACGATCACGTCAAAGAAAGTTGCGTTCCGGGATTGCTCTATAGGCCTACTTACAATCCGTATTGGGCGCACATGTCTGTGTCCGTTGTAATGGCGGATGTAGGGTAGATGTCGTAATGCGAATCGTAGGGTCCCTTTGCTGTGCTCTTATACGTCATTTGAAGGTCGTCCGCGGGCGACACTTGACCGATGACCAATGCGGTCAGAACGACTATCACGACCTTTGCTCCGAGATATGGCATCATTGTGCGTCCGACGAAGTATTTAAGAGGACTTGAGTCTTCAGACAAAGTAACTGTTAAAATTGTAAGTAAAACCTGGCTGACATTTTAATTATCATTGTCTTTTCTAAGTATAAGTTTAAACGCAAATTTCTATAGTAACACTGCGAAAGAAACTCGTCGTTGGAGCTCCGGACCTGACAAGTATACGAAACGACAATCGAATATAATGGTTCTCACGAGCGTTGGTTCATAAAAGTGGTTTTGTCAAACAGTAATATAACTAGACAAGAACTTGCACGAAAAGCCTCAGGCGTTAGAGGAAAATGACTAAGTATAATTATTATTAAATGGCACTAAAATATTTCTACGCGGTTACATGTTTCGGCATAATTTATACAATTCTCTGTGTTATGGTGTTTCGCTAGTTTATTTCGTTTTGTTTGGCACTGTGTTCTGTAATGCTGTGCTATAATAATATTTGTTTTAATTTCATTGCATTTTACTGCATTTTATCGTTGTGCATTGTAAAACACTTCCATGTCGCAAATATTTATGTTGTAATTATACACTGTGACTGCTTTTAACATAAGAATTTCTTAACTCTGGTACTAAAAGTGGTTTAATAAATTCCAAGTTGCACTATACTGCATTAGACAATAAAACAGAACTCGTCATACCTCACACTTTCAGTTTCTCTATTCAACTCAGGGATTTTCTTCGACGGTAGGCTATACCGATTCAACCACTATCATCACGACGCGACCAATGTATGACTTGCGTAGAAGACGCTTTTTTATAGGCGGCCCTAAATATGGGAATTATTTGAAGGCAGACACCTGCTGTCATTTATCTATCAGGTCGACGTGATCTAGTGCGTTCTCTTTAAAATATGCCAAAAAATATGAAAGTTTTTATCTACTTATTTTATGGCCATTTACCATAGCGCCTTTAAAAAAATTTAAACAACTCACAAGAGCGCTGCCTACGCTAGCCTAAATGTTGTTAAAGTCATAAGGATAGTGAACAGAGCTCAGATAAATAGAAGTCACCAGAGGCATGCTCCCACAGATACGTAGAGCCCAACTGGCGGATTTCGAATCAGGGTTAACAGTTAACGTCATGGTCAGAATTCATGGAACGCTTAGCGGCGAAGAAGCGGAACGACGACAAACGATGAGTTCCTCAACACGTGCGCCTTACCATCAAGCAGTTCCTGAAAGGGATTTCATGGTAGATGACGTTGCATCTGAACGACCCTCAGTGACCAAATCTGTAAAGAACGACATTCTTGGGAAGCCGGCCAACTGGTCAGCACCATTACAATTACTTTAGCTTTTTCCAACTGTCCACCTAGTGAATTGAAACTTCTGGCAGCGGACAATTAGGCATAAGTCGGTAGGCGAAAGGCGAGACTTCGATAATGATAATTATTCTAACATTGTAACATTAAAATAAACGGCGAAAGGAAATATAGCTAAACGAAAGTAGACTAGGTCACACTAGAAGTCAGAACAAAGGATATCTATAATTTATTATTGCAAAAAGGGGGCGTTGAAGAATGGTAACACGCTAGCACGAAGAGCAGAACTTCCAAGTATGAAGCGGCATAGACATCAGTTACCCCATAGGACCGACTTAGCCTTTCATTCGATAGATGGCGACGGTATTATGAGGACACTGTAGGACGTGATGAGCACAGGTCTAGCAGGCTGCCATACTGTTATAAAATCAATTCCTGTATAATTTGTATTCATGTGTCTCTGTAATTTCATGTAATCTTACTGCGGTTTGTCAAATGGATCTATGAACACGATATTTTATTATTTTTTTTTGCCCCGAGGTAAACATGATCCCTCAGGGACTTGAATATTACTCATTGTCGATGTGGCTGTCTGGAGATGACCCTACTCGTCGTTGTCCTGGCTGGCGAAGGTGCCCCAAAATGCGATGGCGTTGAAGCGTTGTATCGTTAGTGATATTCGCTGAAAAAAGAAAGAAGTTTCTCGTTGGTCCCTCGTGATCATGCTTGTTTTTCGTCCCAGTTCGGATAGAAAGTCCCGACCTTCGTCGTTTATCGGGCCCATGGTTATAATATTATTATTTTTCCAATAATAATAATAATAATAATATTATTATTATTATTATATAATTTTTGCCCCGAGGTAAACATGATCCCTCAGGGACTTTAATATTAATTAAAATGATAAAAGTCTGGAACGGTTAGAACTCCTCGGGCTCGGGCAAAAGGCTGGCAAAGGTACCGCAGATTGCAACAGCGTTAAAGCGCTGTATGGCTAGAGATATACGTTGGAACAAGTATGTGGCTTCGCGTTGGTCTCCTGACACAGAAGCTAAGAGTCTTCCGATGTCGGTTATCAGGGACATGCAGGCGGCGCCCATGAGGCCCAGCGTTTCAAAAGCTAGAGGCACAAATTCGTATTCCTCCATTATTATTATTATTATTATTATTATTATTATTATTGTTATGAACAATCTAGCATGGTAATGTCGAAGAAAAGCAGATGGCGTTTCCGCGTTGGAGAGCTACCGAGAGTCTTTGAAACAGGTAGCTTGTCTCGAGCGTGTCATGGGTTGCATCCGTCAACCTTCGTCCGAGCTCCAACACAAAATTCAATCCTTCTGAGCTCCAAGCACCGCTGGACTCTAGTGCTACCGCCACGAAAGCATGCGTTCGGGCGATTGTGGCGTATTTCAATGTTTTGGCGGCGGCAGCTCGGTTTGCGGCCTCGCCCGCTTCGGTTGATGTTGTTGCCAGATGTGACTTTGCGAATGTGTCAGAAACTGTCACATCCCAAGTGAGGCATCTTCCGCATGACCACGGGATGAGTGTCACGCCGTCCGGTCGTTTACCATCCTCTCTGGTGAGGCCCAACGGTTCTTTCTGAGAAGGGATGTTCGCTCTTCCAAACGATCTCCATATGATGTCGTTGAGGATGTTGTGCCGTTGATGTCTGCCAGCGTTTTTTCTGCAGGCCAGACCGTGGAGTCCTCTGGCGTCAACTCTCTCACCACAGTGACACACATGAGGCTCGCACAGTGTCGTCCCGAGTCGCATTCCAACCGCGATCCGTATCACTTCGTCAGTTAAGCGGAGTCCCAATGCAGTAACCGGAGGCGCTAACAACCAATCTCCCGCGTGTGGTGCCTGAGAGGCCAAGAGACGAGCCCGGTCTAGTGCATTGTTCGCTGATTCGTGCAGAGTTGTCCATGCTTTACTTATCCAGCGGCTGTCCCATTCTCTTTGACGATGAGCTGCTGATCCTGTTGGTGGTTCTGAACCCGTGAGTAGTGTCCATGCCTTCAGAGCTGTATCTACGAGATCGTCTGAGGTATCAGCTGATTCCGGTGGCAGCATGTTAGCCTGGAGTTCGCTTGTGCTCGCAGCAGATGCCAAGAAGGCAGAAAGTGCCAGCGTAGCAGCACAGCGTATCCCAAGGCCACCATCCTTCACCGAAAGGAATGCTTGGAGCCAGTTCTCATCAGATAGTTCCACATTCAAAATACTGGACAATCCATTTCTTAACAGTGTGTCAAATCTTGTAAGACTAGGGCAGTCGACGCATAAGGCTGTGCGCATTGTGTAGAGGAGCTTTGGCACGCTCAATCCATTTCGCAACAGGATTAGAGCGTCATGCGAGTGAAGCATGGAGAGCCTCCCTACTGCTCGTTCCAGGTCATCCGCCTTTTTACTCACCACCTTATCTACGGCTGGCCCCGGCATCAGAGGTGAACCCAACAGCGTCGCTTCTTCTAATGGCGTGTGTTTAAAGCCAGAGAATTATTATTATTATTATTATTATTATTATTATTATTATTATTATTATTATTATTATTATTATTATTATTATTATTATTATTATTATTATTATTATTATTATTTTTTTTTTTTTTTTTTTAATGCCCCGAGGTATACAGGATCCCTCAGGGACTTGAATATTAACTATATAGAATGTAAAATATCCGGAATGGCCCTATTTGTCTGATGATGATGATGATTATTATTATTATAATTATTATTATGATTATTATTATTATTATTATTATTATTATTATTATTATTATTATTATTATTATTATTATTATTATTATTATTATTATTATTATTATTATTATTCTAATTATTATTATTAATATCGTTCAAGTTACGCTATTCATTCGGGTAGCCTGCACATATTTAACTCTCTTGCGTCAAGACGCGTTGTCCTTTTCGGGCAAATCTAAAAGCGGGATGTTGATGGGCAAGCATTTCAATTCTTCGTATAATATTGCTTAGGTACGTATATTCTACACTCTTGAGCAAAGAAACGATTTAAAAAATTCCGTCTGCTATGTAGCAGAGATAGCAACAGCGGCAGCTGTTTCCTACCAAAACTGGCCGAGAAAAGCTTATCTCGTCCGATTGCGTTTTGCTAAGAAAAAATAAGACTATGGTCAGAATTTATGACATTAGATAGGTGTGCACGTGCTAGACGACAGCCAACGAATTCTTTTTTATTTTCCACGCTACGATCGTCTACATTTATCGCGTTCAATCTCATAAAAACTGATCTATTAAAGAATTGTTTAATTTAAAAAGAAGCGAAGCAAGATAATGCCGCGCTTACGCGGTATAACATGTGTGAAGATTTTTCTGTGGTGCAATCTGCCATTCTTCGATCCCACGGGATCCTGGTACTAAATGCATCGAACACGTGACAATGTAAAGCTATTCCTACGATCTTTTAACTTCGTCTAAATGTAGAAAAATGACTTCTTATTCGCCATTTGGCATTTGCAAATCAGTATTTCGGATTTACAGCTTATCCCATTTAATACGATAAACAGTTTTAATAGGGTTCTATGCCGTGAAGTGTTGTTTTGTGACGCTGTGTTCCCGAATGGTAATTTCTAATTTTTTTTCTTATTAAATCCTTTAGTAAAATTTCAGCTGCTTCCTGAACAAAACATTGGAAGGCCAAGAACAACTGTTTCGAGACCGGTATTAATTGCAATTTTAAAGTTACGTTGTAAATTATGAACAATTTAAATATCACAGACCTTTCCTAAGTTTGATAATAAACGCACATTTCTGTATACCGTCAATCCAAGAGAAACTGATGAGAATCGCTACCGACCTTACAGCCCAGCACGGTTGTGGTGCATCATGCATGCACTTAGAGTGGAAGGAACCTGGAGTCAGTGGCATTACAGCATTACATTACAGCTCATATGCCCTCAATAATAATAAATGTTATGGTGCTCTGCGTTTCCCTCAATTTTGAGAAATTAAATTTTTTTAAATAATTTCAGATATTTTGAATCTTAACTGAACTAACACAGTCATGCTTGGGGTCAATTCTTCCCCTAATTAAAAGATTAGTTTGTTTCACTTTAATATTGTAAGATGTGAAATATTAACAGTTTGTAGTTTATTGGTCATAATTTGACAATGTTTAACATCAGCCATCAGCCATCGAGTTATCAGTGGCATTACGGCAGAGGGGTGGACACTGGACTGCCGCGTAGGGACCCTGGGCAAGTCCTTCACTCGAATTGCTCATGCGCTTCGGCGTGAACTCCGATTCAGCGTTTTCTGAATAGGCAATCTGGTAGGGGCGCTATAACAAGTGTTCAAATACAATACAATACAATACTGGACATGAAATGACGAACGCGCGTTTTCATAAACGCTATAGGTCATCGTTTCCGCGCCTACTGAACAGACTAATGGCATACTCCCTCCGTTTCGCATGGTCAAATAAAGCCGTTTGAAATGCAAAAACTACTGCGGCATTACATTGCATTACCTGCCTGTGCAGCCGTAGAGAGGAACAAGGATCGTCTGTAACAACCAAGACGCGTAGAGCAAGACCTACTTCTGGTCGTTCCACTGTGGAACTCACTTTCATGTTGATTCAACGAAGAAGGCGGTACCGGCAAGTACCATTTGTTTTTGTAGACCTGAAGGGACCGTTTGATTCTATAGACCCAAAAGCTCTCTGGAAATATGCTCTACTCTCTCAGGTCCCCCGGGAATATCGTGGATCTTACAGGAGAACTTTACACCAGCACAGTGAGTGATGTACGTATTGATGGTTTAGGATATTGTATTGTATTGTATTTGAACACTTGTTATAGCGCATCTTCCAGATTTCCCATTCAGAGGCGCTCAGAGGATATATACTGCAGCATACGACAGGGTTGCAGACTTTCCCCTAACCTGTTTTCGCAGCCAGTAGGCAAGATCATGAGACGTCAACACTGTCGCCGAAGGACATGTGGGTGCAGACATTGGATTGGAGATGTTCTCAGATCTCGATCATGCCGACGATAGGGCCCTTCTTCCCGAAATTCAGGAGAACCTGGTTTTTCCTTCTAAATAATGGACGGAGAAGCACACCAGTTTGTGGCAGGCCCAATGATTTGGAATGGTCGTCCTCTAGAGCTGCGTCTACACCCTGGGAGTCTGCCTGAAACTTTCCTTACTAAACTCAAAACTGTTCTTTTTGGGCGCGTTGGAGTCGGGAGCGCCTCTGAGTAGTTTCCTTGAAGGGGCACTATATAAATTCCCGAATGAATGAATGAATGAATGGAGATTTGAGCCAAAACCAAGATCCAGACTACGGTGGAACATAATCTGATTTCGAGTAGTGCACCGGAAGCATGGTATAACTGGTAGGAGGGTTGACCTACCCTGAGTATGACATCAAGGATGATGGCATCAACGAGCCAGAAGTGCTACGGCGAATAACAATTCGTTCGCGACCATGTGAACAGCCTTAATCGGGGAATTTGGAATACGAACATTCGGTTATAAAGCAAAATTCTCCTGCTAATCTCTGACTTACTCCATGTGCTCATTTAGGCCTATGGGGCTGAGACCTGGACTCTCACAGTGGCCCTAGAGAAGATGCTGAATGCCGTCTAACAGTGGTGCTAAAAGAAGAATTCTGCGACTCGCATATTATTATTATTTTTGTTTTTGTTATTTATTTATTTATTTATTTTTTTTATTTTCTTTAAAATAAAAACTTTTGCCCGAGGTATATATGATCCCTCAGGCTTTAGAAACTATATGAAGAGCGTTTTCGTTCTGGAGTTAGCGGTCATCCTCGCCGGTATTTTATTATTATTATTATTATTATTATTTATTATTATTATTATTATTATTATTATTATTATTATTATTATTACTACTACTATTATTATTACACTGTCATTTATAGTGCGCATAAAGAAATGGAAATCTTGCACGAAAGCGCGTAACAGAAGAAAAACAATTAAGAAAAATATGTCTGTGCTGGTCTCATGATGTTAAATGTCGTTTTCTGCAGACTTTTTGTCGGCTGGATAACATTGCTAACTAGAAGAGTCACCGGTGGCAGACTCGTGCAAACACGCTATTATATTATGCTGCACACATCACAAATGCAGACATTTTCAGACGTACGAGACAGATTGCTGTCTCAGAGATGTTAAAACCCAGTGGCGTAACGAAGGTTTTCAGCTCCTAGGGACAAGATTTAATGATTGCGCCCCCTTTCAATTTTCTTGTTGACTTTAATCGTTCTTGTCAAAGTACTGTGTACAAAGTGAAAGCTAATTTCGCGCTCCCTTGTGCTGCGCCCGGGGGCGGGTGACCCTCTGCCCTCCCCCCGTCTTTACACCACTGTTAGAACCTAGAAGACTCAGGATGTTTGGGCACTTCACACAGTGTGATAGCAGGCAGGACCACCTGATTTCCGACCTCCAGGGAACTGGAAGAGACCAGTCAAGATATGCATGGACCTGAACGGTGGAAGCGGATCTTTACCCTTTGAACTTCGACCTGGAGACCGAGACGAGTAGAGGCGTGGAAAATACAACTGCCCTGAATGCCTGCCGTTGAATCCCGAATGATCCCGTCTCGGATCAAATGACTCGTCTTTATCTATTAAGTCTCTACTCCTCTAGCTGAAATCGGCTTGATGTTGTGGCTCTAGAAGTTGATCTGGGGACGGGTTACATATTTTTGACGGATAAGGTGGAGCATCAGAGAAGATATTTTAAACGGCATCATCTTTCGGATCCTTCTGAAGGGTTTTTCGGATGATTCAGACTTCTTCCTTCTCCGGGTAACATTTGTATTAATGGTTCCTCTATAAAATCACTTGGCTGGAAATGAAGCGAAAATAATTACGAATGTTTTCTGGGAGTAAATCCTTCCCGAGGGCTTGCCCGAACCCATTTCTGACATAATTCGGCATTATTGATTGGAAAAGAATTAAATGTAATTTTTCTCCATTATTTCCAATACGTACCTGGGCAATCACGTTATCCACTTCTACAGCCAAACCCAGCACATTTATATACCATTTCAAATATTCAGATAATCAAACAGTTGTCTACAGTTCTTCTGCTGATAATCCAACAGAATAGAGGTAAACTCAGGCAGAAAAGTCAAGCCTAACCTATAATTCTATAATACACTAGTGAAAAATGAAGCATGATCCTGATAAGAATCTCCTTCCACAAATGATCCAAAAGAATGGAATACTTAGGCATACTAATACGATCGGATGCAGACTGAGAGTGCCCAGGTAAGGGAAACGTTCGACCCCGGGCTGACCTATTGGTCCGGAGTTATTATCCAGAGGTCCCCGCTTAGTCAAGGGCTCCGTAGTTCTGCTTAGCTGGAATTCGCAAACATTCTCCAACTGCTGGAAGGGCCCGGATGGACGACCAAGATACAAACTGACCCGGACAGTCGAGTCCAATAAATTCGGGCTATAAACGGCCTTGGAAACAACGCAGAAAAAGAACAAAGCCTCGTGGAAACAAAAAAGGTAGCTTACGCAAGCAGTGATTACCAGTGCTTTTTTCTACAAAAAAAGGTTCCGGAACTCAAAAACTAAGAACAGTTATGGGGTCATATTTTATGGTGATATTTCTATTTCATATATATATCGATATCAATAAACACTGAGAGCACTGACATTAAATTAAAGTATCTAAATAATTTTAAATATTTTTTATGAAAAATATAAATTAACGAAATTATATTTCAGTAGCTGAAAAAGGTTCGGGAACGCCGTTCCGGACCGCTCCGGCTGAAAAAAGCACTGTGATTACGATGATGATGACAATCAAAAATAAATGCGAGACCAGTAGGCGTAGGCTAAGTGTTTCGGTTTTGTTACCCGCATCGGAATTTCAATTGACCTAATTTTCACATTTTTTACATGTGCTATACTGAATTCATGAAATACAACTTTCTGTTATGTTAATTTATATCGAGTAAAAAGGACAGTTCCATGACGGTAATGTCGAGGTATATAGTCGAGGGACTTGTAAGTGCAGAAAATACTCCGGTGATGCTAGATCAGAATCCTGCAGGCTTTCCTCCTTTGCGGCCATCGCAAACGGCTTCTATAGTGCACTCTCCAACGCGGGCGTTGTTCTGATAGGTACCTCCAGGACATTGCTTGTGAACGCTGCCGACAACGCCCCTCGACGTTGTAGTTACCATTGTGTGATTCTTCTGCTTCAAGCCGACCACAATTTCCTATGCACACATTCAACGTAGAACGATAAAACGTGATCACACAGAACTGCAAAACTAAGATTTATGATGATAATTAAAACTGCATGATCATTCTTTCAATATGTATGTATATTCGTGTATTGATGAATTTCTGTAGAGCCTTTTGAAACATGCACTGATCGGTGTCTTTGCTTCTGTATTGTAACAGCTTTGAAACCATTCTATACTTCTTAAAACCTATTTCTTCTATCGGGGCTCTCGCACTGGGAGCGCTACTGAATGGCTACGGCTGTGAGCGGCGCTATATACATTACTATTTACATTACATCACATTCGATTATGGACTTATTTTGTCAGGTCGGGAGCGGCCACATAGCGTTTTTCTTAAAGTGGCGCTATACAAACTCACGATCATATATACATTTATGTTAGGTTCAAACAAGCTAGACAAAATAAATATACCCACCGGTCGAATCCACAGTTCGTGGCTAATTTCATTAGGTACCAATTGGTGATGGACTCGTCCTAAGTCAGTACAATTCCTTAGGTCAATATCAAACCAAAGTGTCCCCATTGCTACCTGCAAAAACAACTCTTGTTTACCAATTTATAACAGCCAGCGCATTTTATATAAAGGTTGCTACTATTATCAATCAACCAATCAGCCGTTTATTGAATCAACAACAGCACAAATTAACAATCAGTCATTTAAAAAAATGTTAATCTGCTGATGCCGCCAATAGGAGAGCCCTAAAGGATAAAACAATCCGCTATTGCAGGGCTGACCCTTTTCCACATTACATTTACTGGTGGCAAGACGATTTTTATGATCATGTACATTTGCAGGATTGCTATAATCATGATAGAGAACAAAACAAGCCTTGTGGACAACTGAACTCTGTTATATTACTTTTATGGACCAACCAATTGTAAATGTAGGCTACATGTAAATGTACATTAACAAATTGATATCGTATGACAAATCATGGGCTTCATTAAATTCTTTCAATACAACCCCAGTACAAAGTCTAAAGAACATCATTCTGCAAAATTCACGAAGTGCACCTGTTTGAAATAATTGACATCGTCTGGAAATTATTACAAATAAACCTTTATGTGTGTAATCATCAGGACACAATCTTCAAATTTACGTCATTTCTGAAATGTTACAAAGAATTCCATTTTTAGATTTTCTAAGATTCGCAATTTTGAATTTATTCTGACGTACACGTTTTCAGTAATGTCCAAAAGCATTATAACTCGTTTAATTTGATGTATTTAATCTATCTATAATTGTTCTATTTGTTCCATTTATTCCATCTATAGTTTGTTCTAATTAATCACTTTTCAATAATATTTTAATGTACACCACTTCAATAATGTATGTTACGGTAGGCTATTGCTGTAGAAAAGATCCACGAAAAAAGTGATCAGCACAAAATCTGACATCCGTCGAGTTTAAGTGAATCTTGACTTAGGCCTATATATGCCTGACAGTAGTTAAGTCTTACAAAAGCCGTGGCTGTTGTGATTCGTGTTCCCCCGGAAGCACCCGACATATAGACCACGGATCCATTTTCGTTGAATACGAGAGTGGGACACATTGAAGACATCGGCATCTTTCCGGGTTCAATGTAATTGGCCGGAGAAGCTGGCACGCCGAAAGCGTTGTAGGTTCCGGGAGTCGAGAAATCGTCCATCTCGTCGTTAAATATGATTCCAGTTCGATTACCACGAACTGCGGCACCGAATCTGACAACATTTGCACATACCATCGTAAAGTTCACCACATAAAAGTTCTTGTGACGTTTAGCAAAGAACTGCTTTCTGTGCATACGCTAGAAACGGCTAGAAGAAGACTGGAGCACAAGGATATAGACCAAAAAGAAGACTAAAAGATGCCTTCATAAGAACTCATACTTGATTAACTATCGGACTATCTCCAAGATTAAACAAATTTGACTTAGAAAAGTAACTGTGCAACGGCTGGCCATTTAACATTTCAACGAAATGTCAGTCTTACATGTCTATTCATTCACTTAAATTTTCCTTTAAAGAGTAGACTGTGCCATGCCAAAAACAGCTCCATTATTTTTTGTATTATTACTTAGTAGCCTAAAATCAATATTGTCGATGGCTAATGTAGAAGACATCAACCGATAACTACCAAAACCAAGCCGTATATAATATCAATAGTCAGAAGATCGCTACAATAATGTGGAGCATGGTTTCTGGCATCTTTCTTAATTTAATAAATTCTACTCTTTCGTAACGGTACACGGTACTATATTGTATTGTATTGTATTCAAACATTTATAAAGCGCCTCTCATAGGGTGAACCATTCAGAGGCGCTCCCAGTGCGCAAGGCCAGAGAGAAGAAAAAGGTTTTGAGAAAAGCAAAGGTGGAAGAGAGGTTATTAGCTAGAATTCGAGAGTAGATGGAGACAGCGCATTCCAAAGAGAGGGAATATAGAAATATATAGAATATAGAAGGCTCTACATTTATAAACAATAATTTAGAAATGGAGAGACCCATATACGAACATCAAATTAACAGTTGACGTAAGGGACATGGCAGCGCCATCTGGCCCGAGAATGTTCATGTGCGAGGTTCCTGAGTCGGGCTTCATGTCAAACGTCGGACCATAGTAATCGACGTCATGCGTTACGCTGTCATCTATCTGTCGTCGGATTTCCTCGGCGTATTCGTCAGATGTCAGGTTGGCCACGAGCTTTCAATACAGCAAATTTCAATTTAGTTAACTATAATTATACGAAGCGACATGAAATGGAGTGTCAGTGGAAGATCATCAGGGTATCATGAATTGAGAGGAGGACAAGAGAGGGCGTGTTGGAAACTGCTGCAGTAGAATGAAGTCTGCTGGGAATGATCAAGCAGAGGAACTTTCATTTTCAAGAGAAAATGTTAGTGTGGACTAAGTGGCTGAGTTCTTAGCAGTACGTTTGAGTATTGAGGGTTACATTAAGCCCAGGAAAACTGAGTACTACTATAGTGATTGGCAAAAGAGTTCTCCAAGACTGTTTAAACTAGAATTTTAAATAATTTAGAAGTCTTTAGCATTTTAAATACTCTTCACAGTAGGCGCACTATTCAAAGTATGACTGAATACTACCAAATGTGTGTAAATAATTTTGAAATCATAAATGCTATATATCTATAAAGGGCACAAAATTTAAATGTGAAAGTAGGCTACAGAAAATGCAAAGTTATGTTTGATAAAGTAAGCTTTGGTTGTTGGCTATTTGCAGTGTGTTGAAAATTCTTACTTCTGTAACATCAACGAAGTCCGCGTCTCCTAAGTTGCTGCGTTTGGCATAGGCAAATTTATAGGCTTCTACAATTCGGTGATACGTCAGAATTTTGCTCTCATCGTCGGAAATATTTGCTGAAGTAAAGTTGAAACCTGAAATAAAAGCAAGGATTCACAAAATTTAATATGGTCATTGTTAAAAAATGCCTTTGCGAAATTTAAAAGGCCCTAAAACCTTAGATACCAATTATGTGTATATCTACGTGTGCATTTAAATGTATATATATATATATATGTGTGTGTGTGTGTGTGTGTGTGTGTGTGTGTTTGTTTGTGTGTGTGTGTGTGTGTGTGTGTGTGTATGTGTGTGTGTGTGTGTATGTATGTTTGTGTGTGTGTGTATTATGTGTGTGTTTGTGTGCGTGCGTGTGTTTGTGTGTTTGTGTGTGTGTGTGTGTGTATGTTTGTGTGTGTGCTTACGTGTGTGTATATGTGTTTGTATGTGAGTGTGCGTCTATGTGTGTGCGTCTGTGGCTATGGGCGTGTGTCTGTGTGTTTATGTGTGCGCTTATTTGTGCGTATGTGTATAAATGTGTGTGTAGGTATGTATACGTGTGTCTGTGTGTGTTCCTGTGTGTTTGCGTGCAGCCTCTCCTAACGCAGTCGCTACGTAAGGACCTTGAACTAGTATTTTCCTAAAACGCAGTTGCTTGTTTGCTTCTGCAGTTGCCTTATCTTTGTGGCGCAATCAACTAACGAGTAGATAATAACTCTATGTAAACACCTAGATAATATTAGAAATGCAATACGCGTAATTCTTTGTGGGTGTACGATAGCACAATCTAATGGTTAGCGTATTTGGATATCTACCAACAGGTCGGGGATTAAAATCCCTGTTTGGATCGAATGATAGTTTCAGATTTAATGCTCCATTTGCGCACTTAGTCAGCTCAGCTATAAAATGAGTACACAGACCATGCACTGTCGGGGAGTAATCAGACAGCGAGGGAGAGGACTGGCCACCCGACCTCATATGCCGAGACCAAGAAAAGGAATTCGCTAGCACTTCATATCAATGACTGCCTCTAGGGATTGGTTTTAGGGACTTAGTTGCATACAGTTACATAATTATGCATAAATAGCTGGAGCATCTAGCGCCTTCGTGAGTTTCTTGTAAGGCGCTATATAAATGGCCATATACATGTATACATACTAATATGTTGACTATGAAGTTTATAACAGCTCCACTCGCGGGCGGTGGTGGATTGTAGAACATGTACCGTCCGTTTTGAATCGTTACATTTACAGGATTTTTAAATGCAGCGGTATACGACTGGAGGTCTTGATGTGTTATTATTCCACCTAAGAAAAAAGACAAGAACAACACTGATTGATTCTCGTGTGGGCAATCGTTGCTAAACAGTCTAAATACATTTTTGCATGTAAAATCATTTTACGGCGACAGTTTTACGTCTATACTAAAAGCGAGAGAAATTAAAAGCGACTGCAGCTTGTTGTTAAAGTGTTAATGCACCAATTGAAATGTTAGAATTAAATCTGATGTGTTTCAACAGTCTGGGTTTATTTTCTGCTAGAACATTATATTATTGTAGATCTAAAATCATTTTAAAATAGTTTTAATGCATGATATAGCTGTAAGATTAGATGTAGTGTCTCCCAAGAATCAGTATTTGCTGGCGCAGTCGAAGGCTTTGAAATGCATAGCTTCTGAATGTGTTGTAGCAAATCCTGAATCGAAGCACTCGAAATGCGACCAGTCATTTCTGTGTATCATCTCTCTTTGTCTCCGTCTGTATTTATTCCTTTCTGCCTCTGTCCGTGTCTCTCTGTCTCTCTTCTACCTTGTGCATCTACTCTGGGCTTGTTTTATAAAAACACCCAAAGAAGATAGTTCAACATGGGACAGATTTTGACAACACCCAAAGGAGATAGTTCAATATGAAACAGATTTTGACAACACCCAAGGTGATAATTCAATATGAGACAGATCGCCAAGCTGAAGCGAACTACACTGAATTCATCAGAGGGGTTTAAATTAAAAAGTTCAGACCGTATTCGTTGAGATCTGCTATGATGTCGTCGGCCAGTGAACCGTTGAAAAAACTCGTCGGATCTTCCGCAATTCTTCGCATGGTGGCTCCGAGTTTTCTGTTGATGAGTAGATCACCTTCTTGAACCAGTGACCCATTTTCATTGACAAAGAGCTCGCTAGGTTAAAAAGCAGCGCATAGCCTTATAACCCTATTCGCGGCAATACATAAATTGTGCAAAACGAAGAGCGTCTTCTGAATGCACAGGATTAAACAAGGCTCTGCATTAGAGTAAACTAGACACTGAAACTCCTCTGCTGCTCCTAAAATCAAATGATGAACCCGACTAAATCTTATTGGAAAAGAAAACTAAATTATTATTCTACTTATCATGCATTTATAAAGCTCCTCTACCTAATGACCAACCATCAGTCGATGGCGTTGAGCAATTGCTCAAACTCCCTTTTGAGTAACCATCTCAGAGAAGGCTCGAACCTGTACTCTACGCGTGACAAGGTAAGCGCTCGAACCTATTGGCTACCCCGTCCGACAATTGGCAACCGTATCACACAGAAGAAAATTGGTCAGTAGGCAAGGAAAATCTGTAAGTGAATTAGCAAGTGAGTCGATAATTAACTTGGTGAACTTTTTATTAGAAAATAAAATATTGATCCACTTCATACCAATTGATTCCGGTTTTCGTGGTGACGTAGATAGCTGGAGCATCCATAGACCTGGAGACGTTACATGATTGTAGACTATTGATTACAGAGCTAAGCTGTCGATCATTTACCTGAAATTAGGATCTGCGCGAATCATTGCTTCGGAATTCTTTATCTGTATAGACAGTTCTCTCTCAACGAAGAAGCCTTCCTCGCACAGTTTAATCACCGGTTGGAAAAGGTCTTTCCATGGCATTTTCCCGAACCTATTCCACGCCTCATAGTATCCCTTGATTTCTCCAGGAACCGCCACAGCCTTTCCACCTGTAATTCATCCAAACAAAGCGTATGCACAATGAGTCGTAGAAAAGTCAGTCAGGAACAATTTTGCTTCGGGGTGTTTGGCAAGTGCTCTAAAGGCGCTATGTAAATGTTTTGATACACTATGTTACTCTCCGGATACCATAATATTCTCACGTTTTGTAGAGATTAAACTTTAGATAGATCAATGTTCATCATTGCCGTGCTGCACTTGGTCGGTCGACTACTGTGGGTTTATATATAATCTATCTATCTATGAAATTTATATAGCGCCCCTTCAAGATAGCTACTATCTGAACATAGGCTGCTTTCTGTCTTACGGTCTGATCTACTTGGTATTACCTGATTACGACTTGGTTTTGGCCACCCGCCGAGGCATTAGACTTCAACCTGAATGTTATAATTATTATTATTTCAAATCATGACTTTAAAAACTATGTCGCAAGTCGCATTCGAAGACATCAAGGACTTACAGATTCAACCTATGATACACCACAATCCAGCGCAAGTAGATTTTGCTCATAATCTTTTGGTTTGTAATTGAACTATTTTCGAAGCATACAAATTATAAACTGAAACTACACCTTTGGTGGAAGATGACGTGCCATTGACATACATGTCTCTTGTGGCCGCTAGTGGCGCCTTCTCGCGAGCTAGTAACGAAACTAACACCTTCTTCGACTGTCCCCTTGGTCTGATAATTTGTAAATAAAATGGCATGCAGAAAAAAGTGTACATACGACAGTTGCCATCACACTTTTAGTTATCACTAGCTACAACAAAATACTCTTAGACTATACAGAACTTAAATTGATGAATTGGCGTCAGGTGGTGGCAAATACATGAGTATCTCTAACTGTAACTCGCTTAAATATATTAGCGCTACTTAAAAGCTGAGTAAGGAAGACCAGCTAAAGACAAACGCTATATTAAATTAGGTCCGCAAAACTCAGGTTGTTGGGTCGGACTTGTTTAGGTCTATTTATGTATTCATTTACGAAAATCTATATCTTCCAACTGTTGCAAATGCTTTCAGATAATTAGAGCTTCACTACCGTACATAAACAGATTCTCTAAAAATTTCCGGTAATTAATTAATTTAAGTATGATCTACAAGAATATGACGATCGTAATGTAACTATTTAAAAGTATGCAAGTGTAATTACTTCTCGTAAATTGTCGCAACAAACCCGCCTCCTATTCCACAGCTCTGCATGTTCACAAGACCGGCGCAAAGCATGGTTATTATGGCTGCGTCAACGACTGAGCCATTGCCCGACTTCAGTATATCACTGTGGGTTACACAAAGCACGGTCTTCGATTTAAAATCAAGATCACAGGATCGTTTAAAATGCAGGATAGAAACGAACATAAAGAAATGTTTTTTGTAATCTAGGCCAACAAAGAGGATTCGCTCATGAAATGATGTCATTTAACTGTAAGAAAATTAGGCTATCCCATCGAACTGATTGTGAAATAAAATAAATGGTCCCATTCAATTCTCAGTACAGGATTCACGTTTGGTCTATCGTGGCCCTATACCTTGATCTTCTTTAGCATTTAAAAAGAGTAATTTGCAATTTCATAACGAAACGTTTATCCAATAATTTCATGGTCTTTTGAAGTTGATGGCATCGGTAGCCCGTTGAAACCTTTTATTTCGGTATGTTTCCACATACGTCATGTGTGCTAGTGGTCTTTTAGTCCATGTACGATTAAACCTAAGCTATACTAAATGCTTACAATTTGTTCGCTCTAACTTGATTGAACATTAAACCTTGGATTTGTCAAGCCTTGGCTTTATCGTGATACAGGTAAGCCTACACTTGGAATTAATTAGGCCTAGCAATCAATAAACCGCCGAGAGCACTTATAATTATTTATTCCTGGCACAATAGCAGAAGCTCGATAGCAATGTTAGTCAAGCCATATGCAAAAGTCAATCATTGTCGGATGTGAATCACATCGCAAGACCGAGATTCTTCAGGTACGTTAATTCTAACATTTTACTTCGTCTTTATAAACCATTTACCGCTCTAGAGGAAGAATTCAGGCTGTGCTCTGCTAAACGAGTCCATCTCACGGTTGATTTTCCGATTACCAACAATTAGAGACGCTTACATCACCGTGTGACATCCACTGTTTAAATCCAGCGATATTATTGTACCTCTATGCCTTGTACTAACTACTGCGTATCTCCCTGAATAAGTCTACTTCAACCTCGTATAGCGAGCATTCATCGTCGTAGCTCTATATCTTGTTTGTTCTAGGATCTACCTCATTCGCATTTACTCGCTGCGTGCTTAATTTGTCCTTTAAATAAATAGACTAATTAATTGAAATTTGATGCACACTAGCACATTGAATGTAAGTATGTGTGTAGCTGTGTATTTGTATAGCGCCTTTTAAAGAACCTCACTAGGGCGCTTAACAGGGCAATCTATAAGACCTGAAAAGGTGCGTCTTAACAGGTGGCTTGAAAACGTTTCTTGAGCTGTCTTTAATGACATAGTTCACGCATGTACAATTACATGCATGTCACTTAGCTATAGTGTGCACAAATGTATACCTAGTTTACTCGCTGTTGGAGCCACTAGTAGTATACGGAACAAGACTTTGAACACAGCGCTACATAAGTTATCATTTTGCTCTAGGTCGTTTGGACACAGTGCTATATAACTGATCCATTTGCTATAGACCGTTTGAGCACAGCGCTATAGGCCTATAAGTTATCCAATGCGCTATAGACCGTTGTCGTTCCGTTTGCTCTTGGCCGTTGTTGCTTTGAGCGGTTTAGCACAGTGTTGTATTATTAATACACTTGCTGTAGGCCGTTGTCGTGGCCCCATTATTATTATTATTATTATTATAGTACCAGTCTCATAGCAATTAGGCCTACTGGGTTGTTTTTACCAACCCGGAAGCAACACAGCGATAGTTTTATCAAGGCCTGGCGCATAATATATAGGCCTAATTGATGGTTCCGTTTTAAACATCAACAACACAGGATATATAAAAATAAAAATGTTTTTTAAAAACATAAAATAAAACGAAACAACACTAGCGGATGTGTCAATAGGTTTAGTTAACGTTTTCTATTAATACAGTCAAACTGTATTATTTGACTGTATTAATAGAAAACACTAGATATCGAAGAATTTTTCCAGGGACCGCCCACTGAAAGAGAAAGTAAAATCCCCATTGTTGCATTTCCGCTTTTGTAAAATTCCAAAGTAAAATCATCCTTTGACTTCCGCTTATGTCCACTGTAAACGCCTTTCATCCCTAAAAATCATTTAAAAAACCTTAAATATAATTATAACGCTATCTGACCCTAATGAATATAGGCCTTACTAACAAATAAACGTTAATATTGATAGGGCCTATACATCAAGGCCATGGTAGGTCTATGTCATGCTTACAGCTTTCAGAAGTTCGACCGCTTTCTATAAAACTGTTTTCGGAAAATTCGGGCTTTTGTCTATTTTCAACGTTTTCGGAAATTCGGGTTGGCCACTACACTATCCAAGCCCAGAACGATAAAAAAACATCATGCACTCATAAAAGCATTCAAAATAAAGTTCCCTTGAAAATAAATCGATACTTTAACTATCGTGGATAGTGAAATAAATAAATTTAAACGTATCATAAAATTGTAAGGTTTATTTGCCCTAGTTGTTGATTTGTCCGTCTGTTATTCCGAATCTGATGACACTCCTCCATATAGCGCCCGAAGACGACGGACTTCTTCCTTTAATTCCTCTCGTGCTTTGCCTAGCTGTTTGAATTTCTTTGATAAATCAAGCAGACGTTGTTTCGTCTTCCGATAATTTTGATTTACACGTTTAAGCTCAACTTCCTTGTATTTTAACTTCTCTGGGCCACGGACGGTACAGCCGCCAGAGCTTCCAGGAAGTTTTCTTCGTTCATTTTGTGATTATAATAAAGAACAAGTTTTTGTCTCCACCTAATGGTGATCAACTGTGGCGGACAGGCCACAAGACAGAGTGAATGCTGAATGAAGCAAAGTAAAGTAAGTAAGTGAGAATGTTCTTTATTAAACGCAAGCAAACGCTCAGCGCTTTACATACAAAGTCAGAAATAATTTATGTACAAAGAAAACGATAATTAGAGGAAAATTAAGTCAACTAGAAAACATATGTCTAACTGTAGCCCTACAACATCCTAGCTAAGAAGCCACGCCTGGTAAGGGAATCAAATCTGGGGAGAACACGGTTATGTGAGCGTGGGCGCAGGTCATGACCAGTGCAATTGATAGGGGGGAGAAGGTCGTGGAGGGTGTGGCTAGTATTTGTTAAGATGTTTCTAAAGAGGTCTATATCAGCTTTTTGCAAAGCTCCTCAAAGGTGGGGAAAGATTTAGGTAGGAAACCAAGGCGTACCAACTTGCGGACCAGAGCGCTCAGAGAGTCAAGTTCCTGCTTACTGGCAAAGCCCCACCATACTTGGGAACAGTATAGCATGCGGTTGATAGTGGTAGCCCTGACCACATCATGAAGCCTGACCCCCGAAAGCCCATGTGAGATCAAAATACGATGGGCATAAACAGATTGCTTGGCCCGAATGCAAAGTCTTTGAACATACGGGGAAAAACCGAACTTTTCGGTAATCTCAATGCCCAGTATATTCAATGACACAACCCTTTTAATGCCAGGCAGGATGGAGGGGCATGTATAAGATTCACTTGTGGTTTGGTAAATACAATCTCACAGGATTTTGAGTGGTTCAGGTGGAGGTGCAGGCATTAATTAATATTGATTTTCTGCTAAATGGTGTCGCGCCTCTGAGTCGCTAGGTGGCGTGTTACATACGCTCGATTCGAGTTAGAATAAAATTGATTAAAATTATACGGTTGCTTAATTTCTGCCATTTTAAGGTTTTAATCTATCAATTAAATAAAAGTACATCTTCCCACGTCCTATAGTTGATGACTAAAGATAGGCATCGCCTAAATTAAGCCTTAGAAGCTCCATCTCTTAGACACCTTGGGTTAAGAACTTGTGCAGGGAGGCATTTATAAGCGATGAGAGCTACAGCATATATGGTCGATAGATGAATATCGACTGCCTCACGGTGTTTTGCCTATAATGTAGAGTGGTGGTTCGTACTGCTCTACACATAGCGACACGGTTCTTTAGTGTCGTTGGTTCGCGAAAGTTACGGGCGCTACGCGTCCAAAATAAAACAAGACTAATCTGTGCGCTCCCGTGTGACAGCCGCTCACGCGGTCGGGCCAGTGCCGGCTATCGCTGATCTGACGGGGTAGGGCCCATCTCGTTGTTGATCGCGAGCCGGCCCGAGCTTTGATCGTGGGAAGCTGATCGGGGAAAGACCGATCGTGAGAAACAAAGGCTCACAGGTCTGGATAATTACGGGGAAAGTTTCCCCACGGATACCGTTCGGATAATACGCGAAAAGACCGATCGTGAGAAATAAAGGCTCACAGGTCTATAACGGGGAAGGTGTCACCCTGTTGGTGTCGTTCGGAAAGTACGCGGAAATACCGACAGGTCTGTAACGAAATACGGGGAAGGCGAGGCCCCGGTGGTATGTACGATCGGAGAGTGCGGAGAGACGGGAAAATCAGTTAACGAAAAATCAAAGCCCGATTTCGCGTAAAGTGCGGAGATCGGGGAGAGACGGGAAAATCAGTTAACGGCGAGTGAAAAATCAAAGTCCGGTTTCCGCGTAAAGTTCGGAGAGCGGGGAGAGACCGGGAAACCAGTTAACGGCGAGTGAGTAAATACGGAAAAAAATTCCCCGCTGGCCCGGTTCGATCAAATACGGGGAGGGTGACCCCGTTGGTGACAGATAGATACGGGGAAATTCCCCGTTGGTCCGGTTCGTTAACAACTGGTAAACTTGCACTAAAATCTCAACAATTGCGGATAGACCCCTTCCGCATATTCTTTTCAATTCTTTTCAACTTGCGGTTCTACAGCACCTTTTCTACTTACGGGACTTACCGAAAAATCATAGTTAGGCTATTTCCCCGTGGAATATCTTTCGTTGCGTACCTATCGTCGTTCATGGTTACTTCCACGGACTAACCGCTATATCTTTATTCGCGGTTTTCCCCGTGTAATATCTTTCTTTGCGTTCTTAACGTCGGTTATACTTATTACCGCGGTTTCCCCGCGGTAAATCTCTACTTGCGGTACTAACCGCAATATCTCTAGTCGCGGTTTTCCAGCGAATTCTTTACTTGCGGGACTAGCCGCATATCTCTCTCTGTTCGGAAAACTACCCGACAGATCTGATCGTGGTTCGTTCAGGTGTGAGAGACAGTACAATTCCTTAACAGGGAAGTAAATACACAGGTCTGTGAGAAACAAAGGGGTAACGTTAGTGACACTTACCCCTGGTTCCGGCAACGGAATCGAGTCCGAGTATTCAGAAACGAATCCTGTGAGTCCGTGCGCTCCCGGGCACAACCGTAACGCTCGCTATCTGATTCGGAAAGTTTGATTCAAGGGATACCTGAGGCGGAGTAAGGGCCCACTCTCGTTGGCAGGTCTCGGATCAGATTGTTTCGGATAGCGTGAAGAAAGGTTGTGTAAGACTTAAGCCGGGGAAGGGTGTACTCGCGAGACACAGCGAGTCAACGCCCCTGGTGACGAGTACAAAACCCCAGGTGGGTAGATTAACGCAGACCAAGAGAGTTACCGAAACGTGGAAGTCCGGGTACTCTGGTACCCAGATCAATGTGAAAATCAACGCAGACCAAGAAAGTGATCGATACGTGTACGTTCGGGTAGTCGGGTACCCACGTACATACATATTTGCTTGTCGCAACACACAGCTCTGAGAACTGACTGAAGTGCGAGGCTGGGCCCCCTCGTGCGTAGGTTGGAACTAAGTTCTGTGTGTAGATGGTGAAGGTTAAAGAGAGAGGACCTTCACCATCAGAGTCCGTAGATACTTTACCAGTGTTTGTTTCTTTCTAAGCAGAATTATAATGTGTTGGTCTTTCTTGGCCTTCACTCTCAGAGTCCGTTGATACTTTATATCTTACGAAGCAGAATTTCTTACTGTGTTGGTCGATCTTTGCCTTCACAGTCCGTGAGATCCTACCAGTGTCTGTCTTTTTCTTTCGAAGCAGAATATATCTATGTGTTGGTCTTTCTTTGCCAACACAGAGGCTAGTGTTTCTTTGTCTTTCGAAGCAGAATTTATCACTGTGTTGGTCGTTCTTTGCCAACACAGATACGAGTGTTTCTTTTTCTTTTGAAGTAGAATTATCACTGTGTTGGTCGTTCTTTGCCAACACAGAGACGGGTAAGGGAACTTACTCCGTCAATTGTGGTGCATGACTATATACGTGTGAGGCCGCATGCCAAACACGGCAATAGACAGAGAGACACATGACGGTAGGAAGACGCGTTGCCCATGGACAAATGTATAGGACAAGTTGACGTGGTGTCCCCAGTATGGTCTAGGGCGAGAAGACGTATAGAGCTGCTATCGGTATTGTCTAGGACGACGCGATGCAGAGAGTTGTTAAGGGTATTGTCTAGGGCGAAATGGCTTAGCGACTTGTCATAAGTATTTCTGATCCCGGAACTTAGAGAACGTTTGGTGTCCCTTATTATTGGCGATGGTTTAAGCGTCACGAGATGTAGAATGGTGAGTCGAAGTTCGATCAGGTAGAGGGAAGAGGAAGCGCGTAGCTAAGACGGTAAACACGAAGAGAAAGACTCGTGCTAGTAAAAGAACGAACCCTGTTCTGAGAGACGGCCATCCTCAGGACGTTGCCCATCCGGCGACCGTGGAAGAGGCAGAGTCTGACTGAGATAAAGCTGTATAGTGTTACCTCTCTTGGAGAAGCCACCCATCCTAAACCTCCCCTGATAGGAACGGTCACCCTGGGTAGAGATGGAGAGTAGCCATTTACATTGAAGTGGACAAGGCAGTGACTCGGGCGGCTCCAGACGGATAGTGGGCTGGAGCCGACGCCGTCCCGTGAGCGCAGAGAGAGAGAGGTAGCGTGCGGGGCGGCGGTCGCCACACAACGACCTCTTATAATTATATAATGGTGATCTATAGTCTGATCCAGAGCCGTATATATGGATATGGTCTGATCCAATGCCTCCATCGACGTATATTGCCTCCGTGTTAGATTTATTTAGCCCAAGAACCGTGACCTATGTGACTGAAATCACCGTCACAAGAGGTTTTCGTCACGCTGGGCTTGAATACAACTTATTAGAAGGAGTGCAATTTGCCGCATTTGAAACCGAAACTATATTAATAGACCTTGCGTTAATACACGATGAAAGTGAAAATAAAGAATATAGGCTTTTAAACAAGACCTCGTTTTTTTACACTATATTGTTTTATGTTCGCTATATCTATCTATTCGTCACATAAAGAAATGTATATCTGTATATTAAATCGAAATGTTGAACACGAAACGTACGAACATAAACACATACGCAGAAAAAAACCCGGATAACAGTACTATAATAAGTCTTGCGAAAAAACCGGCGGAGCTAAGGATAGACTTCGTATTAGTGAAAGATCTAAAGAACAACCAGGAAGAAAGATGGAAAATAAACTATGGGACTCTTAGCAACTCCTATAGCATCACTCAAATTGTTCTAATAGACATCCTTTACGCCTAGTGGGTTGTTAGATAAACACAGCTTTTAGTTATAGAACATTTCGACAATGTTTACAATGGAACGACCTATGACCTATTGCTATGGAAAGCCGTGAAAATCGGAGCGCCTCTGGTAGAAATCTTGAAGGAGGCGCTATATAAATATCTTAAATGAATGAAATGAATACGTAATGTGTGCTAGTGGTCTTTTAGTCCATGTACGATTAAACCTAAGCTATCCTTAATGCTTACAATTTGTTCGCTCTAACTTGATTTAACATTAAACCTTGGATTTTTCAAGCCTTGGCTTTATTGTGCTATAGGTAGGCCTACACTTGGAATTAATTAGCAATCAATAAACCGCCGAGAGCACTTATAATTATTTATTCCTGGCACAGTTATAGCAGAAGCTCGATAGCAATGTTAGTCAAGCCATATGCAAAAGTCAATCATTGTCGGACGTGAATCACATCGCAAGACCGAGATTCCTCAGGTAGGTTAAATCTAACATTTTACTTCGTCTTTATAAAGCATTTACCGCTCTAGGGGGAAAATTCAGGCTGTAATCTGCTAAACGAGTCCATCTCACGGTTGATTTTCCGATTACCAACAATTAGCTCTAGACGTTTACATCACCGCGTCACACCCACTGTATAACTCCGGCGATATTATTGTACCTCTATGCCTTGTACTAACTACTGCGTATCTCCCTGAATAAGTCTACTTCTACTTCGTATAGCGAGCATTCATCGTCGTAGCTATATATCTTGCTACCTCTATGATCTACCTCATTCACATTTACTCGCTGCGTGCTTAATCTGTCCTTGAAATAAGTCTACTTCTTACTTCGTATTTAATTCACACTGGTACATTCATCGTATGTTAACTTAAGTAGCAGAGCATTGTGAGATTTATACAAGTCTTATGCAAAGTATTCACGAGCGTTTGACTTACGCGCCGTACTGTGAACAAATGTTCGTGTCGGTTGTGACCGCTGCCGATTGGTAGTAGTCTCGTTGGGACTCGCGTCGTTCTGAAACTCTCCATGAGGGGGATCCACTACCCTTGTCATTTGGAGTAGTGCTGCTGTCCTCCTCTAACGATTTCTTGAACTTGGTAGTGTCTTGGGTTTGCTGGCCACCTGTTGACGAAGTTGAATTGTCCCTTAGTCCTACTGCCAGGCCGACTATGAGGGCAACTAGTCCTAGCAGAAGCAGCGCGGCTGCAGCAATGAACTTCCGAGCACGTGGAGTCACTTTCCCGGAGACGTGGCTTCAACATACAGATTGAAAAAGACAGTTATGAGTAATCTCTTAGGTGATCGTGATTAGGCTTCACGCCGTTCAGTCTAATCTAATCTAATCTAATCTAATCTATTCTAATCTAATGATTTTTGTGGCACTGTTATGTTAATGCCTGATCGGTCGATCGTGTCGTATCACATCTAAACATTTTAGAGCGCCTCTCGCAGCATAGACTATTCAGAGGCACTTTCAGCGCGGAAGCCCCGGGGAAAGAAACGTCTTAAGAGAGCGATAGGATGCGGGGGAAAACCCAGACATCAGCTTAGCCGGTAGAAGGGAGAGAGGCCATTCCAAGTGGAGGGACGATGGTCGCTTCAAGTGAGGTCACAATCAAAAAAACATAATCCGGGAGAAACCAGATGGAAATCCGAAAGTCATGGAACCAAATGTAAGGTTACGAGAGTAAGCAAGTTGAAATAAATGAGTAAATAAGGAAGCGAATAGATTCAATAATTTATTTTCCGGACACAGTTTATATCGCAAGATTCGTATCGTCCATTTCGCCATCACAGAATTATTCATTTCAACAGCGATTGAAGACAATTATATTAGTTGATTACGTGTTTTCATTCCAGCGGAGACTCTGACCAGATGGTTTCTAGAGGTGCCACATAAATAAATAGTTACGATTAGGATAAATACGATCTGGTTAAAACGCATACCTGCTACACAGCAAAGTATTCAATGGAGACTTTTCTAATTTTTCAGAGTGACAACCACTGTTCTCCATTATCAGAATCTTTGAACTTTTGCATGGTTTCATTTTTTAGCGCAAGCTTTCGTCAGAACATTAGTTATTTACAATGCACATTGCAAAAATATTGTGTTCAGCTATTGCATAGTTAATTTCTTATTTCATCATTACGCGAAGTAAAATAATTGGGTAAACTGTTCATGTTTGGGCAATTTAAGACCGCCACATCCGACAGTGTTACAGGCGTTAAGCTGTCTGACAAGAACCATTTTCCGGCAACGCACGAATCGTATCGTATCGTATCTAAAAATTTGTAGAGCGCCTCTTGCAGCATAGACTATTCAGAGGCGCTTTCAGCGCGGAAGCCCCGGGGGAAAAGAAACGCCTTAAGAGAGCGAGAGGATGCGTGAGAAATTCCAGACAAGAGCTTAGCCCGTAGAAGAGGGGGAGGCCATTCCAAGTGGAGGGACCTGTCACAGCAAATGCCCGGCATTGAGCCCAGGCAGACCTAACACGAGGGACAAAGAGTTTCAGACGGTCAGTAGAGCGCAAAGGGCGAGCAGATGTTGCAGATAGAGGCTTGTGCATAAAGTCCGAGAGATATTTTGGTGCAAGGCCAAGTTGAGATTTGGAGACCAGGAGAAGGATCTTATGATAGATACGTTAGCTGATTGGGAGCCAGTGTAGCACTTCAGCCATATAAGTTGAAATATGGGAAAACCGAGGAATGCGTGCTATGAGCCTAGCAGCGGCGTTTAAGACTGACTGGCGGGGGGAGAGTCGCAACTTGGGGAGTTCTTGATACATAGACACTGCTTCGCAAGAATTTAATTCACAACAACACCTGTACTAATGGCTACTGGTTGATGATAGAGGCAATCGTGAGATAACAGTTTTTTCAGAAACAGTTGTGCATAGACCGTGCAGTAAGCTCGAACCTGCAGTCGCTTGGCAAGCTTGCCTCTGATATGCCCACCATTGATATGCATTCTCTTCCACCTTTGCTTTTCTCATAGCCTTTTTCTTCAGCTACGCCTGCGCCCTAGATCGCCTGTATTGATACTTTTTATGGCCACTTGAAAACTTACCTCTTTGCCCGGACTGGAGTTGGGAGCGCTTCTGAGTAGTTACCTTGAATGGGCGCTATATAAATTTTTGAATGAATGAATGAACGAATATGCATGTTCAATGCATGAATTGTGAATATGATGCCAATTTACATGGTAATTATGTCATTGAAATCCATAAACAGTGTTCACCTGAGCAAAACAACAGAAACCTGTTGCGGTGAATAATTAATTACATTCATGCATTTAATCGTTAATTTATAAGGCCAATATACGTGGTAATTATGTAATTGAAATCCATACACATTGTATATCACCGGAGCTAAACAACTAAAACCTGTCGAGAGGACAATTAATTGCATTCCTATGCTAATTAACGCTTATAATTATCTGGAATGTATTAATAAAAACGTCTTCAATCGAACCATGAAGTTCACCAACCTCAATTTTTCCGTGGCTATCATTTTCCCCATCTCTAACAACGCTATGCTTCGTAGTCACAGCTGTAGTTTTTTCAATGAATATGTTGCCAACTGTCCAAATACCACGATTCAAGCTGCGTTACTTTATAACTTTCACGAGGACGGCAAGTAGCTAACACCGGGCACAGGTTATAGGTTGTTTTAACAGACGGTCACCATCATTAACAAGAGAATTAATTTGGATGGAACATCTGTTAACAATTATCAGCATGACGAAATTGCTCGAGAGTGATTGAATTGCACGATAATCAGCTGTTGAAACCAGGTCAAGCTATTGTTCTGTGCAAGGCGATATACCGGTCACAATCAATGCAGCTGACAAGACGTAGCTCATGAATTATTCAGTAAGAGAAGTCAAACATCCTGTTTGATGCTCCTGTTCTATGGAGGAACTTTGCTCTTCTGTAACCAGCAGACCTTGAATGTCATACATGCAATTGCGAAACCGTTACGCCGTAAACCGGTATTTCTATAGTAATATGCACACAATCGTGATGTGTTCATATCTAAAGCACATTGACGATCCATAGGCATACACTAAGCGGTGAGCCAGAACGAAAGTGATAGGGAATGTCTGCATAGGGTTTGTTTGTTGTGCGCATGCAGTCAGTCATTTATTTACAGAAGGACGCATGTTCCTGAAGAGCTGAATGAATAGGCCAACAGAGTCGTTGCACAGACATATTTATGAACCTCTTTCATCGAGAACTTGATCACCGTATCACTTTAATACTCGTGTACCTTGTGGAGTCTGTATTACGATAACCGTTTCTCAAAAGTAAAAGTGCTCATCAAAGATAATCAACAGAAAAACCAGTAAGTATCTTTAGTTGACTATTTAGACACTTAGAAGCCTTAGCAGTAAGTAAACACTGCTTAGTTTAGTAGAAAATTCACTATTCGCGGGCGCCCGAACACACAGCATCATACACCCAAACGACGGAATATTCATTTGAGTTCACATCCAGCTTAATGTAGCTTATTTTTTCTTAGTATCGGGACAGGAGGTCGGTGGGAATGTACTTAATGCTATGCAATGCTATTCTCTGATCTGCTCAGCAACTTCATGTTATGGCATGTCACATTATGCTATGTCATGTCATGTCATGCTATATGCTTGCCATGCTTTGTTATGATATGTTATGTTAGGAGGCCAAGATGCAACCTCGTGTTCGCATGATCCTGGGTACAGTGTGTATCGTTGTCTGTGGAATCGCCGCTACGCTCGGATTAACGTTAGCATTTCTCCATCCGCCTTTAGTGGGGGAACACGCCGCCGGCCAATCCCAGAATCTACAGCGTGAAAGGAGATACGTTGACAATCTTCACGAATTTCGACCGGAAGCCGCTTCTCCGGGGGTTCAGACCGGTTCTCCCACATTCGTTTCGAAGTATAAGAACTACACAAATGCCACGATTACAACAGACACGAACATTTGCTCCAGTGTCGGCATGTACGTAATACAAATCATAAGTTTCTTTTAAAACATTAAATGAAACTGTTTACTGAATAGTGATTTAGATGCATAAAAGATTACTAATGATTGCAAAGGTTGCTATAACCTACATTTATCTGTATACCTTTAAATGAAATCAATTATAAGAAGAAAATTGTAATTGATTTCACATAATGGATGTCATTTTGGGATTTTGAGGCAGATAGAGAGAGGCCTTAATTACACATAACTATGTGCAGAAATATCGCCCTTGATAAAAACAGTAATTTTGAGCTTCAAGTGATTATTGCGCCTATAATGAAATACAAATTATAAGTGATTTTAAGATTAAATGATCATAGTAAACCGAACGAATAAATTATTGCTAGTTATGGCATTGCTATGTATCTACCTTTAAATGAAATCGATTATACGATGAGAATTGTATTTGATTCTAATACTGGGTTTAGGGGATGGATTAGCCTACTCGACTGTAATATTAAGTGTGAATCCACCCGTCCTAAAATGCCCCGGGTCCGAAGAAACAGAACATGCCAAAACTTGATTCTGACTACCTTAACGTGCCAGCTTAAGAAACTGTTCCTCTTCGAATGAGTTTTAAATGATGATCGTTATTGATGCAGTGAGATCATGCGTGACAAGGGAGGCTCTGTGGTCGATGCAGCCATTGCGACGTCCTTATGCGTAGGAATCGTCAACTCTCACCACTGTGGCATAGGTGGAGGACATTTCGCCACCATTTACGAACGGTAATCTATCTTACTAAAGAAAGTGAATCAAAATATTAATACGATCCGCTCAGTGAATTGATCTGCTAAGCTGAGCATGCAGCAAAATTTCGAATGACATCCAAAGAAACAACGTATTCTTACAGCTTTCATTGTTGTTAATGTAATTAACAAATCATATAGCGCTGGTGTCTAATGCACAAGGTAATCGAAAAGCTCATTCACCAAGAACAGTTATTGCCTTTGGAATAACCAGTTAGAGACAATCATATGACCTGTTTGAATCATCATAAAGTTGAATACGTAGAGCCGGTTGCGTAACACATGTGTTTTATGAGTAGCCTGCAATGTTAGTTACTGATTAATAATATTATGACACCGAGGCCTGATTACGTCACATTTTAATATTGTATTGTATTTGATCATTAAATAAATCCCTTCACACAGCACACGCCGTTCAGAAGCGCTCCCAGTGCGACATACCCCGAGAGAAAGGAAGGTTTCAAGGTGAGAGAAAGAGGCAGAGATGCCACCAGAGAGGATGGTAAAGAGCAAAGAAAGAAAACAATCCAGGAGAAGTCCATTGATTAAGAGTAAATGATCAGAACGCCTTTTCTTATGCAAACACAAAAACATAATATGTGTGCTCTATTTTGCCGTAGTGTAAATCTTGAATTCTATTCAACGAACAAAGATATCACAAAACAGTTATTTCCTTTGGGATAACAAGATTGAGAGTTTCACATGCTGTGTAATGATAAGTCTGATGAAGGCGGTTGTTATCAGAATATATTGCGTCAAGACCTGTTTTCAGATTTTTATTTCTTAGCTTGCACTGTTACTCCAAATATGAAGTCGAGGAAAATGTTCATGGTGGCTTTTAATATTGCATTGTATTTGATAATTTATAAAGCCATTCTCAGCATAAGCATTTCAGAAGAGATCACACGGCAACAACCCGAGAGAGAAGTAGGCCTAAGGTTTTAAGATGATCAAAGAGTTAGAGATGCCACCAGAGAGGATGGTAGAGCGTAGAGAAGGGGGAAGTCCAGTGGTTAACAGTTAATGATCATTCGTCTTTTCTTATGCAAACACAGAGACACATATCAACAATGTATTTTGCTGTAATAGTAAAGTCAATTCTACACAGAAGGAACGATACCCCAAAGATTTCCATATGACAAGAAGCTTTCTGGGTTAATTAGGGTTAATTTGGCATTGCATATGAGTTCTTGGTTTTTATAGTCTCATTGCACATCTTAGGCCAAGTTAAAGTCGGAGAAAATCATGGTGTTCTTGATTGCAATCACATAACCTCCAGCCTCAGCATTAGTCAGCAACATGTTTGTCAACAATACATAAGCATCTACAATAATAATAATTGGAAATCATTCATTCGCCATCAGATGACTATCAAACTACTTAGAAAATTAAATAGATCATAAACGTTTCACAATTCTATGAAATAATTATATATTTAGCCTTAGGCTCTACATTTAAAAAATATCAGTCAGAGGGAAATTTCAAGATGACCGATTCTGTTGAATTTAAAAAATTAAAGAAAATATCGACTGAGGAATTTGTCCTCTTTTATTAAGGTAGATTGATTATGAGAGATTATCTAAGAGAGATTTACGTTCGGTGAGAGATCTACGTAAGATTTACTTGAATCAAATGCAAATACTTGAGTGAGAGGCATTATTGAATTACTTGTTACAGGTGGCTTAGCCGTAGGCATTCCGGGTGAAGTGAGCGGTTACTATGAGGCGTGGAAGATGTTTGGCCGTGTGCCTTGGAGCGATTTGTTTCAGCCGGCGATTCGAATCTGCGAAGAAGGATTCCATATTGAGAATTCTCTCGCAAAAGCTATAAATAGCAACAAGGACTACATCTACAATGATACAAACTTAAGGTAAGTTTCAACTATAGTACAAGCACATCAGTCAAAGGCAATGCGCTAGACGCTCATTCATTCCTTCATTGAATTAATGAATTGTAATTTTAACCAAAGGCGTACGTAGTCTTTGTTTAAAACAGACAATCATTTGAATCGCAGGCATGTCAGAAACAACTTATAATCAACTCGAAGCAATCGATACTACGTTACTCTATGAACTCTTGAATCTACTACGCGTTCATTAGGCTACCCCGCATAAATCTTTATTAGACGAGGGAGTTGGAACCTCATTGCGATTTTACATTCATCGCAGTTTGCCGTCTAGCCATGAAAGAATCTCCAAAGAAAGATTAACCGTTTAACATGCACCTAAGGTGAAACATCACTGATGGACCTTGACCGTTCTTTAAACAAAGTACTGTACGAGATAATTAGGCAACTTTAATACAATGCATGCTGCTCCTTTCTAACTGTTTGTCGTATGTAGGGAATGCAGGCTTACGCTGGAGAGAGTAAAATTACCTGGAGAGAATAAACTTGACACCGGTTAGAAGCTAGAGTAGGCAGAGACTGCACGGCTAGGACTATTCGATTCACTACAGCCTACCAAACATTAAAATAATTAGTTTTGGCGTACAAGTCATTTAACACTTACGCTTTTATAAACTTCAGGCCTATAATTATATCAAACGAGTCGTCACCATAGTAGCTAAAAGCACCGAGAGGGACTAAAGTTCATTGTTGTGGGATCTTACGATCATGAGTGCTTAGTCTTGCGAGACACTTTTGTCTAATATTGTATAGTTAGACCTACTAAATACTAGTATGAACCAACAACCATCCATCGCAGTAACTGTGAAATCTGCAGATTCTGTGTCATTCAAAATATTTATTTGTGAGTTATTGTGAGCCGTGGTGCGGTAGGAATGTTCGACTGTAATCATAACATCGGCATTAAAAATCGCCGCCAAAGCAGACGTTTCTTTTCACATTTCGTATCCTTTTGTGCCACTTAACCAACTCTGCTAAAATAAGTACCGTACAATAGTTGCAACTGTCAGCGAGAATATCACAGGCGAGGAGAGGACTGGCCACTAATAAATGTCGAAGCTGAGAATATGCCCATCTACGTGATACCCATTGATGCCGAGATGCAATAGAAGATGTCTTTAATTGTGTTGTTATAAGCATAGGCCTAGGCAATGCCAGTAATTTGAACCTGGGCATGACATTGATCGGACCCATGTAAGCAATCTTTATCGTGTTGTAATATCCCGCATGCAGTTGAATTGGCTTCCCATAGGGGCCTGATCTAATGGTTCACACGCAATAAGGATAGTGGTCCTCAATTGCTGGTAAATCAATTATCAAATTCCATGGGTCAGTGCCTAATGCACGAGGCATCAACCAATGCATGGTCAAAATTTAGATAATACAGGCTATTGATTTATTTGTTTACCTATGATAAAAATGTAAATATCAATCTCGGAATTTCTTCATTTGCCCAAGAATGTAAAGTCATGGGCACCAACTTATTTACAGGCGCTCAGTAACAATGATTCAGCAGATAAATAGGCCCTAAAATTATTTCGGTTACAGGTCACGATCCAAAGGTCAGAAAGGTATGGGCAGTCACGATGGATAGAATTCTACAATAATGTAATACTTAAATCATCAAAGTCTCGGTGTATATTGTAGAGAGCTCTTCGTCAACCCGAATGGAAGCCTTTACCAAGAAGGTGACCTGCTGAAGAATCCAAAGCTGGCTTCAACGCTGCGAGCAATCGCTGCAGATCCGTTTACCTTTTACAACGGAAGTTTGGCCGTAGATATAGTAGAGGATCTACGTGAATACGGTACGCAATGCCTTTTTCAATATATACAATTATACATGTATTTACTGTATGTATCTGGACACCTCCATGTGATGCGCAAATCTATAATGTAAATTAAAACTGTAACGACGAGAGTGTATTGAAAGCGACTTGGAAACCAATGCGGCTCGTCTTTAAAGTGTTAAGATAGAACTGTCAGTCGGGAGCAAAACAATTCACAGATAGCTAGAAGAATCACCAACGGCGCCCCGATGAACACGTGTGCATCCCAGCCAACTGGCATGAAGAACAGAAGGACGCAGGTTCGATACCCTCTAGCCCCGTAAAGTTGATTCAGTCTTGCAAACCTATAGGGGCGATGGTTAAATGATCAGCAGTCGAAAAGACTGCCATACAGTAATAAGTGTTTCCAAACTAATTCCAGCTTCTTACAAAATTATTGTGGGGGAGGATTCCAACCTGAACCATCCGCTTACATTTCGGTGTTGTTTTCTTTTCTTTTCAAATGAATTATATGTGCTTTGTAGACCAGTAGGCTATTCGTGTTGTCTCCTATTTACTTTGAGTACTTTGAGGTCTAAGTGCTGGTACACATTGCAATCAATGGCCCAATTCTATGCGTGTTTCAATCATATTTATCTTTTTATTGAATGCCGTAGGTTCAAATATAACCTTGGAAGACTTGAAGAACTATAAGAGCCCCATAAAGACTCCTGTAAATGTGTCACTGCACAATGGACAGTTCAGGTTTTTCAACCCTCCTCCGCCGTCCAGCGGTTCTGTTCTTAGCTTCATTGTCAACATTTTGGACGGTACGTAGGGAGGTTAATTTAACTGAGAGAGAGTGAGAGTGAGAGAGAGAGAGAGAGAGAGAGAGAGAGAGAGAGAGAGATGAGAGAGTGTGTTACTTTTGTGTGGCAAATAACAGGAAAATTTAGGTTATAGCTAATGAGATGTGCAAGATGCGCATGAACATTGCTCGTTATATGAGTCAAACTTAATCAAGATTGTAAACGTCACAATGAGTTTACTCCCAGAGTGGCACGTTATGTAGATATAGATATGTATCAAGACAATTAATTTAGCGCTTTTAAGTTGTTCCTTGCTACCTACTATAAGCAGTACAACGTCAGTGAAGTCTGAATATTTGTACAGAGACTCTGGCATGTGAACCAGATAGAGCTGCGTTCTTGGAGTCGTGTAGGTTTCTCTTCGGCAATTTGAACGGTGCTTGTGAGGTCTTACACCTTTCGTCGTTTCTCTTCTTTGATGCTGCCTAGTTCAGAAACTCCAAAGCGGTGTCTACAGTCAGATAGCCTATAGATTGGAATCCATTGTTCGGGCTCTGCATGCCCCAGTAGTGACTGGCGTGATTATGCGAGCACGAGTTCGCTAATTTGTTACATGCTATTAATCACTTTGACATCATTTATGAAAGAACACGCGGAGCGTTGTAATGTATAATAGGTGTCTAGAGACTAGATATATGCGTAGGCCAACATCTACTTTTCTTTCCAGGTTATAACTTTTCATCTGCCAGCGTCGCTGACACCAATTCAACAGTTCTGACGTATCATCGAATTATTGAGGCATTCAAGTTTGCTTATGCAAAGAGAAGTCAACTGGGAGACGAAGATTTTGTCAACGTGTCAAACGTTTGTTTTCAGTTTATTTACATTATTTATGATTCCTGTAGGGCGCCCAATCTCTCCCTCTCTCTCGCCTTCTCTCGTTAGACCATCTCAAAGAACTCCTCATATGATTCTTATTTAGGCATTACACTTTCCTGGATCACAAATCAAATACTGAGGAGTGAAAAAACGTTTTACATTACTAACCTGAAGCAGCCAATTTTATTGAAAATTTAAAGAAAATCTAGTGTCATTCCAACTGCGTATTAAGATCCCTGGAAGCTTAATCTAAATTCTTATAATAGTCAATAATAATAGTGAGTGTTAATTCAACAAAAAATTCGTTTATCTAAGATCTGCGTAAACACACTCGTCTATCTAATTAGTTGCATTCAGAAAGCCTGCATTATGCGCTAACAGACACCTACACTCAAATTATTTAATTCTTTGAAAGATCGTGGCCAACCTGACATCTGACGAATACGCCGAGGAAATACGTCTGCAGATAGACGACAGCAAAACGCACGACGTCAACTATTATGGTCCGACGTTTGATGTAAAGCCACAAGCAGGAACTGCTCACTTGAATATCCTGGCATCAGATGGCGCGGCCGTATCTATGACGTCATCTCTTAATTTATAGTAAGTTATTTGATACGTTAATTAAACAGAGCGATTACAGAGACAACGAACATTGACTAATACAAAGTTAAGTCATGGTCATGAATAATACAAAGTTAAGTCATGGTCATAACATTAATTGTCAAAAATTGTGACGAGTTGTGTCCGCCAATAACTATAATTGTATTTATATACATCACCCTAACCTAATATTTTGCAGTAAAAGGCTTTTGTCACAGAAGAAACTTTTTCTATTAATCTCATCTTTTTTATATCTCCGTGTTAAATTAGGAAATTAGCCTATGCCTATTTCCGATTGCGTAGTCTTTAGGCAATTTTCTCGAGGGCCAAAAATAACTCATCATAGGGCCAGTTGAAATTGCCTGTGGGAGAGGGAAGACAGGGCTGGCCTCGTTTTAACTCGTGTAATATAAATGATTTTGCTAATGCAAAGCCAGCTCTAAAAGTTCAATATATTATAGCAAGTGGCTGTTGCACAACTTAACTTAACTTTAAGTGGGATAGAGCCTGATCTTAAAAAGTTAAAACTGTTTCTGAAACGTACAGTTAAAAAAATAATCAATTTAGAAATTGAAATTTAGTCATTTTCGAGTCAAACTTCAATAATTAAACTTACATTTTCAATATCTCATTTTCAGACTTTGCGTAGGCCTCTGAAAAGTTCTCATATGGGCCCTAGGCAATAAAACGGCCCTTGAGCAGGTATAGGCGAAGGGCTATCGTCCGATCACGGAATCATGGCTGTGCAACAACAATTCTTGCCCCAGTACCTTTTTTCTAAAAGTCGGCGCCTATGATTAGTGCTTTTATGTTATGTTGCACTTATTGCGTACATAAGATCGAGTAACACTGAACTTGAGGAGTGATGGGATCTCCGATCACGCCTGCGAATTAGGGTGGTACCTTTTACTAAAGGTAGGTGAAAATTAGAAGATCTCGAAACCTTAATGTAAACCAAACTATTAGTTGCCTGTAATCAAATTAAAATTACAAATTAAATTTCGAAATTGTAATCTTTAAATTTAGTATTTTATTTCGTACTTGAGCCTCTTTAAAGAAAGTTACCAAAATAAAGCGTTTTTTCGAGAAAATCGCAGGTTTTCTTTTAAAATATTTTAATTGAAAACTAATTACTGTAATTCAATATACCGTTGGATAGAGCTTCTAAAACTGAATAAAATGATGTATTAATTTCCACAATATTCCTGTATTTATAGAAGTTATTCACTTTTTACTATTTCCTATGTTTCGCGACATGTCGCTAAGTGTGAAAACGGTTAAACACTAATAACTTTTTTACCCTTCGACATATATCAATCTATAGTAGGCCTATGTCATTCGATTCAGCCCTGGACCGCCGTTCCAACGGTACATTGTGATGCGGGATTGTTTAACAGGACATATATGCTTTAAATTTTTTACAGTTTCAGTATAGTTTTGTTTTGCAATCTTTCACTGATTCTGTTGTCATTTGAGCTGTATGAACACTTTGTCCGATGAATTGAGCGCTGGGAACATTCCATTTTGTTCATGAATAATTGCGAAATGTCGAAGCATAAAAGTTGCAATGCCTACTCGTTCTAAAACATAGTTTTCGATGTTCGAACACAGACAGGAAGTACGTCAGACTGTTCTACCCACGTTTGAGGAAATGTATCTCTGTTCAACTAAATTGGTCCACTACCTTGATCTTCACTCTCTAATGCCTTCTCTTCAGCCTGGATTTAGGAAATCCACACGACGGAATCTTTTATGCAGATATATTTCATGATGTTGACTGTGGCCATGTCACTCTACTCTTCCTCTATGACATCAGTACCGCTTTTGACACTGTTGATCACACCATCCTCTTAGACCTGCTGTCTAGGTCGTTTGGGATTTTGACTCTGCTATTCTTTGATTCCATTCATTCCTATGGGATCGCTCTGTTTCTGTAGTTTTCGCTCCTATACCCGCTCTTCCTGTGTCCATTGGTCTTCTGGCTTACCTCAGGGCCTTGTCCTCGTTCCCATTCTGTTCATCTTGTATACTCGGATCTAGCTAGGGTTCTTGGTTCACTCGGTGCCCTTTTCCACCAACATGCTAATGACACGGGTTCTTTAATTCATTCTCGATCCTGTTCTCTCGCTATCATTATCTCAAGGTCTAGTGTACTTTAGTTTATTCTTTCCATAGCCTTTGCTCCCTTCGGTCTTCGTCCTGTAGCCATTTGGCTGTCCCTGGAATGCGTACCTCTATGTGAGCCATAGGTCTATATGTCTAGAAATTTCGCTTTTATTGGTCCTCCAGCTGAAACCGACTACCTCAGTCCCTTAGGACTGACTTCCTTTCTCTTTCCTCTGACCAGTTCCTCAAGCACATGAAACCTCTCTTTTTGTAGGTGAAATACTTCCTGGGTCGAGAGCGCCTCTGATTTTAAGTGGCGCTTAAGTAGAAACATGAGCGGGAGACAGCATTGATATGACTAGACAGAGAGAGGACAGGATCCAGAATGAATCAAAGATTACGCAAAGATGAAGAAAAGTGCACATTTGGAAACGTAAGGCGAAGGAACTCGGAGTCAATCCTGGCAAGCTGGGTATGGCTACCGAGCCAAATGTATACTGGGTCTTGTCTTGGTTTAGAAAGAAAGGTTAACGGACAACCATCAATCAAGAACAGCTTAATCCTCTAGAATACGTTCAACCAGAGCAGCAGCTGTGACGGCAGGGCCATGAAGGTAAGGCATGAATGGAACCAAAGAAGAGCATAACTAAAAACATACTAGCAGAGTTAACAATCCCAAACGACCTAGACAGCAGGTCTAAGAGGATGGTATGATAAACAGTGTCAAAAGCGGAATTGATGTCATAGAGGGAGAGTAGAATGATGTGGCTATGGTCCACATCATGAAATATTATATCTGCTAGGAGACTCACCATAAAAGATTCCGTCAAGTGGAATTTCCTAAATCCAGGCTGAAGAGAAGGCATTAGAGAGTGAAGATCAAGGTAGTGGATCAGTTGAACAGAGATACATTTCCTCAAACGTGGGTAGAGCAGTCTGCCGTACTTCCTGTCTGTGTTCGAACATCGAAAACTATGTTTTATAGCATTGTAGCTTTTATGCTTCGACATTTCGCAATTATTCATGAACAAAATGGAATGTTCCTAGCGCTCAATTCATCGGACAAAGTGTTCATACAGCTCAAATGACAACAGAATCAGTGAAAGATTGCAAACAAAACTATACTAAAACTGTAAAAAATTTATAACAAATGAGTCCTGTTAAACAATCCCGCATCACAATGTACCGTTGGAACGGCAGTCCAGGGCTGAATCGAATGACATACTATAGGTTGATATATCTCGAAGGGTAAAAAGTTATTAGTGTTGTAACCGTTTTCACACTTAGCGACATGTCGCGAAACATGGTAAATGGTAAAAAGTGAATAACTTCTATAAATACGGGAATATTGTGGAAATTAATACATCATTTTATTCAGTTTTAAAGAGCTCTATCCAACGGTATATTGAATTACAGTTAATTAGTTTTCAATTAAAATATTTTAAAAGAAAACCTGCGATTTTCTCGAAAAAACGCTATTTTTTCGTAACTTTGGCCCTCTTGGGGAGGCCTCAAGACATTAAAATTTTAAAAAACGTTTTCGACATTTTTTGACCCCCATGCCATTAGGCAACTTTTGGTTGCTATTAAATTTCGGATTTCTAATTTTCGCTTTTTTCAATCCACCCTATTGCTCAAGGTCTCGATACACCAACGATCTCAAGAGAGTTTCGAACCCAAACTCTACGCGTTGCAACCAGAGTGCTCTATCAAATTGCCTATCGTGTAATCGCAATGTGTTCATTAATTTAGTAGCTATACTGTCTTTGACTCTGCTTTTGTTCTCCTCTTATCTATAACTACCCCATATTTTATTTATCGAAACTGGGATGCCTGTCGAATATCTTGTTCTGGTCGATACTTACACTGGTTTCCTGTTTATACGTTCTTCTGAAGCTTCGGTTCAAAATGTCGTGGCAAGAGAACTGGTATAATATTCAACAACGCCATGGACGACTTCTCTACACCTGGTACGCGGAATTACTTTGGCTTACCTGCTTCCCCGAGCAATTACATCGTACCTGGAAAGAGGCCAATGTCTTCCATGAGTCCTACCATTGTCTTGGATGAAAATGGATCAACGGTGTTTGTCTATGGAGGCTCCGGTGGCTCAATTATCACAACAGCAACAGCCTTTGTACGTTGTCACACACTGAAATTATCAACTTCATCTTCTGCATCATCATTGTCGTCGTCATCACCGTAAATTCTTTCCTTTGATTGATCCAAAGTCGCCGCACCCAGAAAATAAATATCATCAGCTCTATCATCATCATCATTATTATTGTTATCTTCGTCATTACCATCAACTTTTTATTGATCACAAGTACAACAAATCACGTTTTACTACAAGTGAGCAAGTAGTCGGGATATAAAAGGCATGCTCAGAAAGGACCAGAGTCCCTCATAATTAGATTAACATGAGACGATAATCGAAATTCTAATGAAGCGCTTTGCTATGCACAGTGAGTACACAAACAAGACTTTATACCTCAGTCTGAATAGTTTAATAATGCCGTCTAATAATCTCACATAGCAAAGTCTAGGCTGAATCCAAAATATTACTATAAATTTCTAATGTTTTCTATCGTCTTAATTTGCACTATTTAGCTTCTCGAGTTCTTCCTGACTTGAATATTTTAAGGTTAATTACTCTTCCAGTCTCAAACGTTCCAACTGCGTTTATGCTTATTTAACTTTTACAGGTTGCGATGAACTCTCTTTGGTTTGATTCCAACCTCGGTAATGCTACAGACACGGCAAGAGTTCATCATCAGCTAATTCCCAATGAAGTCAATGTCGAACTTTGGCTAGAGCAGGTGTGGAAAGAATCTTCTCTTTATTGTAATTACTTTCTCTTTAAGACATTCACTTGTTTATATTACTTTCTCTTTAAAATTATGAAATAACTGTATTTAATTTACTTTTATTTTCATCAGATGAATGGTTTCAAAGAAACGTAGTTCGTAGTATTCCATTCTATTTATAGTAGATACAATTAACGTTTTCCAGCAAGGCCATTTAAGTTGGCTTATATACCATTCCAGTGCAGTACAATCTACTGCCGTGTAGTTTTTATGAATACCTTACTGTCTGAGAAGTCTGGATATCACTTTACGAGGCGGCTTTTCGAATACAAGCATAGTACAAGTGGTTTCAATTCAGCTAACATCCCGGAAAATTACTTTTATAGAATAGAGATTCATGTATGCACATCGCTCAGCAACTGTTTCGAAGATACTTAAGTAAGAAATTAAAGACCGATGTTTCATAGAACGATTTTTCACTCGTTCCCTTCTCATCAGCCCCATAGCGGCAGAGGACACAGGACGACACAGTAATCTTAGGACTTCTCATCAACTTCCCAGCTTACGCCGATATCAAATGGTACAGTGTTCTAATAGACACATGTGTGTGAATAAGAAAAACTTGTCTAGGATCGTTGCACGGAATGCACTTAGCAAGCTCAAAACCATAATCGTTGGAATACATACGCAGCGCGCCACGGAAGTAATCTGTGTCGTACAGGGTACTTATTCGAATTCATTTCCTCACAACTATAATAATTATATGGATATTATCTATAATTAATGATTGATTTTTTTGATGTCTCCAGGAAATCGTGAACGGTCTAAGGGCAAAGAATCACAGTGTGATGAGTAGTAGTAGCTTCGCTGTTGTTGGCAGCATTCGCAACAGGTGTTCGTCCGTCAGTTCCAGGGATATCACGTGCATTGAGGCGGTCAGCGACGGACGTAAAGGCGGCTCACCAGATGGATACGCAAATCAGACCGAGACTTCGACGACGACAGTAGCACCTATGGCTACTACTACGTCTGTCAAGCCGGTTAATGCTGCTAGCTCTGTACGATGCATTGGAGTTTCTTGGTTGATCTGTGCAGCCGGTCTGTTGATTAGAGTGCATTCGTAGAAGCCTATTCAGCGTTTACATAGCATATAAATGATGGAGCTTATTTTTACACTTGAAAGCAATATGCTCTGATGATAATCTGTTTCAGACTTTAACGTACATAGATCTGATTATTACTTTAGTTTAACATAGGATCTTTTACACTGTGCACTTTGTGTTTTTTTACAGCAGTGTTTACCAACATGGGTGGCGCGGCACCCAAGGGTAAGGTGAACAATGAACATGCTTTAGGGGTCTCCCGGTTGGATGTCAGAATGGGTAAAAATGGGAAAACTATTGATTATCAATACTGCCATAGGCTCATAACTTTTTAAGCTTAAAGTAGTGTAGAAATATTCGCAAGTTTGCGGATCAATCAATCAATCAAATGTTTATTTTGCAACCAATAAAACAAAATCATCAGGTTTACAACGGCTACTAAAAAGGAGACCCTTTAGGGATAAAGAATCCCGCTAAGCAGGGACACCAAATTACAGATTACATTAGATAATTAATGGTGGCCTTTAAAGAAAGATTATCATTGCAAACATACTTGCAGTGACCAAGGGATTAGTGAAAGTTAAAGTAAAAAATCAGAAATATAAGGAGTAATCCTGGAGCATTGCCCATCAGTAAAGGAAGGAACTATCCGGACAAAAATGACTGAAATTAATGTCAGGTGCCATTCACTGAATCATTAAGTATTGATATACCTTGCTCTGATAAAGGTTGAGAATCACTGTTTTACATATTTCAAAGTCGACTATAATGAGATAATAGTAATATAACGTTGTTTTCGTTTTTCATCAATTTCTGCTGTTATCGGTTCGTTAATAATTCGTCATAATACATAATTGGATGTGCTAGATACAACATAATGATCTTGTATAGTTAATTTTTAAATTATAATATTATTTGAGAACTCTTCTTATAATAGGAGACATCACAAGTATTTAAAAGAAAGCGAGATAATAAATAACCTTATATTAGCTTTCAAGTTCAATTTTTAAATATTATCGAAAAAGCGAACCTTATCGTTATCCATAATCCATAGCATTATTTGTTACTTCCACTTTGATTTGAAATTTGCACCGTCCATCATATCTAAAGCATAGTTACGATGCATGTATATATATACACACACATATATATATATATATATATATCACAGAGTAGAAACGGGCGCTGTAGAAACTGAGGCAATAGAGAAACAGGAGAAGTGTTATGAAGGCAGTGATGGAAGACAGACCTGGTTAGTGGAGAAAAAAAGAGGAAGATAAAAAGCGGAGGTGAATGCATTGGCTGGGATGAAAACTGGTGCACAGAGAAGTATTTGTGGACAGTCTGAGTAAGTGAGATGATCCGATCCGAGATATCTGGGTAGAGGTTTGAGGATAGACCCTCCTCAGCCTACACCACACTAAGAGCGGATAAACATAAATAACTTACATTTGCTGCACGAGGTTCATGGTTAGACTAGGCGGGTAGCCCTATGACTGACAGATTAAGAAAGGAACATGAGGGATTGGGAGGAGTTGGCCCAGCCAGACAGTGGCACGTGCCAGGCAGGACCAGGAAGCCAGAGGAACGAGATTATAATAGCAATTCTTCCTGTGAGGAAGAATTGCGGTCGGTGAGACGTGACAGAACAGCTGGTCATTTATTTACAGCAGGGCGCATGTTCCTAAAACTCTGAATGAATAGGCCAACCGAGTCGCTGCACAGACTTATTTATGATCCTCTTTCATCGCGGACTTGATCGTCGTATAACTTTAATATTCGTGTACCGTGTGGAGTCTGTATTACGATAACTGTTTCTCAAGAGTTAAAAGGTGTTTATCGAAGAGAGTCAACACAAAAACCAGCAAGTATCTTTAGTAGACTTTTTGGACACTTATTATAAATAAATAAGTCACAATATCGCAAACTCGATAACCTAAATGTTGTGGACGTTTGTTTAGAACAAAAACGTTCAGCAATAAGCAAACAATAGGCTACTTAGTTTAGTAGAAACTTAACTATGGACGGACGTCCGCACACACAATATCATACACCCAAACGAAGGAGCATGCATCTGAGTTCATATCTAGCTTAATGCAGCTTATATTTTTCTTAATACGAGCAAAGGAGGTCGGATGGCCAGGTCTACCTCTCACCTCTGTTCTTCCCATTGCCAGAGCATTTACCTGTTAGCGTAATTTGCACAATAATTAATTTTATGGCATAGTCTGCTGAGGAGTCCGAGTGGCGTAAAAATCCTGAAATCTGTGTCACCATGCCAGTTTCTTAGTACGAGCAAAGGAGGTCGGATGGCCAGGTCTACCTCTCACCTCTGTTCTTCCCATTGCCAGAGCATTTACCTGTTAGCGTAATTTGCACAATAATTAATTTTATGGCATAGTCTGCTGAGGAGTCCGAGTGGCGTAAAAATCCTGAAATCTGTGTCACCATGCCAGTTTCTGATTAAAAACAACGACATTTTATGATGAAATTTGTTCTCTGTCGAAACTTTTTTCAGTGCAGTCATTAGTTGTAGACTTGTTGAATCGTTTGGACGATGTCTCGGCGCTGTGGTAGCTTTTAAGCGGACACAAAGATTGTCAATTGAGAATTCTTGGTCATCGTCAGTGATCCAGATCCAATGTATTCTGAACCACTCAGACTTATATTATTCGATGCTATTATATGCCATTATATGCTGCGTCGTGTCATGCCATGCTCTGTTCTGTTCCGTTACGGCATATCATTGCATGTCATTTTCTTTTGTGCCATGGATATTTTGTTATGTATGTATGTATGAGCACTTGTTATAGCGTCCCTTCAAGATTTCTGAATCGGAGTTTCACGCCGAAGCGCATGAGCAATTGCGAGTGAAGGACTTGCCCGGGGTCACTACGCGGCGGCTTGAGGCGGATTCGAACCCACAACCCTCCGGCTGCAAGGCATCGAACATATCCCTACACCACCGCGTTCCACGCTATGGCATGGCACGTTATGCCATGCTCTGTTCTGTTCTGCTCAGCAGCATCATCGCATTGCATGTTATTCATTCATTCATTCAGAGCATTTATATAGCGCCTCTTCAAGAAGCTACTCAGGAGCGCTCCCGGCCCAGCCATAGCTGGGCCATGGAGTAGCACGAATGGCTTTGGGCCGGGAGCGCTCCTGAGTAGCACGAATGGCTGGGCCGGGAGCGCTCCTGAGTAGCACGACTAAAGAAAAAAGACTTGAGGGACTTGTAGAACACTGCCAGATGGCTCACAAGTAAAGAGCGGAGCTTAAGCGGGGAGGTCATTCCAGATGGAAGGTCCCACAACCGAAAAAGCACGGCGCTGCTTAATAGCCAAGCGAGCCCGCGGAAATAGGAGCTCATCCCTCGTCGTAGAGCGAAGCGCCCGACGCGCTGCAACGTCGAACACTGGGCGGCAAAGATCACGCAAGTAAGATGGATTATGTCACGCTATTCTATGCTATGTCATACCATATTATGCGATGTCCTGTCCTGTTATGTCATGCTATGTCCTGTCATTATGCTATGTCATGCTATGTTATGCTTGCTATGACGTGTTACGTTAGGAGGGCAAGATGCAACCCGGTGTTCACGTGATCCTGGGCATCGCCGCTGTGCTCGGATTAGCGTTAGGAACTCACCATCCGCCTTTCGTGGGGGCACACGCCGCAGGTCAACCCCAGAATATCGAGCGACCCAGAAGGTTCGCTGATGATCTTCACGAAATTCGACCGGCAGCAGCTTCTCCGGGGGTTCAGACCAGCTCTCCCACATTCGAATCGAACTATCGGAACTACACAAGTGCCGCGGTTACAACAGACACTAGCATTTGCTCCAGTGTCGGCACGTAAGTAATAATGTAATATAGCATAGTAATGCCGCTTTTCTTTCAAGAAGGGCCGTTTTATCCACTAGGCACAGTAAGCACTGTGCCTAGGGCCCACGAACATTTTAGGGGCCCACGAAAGTCTGAAAATGAGATATTGAAAAAATAATTTTAATGGTTGAATTTGACACGAAAATTAAAGAAATTTCAAATTTTACTTTAATAATTTTTATAATTGTACTTAAGCCGTCTAACTTTACAGTTAAGTTAAGCTGTTCAACAGCCTAAGTTATGTGAACTTTACGGCTCTTTGCATTAGCAAAATCACATATAAGATCTTCAAATGTCATTTCCCGCATTAACTGGTTTTCAATTGAAAGTAGCGCAAGGGAAGATAGTCGTCCTTGTCCAATCGTTGACCGCAGATAATTTTTGATAAGCTTGAGTTTCGAAAAAGAACGTTCACCTTCAGAACTTGTTCCAAAAATGGAAAGATAGATTCGAAAAGCAATATTTACATTTGGAAAACATTGTATCACTGCAATTATTCTCTTCAGAACTTCCGTCCAGTATTTGCACAATTTCTCCTTCTCCTTCTGCTGTTCTACATCAATTCTAGTGGACTTCTGGCATTGCAAAATCATTGACAGAACAGCAATATGGTCCTTCGATTTCTCATGTGAGCTAATCCCTGCAGTTGCATTTTTCCAGTCATCAAAACCAGTTGTAAACTGATTGTTATATTCATTGGCACTGCCAGCATTGGAACCGAATAGCTACCTTGCACACATAACAAAACCCTTTACCACATGAAGGAGCATAACTAAGCCAATCTCTTCTGACAATTTCTCCATTTGTCAATTTTCTCACAAAATGTTCTTTGTGTGCATATCTGATCTTGTCACCATATTGTTCACCCTTTAAGAGAAAATCAGATTCCAAATTCTGTGAAGGGATATTATCTGCATAATAATTAAGTTCTGAGATCTGCAGTAATCTACAATTATTGCATCATTACATATTATTCTAGGGTCCTCATATATGTTAGCGCTAACTTTGCTTGGCATTCCGCCGATTCTTTGAACCTTTTAAAAGTAAAATGCGTTAGGGGGTGCAAATTACACGTTTCCCCATTTGCGTTAAACCTTATGGATAAAAATAAATTGAGATTTAAAATCAAACTGGGTGCACATGACATTGTGTTTCTGAATCATGATTAAACATGACGTCAATAAGTAATGTGAATGCGTAATTTTGCGCTTAGCTTCAATGCAGAGCTGGGAGTTGGGGCCTACGAATGCAAGAGTGCCTAGGGCCTACGACGACCTTAAAACGGCCCTGCTTTCAAGCTGCACAAAAAGGAAACTGTTGACCGAATAGTGATTTAGTGGCATAGAACAATACACAGGTACCCCATTTATGTATGAGTAGCATTTTGTTTATCTGTTAAAGTCATATCGACAAGGGTCAATAAAAGTTATTATCTCAATTTAGTCAGTTATGTGGACAATTAATAAAGCCCTGTAGATTTTTAATTTTAATTAAATTTTTAGATTATTAAACTGTTCTTCTTTATAATGAGTTTTAAATGATGATCGTTATTTATGCAGTGCTATCATGCGAGACAAGGGAGGTTCTGTGGTCGATGCAGCCATTGCGACGTCCTTATGCGTAGGAATCGTCAACTCTCACCACTGTGGCTTAGGCGCAGGACATTTCGCCACCATCTACGAACGGTAATATCTAAAATTAAAATCGAAAGTGAAACTGGTGTTGATATAATGCCTGGGCCTTCAATCTGTCAATCAATAGAATATTCTGACCAGTTAAATTGGCACTGCATAAATAAAGCATCAGCAAAATTTTGAATGACATCCAAAGAAGTAGGCTAGTATATGTACATAGCTGCTGCATTGCTGTTATTGTAATTAACCAATTCTATAGTGCTGGTGTATAATGCACAAGGTAGGAATAATCGAAAAAGCTCGGTCACCAAGAACAATAATTGTGGTCTTTGGCGTAGCCTAATAAAGACACTCGTTTGCCATGGTGGAAATGTGATGTCTGAACCTGTTAAACCGGTTGCTATTGTATTATATTGTGTTAAGAAAGTTGACATAAGTTATTTATGCGTACTGTTCACTGTTGCTAATTAATATAACACCGAGGCCTAGGTTCGTCACATTTCACCCCAATTTTAATATACTGATCAGTGATTATACCAGTAAATGATCAGAACACCTGTTCGTATGCTAACACAAAAACACTTACGTGCATTTTGCTTTGGAATAAATCTTAAATTCTATGTAGAATAACGATACTAGTCATATTTTCATATGGCAAGAAGAGTTTCACTGTGTCAACTAGCATGAATTTGGCATTGCATTGAGTTTCCTTAGCTTTTATCTGTCTGATACGGCCATTTTAGGCCAAGTGGAAAGTCGGAGAAAATCATGGTGTCTTTGATTGCACGGATATCCGCTCCAGCCGCAGCAAGACAGGATATGTTTGTCAACAACACAGGAGCATCCAAAATAGGTTATAATTGGAAACTATTCGTTCTCCATCAGATAACTACCAAACTACTTAGAAAATTAATCAGAAGTAAACTTTTTATTGCATGTCTGTGTGCCACATTTTAAAAAGCATCAGTCACTGAGAAATTTGAAGAGGTATCATTATGACCGATTCCGTTTAATTTTGGATAAACATCAACAAAGACATAGACTGAGGCTTTTGTCCTTTTTTATTAAGGCAGATTAATTATGCGAGATTTACCTAAGAGAGATCTACGTGCCATACGCCAGTACTTGAATCAGAGGCTAGTAGTCGAATGACAGGCATTGTAATTACAGGCATATAATAATTACTTCTTACAGGTGGATTAGGCGTAGGATTACCGGGTCAAGTGAGCGGTTACTATGAGGCGTGGAACATGTTTGGTCGTGTTCCATGGAGTGATTTGTTTCAGCCGGCGATTCGAATCTGCGATGAAGGATTCCATATTGAGAATTCTCTCGCGAAAGCTATAAATAGCAGCAAGGAATACATCTACAAAGATCCAAACTTAAGGTAGGTTACAATAATGAGCGAGTTTAATTAACAACAACCATGCAAGCGACAAGCGTTACTCTATGATCTCTTCCATCTACAACGGAATAATTGCCACTCATAAATCTTTATTTGGCGAATGAGTTGTAATCACATTGCGATTTTGTATTCATCGCAGTTTGCTCTCTAGCCTTGAGAGAATCTCAAAAGAAAGATTAATCGGTTAAAATTAGATAATAAAGTCGCGGGCACCAACTTATTTACAGGCGCTCAGTCACGATGATTCAGCATGCATGTAATATAATGGTTCGGTTCCAGGTGGAGATCCATTATAATCAGAAAGGTAAGAACAGTCTAGACGTCATTAGAGTGTGATACTTAAATCATCAGAATTTTAAACCTAACGGGGATGACTAGATAAGCTGATGCAGCTTCTTCTCCTCGTATTTCGTTTGATTTTTCAGTTTTAAGGTTTACACTAGAAACTTAAAAGTTCATTACATGCTTATTTTTAGGACATGAGATAAGCTTAGTGATCTGTTCTTTTTCTGTGTTTCTGTGTATTATTTGATCATTGTTATTGAACGTCTTACGAAATTAAGCATTTCCATAAACATAAGTTTTCGCATACATTGTAGAGAGCTGTTTGTTAACCCGAGTGGAGGCCTTCATCAAGAAGGCGACCTGCTGAAGAATCCAAAGCTGGGTGCAACGCTTCGAGCAATCGCCGCAGATCCGTTGACTTTCTACCACGGACGTTTGGCCTTAGATATAGTAGAGGATCTTCGTGAATACGGTATGCAATGCCTTTTCCCATGTATGCATGAAAGCATTTATCTAGACGCTTACTATAGTGCCATCGAAGTAGCTCACAAAAGCGAAGCCTTCTCAAATCTATATGATGTTATATGTCATTAAGACAGAACTGTCATTAGCAAGCAAAACGATGCGCAGAAAGCTAGAGGAATCACCCATGGGGCGCGAATGAACACACGCGGATCCCAGTCAACAAATAGCCTACCCATCCATAGTTTGTTACATAATTTTCAACGGTTGTTATCGTCTAGGCGTAGCCCCGCTAATATTTTCGCACAATGATTATTAGGCCTATATATTTACTTAACATAAAATGTTTACAATGACGATTTTGAGATGACTTTGTCGTATTACACGTTTTGAAGAACATTGCAAGCATTATGCTCTCTACCCAGCGTATTTTATATAACTTGTTTTTATTTATGCTATTTGCGAAGCTTTCCAAATGTACAATTTTTTTATCATAACGACGTTGCTGCATGGAAATTCGAATACTTTTAGGGTTACGTAAAACAATATTTTCTGATTACCTTAACTCGAATACATGCTTTCTTCTTGTTCCTTTACAAATGTTTCCAATCTTATTCCGGATCCCCACACACTCACTGTGCGAAGAGGGTTCGAACCTGAACAATCCGCTTTACATTTCGGTGCTGTTTTCTTTTCATTTGAATTATATGCGCTTTATAGGTCCTATACTTGTGTCGTTTGCTATTTTGTGGCATGATTCCAGATGCGCATTACAATCAAAGGATCAATTCTATGCGCATTTAGAAAATAAATTGTTTCTATTGAATGCCCAACAGGATCAATTATAACCCTCGAAGACTTGAAGAATTTCAGGAGCGTCATTAAGACACCCGTGAATGTGTCACTGCACAATGGAAAGTTCAAGCTATTAAACCCTCCTCCGCCGTCTAGCGGTGCTGTTCTGAACTTCATCGTCAACATTTTGGACGGTAGGCCTTTGTAGGGCAGTTGATTGGACTCATAACCGACAAATAACGGTTCGCCTAACTCTGCCATAATCAGACTTGTAAAAGTTATCATTCATGAGGATTTTCGACGATAGAGTCTATCGTGTAATTTACCACAGCTGTGACCAAGATCTGTAGCCTCATAAAAGGCCCAAACGAACTGTAGAATAGAAATCAGGATTTTATAAAGTGCAAAGAGCCTGAAAGAGAAAAGCAGATGTAGCCCTATGCATGTATCTAGACACCTATTATACCTTACATCTGCTTTTCTTTCCAGGTTATAACTTTTCACCCGCCAGCGTCGCTGACACCAATTCAAAAGTTCTGACGTATCATCGAATTATCGAGGCATTCAAGTTTGCTTATGCAAAGAGAAGTCAACTGGGAGACGAAGATTTTGTCAACGTGAAAAATGTCTGTTTAAGTTTATTTACATTATTAATTACACTATGCACCACCACCCCCTCTCTCTCTCTTTCTCTCTGTCTTGCAAAATTCCAAATGAATCGTCAGTGTGCGTTACATGTATGTTCTCATCTCACGTTCTCTGATCTCGTAATATATCACATCATTCGACTTTTCCTTTAAACTTTCATTCTACTTCCACTTTGGTCGTTTCGTATGTAATATTATTTTTAAAGGGTCGGTGATTTTTCTCACGCTAATACAGAATACTCGCTGTCTTATGCAACGGCTATGCTATTACCCAATGAATCTATAAACGAAGGATTGAAAAACTCTGGCAAACTGATTGTATTTCCGTTTTGCTCCAACCCTCAGGTGTGGCCGTTCTCAATTGTTACACCGGTTATTAGATATGATGTATTATCCTCCACAGTTAAATGTTTACTCTGAAAACACAATTAATCGTCTGTTTTTCTTGATATTACTCTGGGCATTGGATGGAGCCCGTTTGAACCCTATTCGGTCCCATGTATGAATATGAGTCTCATAAACTGCTGTGCAATCGGTAAGGAAGCAAGAGGTCATATCCTGACTGCCACAGTACACTAGCGCTCAGACTACTCACATGACGTCTAATAAGGACTTTCCAGTGTATAATTGGTTCATGATTACAACCTATTATACGCGAATTATTTAATTCTTTGAAAGCTCGTGGCCCAACTGACGTCTGAAGAATACGCCGAGGAAATACGTAAGCAGATAGATGACAAAGTAACGCACGACTTCAACTATTATGGTCCAACGTTTGATGCTAAGCAGACCGAAGGAACTACTCACATGAACATCCTCGCACCAGATGGGGCAGCCTTGTCTCTGACGTCATCTCTTAATTTATAGTACGTTATTTGTTACGTTAATTAAACAGAGCAATTAGAGAGACAAACAGGATGAAATAATACGAAGTTATGATTTCAATTGTTAAAATTGTGACGAGTTGTGTCCGCCGATTAACTACAGAATTATTTATACGTCACCACAATTTAATATGTTGCAGTAACAGGCTTTTGTCATAGCAGACATTTCTGTCAATTAGTCTCATCTTTTTTATCGTACTTCGCTCTTCGTGTTTACACGAATCGAAAATTAGTCTGTGCCTTATAGTTACCGTAAGCAAGAATTAGTAAATCAGAAAAAGTAATAATATAGCATAGAATTTTATTATTGGGGCCTACTATTAGGCCTAATATTTTTTTATTAGATTGCACGCATTGCGTGCATAAGATCAGAAAATCTGAATCTCAGGAGTGTAGGACTCGACACACCAACGGCCTGAAGAGAGTTTCGAACCCGAACCCTACGCGTTGCAACCAGAGCGCTCTACCCAATCGGCTACCGTGTATCGCGCGGTGTTCACTAATTTTTGTATCTAATGTCCTTGTCACTGTTCTGTTTTTAATTCTCCTCCTACAAAGCAAACTTTATAAATTTGTATCGATTGTTTAATAATACTTTCTAATGACCTCTAAAATGCGAGGTTTCAGTCTACATTCATCACTGTTACTAAAACTTTCTAAGGTTCCTGTCGTCTTAATACGCGCTATCAAAATTCTCAAGTTCTTCGCGACTTCAATGTTTAAGGTAACTTACTAATCCCGTCTAAAACGTTCCAACTGTGTTTATTCTTATCTGTAACAAAACTGCGATGCTTGTCGAATTTCTTGTGCTCTTCGATACTTAAAATGGCTTCCTGTTTATACGTTCTTCTGAAGCTTCGGTTCAAAATGTCGTGGAAGGAGAACTGGTATAATATTCAACAACGACATGGATGACTTCTCTACACCTGGTACTCGGAATTACTTTGGCTTACCTGCTTCTCCGAGCAATTACATCGCACCTGGAAAGAGGCCAATGTCTTCCATGAGTCCAACTATCATCTTAGATAAAACTGGATCAACGGTGTTTGTCTCTGGAGGCTCCGGTGGCCCAATCATCGCAACAGCAGCAGCTTTTGTACGTTGCCACACCAGGAAGTCATCATCTTCATCATCATCATCATCATCATAAACATCATCATCATCATCAGTTCTTTTATTGATCCCAAATACAATACATCACGATTTATTATAAGTTAGCAATTAGCCGGGCCGGGATATAAAAGGCATGCTATATCATCCTTATATCAACTGCTTCGCTCTCCACTAATCAATTAAAACCTAGAGCACACAGTCACACTCTCCCACCCAAGGACTCTCACTTTTTATCGCTAGATCTGTGTAAAAAATATTTACTAGTTTATTGATCAAGTTCAACTTTTAATAATTAATTTCAATATTCTCTTTCTATTTTAATTTAATTCTCTCATGTAAGCATTTCTGCGCGTTTGTAAGATTCTTTTCTCAATAAAACGAATATACATACATGTAGTTAAGTTCTTATAATTATTATGTAGCCTACTCAGAAAGGACCAGAGTCCCTCTTAATACGATTAAGATGAGACAGCAATCGAAATAATTAATGAAGCACTTGTTATACACAGTGAGAACGCAAGGAAACGTTATACCTCTGTCTGAATAGTTCTATGATGCTTTCTAATAACATCTCAAAGGCGAAGTTGTAGCCTACACCAGTGCTTCCCAAAGTGCTGGTCCGCGGATCGGTACCGGTCCGCGAGTCTTCAGTTGCCGGTCCGCAAAGTGAGTCAAGAAACTGGTCAAATTGTTAAAGAAATGCTACGTTTATTATATTTTCAAAAGTCATAACAAATGGATTTATTAGGATAGCATTAAATGCTATCCTTTCAATTTTAAAGGGCAGTAGAGTCATATAATTGACTAAACATGCATTTAAATCAATTTTTGAGGAATTTAATTGATCGAAAACGAACAGAGAAATAATTAACAAATTTGGCATCGGGTCCTCCCAATGAAGTTCCTGCCGGTCCGTGACACTGAAAGTTAATTCCTGCTTGTCCGTGACACAGGTGCTTGTCCGTGACACTGAAAGTTAATTCCTGCTGGTCCGTGACACTGAAAGTTAATTCCTGCTGGTCCGTGACACTGAAAGTTACTTCCTGCTGGTCCGTGACACTGAAAAGTTTGGGAAGCACTGGCCTGCACTATAAATGTATAATGTTTTCTGTCGTCATGTTGTGCACTATCTGAATTCTCCGGTTTTTCCTGACTTGATTATGTTAAGGTAAATAACTCTTCCCGTTAAAAACGTTGCAACTGCGTTTATGCTAATTTAACTTTTACAGGTAGCGATGAATTCTCTGTGGTTTGATTCGAACCTTGGTAATGCTACAGACATGGCAAGAGTTCATCATCAGCTCTTTCCCAATGAAGTCCATACCGAACTTTGGCTAGAGCAGGTTTGAAGGAATATTTTCTATATTGCAATTAAGAGACATTCACTTGTGCCAAACTGACTTTCTCTTCATTATTACCTAACTGTCAAATTAATTAGGGTACATTCATTTCTTGAAGTGCTTTCAGTTCTGCTAACATCCCGAAAAATTGTCTATGGAATAGAGATTCATGCATCCACATCGCTCAGCAATTGTTTCGACGTGGATACTTAAGTAGGGAATGAAAGGCCGATGTTTTATAGTGTAGCGCAGAGAAGGTGCTCCTTCCCTTCTCATGAGCCTCGCAGCGGCCGAATACACGGTACGGCCCAGCCATCACACATGATCACAGACTTCTCACCAACTACCCAGCTGAGCTTACGCCCGGTATCAACTGGTACAATGTTTTAACAGAGACAAGTGTGCCTAAGAAAAACTTGTCTAGGATTGTTACACGAAATGCACTTAGCAAGCTCAAACCCACAATAGTTGGAATACATACGCCACCGAACAGACTACCATGTTCTACAGGGTACTTATTGTAATTCGTCATTTCTGCACAAATAGTTGATGTGTATTTGTTCTCCAGGAAATCTTGGACGGTCTAAGGGCAAAGAATCACACCGTCATCAGTAGTAGTAACTTCGCTGTGGTTGACAGCATTCGTAACAGGTGTTCGTCCGTCAGTTCCAAAGATGTTGCCTGCGTTGAGGCGATCAGCGACGGGCGTAAAGGCGGCTCACCGGATGGATACGAAAATGCTGCTAACTCTGTACGATGCATTGGAGTTTCTTGGTTGATCTTTGCAGCTGGCCTATTGATTAGAGTGCATTCGTAGGAACCTTTTCCAGCGTAGCACATAACGATGGAGCGTATTTTCTACACTTGCGAGCAATGGGCTCTAATCTGGTTCAGATTTTAACTTTGATAGATTTGATTGTTGCTAAGTTTTTAATGTAGCTTCCTCATGTAGTGCATTTATGCTTTTCACAGGTTCCAGTATCAGAATTATTAGGATTTTTTTTCTATTCTGCCGTCGTTTGATTTTGATACCAATTTCTACTGTTTTGTGTAAATTTAGACTGAAGTTGGGTTTCAATTTTGAACATTTGAAAAGTGAACCTTGTCGTTAGGCCTATCAATGACAGCATAATTCATTTATAACTTCTGCTTTGATTCGAAATTCGCCATGTCATCGTAAACTCGAATATAACTATAGAGCTACTTAGTGTAAGAGTGCTTGGCACGAACTTCTTTTATTCACAAGCCCTGCGTCAAATCAAAGTATCAAAAAAGGTATTAGCCCTTCCACTTTCTTATGATATTCCACATATTGCGCCTCTGAGTAGGTATCTCGAAGGGGCGATATACCAAACTTCTTTGATTGATTGATTGATTGATTGATTGATTGATAACATTCGCACTATAGGCGAACTGATATGATGTGAATATCAGTTCTGATGGAAAGGCCTTAATAAAGCCCTGAATCTTGGAGTATGACATATGAACCATCCGTAAGCAGTTGGGAAAGAGCGTCGTGATCGCAGGCCCTATCTCGCGTCCTGAACCCATTCAAGTACTAACAAGGTTAGATTTTAAACTTAATGGCTCTTGCCAGCGAACATCACCAACCTCATCCATCCAAAATGGTCAGGCATTATCCTGACCCTTTACGACCCACCCCAATCCTAAAAAATTGTCATTGCCTGCTGATCGAATACGTGCCAGAAAGTTCTTGTGGTAGATGCTAAAGGAGGTAGTCGATCAAACAGTAGTAGTTTCAGTTTAACGACACTGTGTGACTGAAAGATCATTGGCGTCGCCCTCCTCCTTGATTGATTGGGACTGATTGATGGCCCTAGGATTGAGCTCCCTGCTGCGTTCCGCCTAGTGAATAGAATTCACACGGTCATGTAGCCTTTACCGTTATTCTTTAATAACTAAACGAATGTCTTATTTAGCCATGGCTGGACTGAGCGTTTCTGATCAGTCGATCACCTTGAAGGGGCACTATATGAAAACTAATTAATAATGAATGATCAATAGTAATAATCACGGAACTGAACTGAGATAGGCCTATAGATTAGATTAGTACTATATGATGTGCAGCCATACGAATACGATACACAAAATACGCTGTACACAAAAAGCTCTCGAGGTCGATCGCACACCGATCGCCTACGCAACCTAGCGCGATCGATTTTCCAATCGCCTTTGATTTTCAAATGATAAGCTCTGGGCGATATACCAAACTTCTTTGATTGATTGATTGATTGATTGATTGATAACATTCGCACTATAGGCGCCAACTTATATTATGTAGAATATCAGTTCTGATGGAAAGGCCTTAATAAAGCCCTTAATCCTGGAGTATTTACACATGAACCATCCGTAAACAGTTGAAGAAAAGTGTCGTTCTCGAAGGCCCTATCTCGCGTCCTGTAACCCATTCAAGTACTAACAAGGTTAGCGTTTTAAACTTAATGGCTCTTGCCAGCGAACATCACCAACCTCAAGCGTCCATCCAAAATGGTCAGGCATTATCCTGAACCCTTTTACGACCCACCCCCAATCCTAAAAAATTGTCACCGTGCCTGCTGATCGAATACGTGCCAGAAAGTTCTTGTGGTAGATGCTAAAGGAGGTAGTCGTTCAAACAGTAGTAGTTTCAGTTTAACGACACTGTGTGATTACAAAGATCATTTGCGTCGCCCTCCTCCTTTATCCAGGCTTGGGACTGGCACTGACAGAGTATAATCAGTGGTGGAGTTCAAACAGAAAGTAAGTAAATGCACGTGTGAACTAAGCACGTGCTTCAGCAGCGATGACTCTTACGTGTGCCTATGCAGATAATAATAATATAATATCTTTTCTTTAATAAGCGCCTGACAAACGCACTGCGCTGTACATTTACATGTTATGCAATTGAAATCTTAACTACTAACAGAACAGAGAGCTTGCAATACAACGGCGCTAATAGCAGCCTACAAAGCATATCCGCCCAACGGGGGCTCGGACTCGGTACCTCTCGGTCTCTGTGCCAGATGTTATCCAATGCGCCACGCCCCCCCAATGCAATATGGTCTCTTAGTAAGAGTTCTTATAGAGAGGGATATAGTTGAAGTTGTCAGGGTTTTTTTGATCATCAATCACTGAGTTGCATCAAGTGGTGCTCAACAGTTTCGTGGTTGCCAAACCTTAAAAAGGCCAATTTCCGGAAGATTAGCACGGCAAGACAGAGAGCCAACCTGTGGTGGATAAGCGATTCGTCACAAGACGAAACCCATTAATTATTCAAAAAGGAAGTGCAGCATCCTGCTTGATGATCCTGTTTGATGTAAGGACTTTGCTCTTATGTAAACAGCAGACACCGAATGTCATATAATATATATATATATATATATATACATCTAAATCACTATTTATATATAAAAGATATGGTTTTATATTTACATGCTATATATAACCATAAATTCTATTGCGTCAAGTAACGAAACAAACAACATATTTACAACCATAAGATACTGGAGCTAACAGAAAGCAAAAGGAGTGAACAATTAAGTGACTGTCGTCCAGCTGGCAGGGTTACCCAAGCACACGAGGAAAGGTGCTGCAACAGGTTTGCGATATGTTGAATATATTATATATATGTATGTATATATATAAATATATATTCGTTTAATGACAGAACCAGGTGACACACCGCATCTGCATGCATGCAAGCAATTTCGAAACTGTCATGTCATAAACCGATATTCGTACAGTAGGCCCACGCTCTTGATGTGCACGCTGCATATACCCAAAGAACATTTACGATGCATAGATATACATTGAGCGATGGGGAAAAAACTGAAGTGGTAGGGAATACCTGCATAGGGTTTGTTTGCATAAGCTTGTAGACGTGTCAGGATGCAATTAGGGTTGCCAGGTGTCTGGTAATGAACCGGACAGTCCGGTATTTAGATAATTTGTCCGGTCAGAAATTTCAGACGTAACCGGACATCGCCACCCGGCTTGGCATACAGCTCATCAATAGTTTGTAGTACTGTATACCGGTAGGTCTATATCAAATTGCTATTGAAGTAGACCTAGTTACTTAAGTAATAATTGTGAGTCAACAGCGTACAGGCGCGTCATGATTACTCCTAGCTCAGCGTCAAATTCAGTGACTAAAGAGCGCTACGATTCTGACGAAGGTTCTGACGCAGGTAATGTGGACGATGAAGTGCCACGTGAAAACAGTGACTCGAGCCTACATCAGTACGCAGTGAATTGAGCATCTTATTTAACATAAAATGCAGCTGTACAGAGTTCAGAGACCTCGTCATTAGCGACAAACGTTTGATCAGAGCTGCACAGTCGGACTTGAAGTACATTCACAAGGATGGCAGGCCGCAGCTTCCTTGACGATTTGAAGTTGAACACTTCCGAACATGTGAGTTGCCAGGGAATCAATCATTCATTGTCAATGATTGATTTGACAGCTGTTTTAACTTTTTAAACTAAGTTAACTAACTTTTAAAATTTAACTCCTGTTTTGCGCTCTTCGACTAAGGGGGAGCTATTGGTCCCTCGGGCCCGCTCCTCGGTCAGACAGCGTCGAGCCTTTTCGGTTGCTGGCCCCTCCACTTGGAATGGGCTGTCGCTTACGTTACGCTTACTGCCCCGGAATGATTTGCCTGCTTTCTACCAACTTCTAAAGACCTTTCTGTTTGGCCGTGGCTGGGCTGGGAGCGCCTCTGAGTAGGTTTCTTGAAGAGGCGCTATATAAATATCCGGAATGAATGAATGAATGAATTATCTTTGGTCAGCTTCAGAGGGCTTCGCCCCTCTAACCCCCTAAGGGCCATGACCAGGGTGTTTCAACGCCCCTGGGCCACTCTGGGGACAACGACCCAGACTCTCGTAACGCGTTCGACATTGTCCGGTAATTTCCTGAAGGCAACCTGGCAACCCTAACTGGCACTGACAGAGTATAATCAGTGGTGGAGTTCAAACAGAAAGTAAGTAAACGCACGTATGTACTAAGCACGTGCTTCTAAAGCGATAAATCATACGTGTGCAGATCTACCATCACTGAGTTGCATCAAGTGGTGCTCAACAGTTTCGTGGTTGCCAAGCCTTAAAAAGTCAATATCCGGAAGATTAGCCCAATTAGAAAGATGGTCAGCCTTTGGTGGATTAGCAATTTGTTACAACACGACCCCGATGAATTATTCAAAAGGAAAGTCAACATCCTGCTTGATGCTCCTGTTTGATGGAGGGACTTTGCTCTCATGTACACAGCAGACCTCGAATGTCATATATATAATATATATATATGCATCTAAATCCCTGTTTATATATAGGTTATGGTTTTATATAATTATATATGTTATAATATATAACCATAAATTTAATTGCGTCAAGTAACGATACTAACAACATATTTACAACCATAAGATACTGGAGCCAACAGAAAGCAAAAGCAGTGAACCCTCAAGGGACTGTCGTCCAGCTGGCAGGGTTACCCAAGCACACACATGAGAAAAGGAGCTGCAACAGGTTATGCGATATGTTGAATATATATATATATATAATTATATATATATGATTAAATATATATTCGTTAATGACAGAATCAGGTGACACACCGCATCTGCGTGCATGCATGCAATTTCGAAACTGTCATGTCATAAACCGATAATTCGTACAGTTACTGTAGGCCCACGCTCTTGATGTGCACGCTGCATATAGCCAAAGTACATTTACGATGCATAGATATACATTGAGCGGTGGGGAAAAAACTGAAGTGGTAGGGAATACCTGCATAGGGTTTGTTTGCATAAGCTTATAGATGTGTCAGGATGTAATCAGTTATTTATATAAAGCTGGGCGCATGTTCCTGAAACTCTGATTGAATAGACCTCATCACTTTATGCTCGTGTCTCTTGTGTAGTCTGTATAACGACAACTGCTTCCCAAAAGTAAAGGTGTTCGTCAAAGATAGTCAGCAGAAAAAGCAGTAAGTATTTTTAGTTGACAATGTAAACACTTATGACCCTTAGGAATAAATATAGACCCCTTGGATTACCATGACTGTAGGTGATCATGATCATGATCATGAACTTGGGTCCATTCACAATTTACACGTTTTATCACAAAAAATGAACAGAGTCCGGTTTCGAGTAACTTTTTATTATTCTATTTATCTCAAAGAGAGCTACATATGGGGAAAATATTGCCACTAAATTCGGGGTCATTTAAGGTCCTTTAAGGGTCAGAATAATTAAATCTAGCAAAAAAATAAGAGAAAATGACCAGATCTCGGGCAATAATTTGTTGAAATCGGCTAGTTCCTGCTAGTGTTTCTCGACTTGATCAGGGCTACTTGTGGCAGCCCTTATCACGTCGAGATCAACAGAAAAAAGTTCATCGAAATCTTCTGGCTATCTCTTTATTTTCTGTGATAAAAAGAGCAAACAGACAAAGGACCCGAATTCCAAGTCCGGAGGCTGAGCGCCTACAGTCCTGTGAATTTAGGCCTAGAGGGCCTATAGGAATAAATAAAAAATACTTAGTTTAGTAGAAAATTCACAATGTTATACTACGTTTTGTCGTGATATGCTATGTTAGGAGGACAAGATGCAACCCCGTGTTTACATGATCCTGGGTACAGTGTGTTTCCTTGCCTTGGGCATCGCCGCTGTGCTCGGATTAGCGCTAGGATCTCGCCAACCGCCTTTAGCGGGGGCATACTCCGCAATCCAACTCCAGAATATCGAGCGCTCCAGAAGGTTCGCCGATGATCTACACGAATTTCGATCGGCAGCAGCTTCTCCTGGGGCTCAGGCCAGCTCTCCCACATTCGTCTCGGAGTACAGGAACTACACAAGTGTTGCGGTTACAACAGACACTAGCATTTGCTCCAGAGTCGGCATGTACGTAACATAGTAATGCCGCGTTTCTTTCAAGGTGCACAAAAATAGTGATTAAGATGCGTAGATGCATACACACGATGCAATCCCATTTATGTTTGAGTAAGATGTCGTTTTTATTATAAAATCGTATTGACATGGGACAATAAAAGTTATTGATCGTAATATAGTTAGTTATGCTGGAACAGACTTCCTCCTGCTATTCGATTGACCGACTCATTGGACTCTTTTAAATCCATGCTAAAATCACATTTGTTCGCCAGGGCTTATCCCGACTGTTGTTGGTTGTCTTGTAAGGCGCCCTTGTAACGGCATGGCCGTGTTACGGCGCCATATAAATTGTCGTAATTATTATTATTATTATTATTATTATTATGTAGATACTTACTGAAGCCATTTAGGTAATTCACAAAAGGACTGCCTACGCCTATTAGTACTGTTGATTGATAATTAATAACAACAGGATGTTAATCAAATTATATCAAATTATATCGTAATTGATTGCAAAGACAGTAATTTTGAGCTTTGAGTGAAAATGATAATGAAATACAACTTATAATTGAATGATAATTGTAGACCTAACGAATATAATTGCTAATGATTGCGGAGGTTGTTACATATTTACCTTAGAATGAATTCCATAATAAGATGCAAATTGTAATAGATTTTAATGGATGTCATACTGGGTTTTGGGGTGACCGAATGGTCAACGTGCTCGACTGCCAATCGGGAGGTTAAGGCATGAATCCACCCGTCCTCAAATGCCCCGGGTCCTAGAAAACTTAGGCTACTAACACTTGGGGCGGCATCTGACTAGGGCTACGTGCCTAGACCTCCTAACTGTTCATCTCCCCCCCCCAAATGAGTTTTAAATGATGATCGTAATTTCTGCAGTGAGATTATGGGACAAGAACGAAGGTCTTTGGAGATTTAGCCATCCCGAAACCTGAAATCCTGGCGCCGGCACTGCTAACACTTGAACCATCTGACATTTCTCTACGTGCTAGACTAAGAAACTGTTCTTCTAACGAATGAGTTTTAAATGATAATCTTTGATTGATGCAGTGGGATTATGCGTGACAAGAACGGCTCTGTGGTCGATGCAGCCATTGCGACGTCCTTATGCGTAGGAATCGTCAACCCTCACCACTGTGGCATCGGCGCAGGACATTTCGCCACCATCTACGAACGGTAATGTCGAAACGTAAAACCAAAAATGAGACTAGTGTTGGTAACGTACCTGGGTCTTCTATCAATCAGCAGACTGTTCAGATTCGCTCAAATTGGCATGTGCAGAGCTTGAGCAAAACTTTTAATGGCATCAACAGAAACACCTATGCTCATAGGTGCTGCATTACTGTTATTGTAATTAACCAATTATATAGCGTTCGTATATAATGCACAACGTAATCGAAAGAGCTCATTCACCAAGAACATTTATTGCCTTTGGAATAACCAGATACGAGCAATGCAAAAACCAAACTGGTTGAAAATGAAAAGTTGTTTTTGACAAGTCGGTATAACTTTTTGTTTTTTCTTTTGTGAGATGTTCCTATTTCGGATCATAAAACTCATAAAAATGGCATAATACCGTTAGAATTAATCATATGCATATAGGCCCTAAATGAAATTAACTAGAACAGTAGAACCGTAGTTACATTTCACTCCATTTTGCTATGCTGATTACCAGTAAATGATCAGAACACCTTTTCTTAAGCTAACACGAAAACACCTCTCTGTATACTTTATTGTAGTGAAAATCTTTAATTCTATGTGGAATAACGATACTACAAGATTTCTATGTGACAAAAAGAGTTTTCTGTGTTAACTAGAATGAATTTGGCATTACATTGAGATTTCTTGTTTTTTGTTCTTAAATTGTATGGGCTAGTCCAAAGGAAAAGCCGGATAAAATCATGGTGTCTTTGATTGCACGGACATCCGCTCCAGCCTCGGCAAGTCAGAACATGTTCGTCAACAACACAGGAGCATCTACAAAAGGTCATTGGAAATCATTAATTCGTCATCAGATGACTATCAAACTACTGAATTTTTAATTTAAAAAACAAGTAAACATCGAATGAGGCATTTGTCCTTTTTTGATCAATGTAGAATAATTATGAGAGATTTACCTAAGAGATATTTCCGTGAAATTTACTTGAATCAAATGTAATTACTTGAGTGAGAGGCATTATTTAATTATTTGTTACAGGTGGATTAGCCGTAGGTATTCCGGGTGAAGTGAGTGGTTACTATGAGGCTTGGAAGATGTTTGGTCGTCTGCCTTGGAGCGATTTGTTTCAGCCTGCGATTCGAATCTGCGAAGATGGATTCCACATTGAGAATTTACTCGCAAAAGCTATAAATAGCAGCAAGAACTACATCTACAATGATACAAACTTAAGGTAATACAAGTCGCTCATTCATTCATTCATTCATTCGTTGAATTAATGAATTGTAGTTTTAACAAAAGGCATAGACTAAGTAGTCTTAGAGTTAAAAACAATTACCTGAATTGCAGGCAGCGTAAAAAAACAACTCAAAAGAGCATATGAGCTGTTGAATTTACAAGGCGTTCGTCACGCCGTAAAAATCTTCTTGACGAGGAAGTTGAAAATCTCATTGCGATTATTCATTCATCCTGACTACTTCCTGAGTCCTGAAGGAAAATCTAAAGAAGAGTAATCGTCTAACAAGTGTCTAGGGTCAACATTACTGATGGACCTTAACCTTTCGTTGTCCAAGCTACGTGTACATGTAACTTAACCATAACCATAACCATAACCATCATTTTATTGTAGCCAAACCGGTATTACACAGATGATATTACATAATATTTCGAGTGGTTACAATAGGGGGACCAGAAGGGACCTTGGTCCCAAAGTAGGGCCCCTAATTATCAGTTTCAGTATTGGATGGCGATTAGTTAAACAATAACAGTTGCAGTTTTACAATTTGACATTATGTAAGTATTAACAACATTTAACAGACCTCGACATAAGTATGCAGAGATAATTGGGCAACTTTAAAACAGTGCAGGGTCCTACTTCCTTAACTGGCCATGTCCATGACTACAATTCTCTTGTATGAGGGATACTCGCTTAAGCTATTTTAATTGGAGAGAGTAGACCTATTTTTATGGCCCAAATGCTGAACGCAATAAAGCTTCATCTGTTTAAGTTAAAATAGGCCAAGAATTTAGCCCACGACTTGGACAAATCAGTTCACCAGGTTATCTTTCTTTAAACTAACTTATTTATGCAAGTTGTTTGACACGTAGGCCTTTATACGCTGCATGCCTTCACATCCAACGAAACGTGAACACCAAGATGGACTAAGGTTCATAATACGATTAGCCTACGTGTGTGTAGTGTTGTAAGACATTATTGGCTAATATTTGTATAGATAGGGCCTACTAAATGTATGTATGCATGTATGTATGAGCACTTTTTATAGCGCCCCTTCAAGATTTCTACTCCGAGGCGCTCCCGACTACAGCGCGGACACTGAATCGGAGTTTCACGCCGAAGAGCATGAGCAATTGCGAGTGAAGGACTTGCCCAGGGTCCGTATACGCGGTGGCTTGAGGTGGATTTGAACCCGCATAGGGGTCTGCGGGTATACCCGTACCCGCGGGTTTACCGTACTCGACCCGTACCCGCGGGTCGGGTACGGGTCGGGTACGCGTTTCACGGGTCGGGTCGGGTACGGGTAGGGTCTTCACGGGTACGGGTATACCCGGTTTTACCCGTACCGACGTGAAGTTTTAGGGTTACAATGTCACCGTTACATATAATATAGAATGTAGACGCACAATGGACCTGACCAGGGCTGCAACGTACTATTAACAGTTACTTAGTGTTCTAGGTCAGGGGTCTCCAAAGTTTTCCAGCGGGGGCCACATTGCTGACTTTCTAAAGCTCCACGGGCCAAAACTCCGAAGAAAAAATTTCTGTGTGCAGCTGTCCAGTGAATTGTGAGTAATGCGATGAATGCTTGGATTCATAATGTCTCCGAATATTGTACTCTTTAAGCACTGCAATGGTATCATTGCATATCAGGCACAGTGTCTTACAAACAGCGACATGGATTTTGGCAATATGCATGTCAGAGTACAGCGGCATTAAAATTTTCAATTTTCCCAATTTAGTTTGTTTCTTCAAGGAGAGTTCCGCGGGCCAGATTAAAGGCCTTAGCGGGCCGGATGTGGCCCGCGGGCCGTACTTTGGAGACCTCTGTTCTAGGTGACAGTATATAGACCACGGATATAAAATGTACCATGCAATTGAGACAGCACAACATTGAGTTGCATGTGACAAGTTTTATAAGTTGACTGCCTCTTATTATTACTACTACAATAACTGCTGCTGCTGCTACTACTACTACTCACGACTACTACTACTACTACTACTACTACTACTACTACTACTACTACTACTACTACTACTCACTACTACTACTACTACTACTACTACTACTACTACTTACTACTACTACTACTACTACTACTACTACTACTACTACTACTACTACTACTACTACTACTACTACTACTACTACCACCACTACTACTACTACTACTACACTACTACTACTACTACTACTACTACTACTACTACTACTACCACTACTACTACTACCACTACTACTACTACTACTACTACTACTACTACTACTACAACTACTACTACTACTACTACTACTACTACTACTACTACTACTACTACGACAACAACTGCAACAACTACAACAGCAACAACAACTACTACTACCACAACTACTACCACTACTATCATCATCATCATCATCATTATCCTATTTATTGTTATTATTATTGCTTCTATTATTACATGTTGAGTTGTAAGCCTATTGGCCTGGTAGGGACAGAGGCTATGGGAAGACGTGCTAATGACGTGACGGGTACTTTACGGGTACGGGTATACCCGCGGGTACGGGTAGGGTCGGGTAGTAATTTTGAGTACGGGTCGGGTACGGGTACGGGTAGCGGTTCTGTGTTACGGGTACGGGTCGGGTAGCAAAAATGCTCTACCCGCAGACCTCTAATCACAACCCTCCGGCTGCAAGGCACCGAACATACCCCTACACTACCGCGCCTCACAAGCAGGCAGCGTAAAAAGCAACTCAAAAGAGAAAGAGACTATGAACTGTTGAATTTACAAGGCGTTCGTCACGCCTTAAAAATCTTTTTGACCAGGGAGTTGAAAATCTCATTGAGATTATTCATTCATCCTGACTACGTCCTGAGACCTGACGGAATATCTAAGGAAGAGTAATCGTCTAAGAAGTGTCTAGGGTCAAGCATTACTGATGGACCTTAACCTTTCGTTGTCCAAGCTACATGTAACTTCGAGATAATTAGACAACTTTAATACAGTGCAGGCTCCTACTTCCTTAACTGGCCATGTCCATGACTACAATTCTCTTGTATGAGGATTACTCGCTTAGGCTATTTTAATTGGAGAGAGTAGACCTATTTTTATGGCCCAAATGCTGAACGCAATAAAGCTTCATCTGTTTCAGTTAAAATAGGCCAAGAATGTACGACTAGGACAAATCAGTTCACCAGGTTATCCTTCTTTAAACTAACTTATTTATGCAAGTTGTTTGACACGTAGGTCTTTATACACTGCAGGCCTTTACATCCAACGAAACGTGAACACCAAGATGGACTAAGGTTCATAATACGATTAGCCTACGTGTGTGTAGTGTTGTAAGACATTATTGGCTAATATTTGTATAGATAGGGCCTACTAAATGTATGTATGCATGTATGTATGAGCACTTGTTATAGCGCGCCTTCAAGATTTCTACTCCGAGGCGCTCCCGACTACAGCGCGGACACTGAATCGGAGTTTCACGCCGAAGAGCATGAGCAATTGCTAGTGAAGGACTTGCCCAGGGTCCGTATACGCGGTGGCTTGAGGTGGATTTGAACCCGCAACCCTCCGGCTGCAAGGCACCGAACATACCCCTACACTACCGCGCCTCACAAGCAGGCAGCGTAAAAAGCAACTCAAAAGAGAAAGAGACTATGAACTGTTGAATTTACAAGGCGTTTGTCACGCCTTAAAAATCTTTTTGACCAGGGAGTTGAAAATCTCATTGAGATTATTCATTCATCCTGACTACGTCCTGAGACCTGACGGAATATCTAAGGAAGAGTAATCGTCTAAGAAGTGTCTATGGTCAAGCATTACTGATGGACCTTAACCTTTCGTTGTCCAAGCTACATGTAACTTCGAGATAATTAGACAACTTTAATACAGTGCAGGCTCCTACTTCCTTAACTGGCCATGTCCATGACTACAATTCTCTTGTATGAGGATTACTCGCTTAGGCTATTTTAATTGGAGAGAGTAGACCTATTTTTATGGCCCAAATGCTGAACGCAATAAAGCTTCATCTGTTTCAGTTAAAATAGGCCAAGAATGTACGACTAGGACAAATCAGTTCACCAGGCTATCCTTCGTTAAACTAACTTATTTATGCAAGTTGTTTGACACATAGGTCCTTTATACACTGCAGGCCTTTACATCCAACTAAACGTGAACACCAAGATGGACTAAGGTTCATACGATTAGCCTACGTGTCTGTAGTGTTGTAAGACATTATTGGCTAATATTTGTATAGATAGGGCCTACTAAATGTATGTATGCATGTATGTATGAGCACTTGTTATAGCGCGCCTTCAAGATGTCTGACTCCGAGGCGCTCTCGAGTACAGCGCGGACACTGAATTAGAGTTTCACGCCGAAGAGCATGAGCAATTGCGAGTAAGGACTTGCCCAGGGTCCGTATACGCGGTGGCTTGAGTTGGATTCGAACCCGCAACCCTCCGGCTACAAGGCACCGAACTAAATACTAGTATGAACAAAGAAAATCAATTGCAGTAACTGTGCAAAACTGTGTCTCCATGTCATTCGGAATAGTTGTTTGAGTTATTATGAGCCTGGGTTTCTTGATAGCCTAGTGGTTACGACGCTCGACTGTAAATCATAAAGTCAGAGGTCACCGCCAAAGCAGAGGTTTGTCTCCAGATTTCGGTTCCTCTTGCGCCTTTTGTTCAACTCAGCTATAGTGAGTACATATGCCGTACACTGGTGGTGGGAATATCAGACAACGAGCAGAGGACTTGACGTTGGACCAGTCATACGCACGAAAACCGCTCAGGCTGGCTCTGTGGCCTGGTTTGCTTCTTCCTGCTATTGTGGGCCACGTGCAAACAACCATGACATGATACGAGTAGTTTCCATTCTGATCATATATCATATTAGAGTTGAGGAAATTGAATATGTCTTTACGTGTTCTGTCATATAAGAAGTATAACCTGCATGTCATGAACTTTGACGGGAACCACAAGCTCTATCTATATCCAATTGTTCCATACGGGAATAAGGGTCCAACAAGGTCTTCATCTGGGCATGCTTGCAGCGTAGTTTAAATTAAATATTATCAACTTCAATGGCGCCAGTGTTTGATGCAAAAGTCATCAAACAATGTGTGGTCAGAATTTATACATACAGGCCATTACTTTATTATTCAAAGTATGATATCAATGCAAGTCGTATTTTCGAATCTTATTCGTTTACCAAGAAAGTAAAGTCACGGGCACAAACTTATTTGCAAGCGCTCAGTTGCGATGATTCAGTAGGCATGTAAGGTTAGATTCGGTCGCAGGTCGAGAGGTAAAAGTCAAGAGGGTAGGGCCTACGAACAGTCAGACGGCTACGACAGATTGTGTTTAAATAATTGAAAAATCTTATTATAAATTGTAGCGAGCTTTTTGTCAACCCGAATGGAAGTCTTTATCAAGAAGGAGACCTGCTGAAGAATCCAAAGCTGGCTACAACGCTGCGAGCAATCGCTGCAGATCCTTTTACCTTTTACAACGGAACTTTGGCCAGAGATATAGTAGAGGATCTTCGTGAATACGGTATACAATGCCTTTTCAATGTACATGTTTGACATGTTTGTATTTATCTAGATAATTATTTACTATAACACCTTTAGTACCTCACAAAAGCGCTGGCTGCTGCAGATGTATGCGATTTTAAATTATGGGATTAAGACATTAACGTCATTAGCAGGCAAAACAATCCACAGAAAACCAGAATAGTCGCCATTGACGCTTCCACTCACTCATGTGGATCCCAGTCAATAAATACAGATCCTTAGTTAGTCATTTCATTGCAACGGCTGTTATCGTCTCGGCGTAATATTTCGTATTGCTTTTAAAATATCTCTTCCTAACATAAAAGGGTTTACAATAACGACTTTAAGATAACGTTGCCATATTACACCGTTTGAAGAAAACTGGTAGCAAAATGCTCTCATCCCAACATGTTTCTATAGCATGTGGTCATTTACACTCTCATCGAAGCTTTTCAACGTATCGTTTGTTCATAATGACGCAGTTGCATGACAAATTCGAATACTTCTCAGGCGATCCAAAACCATGTTTTCTGATTACCGTAACTCGACGCTTGTTGCCTTATTTTTGTTTTAAAAGTTGCAGTCTTACTCCGGAAGCTTGGACAATCATTGTGCGAAGAGGGTTCGAATCGGCACCAAAGTGATTTATATTTCTGGATTGTTTTCTGCTCTGTTGAATTATATGGGCTCTGTAGGGCCTATACTTGTGTTGTTTGCTATTTTGGGCCATGAGACGAGATGCGCATTACAATCAAAGGGCAAATTCTAGTCTATGCGTATTTGAAAAATATTTATTTTCCCATTGAATTTCCTATAGGTTCAAATATAACCCTAGAAGACTTGCAGAACTACAGGAGCCTCATAAAGACTCCCGTGAATGTGTCACTGCACAATGGAAAGTTCAAGCTATTCAACCCTCCTCCGCCGTCCAGCGGTTCTGTTCTTAGCTTCATTGTCAACATTTTGGACGGTATGTACGAAGTTATCACTCATAACCGACAAATAACAGTTCGCCTAACTTTGACGTAACAGTACGTGTAGATGTCATGAGGATTTTCGCCGACGTCAGCCACCAGCAACCATCGCTGAACTGACAGGTGTCTGGGTAGTGTGTTGCACCGCTCGTGTCCTTCGTTGTTTTCTTTTTCGAAGTTGCAAAGTTCAGGAACAGTCAGATGTAAATGGGTATCTATTGTTTGGGCTCTGCATGCCTGCGGAGTTCCCCAGTAGTGGCTGGCGTGATTATTTGAGCACAGTTCGCTAATTTGTTACATGCTATTAAACACTTTGACATCATTTATGAAAGAACACGTGGAGCTTTGTAATGTATAATAAGTGTCTAGTTGCATGCGTAGGCCAACATCTGCTTTTCTTTCCAGGATATAACTTTTCATCCGCCAGCGTCGCTGACACCAATTCAAAGGTTCTGACGTATCATCGAATTATTGAGGCATTCAAGTTTGCCTATGCAAAGAGAAGTCAACTGGGAGACGAAGATTTTGTCAACGTGACAGACGTTTGTTTTCAGTTTATTCACATTAATGATCACTGTCTCCCTCTCAAAGAACTTCTCGATCACAAATCAAATTCTAAAGACAAAAACTTTTGAAACTCCAAATGCAGCAATAGTATACACTACAGTCTATTTAAATATATAGGCTATTTTAAAATAATATTATACTATATAATATTTAGCCAATTTAAATATAGGCCTAGGCTATATGAACTGTCTTAACCTTCAGCTGTTGCCGTTCTCTATTTTAACACCGGATTTCATGATGTCTTAGGGCCTACATCTCACATAATTTCTTTCTTAAAATACAAGTATTCGTCGATTTTGATATTACTATGAGCATTAGATATGGATCTGTATAGGCTTTATCCGGTCCCATGTGAGAATACGGATCTTCATTCTGGCATGCTGGCAGGGTATAGATAATGATAAACTGCATGCATTTGGTAATTAAGCAAGAGGTCATTATATCCTGACCGCTCTGGGCGCTGCGGTGGATAGACGTGGAGTCATGCTCAAACTAATCGCCCGAGGTGTAATGAGGACTTTCCAGTCCTGTGTATAACTGGCTGATGATTATCACATAATACGGGAATTATATAATTCTTTGAAAGCTCGTGGCCAACCTGACATCTGACAAATACGCCGAGGAAATACGTCTGCAGATAGACGACAACGTAACGCACGACTTCCAGTATTATGGGCCGACGTTTGATGTTAAGCCAGAAGCAGGAACTGCTCATTTGAACATTCTCGGACCAGATGGCGCAGCCGTATCTTTGACGTCATCGCTTAACTTACAGTAGGCCTACGTTGTTTGATAGGTTTAGATCTATAAACAGAGCGATTACATAGAGACAAACATGATGAAATCATACAAAGTTAGGTAATGATTTTAATTGTGAATATAGTGTGAAGAGTTGTGTCCTGCGCTTAATGTATTATTATACATCGCCATAACCTATTATGTTGCAGTAACACGCTTTTGTCATAGAAGTAATTTTCTTTCAGTTAGTCTAGCATAATAAAAAAATTTGGCCCATGCCTTAGTTACGATAAGAAAGAGTTAGTTAATTAGAATAATATCTATAGAATAAGAAATAATATGGCATAGGATTTTGTTATTACTGTTAATATTTCTTTCATTATAATATTGATATGAATCGGAGGTGTGAAGCAATGTGTGAGAGAAGGACTTGCTTAAGGTCTTTTGACACAACAACGGTATGAAGAGAGTATCGAACCCGTAACTCTAGGCTTTGCTCCAGAGCTCTCTATCCAGTCGACTACCATGTATCGCGTGGTGTTCATTGATCTAGTTCATGTCCTTTTCTGTTTCTGTTGTCCTCTCTCATTAAGCTACCCTATAATTTGATTTAACTGTTGTTTGTCGAATTAGTGCTGTTCGATACTTACACTGGTTTCCTGTTTATGCGTTATTCTGAAGATTCGGTTCAAAATGTCGTGGCAGGAGAACTGGTATAATATTCAACAACGACATGGATGACTTCTCTACACCTGGTACGCGGAATCACTTTGGTGTACCTGCTTCCCCGAGCAATTACATTGTACCTGGAAAGAGGCCAATGTCTTCCATGGGTCCTAGCATCGTCTTGGATGAAAATGGATCAACGGTGTTTGTCTCTGGAGCCTCTGGTGGCACAAATATCACAACAGCCACAGCCTTTGTACGTTGCCACACACTGAAATGATCAACTTCATTTTCTGCATCCTCATTGTCATCATCATCATCACCATGAGTTCTTTTGTTTCATTGATCCCAAGTCGCTGCACCGGAGAATAAATGTCATCAGCTCCATCATCATCATCATCATCATCATCATCATCATCATCATCATCATCATCATCATCATCATCATCATCATCATCATCATCATCATCATCATCAACACCATCATCTTCCATCATCATCATCATCATCATCATCATCAACACCATCATCATCATCATCATCATCATCATCATCATCATCATCATCTTCATCATCAACACCATCATCATCATCATCATCATCATCATCATCATCATCATCATCATCATCATCATCATCATCATCATCATCATCATCAACACCATCATCATCATCATCATCATCATCATCATCATCATCATCATCATCATCATCATCATCATTATCCTCATCATCGTTCATCATCATTCTATTCAATTCTTTTATTGATTCCAAATACAGCAAATCGCGTTTTACTGTAAGTGAGCAAGTAGTCGGGATATAAAAGGCAGTGCTTTTTTCTAGAAATAAAGGTTCCGGAATTCAACAAATTCAGAACAGTCATAGGGGCATATTTTATGCTAATATTTCTGTTTCATATATCAGTTTCAATAAACACTGAAAGCACTTACATTAGATTAAAGTATCTAAATAATTTTATATAATTTTTTATTAAAAATTTAAATTAACTAAATTATTTTTTAATCTCTGAAAAAAGGTATCGGAACGCCGTTCGGACCGCTCCGGCTGAAAAAAGCACTTTAAAAAGGCACGATCAGAAAAGACCAGAGTCCCTCTTAATTAGATTAAGATGAGACAGCAATAGAAATATTAATGAAGCACTCTGCTATAAATAGTGAGAATGCAAGCAAACGTTTGCACCTTAGTCTCAATTGTTTGATAATGCCTTCTAATTACCTCTTATCGGCACAATTTTAACCTGTATTCATTATTATTACTATACATTTTTAATTGTGGTCTTAATGTTCACTATCTAAATTCTAAAGTTCTTCCTGACTTGAATATTATAAGGTAATTACTCCCTGTCTGCAACGTTTGAAATGCGTTCATTCTAATTCAACTTTTACAGGTAGCGATGAACTCTCTTTGGTTTGATTCCAACCTTGGTAATGCTACAGACACGGCAAGAGTTCATCATCAGCTCTTTCCCAATGAAGTCGATGCTGAACTTTGGTTAGAGCAGGTGTGAAGAATCTTTTATGTATTGTAATTAAGAAGCATTCACTTAAACCTAACTGACTTTCTCCTTCTAATGATGAAATGTATTTAAGTTACTTTTATTCTCATCAGCTGAAGGTTAGAAAAGAAAGAGTTCTATGCATTCCGCTCCTTTTAGGTCCAATATAGGATTAACGTTTTCCAACCAGGCCATATAAGTCGGTTTATTCCATTATAGTGCAGTCCAATCTACTGCCGCGTAGTTTTTCATGAATACCTTACTGTCAGAGTAGACCAGATATCACCCTACTAGGAGGCATTCGGATTCAATCATTGTGGAAGTGGTTTCAAATCAGCTAACATCCAGAAAAATTGTCTTATGGAATAGGGATTCATGCATGCATAGCACTCAGCAACTGTATCGTAGTAGATACTTAAGTAAGAAATCAAAGACCGATGTTTCATAGTGGAACGTAGGCTAGGTGATCATTCCCTTCTTATGAGCCCCGCAGCCCCCGAGGACACGGGACGGCACAGCCATCACAGGATTTCTCATCAACTTCCCAGCTGAGCTTACGCCCGGTATCAACTTGTTCAGTGTTTTAATAGAGACAAGTGTGCATAAGAAAAAATACACGGAATGTACTAAATAATCTCAAACCCAAAATAGTTGGAATACATACGCCGCTGAATAGACCTATTTATTCGAATTCGTCATTTCTGCAATAGTTGATGTGCTTTGTGTCTTCAGAAAATCTTGGAGGGTCTAGAGGCAAAGAATCACACTGTCAAAAGAAGTCGTAAATTTGCTGTGGTTGGCAGCATTCGCAACAGGTGTTCGTCCGTCAGTTCCAGGGATATCACGTGCATTGAGGCGGTCAGCGACGGGCGTAAAGGCGGCTCACCCGATGGATACGCAAATCAGACCGAGACTTCGACGACTACAGTAGCACCTATGGCAACTACGTCTGTCAAGCCGGTTAATGCTGCTAACTCTGTACAATGCAGTGGAATTTCTTGGTTGATCTGTGCTGCCGGTCTGCTGATTAGAGTGCATTCGTAGGAACACTCTCCGGCATGGCATACAGCAATGGAGCATATTTTTTTACACACGAAAGCCGTAGGCTCTATTCTGGTTCAGATTTTAATTTTCGTCAAGTTCATTATTACTAAGTTTTTAATATAGTATCTTCATACAGTGCATTTTGCTTTTTACAGGTTCCAATGTCAGCAATTATAGGACTTTTGTAATCTTCAGTCGCTTGATTTTGATACCGATTTCTACTGTTATCTGTTGGTTTAAGAAATATTATTCTTGTAATGCATAATTTGATTTATTTACATCGAAGTTAATAATCGACTATAACCGCTTTAACAATTCCTATATTATTTCAGAGTGTTCTCTTATAGAAAAAGGATTTTCACAAGAAGTTTTGAAAGGCGCTTTGTAAATGTAGACTGGAGTTGCCAATTTTTTAATCGGGAAAGCGAATCCTGTTGTTATGAACCATAATTCATTTATGACTTAAGCTATTGATTCGAAATTCGCATTTTCCTTGTAAACTCAAATATTATTAAAAGTTTAAGTACATGACACGGGTTAATGTATTCACAAGCGCTGCGTCAAGTCAGAGGGGTTGCCTGCTTTCTTATGATATTCCGGATTACATTCGCCCAAAACGCCACTTTATTTGTAGAATATCTGATGGTAAGGTCCTTATTGAAGTCGGGGGGTATTTGCATGTGAATGTGAACCTTACTTAGTTTTGAAAAGGTGTCGTGAAGGGCCTATTCCATGTCCGGTAGCCCATTCAAGTACTAACAGGGTTAACGTTTTAAATTTGATAGCTCCAGCCAGCGACGTATAACCAACACCGAGCGTCCATCCAAAAATGATGATCAGGCATTATACTGAACCTTTGATAACGATGAGTTCTCTGCCCGAAGACAGGTTCATTGGCTTTTATGCCATCCGGGGATGAGATGAGTGAGGTGGTTGCCCGTTGCCTTTCTCACAGACAATAATGTGGGTGAGCAACTTGTCCAGGGTCGCAACGCAGTGGCTTGAGGTAGTTCGAACCTGCGACCCACCGGTTACAAGGCACAGTTCATACCGCTACTGTCCCGTTTCGACCCATAAAATTCTCAGAATTATCAGCATACTCCGAATGCATGTAAGAAAGTCCTTTGGGTTAGATGTCAAGAATCCAGGCACTTTAACAGAAAGCATTTGTATGCTAAGCACGTGCTTCTGCAGTGAAAAATCATATGCATGCCTGTTCAAATCAGCAATATAATTATCGAGAATTCATCTATTTTATCAAGGGGTGCCTCAATTATTATAGTCCTGAAGTTAACGTGTTGAAACGAGAGGTCGAGGATCCAATTCACGTCAGGGCAGAAATTGTTTCGGCATTTTGGTTCCAATTGGTCCTGGCTTTAGGGAGAGGTCAGCAAGGCAACTACTTAGGACGTCATGCGTATATACTGGAACCCGACGCTTGTAACCTGAAAACTATCGCAGGCGTAAATTTGGTTATTGAAAAAAAGAGTTTCGTCTTTATTCAATAGAGGTGCAAATTTTTGATCTCGCACGCGCAATATTTAAACCTACAAGACAGAAAGAGTGGGACAGGAATGGGGGAGAGAGTATGTCAGATTGGGAGAAGAGGGAGGGCTACTCTGACAGCGGTTACCGATGTATATAGCATTAAATCAATAAATAATACTTGGTAATAGAGAGAGAGAGAGAGAGAGAGAGAGAGAGAGAGAGAGAGAGAGGTGACTGAGAGAGAGAGAGAGAGAGACAGACAGAGAGACAGACAGAGAGAGAGAGAGACTGATATACAGACAGACAGACAGAGACAGAGACAGAGACAGAAACAGACAGAGAGGGGAGAGTATTTATGCATGTATGTATGCATGTATGTGTATGTATGTATGTATGTATGTATGTATGTGTATGTATGTATGTATGTACGTATGTATAAATGTATGTAATATGTATGCATGTATGTATGTACGTAAGCATGCATGTATGTATGTATATCTGATAGCATGCAAATTCTGTAGGCTATATGTCAACGTATACATAGATTATAACTATAGGTCTAATAAGCATAACGAGGTGTAATATTGTTGGCTTGCAGCTGTTTGCTATCGATTTCTCCTATCGGTCAATGTATCTTCATGTCCTCAATAGCCTGGCGATTATTTATGGGCTGGATCGAGAGCTTCATTCTCAGTTCACGCACATTTCATTGGTCGAAATCTAGGTCGACCGACTTAGGCAGTCATAGGCCTAAGAAAAACTGACATTGCTTGATTGTGTGATAAGAAAGGCCTCAACCACTTGTATGCATGAAACGATCTCTGGACTTCGGGTGATTGACAATCCCGAGGACTATGCAATTGAATTAGTTTTATCATCAGGTCGTTGAACTAAAGACAAGTCGGGCGTCATCGCAGTAGTTCATAGTTAAAATAGTTAAATCTTAGAGTTTTGTTGAACCATGCAGTGAGTATTTGTTGCATACGTTTCACTTGAAGATATCTGTCATACCTGTATTGATTAATCTCGTTCAAGAGATTCAAATAATGAAATCTTAGAGTTTCGTTGAACCATGCAGTGAGTATCAGTTGCCTACATTTCATCTGACAATAGGCTACCTGTGATAACTGCATTGATTAAGCCCGTTCAAAAGACTCAGTTTTTATTATCACGATTTTTCAGAAGGGCTGACATGTGGTAATCGTAATCGTACTCGGAAACTCGATAGTTCTACAGCGCCCAAAAAGCTTAAGTTTCGGTAACTAGCTTCTTCATAGGCGCTCAGTTAAAAAATCGAAAGACAAGCGATAGACAAGGTAAGAATCCTTTAAAGGTCAAGATGCAGGATTGCAGGTTATAGGCGGTATGAGAATTGTAAAAAAATTGGGGGTTAGACGTTGATTTATGTGCAATTTGGGTGTGAAATGTATACTTTACTGTGGGATTCTAAGAAAGTCTAGGGGTTGAACCCCCAACCCCCCTGCAATTCTCACCCTGGTCATAGGAGTTGGTTACTCAAGGCTAGCCATACGGAAAGACTTTTAAGATGGAAAATGAGCAATTGGAATGACATCGAGGACTAAATAATATTGACCTCACTTTTCAAAAGACTATAATTCATTTAATGTTGTAATGGTTCACCCCCTAGGTTTCATAATCGGAAACAAATTCAGGCTGCTGTGGGGGTTCGTTGTGGTTACGGTCTCTTCCATATTTACCACTAGATTCGACACTAGGTGGTTTCTTCTTTTGGAGCCCTAAAGAGGCCGCCATTTAAATCTGGAAACTCTTCTGAAAGTATTCTGTACTATTCGTCTAAAGGCAACAGTAGAATAAGACATTAGCCATTGAAAATGTTTGACCATATCGTATGGATGTAGGAACCGTTGATGTCGAACTTACCTCATCCAGTTAGTTTCAAAACAAACATAATCTTATTTGTTTATCCAAAAGTACAAAATTACGCAATATAGTATTGCTATTGTATTTGTTAAAAGTGATGTAATTTCGAGGTGCATTCACATAATGTACAACTAAATATACCATTCTGTGCAGAAATGAATGCTGAATCCAATGCTATATTACAACTTATGATATGTAAAACCAAACAGTGGTAACCACCCCCCCTTGGTAGTCAGTGTTACAAAAAAAGCTTGGTAGCCCTAGGGTTAATGTTGTAATGGTTCAATAATCGGAAACATCAATGCGTTGTGGTTACGGTCTCTTCCATTTTACCACTATTCGACACTAGGTGGTCTCTTCTTTTGGAGCCCAAAGAGGCCGCCATTTAAATCTGGAAACTCTTCTGAAAGTATTCACTACGTCTAAAGGCAACAGTAGAATAAGACATTAGCCATTGTGTTTGACCATATCGTATGGATGTAGGAACCGTTGATGTCGAACTTACCTCATCCAGTTCACATCTTGTGGTTTCAATTAGTGCATTGTATTGCATTGTATCTATATAGCTCTGCTGACAGCAGTGGCCATTCAGTAGTAGAGGTATGCGGTCAAATGCTAGTGAACAGTTGCTCGCAGGACTAGTTCTCGCCAACAGTTGCACACTAGGTCAGTTGCAGTTGCACCAGGTCAGTTGCTCACTAGGTCAGTTGCTCACTAGGTCAGTTGCTCACCAGGTCAGTTGCTCACTAGGTCAGTTGCTCACTAGGTCAGTTGCTCACCAGGTCAGTTGCTCACTAGGTCAGTTGCTCACTAGGTCAGTTGCTATAGACCTGCGTTATGTTGATGTACCTATGGTTATGTTGCGCTAAAGGAATATATTTTGTTGCGCTATAAGTTTATCTTTAATTATCATTGAATTTCAAGTGTATAGGCCTACGCACTTTAGTTATCATCAACATAGATCTACATCGTGCGTGAATTAGCATATCGTCCATCGAGCACAGTTGCTTGAAATTATACCTAGGACTTTTATTGGTATGTAATTTCTGTTCTCTGCGTATCCAAACATGGCATTGCATATGTGAACTGTTAATGGCTAATTCTTTGTAAAGACAAAAGCAGTAAAATTAAGATTTTTTGAAGTGCCATAAATCGAAGAAATTTTATGTGCCGTGCTCTTATACATATCAGTTGCGAATCTAAAAGCTACAGGAATTGTCAACCGCGCTAAGAAGAGAAGAACAGTCCCTTAAGCTAGGCTACTAGCCCTGAGTATGAGGTGTTAGCGACTTCATTTTCCTAGCCTCGGCATATGCCCTCTTCGCAGTCTCATCTTCCCACCAACAGTGTACATGTAGGTCAGTGTACTCATTATAGCTGAGTTGGTTATGGGGCGCAGGTGGAGCAGAAATCTCGAACCAAATTTCTGCCCTGGCGGGGATTTGACTACCGGCCTCTCGACTGACAGTCCAGCATGCTAACCACTATCGAGCATCCCTCCACTAAAAACTGGTATATTCAACAAAGGATCCTGTTCATCAAATCATATTAAATATCGTATTGAAATTAGTCCTTAATTAACTCCACAAATCTTTTGATTCTGTTGAACAGTTTGAAAACGGAAATGTTGAACCCGCGGTTCCGAATGATCGTCGGAACAGTTGCGGTCATTCTGTGTGTCAGCGGGGCCCTGATAGGCCTGACCATTGGGCTCTACGAGCAGCCCCCACCATACGGAGGTGGTCCACCCCCTGAGAACCTGGAGGCGCCATCGGGCCGTCAGTCCAGGTCTAAAAGAGCAGTATCGGTACGTGATCTGCCTGAGGACGGTTCGTCGGGTGCACGCCGTGCGAAAGGTGACGGGGTCAATCCCTCGGCCAGTGGGGCACCATTTGACTCGGAATATAGGACCTTCTCGACGACTGCTGTCACTACGGATACACACAACTGCTCACAGATTGCGGTGTAAGTAGATCTTCTTCTTCTGCTCTCTTTTGGTAGCAACTCTTCCTACTAAAGCCGTACAGAAGAAGAAAGAAGCAAACAAGAAACGAAAGAATTACAACTTGAGCAGAAACAAAAACAAATGGTGGTGTTAATGATGGTAGTGATGCTGCTGGTATTTGTGGTTTTGGTGACATTGCTGATATTGTGGCATTGGTGACATTTTGGCACTGGTGGTAGTATTGCTCGATTTAGTGATCCTGGCGTCTTTGGTGACATTGGTGCTGCTAGTGGTACTGTTGGTGGTAGTGCTGATGAATTCAATTTCAATGCTGCTGCTAATGGTGATGTTTATGGTGGCGCTGATGGTGGCGATGGTAGCAGCGGCGGTTATGATAGTGAATGCTGGTGGTGTTGAAGGTGATGAAAATGATGATGATGATGATGGTGGTGGTGGTTGTGGTGATGATACTGATGATGATGATGATGATCTTGATGACGACGATGATGATGGTGGTGGTGGTGATGATGATGGTGATAACGATGATGATGATGATGGTGATAACGATGATGATGATGATGGTGATGATGATGTGGTGGTAGTGGTGGTGATGAAGATGATGGTGGTGATGGTGGTGGTGGTGATAGTGATGATGATGATGATGATGATGACGACGACGATGATGATGATGATGCTGATTCTGTTGTAGTGACATCTTGAGGGAAGGTATAGGCTCGGTCGTTGATGCAGCCATATCGACCTGGTTGTGTGTTGGTGTCGTCAACGCCCACAGCTGTGGTCTCGGCGGAGGACATTTTGCCACCATCTACGAACGGTAGGTGGCCTGTCTGGTCGCTCACGAGTCAACGAATCTCAGGATTACGTATTGTAATAAAAGATTTTTATAGCTCCTATTCATTGGAAACTACATGTACTCAGATGCGTTGCCTACGCTACGTAATTAAAATGTGTTCAATAAAAAAAGTTCTTCTCCATGCATTTCATGCTCAGATTACTCGAAAAGGCCCTCAGAAGTCAACAAATGGAATAACGACATTTTAGAATGTAGCAACATTCATTCATTTAAGATATATATATATATATATATATATATATATATATATATATATATATAGCGCCCCTTCAAGATTATCTACTGCTCCGACCCAACCCCGGCTAAAGAGAACAGTCTTAAGGTTAGAGAAGAACGTTGCCGCAAGGTCTATTATAGGCATTAGGCGTAGATCCACAGGAAGCCCATTCCAGATTGCAGAGCCAGCAACACAAAAGGCACGACGCTGCAAAATAGATGTTATCTTAGAATGTGGTAACGTATTAGAATGTGACAGCGTATTATAACATACCAACCTGTTAGAATATTGCATCATATCAGAATGTGATATAAAATAGGTCTGATATAAATGAAAGATAAAACCTGCTAGCAGCAGTGGAGGAGGTATTGGTGGTTCGATGTGTGCGAAGAAATGCACCTGGTATAAAATGTCTTACGAAAGCGTAGAGGAGTTTGAGGCCTATGAATATTCCCAGCCACCACTGGTCCACCAGTCCAACACATGATATCGTATCTGCAAGTAAAATAGCCTATGCATAATTATGTAAATATAATGCATACTCGTGTCGTAGTTGATCATTCCTCTAGGATCATTTCTACCTTCCGATTTTGTATATCACCTTAAGACCTTTATAATCTCCCAAAATGTGCTGCAATTACTTCGTATGTAATAATATACTGAACTGTAGTCTATAACTTTTTGCTGATGTAGGCCTATCGTTATTAAAAAGTAGTTGTAAACCAGAATGGTCTATTTGAAATCGCAGCGATGTATAATGACGATAGTGCACAACAATGGTGTAAAATGGTGTAAAACAATAGTGTAAGGCAGTGTGTAAAACTATGGTGCAAATCAATGGTGTAAAACAAATGATATAAGACAATGGTGTAAAAGAATGGCTTAAAGCAATGGTGTGAACGATTAGGGAAACAATGGTGCCAGACAATGGTGTAAAAACAGTGGGGTACAACAATGGTGTAAAACAACGGTTGTTCTACATCTGATCATTTGCATTGCTTGTTGGTCAGGCCAAGGGGACAGTCGGAAAGGGTTCTGGATGCTTTAGTGTCTCGCACTCGTGCACCTGGGGCTGCCTACCAAGACATGTTCGTCAACAACACAGAGGCTTCGAGCTTCGGTCGGTATACATGTATATGCATTTAATGTTGCATTGCTGTAATCTAATGAGGTGGAATGTTAGGTTTTCATGCTGTGTTGTGTTATGTTAGTCTCTCTCTGTCTCTCTCTGTCTCTCTTTCTGTCTCTGTCTCTGCCTGTCTGTCTCTCTGCCTGTCTGTCTCTCTCTATCTCTTTCTCTCTGTCTCTTTCTCTCTGTCTGTCTGTCTGTCTGTCTGGTCTGTCTGTCTGTCTTTTGTCTTTCTTTCTTTCTTTCTTTCTTTCTTTCTTTCTTTCTTCTCTCTCTCTCTCTCTCTCTCTCTCTCTCTCTCTCTCTCTCTCTCTCTGTGTGTGTTCGCTCAGCGCAGTCGCATATATCATATCGTTCTCAACCCAAGTCTTACCTTAATCGAATTGCTTTTCACCACAGGCTGTAATATGGATGGCATTTTGATAACGACTTCTGATTACCTCTTCAATGCGCTCCTTGCCAGCCTAAGCCACGTTAGAGTTTTATTGTAAGAAGACGTTTATCTGTGGCATAAATAATGCTTAAAGAGCTGAAGAAGCCATCAATTTGACAGTGACAACCAAAGACAACGAGACCTCTTCTCGTGAATCTACAATGTGTTCGTCTATTATTAGCCTGCGCTAAGCAAATTCACGATTTCTATATGATTTGCTGGAGTGCAAGCTTAACAGAACCTCAATGATTTATGCTTATTATAAAGGACATGTTGGCTAGAAGTTATGTTAAGCCTCAATGTACAGACTATTGTATGCTTTGCGTATACTGTTAGCTTATAACTCTGCGCCAGTGGCCTCTAACTGTTTCAGATAAAGAGAGAAATAAATTATTTTTAGAAAATGAGTCATGCTTTTGGATTGAACTAAAGGCCCATGCCAAACATAGTTATTACGTCTTGTAAAATAATTCTGCATAAGAATCCTTCATCCTTCTCCAAACGTCTTTGCAACTAACATAGTTAGTTGCAAAGATTGCTGAATGTAATAGTGCTTGTGATTTCTCCAGTAAAAATGCTTTCCATTTTTCTCTCGAACCGTGTATTGTACTAGATCTTTAAAATGTTGCATAATGTTGCATCATATTTGCTGGCAAATATGATGCAACATATTTGTGCTTTCTTTTGCACGCACTGTTATTTGTAAACTGTCAGCGCTTGTCTCATGCTGCTTAAGATTGCCTACTTACTTGCCAATGTGTAAGGCCAGAAAAAACACACTACAGCGGTTAGACTGTTGAAATTTGGCCAAGAGGTTCACGAAGATTAAGGACATGAATTGCAACACATCAGTTCAATTACGACAGACTTTAGTCACCAATATATTATTTGCCGATCGATAGGCCTACAGCTGAAACATTGCCCTCTCTAATCACCACTTGTCCTAAAGAAGTAGGCTACCGTTGATTGCAGTCAGTGGGTCCAAATAGTGATAGTATCCTTGGGATATAGCCTACCTAACTGAATAAATAAATGTCAGAAATTAGTCTAATACACTTAATATGTTTTTGTCCATGAAAACAGTTAGAATCAACCAGATAATTTAGGCCACTGCAATCCCACATTGAAAAGAGGCTTATACGATTTCTGACGATTCGTATTCCTACTATTATTCTACTAATAATTTATAATGACAGAATTTGCAGCGCGCACTAGGTCACATAGAAATGTGAACCTGAGCCGCGGAGAAATAAATGACTTTGGAAAATGGAAATGATATGAGAAGTTATATGAGAATTTGGGCGACAAATAATTCACATAATTTTCTATTTCCATTTAATCATTTGTCATTTATTTGTCACCAGGTGGACTAGCTGTGGCCGTTCCTGGAGACGTGAGAGGATATTACGAGGTGTGGAATAAGTTCGGTCGGCTGCCCTGGAGTGATCTGTTTCAACCGGCGATTCTTCGCTGTGAGGAAGGATTCATTGTGGAAGAAGATCTATCGGGAGCCATCAAACAATATGAAGAAGTCATGTACAGCGACCCCAACTTCAGGCAAGTCGACGAATCTAAAAATGTAAAAGGATATAGGCCTATAGCTTCCTATGTTTGACAACCTGACTCAGAAATGCTTCCTTGCCCGGATGCTATACAAATAAACAATGTTTTCAATAAATCAGTCTATTTAAGTTCTTAATTTTTTCCCTCTGTAGCTAGCCCTAACTCTTCCTCCCCTAGGTTCCCCTGATATAAAATAACTTCTCCCATTCAATTCTTTGCTTGTATATATAAATTTGTTTGTTTTTGTTTTAATGTATTAATCTTGCAATGTACAGTGCTGTACGTTTGCTGGTGCTTCTCAGTAAAGAATATTCTTACTTTCTTTCTTACTTACTTACTATTAAAACTTGACTACGTAATAGAATATGATGCCATCAACAGAAAGGCATCAAAGTTGACGGAACGATTTCCAAGAAAGTTGCTGCACACGCACAGGAGTTAAACAGTAAGAGGCGCTTTACAGACTGCTACTGCCCAGCAACTTTCATGTACATAGGATGGCCCTTTGCTGTGGAATGATCTTCTCTCTATGACTCATTCCATGATTTTAACTGGGAGCATTGCTGCCTCTGCCAGTAGTCTAAGATTTTTATTTCCTCGTGTTCTCTTCGCACTGGGAACTTGTACTGGAAGACGCGCTTTAGAAATCCGTAT